>CAWUFW010001669.1:1846199-2433699 GCA_963921515.1 Calotriton arnoldi | reverse complement strand
GCCAGAGGTCTTGATTCTTGCGTTGTCTCTTATGTTACCCATATATGTTTGCTGGACATTATGTGTAGCCCAAACTGTGATCTAAGTGAAGATGTTTGGCCCCAAATACTTGTTTCATCTGAATGTAGGATAATACTGCTTCCTGGACCTTTTGCTGTATACTTTGTCCAGTGCAGGGAAAAGACGTTGCCTTTTCTGTGTACTCACGGCTGCCTATCTCCTCTTTGCAGGACTGCCCGTTCATCGTGTGCATGACCTACGCCTTCCATACGCCGGACAAGTTGTCGTTCATTTTGGATCTGATGAATGGTAAAGAGTAAAAGTTATTGGGGATTGGGATGCAGAAGGTAATTTAAACCAATGTCTGGTGCTGAGGAAGGGGGCGCATGGTGTGCGGTGCGGCCGGTCATAGTGGGACAATTAATGGTGCTCAGGGTTATCATTAATACCCAGGTTTAATCTTCCTCTACCCACTTCCTCTGATCATCCTTATCCCTCCCTCATCCATAAGGGTCACTACCAAGGCATGACGGCAGTCTTTCTCTAAAGACATTGCCTTAGGTAGCTTAGCAGGTACTCCTGCCGCTAAGTTTCTAGGTTTAAATTCCATACCTGCGTAAGTTGAGGTTGGGTCAACCGTCCTGTCTCCAATAACCATTGCGTGCTTTTCTCTCTTCCTTCAGGAGGCGACCTGCATTACCACCTGTCCCAACACGGCGTCTTCTCTGACGTGGAAATGCGATTTTATGCTGCTGAAATCATTCTGGGTCTGGAGCACATGCACAACCGCTTCGTGGTGTACCGGGACCTGAAGGTGAATGCATTGTTGTACTTGTGATCACATGCGCAGTCGGCCACTAATTTTTGATGCTAGTTAGTGCCTGGAGGTGAGGTGGGGGTTGGGCGCTTGAATTAATAGAAGATGCTTCATGGCTGGTGTAGATAGTGGTGTCACTGAGTAATCCTCCGGATAGGTCAAACTAGGCCTCAATCCCCCCATCTCTGCGTAGCCATAGCTCGAGGGGAAGGAGCGCTGTGATGGGCGAGTCTAACCCATTGTTGAAGAAGTGGCTGAGGGCTCAGGACCTAACGAAAGGATGAATGGAGCTGCATATAAATGCTACCCATGCACACTTACCTCAGTTCCTTTCTTTCTGTGCCTTCAGATGCAGATCCGGAGCTCAACTCCTTTCCTCTTTGACATGTTTTTCCCTCAACATTTAACACTGTGCAAGGGAAATATCCCCTCGTAAAATAACAGGGGTTAAACCTTGTAGGGACTGTCGCAAACAGATGTCTGTGCCATGTCCCCAGAAGGCATGCCTCTGGTGCTTGGGGTTGGCACACGACTCAAGTACCTGCGGTGACTGCAGTCAGATAAACCCTATGGCTATATGGAAGCAAAGCCCTAGGCCACAAAACTCTGCATCAATACCAGTCGAAGACGAGAGGAAGGTCTTGTTCTTGCTCCCAAAGTTGTTCCTGTGGCAGATCTTCATCACTGTCGAAGCCTTCGGATAAAGCATAGAAGCACAAGAAGTCCAAGCTTGAATCTGCCCCTTCCTGCCATTCCTGACCTCCAGGGAAGGTGAGATGGCTTCAGCGTGCCATCCGGACTTGCTCCAGAGGAGCCACTTCCGAAACTGGTTCTGATGGATCCTGACTTTCTGCCTCTGTGCGCGACGCCATAGCAAGTCAGGGCCTTGAGGGAGGCCATGCTGCACATATTCAGCACGCTTCCAATTGTCTTTGGTGCATCTTCAGCCCCACGGATCTGCAGGGGCTTCCAGTCAAACTCCTGCTGGTGGGTTTGCCCTCTGCGGTGTCTGTGCCTCTCAAACCCGCCTCAGCTCCACACCGGTCCTAGCACCACTCTCTGTACGGGTCCATTGACCTCAATGCTGCCGGAGGAGGATCGACAACCTATAGTGGTCTCTGACTCTGAGCTGAATCCGTCTTGACCTTGGCCGAGGTGATGCTCCGAGTCCATCAGGGTACAGCCTTTTGGCAATCCTGCTAACTCTGATGCATTGTCTTTAATGCGCAGCCACGCACAGACATTACACAAAATGTTTGGGTCAGATCCAGAGTAGAGCTGTAATTGGAGATTCAATGAATTTACTCCACAATGTGATGGGGGCAATTGGTACGAAGACCTACAGGATGCCAGTGGTCTGGATACTTCACCAGTCTCTCCCCGTGGTCATGCCACGAAGGAGAGGGCATCTTTTGGTTATAGTGATCAAAAGAGGTGCAGAATTCCTTGACCTGCTCCTGCCCACCTAAAGTTCAGAAAGGATCTGAAGACTCCCCTCTTCTGGGAACATTGGGTCTCTAAACACAAGGAATCCTCACCCAGGATTATTCTCGCTCTTATAAATGATCCTGAATTGCAGCTTTGACAACTCCTATGCTAAGGGCTGAAATGCTGTCTTCATAGGATAACAACTTATAAATGTACACACACGGTGTCTCTGGCTTGAGTGAGGACTTATCACTACACCAGACAAGAGTTTGTGCCTTGGAGAGAACTAATTGTGTGGGAGGTTCCTAACAAAGCATTGCTGTGGGTGCCATGGCTTAGCTGAGCCAGTTAATGCAGCCTTTCGTTTGTCCGATTTGTCTTGCCAATGAAGTGAAAACCTGTCCCTAGCTTCCGAGTGGGTTTTGTAATCTTTATTCTGGGGATAGCGGGATCAAGTCCATGTTCTTTGCTTTCTTTCTTTCAGTGTTTCCTTCACTTAGTTAACAGTGGATTCCTTTCTTTCGCTCTTGTCTAGCCAGCGAATATTCTCTTGGACGAGCATGGGCATGTGAGAATATCGGACCTTGGCTTGGCCTGCGACTTCTCCAAGAAGAAGCCACATGCCAGTGTGTGAGTATTTCACTGCGTCTTCATTTACCAAATCATGGGTATTTTCCTTATGTACCAGTCACCCTAACATTATAAAGTGAATTCCTGGGCTGTTCTGGAACACGCTCCCACGGCAAGCCTTCCACACCCTCTCATACAGCTCTGCAGTCAACTGTCCTGGACCATTGCGTGGAGGGCCCCACATCCATCCCACCTCCACCCTCTCATACAGCTCTGCAGTCAACTGTCCTGGACCATAGCGTGGAGCGCCCCACATCCATCCCACCTCCACCCTCTCATACAGCTCTGCAGTCAACTGTCCTGGACCATAGCGTGGAGCGCCCCACGTCCATCCCACCTCCACCCTCTCATACAGCTCTGCGGTCAATGGTCCTGGACCACAGCGTGGAGCGCCCCACATCCATGGCACCTCCTCTCTCTCTTACAGCTTGCCGTAGCCTGCGATGCTGCACCATTCCCCACTGCTCCCCAAAGACCAGCCCGCTTCCACTATTCGGTACAGCTCCTCCCCGGCTAAGCCTCCAGCACCCTTTCATACAGCCCCCAGAAGCTATTGCTCTTGCACCATTCTTTACATTTCCCCACATCCATCAGTTATGCGCCATTCCATAGCGTTCCTCTGCAGCCATCAGCCTTGTGCCATTCCCTGCTCCAACCTTCATAGTCCTTCGACATCTGAAGTCTTTCTTCTCTCTCCACAGTGGCACGCACGGTTACATGGCTCCAGAGGTCCTGCAGAAGGGTGTGGCATACGACAGCAGTGCCGACTGGTTTTCACTGGGGTGCATGCTTTTCAAGCTGTTGAGAGGGTGAGTGTGAAGAGCAGCTACTTTTCTATGGATAGATATACTATGCATTTAGATGCTGGGGTGGGGAGGTGAAGGACCTGGGCAAGGCCACAGTACGGATTATTTGCAAGATTGGAGGCCTGTTAACAAACTGCATTTTTGAGTACGTTTAGTAGTTCTACAATACTACTACTATAGGGCAACAAAATGCTATTTACAAACCCTCGAGTGTAAATCACCTCCACCTCTCTAAACGTTACTATGGGGAGGTCCTCACACATGTACGTTTACTTCTTAGTAGTACATGTGGGAGGGACCAAGGGAGTGGTTGAAAAATGGGGCGTACTTATTGCAAAATAGGTGGGGCTTAGGGAAGAGTACGGAGAGGTTAGGAGAGGGTTAAGGAGGGGCTTTGGGAGGGATGTGCACCCACCCACTGGGCGGAGATCTTCCTGTAGTAAAATGTAAAAAGTTTATTGAACTTGGAAAAAAAATGTGTAAAAATATTTTAAATTAAATAATAATATAAATTAATTTACTGTATTAATTTTAAATGTAGAACAAAATAAAAAGCTACAGTACTATTTACATAATTTCAAATTAAATATTAATTTAAATATATTCAATTAATTACAGAATACGTTGTAAATATTTAACAAAAGTCACACCTGAAAAAAATTTGTATTTAATTATGTATAAAAATTACATATAAAAGTAAAATTAATTTACATTTAAAAAATAGTTACATTTGTTTTTAAATTAAAAAAGGTTATTAATATCGTTTACCATTATATATTTTAAAATATATATTTCTTTACCATTAAGTTGAATTAATATATATATATTTTTTAAATTTTATAAATAAATTATTGTAATTTATCTATTTCCTATAGGGGTCTACGGTAAGCCCCTGCCTTCATTATTTTCTCAGTATCAGTAGTTGGCCATGTGTGGTGCTGGACTTACAACAGCTCCTTTTTGGCTGCAGTAACTTACATTCCTATATTTGACTCACACATTTAAGCCTACACTTTTGAGTAACTTTACACATTCGTAAATGGTGAATAAAGCTAAAGTAGTAAAATTACTCCAAAGTGAAAGAGTAAAATTTAATGTGTAGATTACTCACAAATGTAAGTTAACTTTCTGACTAGCTCTGTGGGTGTCCTGCGATTATAGGACGTTTTCCAGCAAACCATTAGGGCTAAGAACTCGCTCTTTCCAGCAACATCAATTTATGGACTGTGTTTACACCACAAGCAGGCAGTTTATTTATGGGTGAGGCTGTCTCTAAAACAATCTTTGTCAGCAGTGATGCCCTTCTGGCACAGAGGTAAATGAACCCTATAGCACTGTAAGCAGGAAAGTTGCTTCTAACGGCAGACTGGTGAATGGGTCTTCTGTTGCTATGAAAAAGGACCGCGATCCCTTGCAGGCAGTGAGGCGAATGAACATTCATGTAAGGAAGACAGCAGTCCCTTTAGGCAGTTTGTGGCATAATACGCTATTAGGTCCTTTTTGAACTCCCTGTCCCATCCCGCTCTTACACGTGGTATTATTCAAATGTTGTATACCAGCTCACCTCTGGAATTTGGGTGGGCCTCGAATGGCAGAATTTTTAAAACTCCTAATGTAAAACATTTAATAAGCACGTGTCCCACCATTCAACCCTCTCAAATCCCTCCAACCCAAAATTATAGTTTGTAATTTTCAGATATGTGGAATGTAAAACATTGCAATCATGCGAGCAGTAGAAACACATAGCAGGTAAATTGAAGGAGATCTCCTTCAAGAAATGTAGGAGGATGCTTAGTAATATTGTTTCTTATGATTAATATTTGGGAATTGAAACCCTTTCAGGCGAACTGAGATGGATAATCATTTCTAGGATTGTTGAAGGACACAGAGGTGGCAAAGAAAGTGGAGTAGTTTTTTTTTTTCAGGTTTTCAAAATAGGTCCTCTTGTTATTTAGTTTTTCAGGTATTGCATGTTGCTCAGTTGTGTCTTTCTAAAAGCACATTTGCTTAAACTCTTTTTGGCTCAAGACACTTGTAGCTGAGGAAGCCTCAGTTTAGAACATCCTGCCTCCCTGTCTGTGCCTTTGCACATTCCAGTAATGGCCCATCCTAAAGTTTAAAGACTACTGTTGGACAGGGACATCTCAAAATGTAGAGCAGACACCTGTGAAAAGCTTGCTTCCCTTGCTGTGGTCGCAAGAGAAACCTTTACTTGCTGTTGCTGTGGCCGTGGTCTGCTGGGGCTTTGCATGACGGGAGGCACAGGAATGTCCCTGGATCTGGAGGATGCGGGGAGCGAGTATGGTGCAGCCAGGTATCTCCTGCCTATTTTACTTTGATCTTGATTTGGCTGTTTGTACTTTCCTTGTCCCCAGGCACAGTCCCTTCCGCCAGCACAAGACGAAGGACAAGCATGAGATTGATCGAATGACACTGACCATGGTAAGTAGCGGGAGGGCGAGCAGAACAGATGATATGTCATTGAGGGGACAACGTGGGCGGTCCAAGCAGTGACTGGGATAGGAAGGGTTTACTTTTCTATGAGAGGAAGGTGAAGCTGTTGACTAGGAAGGAGAGGACAAGGAGGCAGCAGAGCCATTGACCGGGGAGGTAAGTGTGGGCTGAGCCATGGTTAGTAAGGGTCTGAAGAACCAGCTTGTTAATGAGAAGGAAGAAACTCTGGTACTTGGGAAGCAGGGTGTGATCTTGCTGAGTTTACTAGAATTAACTCGGTGATTCCCTTTATAAGCACTTCTATTCCACTTACACCGCTGGAGGAACCTTTTAGAGCGGGAGTCTTCATGACTTCTCCTCATGCTCTGTAGTGAGTGTCTTTCAGCCATAGATGACATGGTCAGTTTAAAGGATGGAATCCTTTTAGGTGCACTTGGGGCCAGATCTTATGCAGTCCCGGGTTCTTCAGTTCATTTCTGAGTTGCCCATAACTGCTGCGTCTCATGCATATGCCATTGCCTGATGCACTAAGTCAGTTATTTATTCACAACCCACCTTTGCCTCAAATTTGACACCAAAGAAATGGGTAAACTTCTTTTTCTCAAAATGATCTCCTATCACTGTGCCTATGCTCCTCGAAGTTCTGAGCTGTAGTCGCCCCTTAGGTTCTCCCCGTTGTTATGAACCTCAATGTACCCCAATATAGGCCTAGGTAGTTACACAACCTTTTACCTACATCTGTCCTACTACTATTCTACATATCTGAAAGAAACAGTTAGTTATAGATTCCTTACCTTAGAATTACCCCCAGGCGTCAGACTGGATCCGGAAAGTTTTTCGTCAGCAGTACCCCTGCGCGTCGGAAGGTGGCGTCGGTCGACTCCGCATCCGTCGTCGGCGTTGTGGTCGCCGGGATGACGTCGCGGTAGGTACATAGATGCCGTCCTCGCGCGCTGACGTCAGTTCTTTCTTTTTCCGCGCCAGCAAGCGCAGATCCGGAGAGAGCGGTACTCTTAGTCAATATTTGACTGAACTTTTTCTCGACTTTTGTCGACTTCGTTGTTGTTTGAGTCCATCGACTCCTGGTGCACAAGGGATGCCCGGCTTTAAGTCTTGCGGTTCCTGTAACCGACTCATGTCGGTGACGGATCTGCACCGCGTGTGCCTCTACTACCTGGAGCGCGACCATGACCCCCAAGTCGTGCTCCGACTGCCAAACCATGGCCCCGAAGACTTTGCGGGAGCGGTCCCGAAAGCTGCTCGAGGCCCGGCAGTCAGCTCCGCGCCGCTTGAGCCCCGGTCGCAGAGGAGGTCGAGGGACCGGTCGCGGAGCCAACTCCATTCTTCGTCGAAGTCTTCGCACTCCGCGTGCAGAGCCTGCTGGGTCGACTCCGGGTTTCCCCCCCTTTCCGGGACCCGGTGCAACCCCTGCCCAGCTTCGGAGTTTCTACGAAGCGATGCATGCCATCTTTAGGCAGCCCGACTCCACCGGCGCTCCATTGGGCCCCGCGGACTCGGTTGGGGGTACTGGGCCTTCGGCGGCTTCGGCCTCGGTGCCGCAGGGTCCCCCTGGATCCAGGCCTGGATCCGGATCCGGATCGGCGCCGGTCGACTTAGTTACGCCTCCCCCAGCGCCTATTCCACCGGCACCACGTCCGCCACCGGCGTCGGCTGTGTCCCCAGCCGACGTCGACCCCAGCCTCCACCTCGAGGTAGACACGGAGTCGGACCGGCGTCGACCGACGCCGACTGGTACTTTTGTCCCCCTGTTCTACCCTGGCGCTTTGAGACCAGATTGGCAGCCAGAGGAGGGTGAGGAGGACTGGGAGGGGTCTGGAGACCCTTTAACAGACCAGATGGTGTATGAGCAGGACTGGAGAGAGGAACTGGGGGAAGCCAGTGGTTTGGATACCTCACCAGACCTTGGCATGTTGTCTCCTCCTACCGTGGCTACGGAGGAGGGAGCGTCATACACAATGGTGTGGCGTAGGGCGGCCGAGGCTCTCCACCTCGAGCTTCCTATGGTGGCAGTCAGGACTAACCTCCTGACAGAGATTCTTCAACCGGCAGCGAGCTCTTCGGAGCCCCTGCTGCCGTTTAATGAAGCCCTGACAGACATCCTTTTGGGCACCTGGTCCAGGCCCAACACAGGGGCTCCTGTGGACAGGATGATCGCCCGACGCCACCGCCCTGCCCCGGGCGACCCCACTTTCCTCTCCCAACACCCCACCCGAGAGCTTGGTAGTCCAAGCCTCCACGTCCAAGGGCGCATTCCCTACCGCTCCCCCGGACAGGGAATCCAAAAAGCTGGATCATCTTGGGAAGAAGATGTTTTCTTCCTCCAGCTTGGGACTGCGGCCGGTAAACACCGCATGTCTATTGGGCCGTTACAACCACTCCGTGTGGGACACGGTTGCGCAAGTGCTGCCTCAGTGCCCGGAGGAGGCCCAGGCCGTGCTCTCTCAAGCGGTTGCTGAAGGGAGAGACGCATCGAAGTTTACCATCCGCTGTGGGCTGGATACCGCCGACGCACTTGGCAGGACGATTGCCACGTCAGTAGCCCTTCGACGCTACGCCTGGTTGCGTTCTACTGGTTTTCCCGGGGATGTCCAATCCAGACTTATGGACATGCCCTTTAATGGCCGTCGCCTTTTCGGCGACAAGGCAGACAACGCGCTAGAGCGCTTTAAGGACTCTCTGGCTACGGCCAAGTCCTTGGGCCTCTCTACCACCCGCCCTGCGCAGTCTGCCTTTTGCCCCTTTCGTGGCTACGGAAGGGGTGCCCCGCTACGTCCCGCCCAGAGCCACAGGCCGGCGCAAGCTGTTCAGCCCCAGCGCGGCCGGGGACGTGGGAACCACCGCCGTGGTTCTGGGGGCCAGCGGGCGGGCCAGTCCACCTCAGCCCCCTCTGCAGCAGCCTCCAAACCCTCCTAGTCTGACCTTTCAGGGCCACCAAATGCCAGTGGGCGGCAGGATCCGCCATCACCTCCCCCACTGGTGCACCATCACGTCGGACAGGTGGGTTTTGCAAATAGTCCGAAGGGGCTACTCCCTCCCCTTCAAGACTACCCCTCCTTCCATGCCACCTCAGTACCATCGCATGTCAATCAATCAATCATCCATTTGTATAGCGCACTACTCACCCGTGAGGGTCTCAAGGCGCTGAGGGGCGGGGGGGGGTTGCAGCTACTGCTCGAACAGCCAGGTCTTGAGATGTCTCCTGAAGGTCAGCAGGTCCTGGGTCTGACGCAGATGGGTGGGGAGGGTGTTCCACGTCTTGGCGGCGAGGTAGGAGAAGGATCTGCTGCCGGTGGTGGTTCTGTGTGTGCGTGGGATGGTGGCGAGGGCGAGGTCGGCGGAGCGAAGCTGGCGATTCGGGGTGTAGAAGGTGAGACGCTTGTTGAGGTATGCTGGTCCGGCGTTGTGGAGTGCTTTGTGAGTGTGGGTGAGGAGCTTGAAGGTGATCCTCTTGTTGACTGGGAGCCAGTGCAGGTCCTTCAGGTGGGCAGTGATGTGGGAGTGGCGGGGGATGCCGAGGACGAGGCGTGCGGAGGCGTTCTGTATACGTTGAAGTCTTTTCTGGAGTTTGGCCGTGGTTCCAGCGTAGAGGGCGTTGCCGTAGTCCAGTCTGCTGCTGACGAGGGCGTGGGTGACCGTCTTTCTGGTTCCGGTGGGGATCCATCTGTAGATCTTGCGAAGCATGCGGAGGGTGTTGAAGCAGGAGGAGGAGACGGCGTTGACTTGTTGGGTCATTGAGAGTGATGAGTCCAGGATGAACCCCAGGTTGCGTGCGTGGTCGGTGGGCGTCGGTGCGGCTCCCAGCGCGGCCGGCCACCAGGAGTCGTCCCAGGCGGAGGGGGAGGAGCCGAGGATGAGGACCTCCGTCTTGTCTGAGTTCAGTTTCAGGCGACTGTTCTCCATCCAGTCGGCGACGGCCTTCAGTCCTTCGTGGAGGTTAGTTTTGGCGGTGGCGGGGTCCTTGGTGAGTGAGAGGATCAGCTGGGTGTCGTCGGCGTAGGAGACGATGTTGAGGTTGTGCGAGCGGACGATGTTGGCGAGTGGAGCCATGTAGACGTTGAAATGGGTAGGGCTGAGGGATGATCCTTCGGGCACGCCGCAGATGATCTTGGTGGCTTCAGAGCGGAATGGGGGGAGGCGGACCCTCTGGGTTCTGTCGGTGAGGAAGGAGGTGATCCAGTCCAGGGCCTTGTCGCTGATTCCTGCGTCGTGGGTGGGTGCGAAGGGTGTGGTGGCAGACGGTGTCGAAGGCGGCCGAGAGGTCCAGGAGGATGAGGGCTGCGGTTTCGCCGTTGTCCAGCATGGTCCTGATGTCATCAGTGGCAGCGATGAGGGCAGTTTCGGTGCTGTGCTTGCTGCGGAATCCTGATTGGGATGGGTGCAGGATGTTGTTCTCCTCGAGGAAGTGGGACAGTTGCCTGTTGACGACCTTTTCGATGACTTTCGCCGGGAGCAGGGAGATGGGCCGGAAGTTCTTGAGGTCCTTTGGGTCTGCTGTGGGTTTCTTGAGTAGTGCGTTGATCTCGGCGTGCTTCCAGCTTTCCGGGAAGGTGGCGTTCTCGAAGGAGCTGTTGATGATCTTCCGGAGTTGGGGTGCGATGATGTGGTTGGCTTTGTTGAAGATGTGGTGAGGGCAGGGGTCGGATGGTGAGCCGGAGTGGATGGTGTTCATGGTCTTGATGGTATCGTCGTCGTTGACGTGGGTCCAGGAGACCAGGAGGTTGGTGAGGCTGAGGGGTGGTGCATCTGCGGTGTTAGCGGCTGTTGGTAGGGTCTGGGTGTTGAAGCTGTCGTGGATGTCTGCGATCTTGCGGTGAAAGAAGGTGGCTAGTGAGTCGCAGAGGTCTTGCGACGGTGGGATGTCGTTGGCGCTGGAGCTTGGGTTGGAGAGTTCCTTCACGACGTTGAAGAGCTCTTTGCTGTTGTGTGCATTGTTGTTGATGCATTCCTGGAAGGAGGTCCTTTTGGTGGCACGAATGAGTTGGTGGTGCTTGAGGCTGGCGTCCTTGAGGGCAGCGTGGTTGTCCGGTGTCTTCTTCTCGAGTTTTCGGCTTTCGGAGGATCTCCTGGCCCTTCTCCAACAGGAAGTTTCAGCACTCTTGGCCAAGGGTGCCATTGAGCGCGTTCCTGCCCCAGAAGTAGGTCGTGATTGCTATTCCCACTACTTTCTGGTGCCCAAGAAGGACAAAGGCCTGCGTCCTATCTTGGATCTCAGGAACGTCAACCGCTTCCTCCGGAAGGAGAAGTTCAAAATGTTGACGCTCGCTCAGGTCTTGTCTGCCCTCGACCCTGGAGACTGGATGGTAGTGTTGGACTTGCAGGACGCTTACTTTCACATCCCCGTCCTGCTGGCCCACCGGCGTTACCTGCGGTTCACGGTAGGCCACGAGCACTTTGTTTACCGTGCCCCCCTTTGGCCTTACCAGCGCCCCTCGGGTGTTCACGAAAGTGATGGCGGTGGTCGCAGCTCATCTGCGCAGATCAGGGGTTCCAGTCTTCCCCTATCTCGACGACTGGCTGTTGAAGGCGGGCTCGCCCCAGGCTGTCGTCTCCCACCTCCAGACTACGGCCGACCTCCTGCATTCGCTGGGGTTCTCCATCAACGTGCCGAAGTCACACCTGACCCCCTCTCAGAAGCTCCTCTTCATCCGAGCGGTTCTGGACACGACGCAGTTTCGGGTTTATCCTCCCGAACAGCGACTCCGGGATATTCGGGCTATGATTCCGATCTTTCAGCCTCTATCCCGGATTTCGGTCAGGATGACCCTGAGGCTGCTGGGCCTCATGGCCTCCTGCATCCTGCTGGTAGATCATGCCAGGTGGCATATGCGGGCTCTGCAGTGGGACCTGAAGTTCCAGTGGGCGCAGCATCAGGGGAATCTGTCTGATTGCGTCCAGATCTCGGAGGGCACTGCACACCAATTGCAGTGGTGGCTAACGAACCAGGATTGGGACGACGGCAGATCCCTCTCCCTTCCTCAACCAGACTTCACAGTGGTGACCAATGCATCACTTCTGGGACGGGGCGGCCACATGGGGGAGGCGGAGATCAGAGGCCTCTGGTCTCCCGCGGAGTCCGGGCTCCACATCAACCTTTTGGAGCTTCGGGCGATTCGTCTTGCACTCAAGGCATTCCTTCCCTCTGTCCGGGGAAGAGTAGTGCAGGTGTTCACGGACAACACCACCGCCATGTGGTACTGCAACAAACAAGGCGGGTGGAGTCGTGGACCCTATGTCAGGAGGCCCTCTGCCTCTGGACATGGCTGGAACATCAGGGCATTTCCCTGGTGGTTCAACACCTGGCAGGTTCCTTGAATGCCAGGGCGGACGAACTCAGCCGCAGGTGCATGATGGATCACGAAAGGCGTCTTCACTCGGAGGTGGTGGCAGTGGGGAGAGCCTTGGTTGGATCTATTCGCCACCGAAGAGAATGCGCAATGTCAGCAGTTCTGCGCGTTAGAATTTCCAAGGCGGCACTCGCTAGGCGACGCTTTTCGTCGCGAGTGGAGTTGCGGTCTTCTATACGCCTTTCCGCCTATACCACTTCTGCCCAGAGTGCTGAAGAAGATCAAGTGCGACCGGGCCCAAGTCATTCTTGTGGCTCCGGATTGGGCACGAAGAGTCTGGTATCCCGAGCTGCTCAACATGGCCATCGATCCTCCGATCCGACTGCCTCTTCGGGAGGATCTTCTGCCGCAGCAGCAGGGGATGGTCCTCCACCTGAACCTGTCCAGCCTCCTTGCGTGGAGATTGAGCGGCGGCAGTTGACGTCGTTTGACCTGCCTCCCGAAGTCTGCGATGTTATCTTAGCAGCCAGGCGTCCCTCCACTAAGACGGTATACGCCTGCTGATGGAACAAATTTGTGGCATGGTGCACAGCAAAGGCTGTGGATCCCCTTTCCGCCCCTCTTTCTGAGGTCCTCTTGTTCCTCCTTTCTTTGGCCCAGCAGGGCTCTGCTCTGGGCACTATCAAGGGCTACCTCTCGGCCATTTCAGCCTTTCTTAGGCTTCCTGATCAGCCTTCTCTTTTCAAGTCCCCTGTTGTAAATAGATTCCTTAAGGGCATTACTCATCTTTTTCCTCCTGTTCCCTTCGTAATGCCCCAGTGGGACTTGAACCTGGTTCTTACCTACCTTATGTGCGCTCCCTTTGAGCCACTACATAACTGTCCTCTCAGGCTTCTCACTTTGAAAACTGCCTTTCTGGTGGCCATCACCTCTGCTCGCAGAGTGAGTGAGCTCCAAGCACTTTCTTCCAAGCCTCCTTTTCTGGCTGTTCATCCGGACAAGGTCGTCCTAAGAACTAGACCTTCCTTTCTTCCCAAGGTGGTTACTTCTTTCCACATTGGCCAAACCATCACTTTGCCCACCTTCTTTCCGCCTCCACATCCTTCAAAAGAGGAAGAGAGGCTCCACCATCTGGATCCAAAACGTGCGCTTTGTTGGTTACGTGGGCGCTAAGAAAGGTTGGGCCGTGCACAAACGCACCATCTCCAGGTGGGTCGTTCTGTGCATCAAAGCCTGCTATTCTTTGGCAAAGAAGGAGCCTCCATGCCCACGCGTGCACGCCGGCGCGTGCGAGCCCATTTAGACACCGAGCGTGCAGTCGGTTTCAAGACCGCTGAGCAGACGCTTGTATCCACGGACTTATTGCCTGGATTTTCGTCAAATTATTAGCCATATAGATTCTTTCTTTCAATGAATTCCAAGCCTTCACAGCAAGCCACAGAGATTTGACCTGGATTTGTTAATTAATACCGATCTGGATTGTACCAGCAACAGTCAAACGTCTCTAATTTTTCCCGCATTGTAGTTGCCAGCCCTCTAAGTAAACCACAGGGCTTTGGCTTTGATTCCTTTGCTTTCCCTTGGAGGGGAATCCATTCCCCTTCTCTCTTCCGTGATTGTGCCTCACCGCGTCTTGCCTGATTTCAGCAGATCTTTCTCGCCGCCCCCACACTACGCTGGATGCCTTCTTGCATCTGGGGCTGTCCTCTTGTCCTGAAAAAGACCCGCCGCGACACATCAGTTATGCGTTGCTAGGGTCGAAACGTCGACATTTAACCTTGGTTCAGTCTTAGATATCTCTGGGTTCTATGGTTGAGCAACTGGGCCTTTCACCAGAGAGATTTCTACAATCATTGTTCTGACCATTCTTGAGAATTGTATATATTTGTACATAGGTTCACAATTGTATATACGCACTTCGTCACCTGCACTGAGCACTTATGTCACTCTGAAACACTTGTCACTTTCGTATTTTGTTATATTTGGACAGCCCGAACATATGTATATTTACATTATCTGATGAAAATATTGCAAAACTCAATAACAATAATAATAATTTTCTTGCAAGTACTTTTGAGTCCTTCTCTTTTCCTTGGCGTTTTGATATTTGTCTTTACTTTGTTGCGTGCATTGATTTGTTCTATTTACATTGTTACTGGATTCTTTAAATGAGCATAAGTTTCCATATCTCTAATGATTTGTTCCTTTCAACAAAGCAATTGTTGCTCCCCGACAGAGCCATTGTAGTTCACTATATTCAAAACTTCTGTGCCTACCCGGGCACACATGGAGCCTGTTCCACAAGACAGCTTTCTGCCCTCCTGGAGAGACATGCCAACGACTCCTCGGAAAGAGAACAATGAGTAATTGCAGGCCAGGGAGATGTTACCTCCCTCCTGCAGGAAGTGACTTGGGTGTTAGCCCCAAAAGGCAGGCTTCAAAGTGGAAGCCGCCTTCGAAAGGCAGGTGTGTAACACTAGGCAGGAGGGCTGCCCCATTGTTTAGACAGACAAGCTTGCACGGAGAGCAGAGAAGGGAAGCCAGTTTCCAAACTGGTTTCCTCAGGGGCGTGTAGCCCTGAGGTACCAACGCCCCAGGGGTGGGCTAGGAAGGTCTGAACACCGAGAGAGGGGTCCCACCATCTTTGGAGTAAGCAGAATGGTGCATCCTTGGAAAGCCAGATGCCACGCTCCACAGGAATTGGTCACCAGCTGGGAGGGAACCTAGTAGCCCATTGGCTACCGACCGCATCCTGCCCTGGGGGCATTTTCCAAGCATAAAGGTGGCACCCAGACCTCAGATGTCGACCGACTTGGAAGGAAGACTCAAGAAGGACAACCCTGCTGCACTGAGGTACCAGCAAAGAGATACTGCACTGTCAAAGACTGCACCTGCTGGCTAGCGAAGAGAGGGACTGTGCCTCCCGTGTCCTTCTCCAAGGGGAAGCTGTCTCCAGAACGCCTAGTCAAGCTAAGAGAACTCCAATGGCCAGCTGAATGGCTACCTGTTCTCGGTGCAGGGGCACAACAGTGGAAGAAGCCTGCTGGGGCTAGTTGGTAGCCCAAAGTCTTCAAGCCGCTACCACTGCCACTGTGCAGCACTGAGGACCAAGACTTGACGCACAGAGGTCGCACTCCCATTCCATACAATACACTCCATTTCCTCCCTCGCCTGTACCACTAAGGACCGTGTTAGACACTTTTGGTACTGTGTGTCTGGCAGCCTGCAACATTCCAGGACTGAGAGAGGTGCCTCAGAGCACATATTCTGTAGGGTCAGAAGTGCCCCATACCTTTAAGCGAGCAAGGTTTATCCTGCAGCAGTTTATACATGGGTGAGATCAGTGGAGGTCCTCGTCTGCAAATCTCGTGGGCCAAGTAGTTCACGTTTGCTGTCCCCTTCACAGAGTTCCAACACTGTAAACATCTCCAGCCCAGCTTCTTTATCACATGTTATAATTATCTGTAAAGACGCAGCAGTGGGTTGGTTCAGGCAGTGTTTGTTTCTGCTCTACAGACCCCACCGAAAGGAAGTGTCATGCCCTGGTGAGAAATTGTCCCAGTGTGCAGCCCTGTCCTAATGTGTTACTGTAATGCTGTTCTGTCCAAGCATGCAGTTCTGCTTCTGTTCTGTTCCATCGAATTGCCTGGTCCCAGCACATACTCCTCTAATGCTGCTCTGTTCCACCATGCATCTCTAATGCTGCTCTGTCCCAGCGCACACCCCTCTAATACTGCTCTGTCCCAGCACACACTCCTCTAATGCTGCTCTGTCCCACTATGCATCTCTTATGCTGCTCTGTCCCAGCGCACACCCCTCTAATGCTGCTCTGCCCCAGCACGCACTCCTCTAATGCTGCTCTGTCCCACTATGCATCTCTTATGCTGCTCTGTTGCAGGGCACACTCCTCTAATGCTGCTCTGTCCCAGCACACACTGCTATAATGCTGCTCTGTCCCAGTGTACACCCCTCTAATGTTGCTCTGTCCCAGCACACACTCCTCTAATGTTGTTGTATCCCACCAGGCACCTCAAATGCTGCTCTGCCCCAGCGCACACCCCTCTAATGCTGCTCTGCCCCAGCGCACACCCCTCTAATGCTGCTCTGCCCCAGCGCACACCCTTCTAATGCTTCTCTGCCCCAGCGCACACCCCTCTAATGCTGCTCTGTCCCAGAGCACACCCCTCTAATGCTGCTCTGTCCCAGAGCACACCCCTCTAATGCTGCTCTGTCCCAGAGCACACCCCTCTAATGCTGCTCTGTCCCAGCACACATTCCTCTAATGCTGCTCTGTCCCATCAGGCACCTCAAATGCTGCTCTTTCACAGTAGGTGCTTCTAATGCTGCTCTGTCGCAGCAGACACTCTAATGCTGCTCTGTTCCACCGTTCTCCTCAAATGATGCTCTTTCACAGTGGGTGTTTCTAATGCTGCTCTGTCGCAGCGCACACTCCTTTAAGGCTGCTCTGTCCCAGCACGCACTCCTCTAATGCTGCTCTGTCCCAGCAGACACTCCTCTAATGCTGCTCTGTCCCAGCACACACTCCTCTAATGCTGCTCTGTCCCAGCACACACTCCTCTAATGCTGCTCTGTCCCAGCACAAACTCCTCTAATGCTGCTCTGTTGCAGCACACCCCTCTAATGCTGCTCTGTCGCAGCGCACACTCCTCTAATGCTGCTCTGTCCCAGGGCACACTCCTCTAAGGCTGCTCTGTCCCAGCACACACTCCTCTAATGCTGCTCTGTCCCAGCACACACTCCTCTAATGCTGCTCTGTCGCAGCACGCACTCCTCTAATGCTGCTCTGTTCCACTGTTCACCTCAAATGATGCTCTTTCATAGTGGGTGTTTCTAATGCTTCTCTGTCGTAGCACACACTCCTCTAATGCTGCTCTGTTCCACTGTTCACCTCAAATGATGCTCTTTCATAGTGGGTGTTTCTAATGCTTCTCTGTCGTAGCACCCCTTAAATGATATCTGCAAAGCAGCTACTTGATCTTCATCACACATGTTCATGACATTCTAGCTCGTCAACAAGCTATGGTTGCCCACTAGCCACCATTTCGGAACAAATTGCTTTATAGTTCGTACAGAGCATGCGTATCTACAGGCATACATGCAGGCGTCAATTGAAGGTTACTAGTTTGCATCTAATGAGCCGTTTGTAATTTGAGTGAGTGAATCCTCCTCTGTCGCTTTCAGATAAACTGCATAACCACGGTTAGGTTTCTTGGACAGACGTCTATCTGTAGGGCGAGTCCGGATTGCTGGATTTTTGGCCCGTGAAGTAGTCCGCGGAGGGATCCCGTGAGGTGCTCCTAGGCAGAGGGATCCCACGCCTGTGATGACGCTCCCGCCCTTTGTTCCTCTGGCACAGTTTTATTAGCAGAAGGAGCAGCTGCCCTAGAGGAGAGTGGAGCTAGCCCTGATCTGTGGAAAGAGGTCGATCTAGCACCCCCATCACAGTGAGCCGGCCTCGACAGAAGCAGCAGCTCAGCCGTGTCTGGAAATGCAGATCTTTGTAAAGACTTTGACAGGCAAGACCATCACACTTAAAGTGGAGCCCAGTGATACAATTGAGAATGCCAAAGCCAAAATCCAAGATAAAGAAGGTGTCCCACCAGATCAGCAGAGGTTGATCTTTGCTGGTGAAGGAAGTGACCCAATTAGGGTCACCCGGGTCACTCGCGACAGCCTCTCAGCCTTCCATACAAATGAAGAGTCGGTCAGACAGTAGAGAATACAAACCAAAGTTATTTATTAGAATGCGCTCGAGCGGAGGCCGGTCTGACCAGCCTCCTTAGATTGCTGCAGAGGGACTGACTCCTCCCAACATGGAGATACATGATTTATACTTCCAATAACCCTCAAGACACGCCCCAACTGGAATTTTCCAGTTGGTAGCTGGTGAACAAAGGAGACTCAGAAGGATGAGTTGCAATCCTAAGACTGGGTACATGCTATCTCAGTTCCAAGGTTATTCTGCCCGTGCCCGCCACTCTGAGGGTGGGAGCGGTCCTATCTAACGGGAAAGGTATGCAATAATGAGACCGTCTATTCATTAGTACAACGAAGCTCAACCTTGGAGAGAGAAAAAAAAACATTGAGGCTGCTTTCTGCTGAGGCAAACAGAATGAGACAGAAACTGAGTTTCGATCATGATACAAAATGGCGGCTGAATACAAAATAGTGCTGCAAATGCTAACTTAAATCGCACAATGCTAGAAGGAGTCGACCAAAAGCATTTTTCAGTCCAACACTGGCAAGCAGCTGGTAGACGGGCGCACCTTATCCGACTACAACATTGTATTGCTTCGCCCTCCCAAATAATAGAAAAAAACGCGTCCCACATGAAGGCTCAAACACTACAAGCAATAAAAACAAACACCAGGAAAGGAATTTCACTTTTATAAAATTAAACATATCAAAAGACTGTTCTCAGAATAAGGCATGGGGTTTTATTTGTGCAACACACACTAACAGAAAGGCTTTCCCAGATGTCAAACGAACAACATTCAAATGTATATAGAGCTATATATGTGTATATATATATGTGTGTGTATATATATATATTAGGCAAACTTCGGCGTCTCAATCCACGTCGATAAGGAAAGCACACAGGTGTCCAGTTTCAAAGTGCTTTATTGCAGACCCCCAAACCCCCTAACAGACGCGTTTCGCCTTGCGGCTTTGTCAATGCTAGGTTCTGTGCAAACAGTGTGAACATTTCATATTGTGAAGCCTCACGAGATCCGGGCAGACAACAATGATGGACTAAAAATCATTTCACAATAGTGTCAGCCATCTTGTAACATTGTCTTTCTGGATAAAATTCATTGAAATGTCGACGACAACAGTAAAGTGCAAGTGCATACGTGTAATAAAAACAGTTTGTTGGGTAAAAACAGTTATTTAACAAATGTGCAAATGGTGCTGTTTTATATATAATATAAGTTGTTTCTTTAAAGAATGTATATCATGTATTTAACTCCATTAGTCTGATAATACATAGCAACCTGCACTCATTTGTTCTACCCAACTGGAGTCTCTCGCGCGGTATGGGCTGACTATCTTGTCGATATGCTTAGAGAGTTATCGTGCATGTCCGATAAAATGGTGGACTACCATATCTCACTTATGATACTGACTTGATCCTATTTCATAGATAATTTGTAGTGGTTTCTATTCCTGTCTCACCCCACTATAGGTGTACCCAAAGTTCTTCATCGTTATTGAGTCCCACAGGGGCCTTAGTCTGGAGGTCAATGATGTACTTAGACTCTAGTATTCTGAGTGTTTTTACTCTATCCCCTCCTCTTTCTTTCTTATCTACCCGGTCTAAGCAGTAGAATGTCAACAGGTCCCTGTTGCTTTTATGGTATTTCTCGAAATGTCGCGCGGCTTTGTACGTTTTGTCCTTATTGGTTATTGCGCGCATATGTTCCAGGACACGTTTTTTGGTGGGGTGGATTGTACTGCCGATGTAGCGTTTTGCGCATGGACATTCCAGGCAGTACACCGTAAAATCTGAATTACAGTTTAGAAACTTGGATATCTGTCTTGTAGGGCGTGGATCATTTGGTCTGCCTTCGTAGCTTAGCCTCTTTTTGCTATATTTACAGGCCTTGCAACTAAGGCACGGATAAAAACCCTTAACCTCTAGCATTTTGGAACTTTTGGGCAAGGCCTCGAAGTGACTATGTACTAGATGATCACCAAGTGACTGACAGCGTCTGTATGTGATGGATGGGTGTTCAGGAAGGTGGTTCTTTAGGACACTATCCGTTTTTAAAATGTGCCAGTTTTTATTAAAAATATGCACCAGTTTTCCAGATTGTATGTTAAAGTTGGTAATCATTCTGGTTGGTCCTTCCTTTTTTGTTTTAGTATTGACCACCAAAAGTTTCTTCCTGTCTACCTTATCCACTTTTTCTGCAGCTTCTCTCAAAATGGTGTCAGAATACCCTCTGTGCTGAAATCTTATTGTGGCCTCATTTTTTGCCTTCTTGAAGTCTCCCTCGTCTGAACAGTTACGTTTAAGGTGGAGGAGTTCTCCAAATGGTATATTTCACACAAGGCTTTTTGGATGGTGACTAGCTGCATGTAACATGGCGTTTCCCGCCGTGGGCTTTCTGTAAAGCCGTGTTTGTAAGATGTTCTCAGTCACAAAGACTTCCAAGTCAAGATAGTTAACAGAAGTCTTGCTAATGTTACTGGTAAATCTCAGATTTAGCTCATTGCTGTTTAGCGTGGCGATATATTCCTCAGCCGAGGCTAGATCACCACGCCAAACAACAAACAGATCATCTATATACCTTGCCCATAGCATAATCTTGTCCATCCAGTACTCATTTATATCGCCCCAGGCCACGTGCTTCTCCCACCAGCCCACGAAAAGATTTGCGTAGCTGGGGGCGAAGCACGTGCCCATTGCTGTCCCGCGTGTTTGCCTGTACAGAGTCCTCGAAAATAGAAAGATGTTATTATGCAGGCAGAAGCTAATCATACCTATGAGCATTTCATTGTGTTTTCGGAATTTTAACGATTTTTTGTTGAGAAACCATTGCACAGCTGATATACCATCTTGGTGGTTGATACATGTATATAAATTAGTAACATCTAATGTAATCAAAAGCATATCAGGTTCCCATACAATGTTGTCCATTAGTCTCAAAAAATCCTGAGTGTCTCTAACATAAGATGACAAATCTTTCACAAGTGGTGCTAAAAAGGAATCAATAAACCTGGATGTATTTTCTAGGAGGCTCCCAATTGAAGATACAATTGGTCTCCCGGGAGGGTTCATAGAGTCCTTATGGATCTTTGGGAGATGGTAAAAGGTTGGCAAGACCGGTGTTTCACATTGTAAGAATAGAAACTCTTCTCCACTTAACATCCCTTGGTCTCTCCAACCTTCCAGTAGACTTTGGTATTCCATTGTGCATTTGACATAGTCTGTTCTTTTTATGACCTCATAACACGTGTCGTCCTGGAGTTGTCTCATGGCCTCCTGTTGATAATGTTCCTTTTTAAACACCACGATATTTCCCCCTTGTCCGAGGGTTTTATTTCAATAGTTGGATCATTTTTTAGCGATTTAATGGCTTCCCATTCCTTCCTAGAGATGTTGGGAAAAAAATTCTCTTGATTTTCAGATGCTTTCGTCAGATTTTGCAAATCCGTAATGACAGCCTCATTAAAGACATCTACCGCGTCGTAGGGGTTTGTGGCAGAGTTTTTGATTTCCTCTTGAAGTTGCTAGCTTCTCGCATTTGTGTCACTCCTGCTAATTCCAAGCTTGTAAGAGTGTTGGTAATCTCCTCTGATTGTTCCAACGACTGTAAAGCCATTAGGGTTTCAAGATCATTCCCTGTTAAATCATCAAGATCAGTGTTTGGCCCAGTTTGTTCTCCCATGGCAGTATCCTTTTCGGATGGAGTAGGAAAATCTTTTTAAGTTTCAGTTTTCTGATGTATTTGAAAAGGTCTATCCTGGTCTGTACCAGATTGAATTCGGCCGTTGGGCAGAATGTTAGGCCCCTTTGTAATACCGTTAGCTCTTCCTGTGTCAATAGCCGGTCTGAGAGATTAATGACAGTATTACTGTCATTGTTGGTTACCATTGTCCCCTCCTGCCTTTGCTTCGTGTTACCCTCGGCGAGGGTGCCACTGCGCCTTCCCCTTTTGCCCCTCCTTGTTTTACGTTTTTTTGTTGTTCTTTGGCTGATTTCGGAGGATGTGTTCTTTGTGGCGGTCTTTGTCGTGTATATATATATATATATATATGTGCAAGCAATAACATCACACTTATAAGTAGGCAAATGCAACTGTTAAATGCATGGAATAAAATGAAATGCAAGCAGATAGTAATATGATATGAAATTCAAGCAGATAATACTTGACGTCCGCTGCAAGAAATCAGAAAGATATATATACACTAAATACATCAGATGATTATAACCACTGGAGACTTGGATGTGCACACAGACTTACTCACACATTACAAAGTCAATACTCAAAGAAAACACCTCACCAGCTGCAAACACTGCATCTTAGCCCACTCCAGACTGGGGGATTCTCAGCCGGGGTTAAGAGCCTCAGCAAACCGGGATCTGCTGCGCTGAAGTAGGCGCGTCCTTCTCCATTCGGACTCCAAAACAAATTCCACTTTCCAAGTCAACAAACCCCAGCTTTATAATCTCAAAACACACTAGAAGGTTCCGAGAGGCCCTCCACTGCGCCAAAGAAACTTACTGGAGTTGGCCACTCTCCATGCAAGCATTCCAAAGGCAAAAGAGTTCTCGGGTTCCTTCTGTGCTCTCACGTGTTCCAGCCTTTATCTTAACAAAGCTTACGAAAGTCTCCAGCAGTACAGTCAACAATCTCCAAAAGCAAAAAAACCTTGAACTTGAATAGCCTAAACAACTTGAGTAATCTGGGGGCCTGCCTGTGTGTGCAAAAGCTCAAGCTAGCTGAAAAAATTCAAGATGGCATGAGGGCATGTCAAAGCCAATAGTAAGAACTTCATAATACTTCCCAATGTACAACACAATGCACATTTGTGCACCACTGCCTATAGCATCACACACTTCATCTCCCAATGTACAAAATAATGCACATTTGAGCACCACTGCTTATAACACTGCACTTTGAGACCAAGAAGTACATTCCACACCTCTCTCTCATGCTGTCAAATGCACATCCCACACGTTCTGTTCCTGGCAAGGCTGTTCTACTCTGTGAAAGCTCTCCCACTTTAAAACTACAAGATTACACGAAAGAAATCTTCAAGAAAAAAAGGCGCATGCAGGAAAACATAATGTAAAACACCAAAAGTCAATTAAAACAATTGTAGTCAAAGGTCATCACGTGGTTTCAGTACATAGGAGTGCCTCTAGCACTACAAACATCCAGAAGGAATCCACTCTTCATTTGGTCTTGCGTTTAAGAGGAGGTTAATCTGGTTTTACCTTAAACTGTGTAACGATTTTGGGTATTAAATTGCGCCTTTTCTGCACTTTTGTTTCAATAAAAGTTGTTGCATTCACAGAACCGACCTGCTATGAATAGAAAAAGTAAGTTACCTATGGGCTTCTGTTCATATCGTATAGTGCTGTAGATTTAAATATAATCCACCCTCCACTTCATAGGCCAGCAGTAAAAGTGCATATTTTTCTACTAGGTACACATTAGTTAAGAAATCACAATGTACAATGCACACACAGTTACTCTCACTCTACTCTCACCCGTTGAGCTAAAAACAAATCTAAAGTGGAGTCAGTGCCCATACCCTGAAGGAGGAGTCTCGCAGCATCCTGTGACATGAAGCTTCTTCGAAGGAAAATAACTCGTAATGTTCGATGCCAACACAAGGTAGCAGGAGTATGCAAAGAATGTGAATCTACAGCACTACACACTATGAGCAGATAGTTACTAGGTAAGTAACATTTTCCATACTAGCTATGAATATAAAGCAGTCCGTATCACTAATGCTCTGAACTATGCAGCGCCTGATTTACCAACCACATCACAGATTTCTTACTGACTCTCTGGGGTTTCTTTTACACTTAGGATGCTGATACTGTATCAGGCGAAGACCTCTATTGATAAGTGCTGGAACTCCATCTTCCCAAATTTCTCCTTCCTGTATTAACTTATTGCCAGTCTGAGACTGCTTCTCTAAAAAAAAAAAAATGGAACATTGGGAGACCCTTAACTTTTAACCATTGTGAGATGACTTTGTTAACCCTGCCAGAGACATCACTTGCAGCTTATTAACCAGTGTAAGGGGATATCAGTTAAACCCTAAGACATCACTCACTGCTTATATTAACCTTGTAATCACCTTCTAGTAGCATGTATTACACGAGATATCACTCGAATCCCTCTGTATAACCAGCATTGGGTGACTTTTCCAGCATGAGATCTTCCCTAGATTCACAACCCTAAATTACCTTTTTCACATGAGGAGTAGATTAAATATGTTTTCTTTATTTAAACACTTTTTAAAATCTGCAGTCCTTCCCTCCAGCAGGACGTTGTTGCTGTAAGAGTGTGAGCTTGGTGGGATGTTAACTCCATCACACAGGAACAAGTGGTCCCTTCCTACAAATACATTAAACAATGCACTTAGAAGTTAAATAATTTCTATGGCAAAGGAAATCGAATGTAGTAATACAGATATTTATTACATCTTGAAGCAACCAAAAACATAAAAAGTGGGAAACACACGAGACAACGAACAAAAAATCAACAAAGCTCAGACATTTTCAAAGTGACTACACAAATAATGAACAAATAATGTCACATCTATTTTAAGATACCTATGCTATCCTTATTGAAATAAAAAACATTTGCGATCCGTGCTCGAATGGCAGCGGTGTAAGGTCCCCGTCTGCACGCGACAAGACGTGGTTAATAAGTGGCAGCAATGTGCGGCTCCCAGCTGCAATGCACATCCGAAGCAACTTCAGTCAGTGTACTCCGACATTTGAGCACGGATCGTCAGTGATGTTGGCCCCAGCTTTCCCGCGGAGCCCTCAAGACCTCAATCCGTTTTTTCCAGAGCCTGCTGCACCAGCAGCTGTACATATCATGTGACATTGACCTTGGCTTTTCTACGGAGCCCTCTGGAATCTAACCTGTGGTTGCCCACAGCCAGCTCCACCAGTGGCTTTATCATCTTGATCACCGCCACCCAGCTTGCCAGCATCCCCATTTTCAAACATATTCTGTTATTGGGACATATCCATCTCAGGTCTGCCCTATGCAGGCATTTCTTATCTCAGGCATATACAGTTAAGTCCTGATGATGAGCTCCAGATCATTTAAAGGGATCTAAATGTCATCGACATGGTGTACCAGGACTATCGCAAATGTTTTTTATTTCAATAAGGATAACATTGATTCCCACTTTTTATGTTTTTGGTTGCTTCAAGATTTCATAAATATCTGTATTACTACATTTGATTTCCGTTGCCATAGAAATTATTTAACTTCTATGTGCATTGTCTAATGTATCTGTAGGAAGGGACCACTTGTTCCTCTATAAATAACTGGACCCATGGTCCCTTACACACCTTTGTGTTCTTTTCTGTATGAAAACACAAACTCCATCACACAGGTCATTTGGAATAATCTTTAGCATTTTTTTAATTATTTATTTTTGTGAGGATCTCTGAACTCTCATTTTTATTTATTCATTTTTTCCCCTACTTATCAGCCCTGTTTAATGCAATTCTCCAGGGCATGGCAATCCCCACCACCTGGGCAGGGGCTGAAATAATACCAATCTATAAAAAGGGCTCCCCCCTTTTACCTACCAACTACCGCCCGATTAGCTTGATAGACGTAAGTCAAAAAATCTTTGCACGGGTCCTTTTGGGGCGCCTGCACAACTGGATGGAGGAACATAACATTCTTACTCCCCTCCAAGCCGGGTTTCGAGCAAGGATGTCAACAACTGACCAGATTCTAAGGCTACAGATGATTCACTGGAAAACTGTGAGTATAGAGGGTGGCAGCCTCTATCTCATCTTCGTAGACCTTAAATCAGCCTTCGACTTAGTACCAAGGGACAAACTTTGGGTAATTTTATTAGATATGGGTGTCCCAGATTATCTTTGCCATCAGATAAAAGGTTTACACGAGGGCAACTTTGCTCGAATCAGATTTGGCAAAAATGGCGAACTTTCATCCCCCCTGCCTGTCGAGAGAGGGGTCCGGCAGGGTTGTGTCCTGGCCCCAACTCTCTTCTGCCTTTTTATTAATGGCTTGATTGAATCACTGAGCGCTGGGATAAACATCGACGCCCCCAAGCTAGCAAAACACATAATACCTGCCCTCATGTTTGCAGATGATACGCTCCTGCTAGCCAAATCTCCTATGGGAATTCAGAGGACCCTGAATAATTTTAGCGCTTTCTCCAAACAAAGGGAACTAGAAATTAATGCGCAAAAAACCAAGTACATGGCTTTCAATGTAGGCAATTCTACCCGCCCAAACCCTTGTCTGGATGGTAGCCCCCTAGAGAGGGTATCCATGTTTGACTATCTGGGAATTACATTGACAGAAAGAATGGACTGGGGAGTGCAAATTAGTAAAATAGGTCTAAAACTATCCCAGACCACGGGTGGTATTCTAAAACTATATAGGACCTGTTCTGATAAACTGGTGAGTCCGGCGGTGGAAATTTATAAGGCCCAGGCCAGGACGGCTGCACTCTATGGAGCAGAACTTTGGGGGCACTGTCCTTCCGGCCAGATAGCCCGTTCTGAGAACTCATTTGCCAGACAACTTATGGGGCTGCCACCTAGTACACCTTTAACACCTTTACGCATGGATTTAGGGATTAGACCCATTGAGGAAGAAGCTGCCCTTAGGCCTATACTATACTGGCGGCGCCTGTGGTCTACCCCTGAACTAGTCTCTTATAGAGAAGAACTGACTGATGTCATGGGGTTACGAGGTGCAGGGAAGTTGGCCGGGCTATTGTACATTAAGAAAACATGTGAGGACCTGGGCAGGGGCAGCCTGTGGCAAAATGCCGAAGAAACCTCCCAAATAACTTCCAGGAAAGCCTTGGTAGAGAGTTATAGAGACCACAAACTCTCCCAGCTAGAGAGGAGACCCTCACTAGGGAGACTGACGGCCGAGTTTCTGAACGTAAAAACCATATATTTTTTGGAACCAGTGCTAGATGACATACAGCCGTTTTTGGCAAAAAAGCTCTATTTGCAATTCAGGTATGGAGTTTTACCGCTGCGTTCATTTACAAAAAAGTGGGAGGGACATACAAATGAAGAGTGCCCAGTGTGCCCCAATGTAGAAGAGACCGATCTCCATGTGATATTTTTCTGCCAGGGGTATAAGAAGGTAAGGTCACAATGGCTAATTCAGCTTTGTAGGAACTTGGGGTCTACACATTGTCGCGACATGTACAGGATTTTAAAATCTGACACACGCATGCCCATTGTTTTTTCAATCTCATGCTATTTATTCTCCATGTGGCTTACACGCAGAGCCATCTTAAACAAGCTGTAAATAGGATATATAAGTGTACACAATTTGTTTCTTTTAATGATGAACTTGTGATAAATTGCACTCATTTGGTACTCCCTGAGACATTCGACTCATTTTAAAGTCCATCACTTCTTGAAACAGAATGCATATAGAATTGGCCCCTCAATGTACATGGCTCTCATTTTATTTTATTTTAGCCACACTGTCAATTGGAGACAAATATGCCGGCTGAGCAAATGCATTAATGAGAACTAGCCACTTAATGTACTTCCCACAAGCATTTTATGTCTTGTTCTTTAAGATGGCTGATGCCTGGAAATGCTGCTATATAGTGTGCATTGTGACTCTCTTTTTATCTTTTATGTAATTGTATTTTAATCATTTTATACATTTGCCTTTTAATTGTGCTTTTATGGCCAATTGTGCCGAAATAATGTTTTATGAATGAATGAATATATATATATATATATATATTTATATTTGGTTTTTGGCCATCATTTGAGGCCAGAAACGTCAGATGCCAGGAGGTCTGAAGTTTCTTCTTTCTAAGCAGTTATTCCATTTCAGTGACTGAGTATTGCCTGGTTAAAAAGTGATACTATGAGCCTAATGAGGGATAAAGGCAGCCTTCAGGAGAGTTGCTCCCTTTACAGTGACTAGAGACTGATTTTTTTATTGTCTGACTCTTTGTCCATTCTCTGATTCTGGGAGGATGCAATGGCGAGGGGAAGAGTGCTAAAACACAAAAAGTACTCCTTGAGTTCGTGGATAAGATCCACGTATTTTCAATACGGTAGACCCTAATGGGGTATTGGAGGGAAGTCCTATCGTGAAGAGACACCCTAGGGATCGGGGAAGGAAACAATTCCTTTTGTTTTAATTACCCTCACACACCCTAGTGGTGTCATGCTTCATCATCGGGTCACCCTGACGCCTATAAGTCAGGGTGGGCTCAACCATATTGCAGGGAGCTCTTAGTGAGAAAATGACCAGGGGGCGATAAAGATTAAAAAACCATAGACAGATCCCAGTATCCTTTTATTCTTGGATCTGCTAAGGTTATTAAAAAATGTAAAAATGGGGTCAATTGTTTTTTTTTATGGTCCTATGACCCTAAAGCCAACATGTTTCAGTCCTGATTGGGCCTCGTTAGGTCCTGGACTTTCGTCAGGGCAGTGTGATAACCTCCCTGGAAGACGCAGAAGGAGATTCCCTATACCTCCGTTTATGTAAGGGCAGGTAGCTGCTCCTTATCGGTTAATTAAAGACCATTATCTTTTCAAATGTTCTTATCACTCCATATGTGAATAAAAACAAACAAACAAAAAGTACATCATAGTGTGTTGATCACTGGACGTCTGTCACTGCTTCCCATGTGTGATGTGCTTGCCGGAACACCTGTGTTGTGGACACAGTGTGATACACACATCTTTCATCATACCTAATTTAGTATGTGATACAAAAACTATCTTTAGTTTCACTACACTCACCTAGGTGGGCAAATGTGGTGTTGTGGCGATCCTAGTCGCATACTGTCGGTAGCCGCATACTATTGCGTGCACAATCATAGTGATACACCAATCATGGTGCTAACTCATGTCACTCACTCCATACAGCAAAATGCTCATATCAATCGCCGTGATTAGCCATACATTCAACCCAATCACATCGTAGTTCTTACCCCACTGTGGGACAGGAACTCCTCTCCGGGCACCTTGCGATATCAAGGGGTAGCCCTGTAGTCACACACTATATTGTTGTAAACAAGGTGGTGCCAGGAAACAACAATAAAGGAGAGAAAGGTACGAAGATTAAAAGCCAGCAAATACTGTAGAGCAGTGGAAACACTCGTACCTGAATCTTGGTAAGTGGTTTGTCAGTAGCCGCTGTTACTTACTACATCAAGGGTCCTTCCCCGCTTAACGACCTATTCGGTGCGGTCCCGGGCTTTGGCTGAAATTGCGGAGGACGAAGGAGTTTAAATGTGTGTCCCAACCGCGGCGAAATTGGACGCGGACCCGCCTTCTGGGTGTGGTGACATGACGTGTGCTAAGCGTGTGACGCACAACGTCGCATCGTGCCGTAAAAGGATCATGGGAAATGTAGGTTCGAGGCATATGAGCTGCAGATTGTACACTATGCCTAGATCGCCATCTGGTGTTGGGCTCGGATGCTTGCACTTTGTTGTTGTCTTGGAAGAGTCTTTTGTAGTCACAAGATAGGTGACTCCTCCTTTGGACGATAGTGCGCATGGGCATCGGCTCCATCCTCAGATTGTTTTTTTCCAGCAATCGGGTTCGGATGTAACTTCTGCGCTCCGGTTCGGCACCGTATTCTCCAAACCTTTTCGACGCGCAAACTATCAAAAAAACTCGACGGTATTGTTTTCGATCGCGTGATCTTCGACGCGCACCTCAACTACTCGATTCCGGTCGTCGACCCGGGCCGTTGGGCCTATCGACGCCGTTCGGGCCTACAGCTCATGGAAAGGACTCCATTTAAAAAATGCCCCCAGTGTGGAGCTAAATTTCCACACAGTGACCACCACAAGGTCTGTAACCTATGTCTCTCGCCCGAACACGACGAGAACAATTGCCAAGCCTGCGCCTCTTTTACATCTAAAAAGACCATCCGTGATCGCCGGGCCCGACGACACATCATGGCGCAGCGAGCAGCTCCGGTACCGGTGGACATCTTCGATGAAGGCCCCGATGTCCCGGAGGACGATTCTGAGGACCTGGAAATCATGTCCGAAGCAGACGACTCAGACGGCCACATCACTCCTGGTCAACGAGTGAGTACAACTGCCCCTACCCCAACTCCACCCCAAAAAAAGAAGGCCCTGGTCAAGACTTCGCCTGCTGGCCCCAGTCACGACCAAGAACAAGCTTCAGAAGCCCCGCCCCTGGGCCCGGCTCCGAAGATAAGGGACAAGCCTTCCGGTAGCTCGGGACCGAGCAAACCGCATCTCAGTGTTCCGCAGGCACCATCGGCACCGAAACCGAGCGTGCAGCCTACTCCCAAAAAGACATCGGCACCGAACACCTCGACGCCGAAAGGAAAGCCATCAGATCCGAAACCAAAACCTTCTGAACCGAAAAAGATTTCCACAGCCAGGCCAAAGGACCCCAAACCATCTCCCAAGGCCTTGGAGCAGAAATCTAAACCTCGCTCGGACCCGAAGAAATCAGCGCCGAAAGTGGTTACCGAAGAGGAAGAACTTTTTCGGCCAGATCCTATTGATCCAAAACAAAAAAGTCTCCACATAGACCCCAAAACAGGACATTTGACGGCTGTTCCACACAAGAAGAGGAAACTGGACACACCAGGCACTCCCGTAGTGCCTGTGAAAAAGAAAGACTGTGCCACTTCACCTATACAACCCTCTTCTCCTGTTCTTTCTCCTAACCCTGTCTCTCCTCCACATTCTCCTATACTTCTACCAAATTCACCACCACCACAGGATGATGATGATGATGATCTAGGGGATGGGGGAGACAACAATGACCCTTTCACTGACCCTGATGACAATACAGATGTACCACAGGACAATTGGGACGATTATAATGACCCAATAGATCCTCCAGACCTCCCTGATCCCCATGCATATCCAACAAAGCCGTCTCCCCCAGATGACAATATTGGCTTTGGTCAGCTTGTAAATAGAGCTGCTCTCTACCATGGGGTTCAGATGCATTCTGACCCTGCAGATGAGGACTTTCTTCTAGACACCTTTGAACAGTCACAAAAAACTGTACAAACCCTGCCAATGTTAAAGGGTGTCATTAAACATGCCCCCGACATATTCAAAGACCCTGTTAGGGCTAGAATTCTCAATCCCAGGCTTGACAAAAAATGTAAAGCCGCTCCCAATGATCCCACCTACATCAAAGGTCAACTACCTTTAGACTCACTAGTGGTAGCTAATGCAAGGAAACGTGCCAACTCTCAGACCTCCGGTGAGGCACCACCTCCGGACAAAGAGTCTAAGTTGTTAGATGCTTCCGGCAATCAATCAATCAATCAATCATGTCACTTATAAAGCGCACTACATACCCGCGAGGGTCTCAAGGCGCTGGGGGAAGAGGAGGGTGGTGCTGCTACTGATCGAAGAGCCAGGTCTTGAGGAGTCTTCTGAAGGCCAGTAGGTCTTGGGTCTGCCGAAGGTTGGTGGGGAGGGTGTTCCAGGTCTTGGCGGCGAGGTGGGAGAAGGATCTGCCGCCGGCGGTCGTTTCCGGATGCGGGGGACTGTGGCGAGGGCGAGGCTGGTGGAGCGGAGATGGCGGGTGGGGGTGTAGAAGCTGAGTCGTCTGTTGAGGTAGGCTGGTCCGGAGTTGTGGAGTGCTTTGTGTGCGTGGGTGAGGAGCTTGAAGGTTATCCTCTTGTTGACAGGGAGCCAGTGCAGGTCTCTCAGGTGGGGTGTGATGTGGCTGCGTCGGGGGATGTCGAGGATAAGACGTGCAGAGGCGTTCTGGATGCGTTGCAGCCGTCTCAGGAGCTTAGCCGTCGTTCCTGCGTAGAGGGCGTTTCCGTAGTCCAGCCTGCTGGTGACGAGGGCCTGGGTGACTGTTTTTCTTGTTTCGGTGGGGATCCACTTGAAGATCCTGCGGAGCATTCGGAGGGTGTTGAAGCAGGATGAGGAAACGGCGTTGACCTGCTTAGTCATGGAGAGGGTGGGGTCGAGGATGACCCCTAGGTTGCGTGCGTGGTCGGTGGGTGTCGGGGCTGTTCCCAGTGATGTTGGCCACCAGGAGTCGTCCCATGCTGAAGGGTTGGAACCAAGGATGAGGACCTCCGTCTTGTCCGAGTTCAGCTTCAGGCGGCTGGTACTCATCCATTCGGCGACGGCCTTCATTCCTTCGTGGAGGTGGGCTTTGGCGGTGTGAGGGTCTTTGGTGAGGGAGAGGATCAGCTGGGTGTCGTCGGCGTAGGAGATGATGGGCGGCAAGAGAGTTGCTGCCCAAGCAGCTAATCACTGGCGGATAGCCAACACACAGGCATTACTTGCTAGGTATGATAGGGCTCACTATGACCAACTAGAAACCCTTTTACAACATTTACCTGATCAATATAAAACCAAGGCAGATGATTTAATTCAGGAGGGCAAATTAATAACCAATGCTTCAATCAAGTGTGCCCTTGACGCAGCTGACACAGCCTCTAGGTCCATTAACACTAGTGTACTACTCAGACGGCATGCCTGGTTACGCATCTCAGGCTTCAAACAGGAGGTACAAACAACAATCCTCAATCAGCCGTTCAATCAAGAACAACTCTTTGGACCGGCTGTAGACACCACTCTAGAGAAAATGAAAAAGGACACAGAGACTGCTAAATCCATGGGGGCATTACAGTCTCCATCCACACGTAGTTCCTTTCGTCACTCCTTCTATAGAGGAGCATCCAAAAATATCGGGACAGACACCGCCTCTTTTTCCTACAAAAACACCACGCAAACATCCCCCAACAGAGGATATTTTAGAGGCGGATACCGGGGAAATAACAACAAAGTAAGAGGCCGAGGTAACAACAACACTCGCACCTCCCCCACTAATAAGCCGTGACTTCCCTCCAATCCCTCCAGGACCATTCCACCCCGGTCGGAGGGAGACTATCACAGTTCCTACCTGTCTGGAATTCCATCACTACAGACAAGTGGGTAAGACAAATTATCCAGTATGGTTACTGCCTGGAACTTACAGCAACCCCACCCACCATACCACCCAAACAGCGTACAATGTCCACGGAACATCTCACACTCTTAAAACAAGAGGTTCTCTCACTGCTTCAAAAGCAAGCAATAGAACTAGTTCCCTTACAGCATCAAGGAACAGGGGTTTACTCGCTGTATTTCCTAATCCCCAAAAGGACGGCACCCTAAGGCCAATACTCGACCTCAGACCCCTCAATCTTTACATACAATCAGATCATTTTCATATGATCACTCTTCAACAGGTCCTCCCATTACTTCAAAAAGGCGACTTCCTTGCCACACTAGATCTCAAGGACGCCTACTTCCACATTCCCATACACCCAGCTCACAGGAAATATCTAACATTCATACTGGACGGACAACACTATCAGTTCAAAGTACTTGCATTCGGAGTGACCACCGCACCCAGGGTGTTCACAAAGTGCCTTGCAGTCGTAGCAGCACACTTAAGAAGACAACAAATCCATGTCTTTCCATACCTCGACGACTGGCTAATAAAAGCCAAGTCATTCAACCAGTGTGTTCATCACACTCCTCAAACCATCCAGCTGCTACACCACTTAGGATTCACAGTAAACTACACCAAGTCACATCTTCAGCCCTCCCACATACACCAGTATCTAGGGGCCACATTAGACACCTCCAGAGCTCTGGCATATCCCAATCCAGCCAGGATAACCAGTATACAAACACTAATCATCAAATTTCAGCCGCAGCATTCCCTCCCAGCAAGGGTATTCATGCAACTCATAGGAATGATGGCATCTTGCATTTTTATCGTACCTCATGCAAGACTTCAGATGCGCCCCTTACAGGAATGCCTAGCACGTCAGTGGAACCAGGCTCAAGGACAACTTACAGATCAGGTGTTGGTGGACAGCCGCACACATCGCTCTCTGCAGTGGTGGAACACACCAAACCTTTCCAAAGGGCGGCCGTTCCTAGAGCCAGTTCCACAAATAGTGCTAACAGCAGACGCATCACTCACCGGCTGGGGGGCTCATCTCATAAACCACACAATTCAAGGCAAATGGACCACTCAACAGAAAGTGTTCCACATCAATCACCTAGAATTACTGGCAATATTCCTAGCATTAAAATCATTCCAAGTACATCTACGTCACAAGACTGTGCTAGTCCACACGGACAACATCACAGCCATGTATTACCTGCAAAAACAAGGAGGCACACATTCTTTGCAGCTGTCTCAGCTGGCACAGAACATTTAGAGATGGGCCATTCCACAAAACATATATCTTCTTGCAGAACATCTTCCAGGAGTTCACAATCAGATTGCGGATCTGCTAAGTCGACAGAAACAGCAGATACACGAATGGGAACTTCATCCCCAAGTTCTTCAACCATTTTTCCAAATGTGGGGTCAACCAGACATAGATCTGTTCGCCACACACGCAAATGCAAAATGCCCAACCTTCGCCGCCAGGTTTCCACACCCGTTGTCCAAAGGCAATGCGATATGGATGAACTGGTCAGGCAGATTTGCGTACGCTTTTCCGCCACTCCCACTGATTCCCCTAGTGGTACGCAAGCTCAGACAACAGTCTCTCAGGATGATCCTGGTTGCTCCCACATGGGCACGGCAACCATGGTTCACAACACTACTGGAACTTTCAGTAGTTCCACACCAAAAGCTACCTCTCTCCCCAACGTTGCTAACGCAGAACCATGGAGAGATAAGGCACCCCGATCCAGGTCAACTGAATCTAGCGATCTGGCTCCTGAAGTCCTAGAGTTTGGTTATCTTAACCTTTCACCAGACTGTATGAACATCATTAAGGAAGCCAGACGCCCTACTACTAGAGCTTGCTATGCAGCAAAATGGAAAAGATTTGTCATTTACTGCAACAACAATAAAATCGATCCGCTGGACGCTTCCATCCAGTACATCATTTGCTATTTACTACACTTACAAAGGTGTAATCTAGCATATTCATCCATAAGATTACATCTAGCAGCACTTGCCGCTTATTTGCAAAACAGACAACACTTGTCACTATTTAGAGTACCTGCAATTAAAGCCTTTATGGAGGGCCTTAAAAGGATAATTCCCCCCAGACTGCCACCCTCTCCAGTGTGGAATTTAAACATTGTTCTTACCAGGCTCATGGGTCCCCCATTTGAACCTCTACACAAATGCGAACTACAGTTCCTCACATGGAAAGTAGCTTTCCTTGTCGCAATTACCTCTCTCAGGAGGGTTAGTGAGATCCAGGCTTTAACCATACAAGAACCATTCTTACAAATACATCGTAACAAGGTGGTTCTTAGAACAAATCCAAAATTCCTTCCCAAAGTAATCTCTGCTTTTCATCTTAACCAATCAGTGGAGTTACCAGTGTTTTTCCAAAACCCAGACTCTGTAGCAGAGAGGGCTCTTCACACACTGGATGTCAAAAGAGCCCTACTTTATTACATAGACGGGACTAAGCCCTTTAGAAAAACAAAACAACTGTTTGTAGCCTTCGCACCACCTCATAAAGGTAACCCCATCTCCAAAGCTGGGATCGCTAGGTGGATAGTAAAATGCATTCAAATATGCTACCAAAAGGCTAAACACACATTAACAGTTCCCCCCTAGAGCTCACTCCACACGCAAACTAGGGGCTTCCATGGCATTCTTAGGGAACATTCCCTTAGATCACATCTGTAAAGCAGCAACATGGTCTACACCACACACCTTCACCAAACACTATTGTGTTGACGTGCAGGCTAAGCAATAGGCTTCTGTAGGCCAAGCTGTTCTTAAAACACTTTTTCAAACCACTGCAACAGATACAGGTGACCACCGCTAGGGGAGACACTGCTGTACAGTCTATGCATAGTGTACAATCTGCAGCTCATATGCCTCGAACGGAAAATGCTACTTACCAGTATGCATCTGTTCTTGGCATGTAGAGCTGCAGAGTTGTACACGCCCACCCGCCTCCCTGGAACCTGTATCTGTTCCAGTATTATCTTAATTAGATACATTCACATGGACATCTCTTTATTTCTTACTCACTCCATCATTTCCCATCATGGCGAAAAACAATCTGAGGATGGAGTCGATGCCCATGCGCACTATCGTCCAAAGGAGGAGTCACCTATCTCGTGACTACAAAAGACTCTTCCAAGACAACAACAAAGTGCAAGCATCCGAGCCCAACACCAGATGGCGATCTATACATAGTGTACAACTCTGCAGCTCTACATGCCAAGAACAGATGCATACTGGTAAGTAGCATTTTCCTTTTTGGCCCACAAATGCTGCCGGTCTACACGGGTGGCGATTTATTCTAAATATGTTTATACAGTGATGTACTCACCACGTGGGCGCACTCGCAGAAATAAGCCTAACGCTATGAGTCTATTTTATAATGTCCTCTTTCCACACGCATATGAATCGTACTTAGATGATGTGAAATTTATTTTATTGTTGGGATGGACTGGAATATCAACTCAACATGTAACTTTATTGAGACGCGCCTCACTGAACAACCCTGATGCCGTAAAGGATGTGACCACGTTCAGTGCTACTAACACGCCAGATCGTTATGAGCTAAAAATTAAACATTATAATAATGAAAAAGCCACTGGATAGTGTTAATTTTCAGCCAGATTTAAAGGCTGCACGCTGACAATGATAGTAGATGGCGGTGTATATTTAATTGTGCTTATTTTGTATTTCTTAATGTATTACAAAACGGAACACTTAGTTAAACTATTAAGTCTCGTGGCAAATGACACATAGTTGTGGTTACGGTCATATAGAGCGTGTGTTTAAAATTAATTTGAAGATGGTATAGAGCACCACATGTTAAACTCCTATACCGAAGTGTATGCACTAGGCTCTTCGTGAGTAATCATTGGATCATCTTAACAAGCTTGGGAAAAAATAAAGATAGAATTGGATTAGTCATATGGAAAATACATCTCCCTTTATATTGTTCATATCAGGCTGGCATCATTTTTTGTTTAGTTGACACCAAGGAATAGTCATTCAGTCCAGTTATATGGGTTTGTAATCGATACACCCATCGTTGTTCTCGCTCTAGCAGTCTGTTGGAAAGGTTGCCAATGCCAGTCACCTTCTCAATGATAGTCCATTTCATGTCTGTGTCACTGTGCTTCTTTTCTAGATAGTGGGCAGTAAGTTTGGTAGCCGTAATCGCCCGTCTGATCGTGCTTCTGTGCTCGCTTATTCGTATTCTTATTTTCCTGCTGGTCATGCCCACATACATCAACTGGCAGGGGCACCTGATGACATACACCACACTGTTGCTGTTATAATTCGTATGTGATCGTTGTTCCCAGGGCAGGGATAAGCCATTCCAAGATCTATTTGTTTGGTGTGTTCAGTAAGGGGACACACCACACATGATCCACACGGGTAATTGCCTGTAACTGGTGGATTGTTCCAAAGAGTAAGTTGATTGGTGGTCATAGCTCTATGTGAGTTGGTATGTATGAGAGTATCTTTTAGACTCTTGTTTCTCCTGAACGAAAACATCGGTTTTTCGAACGCCAGTCTTTTCGATGTTAGAATGGACCATTTTTTGTTGATGATCTTCTTAACGTCGTTTGAGGAGGAGTTAGAAGTTGTGACACAAATTAATGTGTCCTTTTCTGGTTTCTCAGTTGATTCCAGTAAGGCCTCCCGAGGGGTATTACGTGATCTTTTGTTTGCTTTTTCAATGATCTTTTCTGGATAGCCCTTCTGTTGTAGCTTGGTGGCGAGTATTTCTGCTTCTTTTTTGTAATCTTGTAAATCGGTGCAATTTCTGCGAATCCGGAGAAACTGGCCGACTGGCAAGTTCTCCCTCAAGGACCGCGGATGAGCACTGTCAAACTGTAACAGGCTGTTTTTATCTGTGGGTTTGGTGTAAAGTGAACTGATTAGGGTGCCACCCCTGGCGATGAGCTTGACATCCAGGAAGGAGACCGCCTCGTTGTTAGTGTTCATGGTGAATTGCAAATGTGGGTTGAGTTGGTTCATCCAATCCAAGAAATTATTCAGAATGGACTTATCCTCTTTCCAGATCACCAGGATATCATCGATGTATCTAAACCACTTACAGATGTTATTAGAGTAAGGGTTCGCGGGCCAAATATGTTGTTCCTCAAATTGGCCCACATATAGGCACGCTATGCTGGGCGCAAACGTGCTGCCCATAGAAGTACCATGGACTTGTAGGTACATCTGGTCTTCAAAATTGAAGAAGTTCTCCATTAGAGCTAGTCGCAGAAGGGTGATGATCCAATTCACCGGTGCTTCCCATTGCCATTCTTCTTGTCTCAGTAGGTCCTCAATAACCCGGATACTTTCCTCTTGTGGAATGCTGGTGTATAGCGCTTCCACGTCTAGACACACCATGGTATTTTCTTCTGGGTCGTATGTTATGTCTTTCAGAAGATTGAGTAGATGTTTTGTATCTTGTACATACGACTTGATTCGTGTCACCAGTGGTCGTAAGAACCAATCGGTATATTTGGACAAGGGTTCGAGGAGGGATCAGATGCCAGACACAATTGGTCTCCCCGGTGGTGGAATTTCCCCTTTGTGTATCTTGGGTATTGTGTAAAAGAGCGGTACCCTCGGATCGTCTGGAGTAAGGAAATCCCGTTCTTTTTTGTTATCCAGTTGTGATCTAGTGCATCTGTGGTCAGTGTTCTTATTGTCTTTTTTAGTCGTGCCGTAGGGTCTCTGTTGATCTTCTTGTAATATTTATCATCAGCCAGGAGATTCATGCATGCTGTTCTGTAAGCATTTGTGCTCTGGATGACCGTTGCACCACCTTTATCGGCCGGCTTGATTACAATATCAGATCTTGAGCTCAAAGATGTTAAAGCCAATCTTTCATTATTACTCAAATTGTTGAAGACTCCTTTCTTCGGTTGTAGTTCTTCCACTTCCTTGGTGACACTTTCTTCAAAGGCTATGACTTCAGGGGGCATTATGGATGCCGGCGGAAAAAAGTTTGATTTCAGGCGCAGTGTGGTATAATTATCATCTTTCTCAAGTTTGTCCTTATCCATAAAGAAAGTCTTGATACGGATTTTCCGAAAGAACTCACTCAATTCGCAGCGCAGTTGGAATTTATCTAAGTAGGCTGTGGGGACAAACCCTAATCCTTTGTTAAGGACTGAGAGTTCATCAACGGTCCAGATGTTCTCGGTGAGGGGAAGAGTGCACCTGCAGGCCTGCATCAAAGTCATGTGCTTCGTTCGAGCATCATGGTGAGCCATCTCTCATCAATTTGTTTTACATTATGGAGAAGAGCGTTGCTTGGCAGCAGCACTGGGCTGCTCTCTCTGGCTGTATGGCACTGCCCAGTGGACCAGCTTGAAAGGGCCAGTGTGTGGGCAGTTCTTCTTTTTTTGTTTTGGGGTTGTGGGTTGTGGCTGGATAAAAAAGAAACGGCGCACACACTGGTCTTTTAAAGTGGGTACATCTGCCAGTGCCCAACAGCCTGACAAGCCAGTTCAACAGTGCCTGGAAGGCGGCCTGTGTTGGGTGTTCTCTGGGCGTGTGTCGGGGAGGCACTTTGTCTCTGGGCCTGTGCCCAGGATGCTCTTGCTCTCTGGGTATGTGCCAAGGATGCTGCTGGTGGCTGGGCGTCTGCTAAATAGTACCTTTTTCTGTATCTCTTGGTCTCTTTTTGCTGAGGAGCCTTCTGTGCCGAGGACCCTCCTAACCTGGTAAAAGTGGTTTCATTGCAGTAGGGTCTGAAAGAGCTATACATGTTAGCCCTGTCGCCCTAGTCGTAAAGTGTAACTGATGCCAAAGATGTCTTAAAAAACGGTTTTAAAAAGTGTTTAAGAAAAATGTCCTGGTACCCTTCCTGAGAACAGAGGTGTTTTAGGATTAGGAATACAAGGAAGATGTGGATGCTGGAGAACTTCAGCTACAGATATGAAAGAAAAGTGTATTTTTTTTCTCCTCTGTTATAACCTACTCCTTTCTGATGCTTGCCCTCCTCTCCCTTATCTTCTCCAAACATTGCAGGCAGTGGAACTTCCCGATGTGTTTTCTCCAGAGCTGCGCACCCTGCTCGAGGGGCTGCTGCAGCGCGATGTCAACCGGCGCTTGGGCTGTCTGGGAAGAGGGTGAGTGTCTGTGTGTTCCTCTCACTTTTTTCTGTTCCATTTCTTCCTTGCTCCATGGTCCTTCTTTCCTTTTGCTTTTTCCCTGATATATGTTGCTGACTCTCTCCTTGTCCTGAGATATAATTAGTCACCAGAGGCATACATATCCGACTCGCCTTACGACAAACCTCCAGAGCCGTGTGTCCTACAGTCATGATGCTCTGATTTGCAGGTTCTCGTCAGTATGGCCCAGGTGCACCAAGAGTGTATTGATTCCGACTTCTCTGATTACAAAAATGGTGGCAATTTTCTAATGCGGACTAAGGAAATGCAATAAGAGACATTGCAGAGTAGTACTATAGTGAATTTTATGATGGGCTAGAGAAGTAAGTCATGTGTCACATTGGCCTGACATGACTGACTGCCCAAATTTTGAAAAGCCCAGGTTTATCAGTGTGAACATCTTCAAAAGTCATATGCTGTGCATTATCCTGCCATGTAGTTATTGGGTATGGAATTGTATCAAATCTTTAAAAATGTTTGACTTTGCACGTCGACCATAGGTGGAATCATAATGGCTTCCTTTAAGGTCTACCATAAGCCCAATATGTCACCATCCTATACCAAGCATCCAGTTGATATGTTCTGTCTACCAAACAATCACAATTTAAAAAGTTTTAAACCTAAAACTCCAAACACTAGAGACAAACTGGGGTTAGTTCATTAAGCTAAAATGGAAATGTCTAAGGATCAAGGTTGGAAAAAGTCCAAGAAACATGAGCCATCTATTTCAGGAATGGTTTTGTTTCAGGTTGAGATGGAGGTAGCCACAGCTGAAGATCCCTAGGGGAACATTTACTGACTTGGGTGTTGAAGTTCTTGAGTTACTTCTTTGAAAACATTTCAGTAAGCCTTCGAAAGACTCTAGACCCTTAACGTCTCAAAGTGATCAGCTTTTCGAGCACAAAAATCAACTTCCAATTTGAAAGAAAACCTCTCTACGTCAAACCAATCCTAATTTGAGTGGTCTTTGAGAAGCAAAAATCCCTCTGGGTCAACAACAGCCGACACCGGTAAGGATAACCCAAAACATGTCAAACTGACTTCTAAGGGTGTTCAGATTCGAAGAGTGGCTGTTGAGTTGAACATTCATACATAAAATCATTTAAATGTCAGGCTGCCTACAAAGTTCCTCAAAGATGTTGATGTGGAAAAGTCCTTAAAGACTCTCAACACTGAAAAAAAGAAATCCCTCGAGACAGAAAAACGCATTTACTCCAGAGAAAAACGGCGTTTGAGGATGCCCTTTTAGAACATAATTTGGAAGACAGTCTGAAACTCATAGAAAAATCCAGGCCACGCCCTTCTACGTTCCCAGAGGGGCATGAAGGAGAGGAGGAAGATAATTTAGAAAAAGAGGGACTTCTAGAAATGCCTAATAATGTAGAGAGAGGTGTGCCTATCTTACAAGTGAGGCATGCAGGTTTAATATGGCATAATATAGACACTGATTCCTCTTAGGAGGAGATGGAACTGTATCCTTCTAGAGCATCACCTCCAGATGACATGGCCGTTTATCGCAGGGGTATCCAAAGGTGGCAGATACTTAGGACGTACAACTAGAAGAGCAACAGGAGGACTCCCCCCTGCGCTTGGAGGCTCTAGAGCCCTATCCAATGAGCAGGGTTTTTTTTCTTGCCTATGTTCCCAAATATAATACAGAATAGAAGAGGATTCACTCTGCAAAAGAGACCGTTACTCACCTGTAAAATCATTGGGGAGCTTGCAGCCCTTCTAGATTCACGTGCAACCCTCCTACCTCCCCGGTGAAATATAGTGGAGAAGAGATTTAAAAAAAAAAGAATCTAACATGTTGGTCACATGAAGGGACATTGTGGGCTTATGGTCGAGGTCATATTCATTCATATTCGATGACGCCCATCAAGAGCAGGGAAAGAGTTTGTAATCCAGCACTTCCAGACCCAACCACTAGATTGTGGAATTCTGACTAGACTTTTAATCTAGAAGGACTTCAAGCTGTTTCTGATTTTCAGTCTTTAGAGCCCCAGCCTGATCATTGGTAGCAATTTCCATATGGAAATCTGAAAGATACCAACACTGGAGAACTGTTTCTACAGAGAGTAACTAATTTCATCTCATTCCATGTTTTTCCCCAAGGGACAACGCTGTCCTCTGTTACCTTCTTTCATACAAGTGTGTAAAATGATGACAGCGAAGGGCAGCTACATTTAAGTTGATCTGTTTTCCTCTGTATTGTAACCTACTGAGATCCTGGCCATGTTCAAATACTGTATGCACTTTGTGTCCAAGGCTGCACAGGTCCTTCTCCCTCACACCCATTGCTTCGAACTACCTGAACGCTCTCCATCAGGGATAAAATGCCCATAAGGCAACCACTGACCTGGTTGCACCGTGCCCCGGCTTAGGTGGCACTCTTCAAATATAAGATCAGTGCAGGAGATTACTAACAGGCCCTCTGTCCTGGGCAGTGGCTAACAAGGATGGTTTTTGATCCAACCAATGATGTCGCCTAAAAGGCAAAGAACTTTATATTCCAGAAACATATCAAGTTCCCTATGAGAAATAGGGTGACATCACTTGCTGTTTTCCTTCTTAGGCCTTCAACCATATGACTGTCACCTTTTCTCTTTTTCATTTCTCTGTTCCCCTTGCTAGCCCACCTTTCTTCACTCTCTCTCTGTCTTTTCCTCTGCATCTTTCTCTTATTTGTTCTCCTTTTTGCGGTATCCCTGACCTTTTCTCTCCTTGCCTTTTCAGAGCACAGGAGGTGAAAGAGGAGCCGTTTTTCCAAGGCCTGGACTGGCAGATGGTCTTCTTACAGAAGGTGAGGTTAGCTGCTGGTGCTCTAGAGGTGCACATGGGCAGAACGAGTGAGGCAAGGAGGGTGGTGAACAATGTTTTAAAGTGACTACAAGGCAGCAAAATGTGGCTAGCACATATACCCTAGGTGATGACCGATTAGCAAAACTTGGGAGTCAGAAAGTCAAATGTAAATAATAGTCTTCATTGGGGCCTGAGTACTAAAGCAGTGAGCTGAAGAAGTAATAGAGCAGTGGGAGTGGAAATGGATGTGAACCACATCAACTAAGGCAGTGCATGAGGCAATTAAATGGCACATGATGGGGAAGTGGGTTACTTTGCCTGTGCCTTATCACTCTTGTTTTAAATGCCACTTATTTCATGCAGTATCCACCTCCGCTCATTCCCCCACGAGGGGAGGTGAACGCCGCAGACGCCTTCGACATTGGCTCCTTTGATGAAGAGGATACCAAAGGCATTAAGGTAACAATTCTACGTTCTTGTGGTCTGCTCTGACCTGGTCTCCCAAAGCGGGAGGCAAGTAGAGAAGTCTTTAGTTCTCCACATTCTGTTCGTCTGCCCAGAGCTTCTCAGTGCTGACAGTGACCACAGCGGACCCTGAGCATTGCCACATAATAGACTGAAAAGGTGGATCCGCTTGGCATTGTGCCTGGGCAGGACCTGGCACTGCGCCTACGGAAGCTTTCTGCAGCAGCATGGTATGCCCCAGAGAGCTCGGCAGCCGTGGGGTCTAATGCTTGGTCATCTTTCCCATCTCTGCAAGTGACAGCTGGTGCTTGGAAAACCTTGAGATGAAGGAAGGAGGGTGCCATGCTCGAGATCGGAGACACGCATACATTTTAAAGGCTCACTTTAAATGTATATTGGCTGTGCAGTTACTGAGCGTTGCTGCTGTTCCTCAAGCTGGTCCATTTTTGTAGTCGGCTGGTGCCTGCTTCACCTTCTACAACTCTGCGGCAATTTCAAACCAGCAATTGTCGTCCTGTGGGTTAACACACTTGCTGCTGTGACATAGTCCAGGTACCTTGCCTTTTTATGTCTGCATTAAGAGTAGATTTGAAAGCTCAAGCTTGGTGCGCAGAGAAAGAACTTGAAATTCAACACATTTATTAGTTGCCTTTTGCTTTTCTGCCCAAGCCCGCTTTTTCCTTCCCATGCGCTGCTGTGCATTTTGACTACTATTGCATCATCCATAGGCCGTCACCTGGGCCTTAGCACTGTTCACCCTGCCCTCTTTCCTGCCCTCTATCCCTGTACTCATTCTGCTCTCTCCCAATGCCTCTGCCTCTACTCCTGCTCCGTCATCTTCCCTTTTCATTTCTTCTCCATTTGTCGCTTCCCATTCCTTACATTTCACTTTTGTCTTCTTTATTTACTGTTGTCTCAATCCCTCTGCCTCTACTTCCCTGCTCTTTCTAAATTCCCTCACTACAAATGTAGGCCAAAATGAATCTCAAACTGACCTAAAAGCAATGACTGTCAAGATGGCATTCACAACAAAGTGTGGATGGTGAGGAAGAAAGTGTGCAGTAGAGTGGATTAGAAGACGATGTAAATATAGAGGAGAGGGCCAACTGCAGGGCAAAGCATCACGTGTTTAGTGTGTTGCTGCAGAACGTACCAATGCAGGGGTTAGAACTGCTTGGGATTGAGAAACACGGAGAAGAACTTAAAACTAAAGTTGATTTGTCTTGAGATCGGGATTAACATCTAGTAGACATAAATGAGTTCCTGTGCTGATCACATTAGTTGCTGCACATTCAGAAAGAGTGAAAGACTGTCACAAACAGGTCCCATCTTGTTGTAGAGCTGAGCTTCAACACAGATACAGCTGAATCCCTGCATACATAGTGCTGAACCCCTGTACACGTAGAGCAGAGTCCAAGCAGAGATGGAGCTGAGGGCATATAAATATATTGTTGAGCTCATTTACAGACACTTTATTTCTTGCACTGAATTAGAGCCGATTCTCGTGTGTGTGTGTGTGTGTGTGTGTCGGGGTGTCGGGGTGTGTGTGTGTGTCGGGGTGTGTGTGTGTCGGGGTGTCGGTCGAGAGAGAGACGGTTCACAGGCAGAGTTGACCTATTTCAGTACTCATTCCAACAAAGTAAAAGCTGATCTCTGTGGGGACTGATATACTTGGCACCAGCTCATGTTCAGTGGAAGTACCGCAGACCTCTCTCCCAGGTTAGTCTCCAACATGGCCTGTCTATGATAGGAAGAGAGGAGGAGGTGGGAAGGAGGATGATGGGAAGAGAGGAGGGGCTGATGAAAGAAATTGTGGAGCGAGGTAGAAGAGATAGAGAATAGTGAAAAAGAAGAAAGCCTAAGTGTGAGAGAATATGGCGGGAAAAGAGGAGAAAGAAATGAGTGGAGAATGTGACTGAGACAGAAAGAAGAGAGGGGTGTGAAATGAGTAGAAATGGCAGAGTGAGTGATTTGTGAACAAGCTGTACAATAATGATGCTAAAGCCCATTATACAGCAGATTTCACCGATTCCCTTCACTCCCTTCTTCACTAGACATGTGGGTGTCATCTTGTCAGTGGGTGATGCCAGTGCTGGCAGTGGGTGGATGCTGCAGGTACTAATCTCCAACTAAACATTCTGGACACCAGCACCTGGACGTCTGGGGACCTGACTTTGAATCCAGCTTGGCATCTGACTGAAAATTGCGCACTTATGGGCAAATCACTTCATCTCACTGTGCATACACTTTAAATATGAGAGATGCTAGTGTAAGTGTGTGTGTGTAATTGAGAGATTTGAACCCCCACTACAGATCACGTCCCATAATGTATGGTGCTCTGGTTATAACCAGCTTGGTCTGTGCAATATCAACACATACTTGTTTTTACATTGTGAACAGGTATTCCAGTTGGTGAATGCCCATATCTTTTGTGCTCTTGGTGACCCATCCTCATTTTGTGACAGCCAGATATAAGCCCCCCATATATTTATTCATCCCAGTAGATGCTCCACATCATTAATGTGATTCATATAAGTCTACTCCTCTGTGTCTGTGGGAGCACATACATGTGCTCATTGGGAGATCTTCCCAAAGCATCTTCTTGTTCCTTGGAACCGTTTATTGTGCGGCTTATATTGCATTTACTAAGTAAAGACACCTTGTAATAAGGCTTCAGTGCTTTCTATTCTGTGTATCAGACATGAAGACCAGACACAGGACTCAGTACCATCTTGCAGATTCAGTGCTTAATTTGAGACGGTGGTTGCTGGTGCTCGGCACGGCACTTAATTGTCATCCCCACACTTGGGGGACACTGCCACATGGTGGCGCTGCTCATCTAATTTAGAGATGAGCAGAACGGTTGTTTATGAATACCATATACATTAAAAAATACTAATCGCTGCCTCCTCCGTCATTCCTTTAGCTTTGGGGGCCTGGAATAATCAGAAATGTCGCACTTGCAGGCCAGAGAGATGGTTAGTAGTTGTTTTGGTACTGTCATTGGCAGCGATGACGGGGCATGGGGTAGTGCAAGCTGCAGCGGTCTCCTGGTCAGGGCCCTGGCACTTATTATTTTAGAAATGAAGCACTGTGCAGACTTCTGATGCTCACAGGTCTGGTGACACGCTTGAAGCTCCAGCGGTGCTAAATGTCTCAGGGGAAAGCCAATAGATCTGGCTGGAAAATACAGGCAGGCATCGATTCTGTTTGCGTGCGTTGATAGCACATTAAAGGCACACCTGCTGGCTTTGCTAATGTGTGTTCTCATACTGGATCAGAGGATGCATCCGCCCTCATTGCTTGAAGTGGTAGCCCCCCTCCCCCACACCACCCACCATGGCTTGAACTACTGCTCCCCCACCGCACCCCGAAGTTCAAGTCTAGTTGCGTCCCTGCACTCAGCTGTGTGGATGCTGCCGTCCTCTTGATGGGACAACGAGTCTCTTGCAGTGAAACTCATGTATACGCATTTCGGTAACTTCATGCTCTGGGGCAGTTGAAAGCGCTCTGCTGTCACTGCAGCGTCCGTCATCTGGTCTCGCATCGTTCGCCTGTCGGCGACATCGACGTAGCGCGAGCTCCATCTTGTGGCCATTTGGCAGAAAACACGATTCAAAGTGCCTGTATATACGGCACAGCTGAGTTCACGGCATGTTTGTGTGTCACAGACGTCACACGCGGACGCCATCTTCATTTGGGACAACCTTCTGATTTGGATTTTTTGTATTTACAAAGCACGGACTAAAGCCCGGAGGCGTCAAGGCGCTAAACATGAAAGGCAGCAACTAGAGAGAGAAGCAGATAAGTCTAAGTCTAGGAGAAAAGAAGCTACAGGATAAAAAGCCAGGATTCAAAAAATCTGAACACCCACTCAATATATACTATAGGAGTAATACGTAGAGCCATTGAAAGATATTTTATCTTACCTATATTCGCTTTCAAGAATGCATCGGTACAGTAATTCTGCAACCTTTTTGAATCCTAAAGCAGTAATTTGCGAATTTAAGGCCTTGCATGGCTTTATTTTCTGTTTTTCTTTGGCATTCATTATTGGGAATCTGACATATAAATTTACGCACGTTTTATTGACTTTGTTCAACTTTTTATGTCAAAGTGCATTCAGTCTCTTAAAAAAAAAAAAAACAATTGTGGCTCATATCCTGGCGTAAATTCTAGCACTAATTGACGATCTCCTGTTTTTCTGATCAATTTGTAAACGCCATCTCTTTGCACTTGCATCATGCAACAAACAAGGATTGGTACATATCTAACAAAATTGCCTGTGATTAACGGTTTGGTTTTTCGCTCTGATTTGTTGGTAGTTACTGAGGATATGAGGAATTAAGGATTTAACTTTGTCGCATGAGTGACATACCGCTATGCGTGCAATGAAGAGATGAATAAGGTAACATTTTTGGTGGCCAGCACCGCACAGAAGCATATAGCATTTTGTGCAAGATTCTTTGTCATGTGCAGTTAGTTAAAAATCCCAAGTCACTAGGTATTAACTAGGTATTAATTGTGCATTAACTGCATTAACTGAGTACTGAGTACTGAACTGGTGGTTGGCAAAATCCATAAGACATTATACATTATACACTGCGCAGTAAACATTGAACCTTTTACCCCAAGCAGTATACGGCATACGGTGTACATTATGTATCATGCAGAGTTAATTTATATGCATTTGAAGCATATGGCAGGGATAAGTATTTATCGATTGCCTGCGGATGTAGAGGGACCCAGGTTCGCCGTTTCCATAAAGGATTCATCTTGGCCGTCGAGAAACCGTTTTAGTTGGTAAGGATCCGTGAAGAAATGTGGGGCCCCTGGACCACTACCCGGAATTTTGCAGGACCCGCAAAAGAAAATTGGTAGTTTGATAACTTTAGTCGTGGGCGGAGGGCCAAGAAACCTTTCCTGGTATCAACAGTCTCTTTACTGTAGTCCTGAGAAATGAAGATTTTGTTTGACTTCCAGAGGATGTGATTGTTCTTCCGCATGAAGGCAAGGATTTGTTCCACGTGTTGGTACCGGAGAGGTTTACAAACAATAGGCCTCGGCGTCTTTTGGTGCGGAGCACTTCTGGTGGGAACTCGGTGAGCTCTATCAAACTCCAACGGCTTGAGGAACGTTAGATTAGTAGCTTGTGTGAACCAGTTTTCCAGGAAGGTAATGCAGGACCCTGAGGGGTCTTCCTCTCCCTCCGGTATGCCAAATATCCGTAGGTTCCCTCTCCTGTTCCTATCTTCCAAGCTAGATAGGTGCTTAGTTAGAGAGTCCGTTGAAAGAGTCAGGTTTTTCAGAGATCTTTGGGTTTTAATTTCTGTATCTTCCAGCCGGCTGATTCTAGTTTCTGTTTCTGTTAGCCTTTTATTAATGTCTCTTATGTCCTGCCTGATCGCCGAGGTTTCTTCTTTTGTCGATTTTGCAAGGTCGTGGACTTCCGCAAGTTTGCTCAGAATGGTATCCATTGTCGTGTTGATATCACGCTTGCCTTTGGTTGGTGAGTCTGGACCAGGGTGATCAGCCTTGAGTCTCTTTAGATTTTTCGCTTCCTTTTCAGACATTTTGGGTATCGTGTCTTGATGACGCTGAGGGCTATTATTACTGGTGCTAAATGGCGATAAATGGGAATATTGCTGGCAGTATCAGGGTGCTCTGGGTGCCCTTAGTGGTCTGTGGAAGGATTTGACAGGGTGCGTCGTGGTGTAACGTCGTGGTGTAACGGGATGCGTTGACGTAAATTTGTGACGTTCACCAGGTTGTCGTAAGGCGTTTTACACTGGGGTAAATAGGTACAATGATTTGCAGATTTCCTTTATCCACCTGCTTGCAGAACCCCTAGAACCTGCACAAATTCACAACACCTTCACCATTTTCTCGCAGTATCCTCGCAGTATCTTTGCAGTGCCTCGCAGTGCCTCACAGTGCCTCACAGTGCCTCACAGCGCTCCACAGTGCCTCACAGCGCCACACAGACACAGTGCACTGTACCTTGAGTGGATAGAAATGACCAGAAATCTATATTGAGTGAACAGCTTCCACAGTAATGCGGAGTAGGTCGGTGTAGGTCACAGTAGATCACAGCTTCAGAGCACCGTAGCGCAATTAGTGTGTCTCAGAGTGTTTCCCTGAATCTCTCCAGAGCGCCCAGAGTGTCCAGAGTGTCCAGAGTATCCGCAGAGTATCCCGTAGTATCACACAGATTAGCCTCAGTGATACTCCCGTACTGCCACAGTGCCCTTACAGCGCAGCTTCAGCTCAGCCACACAAAGTACACAGCTTTCACATATCGCATATCGCACAGTACATACAGTACATACAGTGTGGTGCCGTGATCCACAGTGTATCACAATGTCTCACAATGCCTCAATACCCGTGGTATTGTTGGAACCACTAGAGCACGGGATCTCAGTTGAATGGTTATCTACTAGTTACACTTTGTTTGACCGACCACCATCTTAGAGTCAGGCATCAGGCTGCAGTCAGGAGGCATACATCTGTTCCTTAATTCCATACAAGACAGCACATGAATGAGATTGAGCAGTTAAGCGAGTAGTGTTGTTTGCTGATTTAGTGTGCCACACCGCCGTAGGACAGAAGCAGCATGTGTTGGGGTTCAGTTCATAGAAGCGCTGATATAGCCGCCATTTTGTGTCGCGCACATGGTGCATGGATCGGTAGAGCGGCAGGATCCGTCAGGTCGGCTGCTAGTGGGGATGATTAGCGATAATTAACGAACCACTTCGAGGTTCGGCGGCAGTCCTTAATAGCCCTCATTAGTCGCTAGCAATCGTCGGTAATAGGTGTGGTAATAGGTGTGGTTTAAGCATTAGGCATTACAATGACAAGCAATGACAGGCACAAGTATGTCCTCAGGATCATAAAGGTCTTAATCCACAGCGTGGTTTCACAAGCGCAGGTTTCAGTGGAGGGGCGCTAGGCAGGGATATAAAAGGAACGGTCTAGCGCTGATGTTATGTTATGCGCCCGCCATGTTGAATAGGGGCTCGCACGATCTTACTTGGATCTCTGCGTCTATTCTGCCTCCGGAGGTTGAACGGTTGCGGTCTTCAACAGTGGGCAATTACCGGTTCTCGCAGATCAACCCAGCACACCGACAGTTTCAGATTCAGGTTAGCTGACTCGCGGCAGGGCGCAGACTCGGTAAAGATGACAAGTCGAGCAGGCCGTTGCCAGCCTCGTTCTCGTTTTGATCGTGGGGCTTGTCAAAACTACATCTCTGTCTGCATCAGCGGTTCCGACACCTATTGCCACCAATATATTGGGAAGTCAGCGCGGAAAACAGGTGAAAAACATAGGAGTTGGCCTCGCCACGGGAGGAGACAAGGGCTCACGCCGCCATCTTCACTGGCGTCCAAACCACGCAGTTAATGCACAATTAATACCTAGTTAATACCTAGTTACAATTTACCCCGAGGTGTATACTCTCTAGGCTAGTCTATAGCCAATATCCTCAAGCAACGCCAGATACTCCCTGTAGTCTTTACTGTCTCGGCGGTCTCTGCAGTCTCCTCAGTCTCTGCAGGAACATAACACATGTTTTAACTATGGGTTTTACCTATAGACAGTTTACAAACTTGTCTCATGACTTACTACGACTTCTTCCAACTTGTTATGTTATACTTTATACAACAGGTTACATTTTATACGACATGTTGCATCGCGTGCCCCGCGTGCCTCGCATGCTTCAATTCCTCACGACTTATTACGGCTTATCCCAACTCGTTAATGTTACATTGATGTTACACTTTATACAACATGCTGTATCACATATATCGCATGCCTCGGGAATGCTTCAGAATGCCCACCTCATGCACCTTATCGCAACACTTACAACACGTAATGCCCTGTAATAGGACACAGGACACATGACATCACACATGACATCATATCTAGACCACTAAGTCAAGACCACTACGTCTATACCTGCCATCACATCATACCACCATATCTAATCATTACACCAGCCACCTAACATAACATAACATCACAACTTACCATCACATCTAGACCGCACCATAATTGTCATCCACCGACACTCACTGTTACTTACTGTGCATGAATGTGCTCAACAAGCTACATACAGTCCTCAGTCCTGTTTGGTCCCCTATCTCCCTGTTAACAATTCCAACTGTGACCGACACATCCTTTATATAGTCCGCCACTTGGCGAAATAATACAGATGTCAGACGCGACTACTGTACTCAAAATGGATCCCATGGGAGGAGAGCTCTCTTTCTCGTCACCATGTTCTTTCATATTCTTCAGGGGTGGGAGGGTGGGTTGGGGTTGAGGGAGGGTAAGAGTAGGGTTAGGGGTTTGACTTCTTCTTTTTTTCTTACTTTGCTGTTATTTGTTCTTTTTGGTTTTACTTTGTGCATGTTCATTCAGGTGTCCTCCGGTACTCGACAACTATTACTATTCGTGGTGAGCTCCAGGGGAAACTATGTTTAGTTTCAAATGTAATCACAGGATATACGTGGCCCTATAAATGTAATATAAATCCATACATGTGCCCCAGGTGGATTTTGCATCTCCGCCTCAAAAGCGATCTCGCTCTGTGCTAGATTAATGTATTTAATGTATTTGTATGTAATTGTGTACTATGCTTCTCATACCAGATCAAATGTATCACTACAACGCCTTACTGGGTGTATAGCGTACTCTTCGTGCTCAACCCACATAATCAATAATGCCTCTTATCCATACGGCATGTCTGACAAGGTTCTCTCAACAGCTTATCCCGCACTATTACTATCCCACGGGGTATCCTTAAAAAATGTAGACTCCTCCAAGAGACACATGTCTTATACGCATAATAGTCATCTTGACCCAACCGCTATAGCCAAGCGTTATAGACCTGGAAGCCTTGATATAATGTCGATAACATACTCATGACTACGCAGACCACCTTAAGCCCACTAACACATCATAACATTAAGGTAATCTCATTGAACGTCAAGGGATTAAACCACCCGGTCAAACGGAAAACGATAACTGACTACCTATACAGACAAAAAGGTGACATCTTCCTGCTCCAAGAAACAAAAATTGACTCCAAACAGTTTAACTCACTTAGAAATAGATTTTTTAGTGAGGTCGTTGGTTCGGAAGCAGTAGGGAAGAAAAACGGCGTCCTGACCCTACTAGCAAAAAAATCAAACATAGAACTAGTTTCCAGCGCATCAGACTCTAAAGGCAGGTGGATCACAACAAAGCTAAAGAAAGATAAAACTGAATTTTATGTTACTAATGTCTACGCCCCTAATAAAGATGAAGTAGATTTCTGGGATGATTTAAATAGACAGCTTGACACTATACCAGATAATGCGTTACATATATTGGCAGGAGATCTTAACTTACCTATGGACCCGGCGCTTGACAGGGACTCACGGTGTCCATTCCGTCCTAACAACTCCCATAAAGCCTTAATTAACCTCTGCACTCGCTTCACCTTACTTGACGCGTGGAGACTACAAAACCCTACTGGTAGAGATTACACTTTCTTCTCGCCCCCACACAACTCATACTCACGCATCGATTACCTATTAATCTCCGGCAATGCTTCAGCTAGAATTGTAGATACTGCAATCGAACCGAGAGTGATATCAGACCACTCCTGTATAAGCCTCACTATCTCTGACACAAAACCTTTCAGGAAGCAACCGCTCTGGAGGCTCAATAACGAAGTCCTGGAACAAGCGTGCCATAAGGAAGCTATTGCGAAAGCAATACAAGAATTCCTCTTACTAAACAAAGAAGGGGATACATCCGACCTCATACGCTGGGAGGCCCTGAAAAGCTCCATTAGAGGAGAAATTATCAAAATAAGAACTGCTATGAATAGAGACTCCAATAAAAAGCTGGAGAAACTGGAAAATGACATTGATAGTTTACAACAGAAACATATCCTGTCAAGAGATGCTTCACTTCTGAGTGATATAATTAAAAAGAAATATGAATATAATCAAATTATTAGTGATAGAGCAGGAATTTGGATACATAAACAAAAAAGCCTCAAACTATGCGAGTCGAATAAGGCAGGGAAAAGCTTGGCCTCATATTTAAAATTTAAAATGCAGAAGAATACAATCAATAATATAATCGACAGCAAGGGCCTGGCTCACTCTGAACCAGACAAAATTGCTGAGATATTCAAAGAGTTCTACAGCACCTTATATAGTAAAAACCGGGATCTAGACCCAAATAAAATTCAGGACTACCTAAACGAGTGCGATCTGCCATCACTATCGGACAAGGAAAGAGCAGAAATTAACGCACCTATTACTAACTCAGAAATTGAGAAAGCAATTAGAACTCTCAAATCTGGGAAGGCTCCAGGGCCTGACGGCTTCAATGCTCAGTTTTATAAATGTTTCTCTTCATCACTAATCCCTCCGTTATTAAAACTGTTTCATGCATTTAGCATATCAGGCCAGGTTACCGGTACACCAGCTGAAGCCATTATAGCAGTAATCCCCAAAGATGGGAAAGACCCAACACTTCCAAAAATTACAGGCCGATATCACTAATAAATCTAGACTGCAAAATATACGCAGCAATTCTTGCCAAACGTCTCCAAAATTCTCTCCCTCAACTTATCCACCCGTCTCAAGTAGGTTTTTAAAAAACAGATTGTCTAGTGACAACACGCGTGTTTTGTCCCATGTTCTTGAAAAGGCCAAACTCAATGATACACCGACAGCCGCCATTACATTAGATGCCGAAAAGGCTTTTGACAAAATAGATTGGAAATATCTGGAAGCAACCCTGAATAAGTTCAATCTGGGAGGAAATTTTATACAAATGATAATGGCTCTATACTCGAACCCCACAGCCAGGGTCAGAGCAGGCGGTTGTCTTTCATCTTCCTTTATACTGGAGCAGGGAACAAGACAGGGCTGCCCCCTCTCCCCTTCCTTGTTCCTCCTCGCTATCGAACCCTTCCTAGTTCACCTTAGGAACAATTCACAAATATCAGGTGTACAATTTGGCAACTACACCGTCAAGATAACTGCCTACGCTGACGATGTTCTGGTAATCTCAGAAAACGCAGGCACTGCCATCCCTGCCCTCATATCATCGATAGGCTCATTCTCTGCAATATCTGGATACAAGCTGAACAAAGATAAAACTGAGGTAAAACTTTTAAACAACCTAGGTGGGAAGGAGATTATAGGCGATTCTGGCCTTATGTGGCAACCTAAATGCTTCAAATACCTAGGCCTAGAGTTCACGGATGATCTGATTACTTCCCTTCAGATCAATGAACAAACACTACATAAAAAAATCTCCACATTACTTGAGGGCTGGTCGCCCAAATTCCTATCCTGGTGGGGCCGAGCCGAGACTTTAAAAATGATGATTGCTCCTCTTGTCAATTACCTAGCCAGCATGCTACCAATGACCCTCTCCAATGAGTTTTTGAATAAAGTCTACAAACTTTTCAACACGTTCCTTTGGCAAGGCAAAAAACCTAGAATATCAATGAAAAAGCTACAGCTACCAAAAGAAAAAGGAGGTCTGGGTTTACCGAACTTCAGGAACTATCAAACGGCATACCTCTGTAAGCAGGGCTCAAACTGGTTAGTCCCACAAACTGACTACTCTCCGATATGGGTGGACATAGAAAGGGCAATTGTCAAAGGCTTGCCTTTAACCGCTCTCCTCACCATGGATATATCCCACCTCCCCCACTCAAAATACATCCTGCTCAACACCAAGAGAGCCTTGCTGCGTCTGGATTCACTCTCTGCAGTTAAAGTTAATAAATCCAAAATGTCCTCTCTCTGGCACAATCCGAGCTTAAGGATTAATGCAGAAATGCTTTACTGGAAACACTGGTCTGAAAAGGGCATAAACTTAGTGGAAAATCTCTTTAATAATGACACTCCATTACCTTTTTCCACCCTCCAGAGTAACTATGGATTGGAACCAATAGACTTTTACAGTTTTCTCAAACTAAAATCCCTTCTCCCGCGTCGCTCTATTAAACCGACCAACCCATCACTAATCCCTAGACTATTACAACTTCTGAGGTCAGGACACACCGTCTCTAGGATTTATAAACTCCTCTCTCCTAAACCGGGTAAATCTCACCTAAAGTGCGAAATGAAATGGGAAAAGGAACTTAATTCTTATAAAATCCCATTCGACTGGGAAAAGATATATACCTCCCCATTCACTAATAAAATTTCGCCAATCCTGTCACAAACCAAACTTATGTTAATCAATAGGACATACTGGACACCTGAAAGACTTTACAAACTCAAACTCAGTGAAAATCCGACCTGTTGGCACTGCAAGGCCCAGACTGGAGACCTGGCGCACATGCTCTTCAATTGCCCCACTCTGGAAAGATATTGGGATAGGATTTATGATTATATAAGCAAGACATTTCATGTAACCCCCCAAGGGAGTTCTCTTACATTATTCTTGGAGCGCTAGACCCCAGAATTGAAGATCTCAATGACCGCCTTTTACTTGATCTCATGCTTACACTAGCATGCAAAGTTATTCTTTGTAAATGGAAGAACTCCAAAGAGGTCTCATTTAACACCTGGCGGGAATGGTTAACTTTCCTAAGAGGGGCAGACAACGTTGCTCTACAGTCTTCTCCCTGGAGACCCCCGCACAGAAAATTGTGGAAATCCCTGGACGCCTCATCCTTCTCCATATGACCCTCCATGATGCAAATACTTGCTGCTGTGAACTTAATTGATCTGTGCTGAACATGGTTATCCATGTATACTGTGATACTTTGATTAGCATCTTCATGTTCTTCCAGACACACACCTCCTGGAGCTCACGGCCTCACAAATAGACACCTGTTTAACATGCACCTTACAGCCTATTATCATTCTACTATTATCATTTATTATCAGTTACTTATTTGCTTGTTTGTTGCTGCTCGTTTGTTTACTTATTTACCTTTACCCTAACCTGTGCGGTTTCTCTCATAGATTCTCACTGTCTGCCATCATTATTACTAATGTTAGCGATACCCACAGTTATTGGCACACAAATATACCGCAATTGTATTTATTTATTTTATTTCTGTTGTATTGGTTCTATTGGAAAACTTTAATAAAAACGACCTGAAATTAAAAAAAAAAAAAATAATAAAAAAAAAAATCCCAAGTCACAATTCCTTGTCCTACTGAAGCTGTACCTGAGCCTGATAAGGCCTGAAGTAAGCTGCTGTAAGAAACTGGCTCTATATATACTGCACCAAAGTGAGGTACAGTGTGTATAGAGTCCAAAGGTCTCCAGAGGTTAAAGTTAGATAGAACCTTACTCTCTAAAGTGGTAGCTTGGTCGAGCAGTAAGGCAGTATCAGAGGACAGTGTAAAGCACTTGTTGTACACACTCAGTCAGCAAATGGTCTCACACACTCAAGAACTGAACTCTAGGCCAATTGTTTTGTATAAAAAATATGCTGTTTTATTTTAGAACCACAGGGTTGCATAAAATACTTTCTCAAGATAAGATGCTGTTTGTTGAATAATTTCAATGAACAATAGACTTTAAATGCAATATGGTACAGGGGTTGCAATAGGCAACACAATACTTGGTACACTATAACATTGAACTCAATGGGATTTTCAAGTAAACTGCAATAGAATTACTTTACGAACGTTTTTCTTACTCGGGGCTGGATCCTGGATTCAGCCCTGGTGCATTTCCTGTAAACAGTTGAAAGAAATCGTTTTTGTTACACAGGCGATTTTTAAGGAATATTTGTATGTTGCAAAAATCGACACTTAGAAGAATTTCTGGTGAAAACCAGGCAATGTTATCCTATGGAGGAAAATCAAGTTATCGGAAAATCACAGTTGTAATCACTTTTTCTAATCAGGGCTGGGCACCTAGGTCCAGCACTGGGATCTCTCCTGAGAACAGGTGAGTAATTTAGTTTTTGATATTCGGACGATTTTTAGTGAATATTTCAAAGTTCCAAAACTCGACACTTAGAAGAATTTCCAAGTGAAAACCAGTCAATGTTACCCTATGGAGAAAATGCAAGTTATCGGCTTTCAGGTAAGTACTCGACTGGCAGATTTAAGGTTCTGGGGCAAGACGCAGGGGTCTCCCAGGTTCAGGTTTGTACTGTTGTTACACCCTCAGCGGCACATGGGCGGCCGGGTGCAGAGAGAGTAGGCCCAACTTTAGCCTATGGCGGGTGGGGGGCCTCTGGTTGGTGGCTGCTGGCAGGCAGGCCACTCTGCTGTGGGAGCAAAGCTCCTGGTCACTTACGCAGGGCAAGTGGGGAAGTCGAACAGGGTAGTTGGTGCACCCTCAGCGGCACTGGGGCGGCCGGGTGCAGTGGGCTTTTGGGCCGTCGGGCGCCCAATGGATTTCAATGGGAAAGCTGCGAGACGAACAAAGGCTGCAAACTCGGGGACGGTGATTCTTCAGGTGCGACCACCACTTCGAGAGGTAAGTTGGGATGCTGTAGGCGGGGTAGACACCCAGGAGTTGGGCACAGGGGGCCGTGGGGCGCCGGGTGCAGGGGTGTCTTTAGGCGTCGAGAAATCTTAACCTCTGCTGGTCGCGGTTGGAGGGGTCCCTGGTGTTGAGGCTGCAGGCGTCGTCAGGAGCGTCGAGGTGAGTCCTTGGGTGCTGGATTCTCGGTCACAGTCGCCGGGGGGACGTCCTCTGGGTCTTTGTCCACTTTGGCTCGGGCCGGGCTCGGCGGGTGCAGAGTGGGCAGGATCCGCGGTCTCAGGCCGGGGCCTGGGGTTGCAGATGTTTGAGCAGAACCACTGCTCGTGGGAGTCCCAGTCTTTAGTTGAGCAAGGCAGTCGGGTCCTCCGGGGTTTTCGAGGTTGCTGACCACTGAAGAGGCCGGGGTTTAGCAGGAGCAGGTTCGAGGTTCGACAGGCCGGTAGGGCTGGGGCCAAGTCAGTTGGTGTCGTCCTCTTGTTAGCAGCTGCACGGCTGGTCTTCTTTCTTGTTCTTCTTGTTGTTTCGGAATCGGGATCTGAGGAAGGAAGGTTCAGGGTGCCCCTAAATACTGAATTTAGGGGCGTTACAGGTAGGTAAAGGGCAGGGACCAATGGGTTCCTTCCCTGGGGTGGGTACACCCCTACTCTGCCACTCTCCAGGGGGAGGGGGCAGGAGCCTGTCCTGGGTTGGCTGGGTCCCCCATCCTCAAGATGGCGGGGACTCGAGGTTGTGCTTCACCTCGCCTCCCCCACCTTAGGGGTGGAGTTGGCAGAGGTGGGCACACCTCTCTTCCTCACTCTGTTTTTCCCGCCGGGTCTCCCGCCCAAAGGGGGAGAACCAGTGGGGACCAGTTGCTGAGTACAGCAAGTGGTCTGGAGAGGCTCACAAAGGCGGTATGCCTTTGAAGCTTCTCCTTCATGAACCCTGCCCATCCTGGGGGAGGAGGCTTGGCACCTCGTCCCAGGATGTGCATTGTTTCAGGACCCCGAGAGCAGCAAGCTCTCGACCCAGGGGTCCAGAAACATGTCTGGGGGTGGCAGCCTCGGCAGCCACTCAGTCAGGTCACTGGGAGTTGGTCGAGTTTCAGGGGGCATCTCTAAGATGCCCTCTTTTGTGCATTTTACATTAAATCCCACACTGGCATCAGTGTGGGTTTAATGTGCTGAGAAGTTTGATACCAAACTTCCCAGTCTTCAGTGTAGCCATTATGGTGCCGTGGAGTTCGTACTGACAAACTCCCCGCACCATATACTCTTAATGGCAGCACTGCACTTACAGTGCCCAGGCATGGACCTGGGTACTGTAGGGGTACAGGGCTCATGCACCTGTACCCTCACCACTGGCATAGGGCACCCAGCTAGAGGGGTGACTGATGTATGCCAGGGCAGTGGTTTGTGGGCATGGCACACAGGGATGTGTGCCATGTCGACTCTTCACTTTGTTCTGCACCAAGACACGCAGCCTGCAAAGGCAGTGTGTGTGTGTGTCAGGGTACAGGGCCTCTAAGGGTGGCACAATAAGTGCTGCAGTCCTTGGAGGCCTTCTCTGGTCACAGTGCCCTGGGTACCAGTGGTACCATTTACCAGGGGCTTACCTGTGGCCAGAGATGCCAATTGGGTTTAGGCTTCAATGCAGTTTAAGGGAAGGAACACAGTCCCTGGGTACCTGATTGGCAGGAGCCCAGGGCACACTCAGTCAAAGCACATCAGCAATTCAGCAAAAAGTGGGGGCATACCATGCAAGAAAGAGGGCACTTTCTCACAGCTGCCCATAGATATCTTAGGTTTTGCTGTAGTAGATGGAGGCATTCTTAAGTATGGAATTTTTGTGATGGATTTTTAGCTGTGGCCAGAGTTTAAATTTGTGAAAGTAGCTAGTGGTGCTAAAATAATTTGAATTTTGGAGTCTGTTTTCGACAGAAAGAGTATTCCCGATGAGATCTTGTTCGATAATGGAACCAGTTCACACCCTTACAGTTTGAGTGAATTTTGAGTCACCTAGGTGTGAAGCACTCTCGAACTTCTTTATATCCTTCGAGAAGCAGTAGTCTGACTGGAAGTTTTAACAGAGTTATCAAAGACAATTTACAACTGGCAAGGACTAACAGTTTGGATAGTGTACAAAAGATCGGAAAGCTTCTTTGCCCTGTGACAACTACTCCTAATGCCATTACAGGGGTTTCGCCCTTTTGTGTTGCTAAGAGGAGGGGATCCATTCATTAAAACTGGTGAGGTCTTAGATGAGAGAATTTTCATTACCGGATAGAAAGTTACAACAAAAGATGACATACCCACTCCAAATATGTGGAAAAAGAATAAGAGAATCAAGAGTTTCAGTTGGAGATTATGTGAGAGTAAAAGTTTTGAGAATACTCCCGAAACACAATTCCACATTTTCTGCTCCCAAACGAGTGATTGAGATGACAAGTGTGGTGAAACTGGATGATGGTAGGTGGCGGAACAAAGATAAAGTGTCCATAGTTTCATATCTTTCCAATGCCGGAAATGATGAAGTGTCTCATGATGTGAGGATATTGAAACACAAGAGAATGTTGTTGTGAGAGAGTGCAGGACTTTGTAATGAACATTACATACAGTTAAAATTTCATTTGTGTTTCTCATGGTCTTTCATCTGATTTTTACTATATTTTGGAAGATGCATCTAAGGAGAGCTGTCTTCGGGGGAGGTGTGTTGGCGCTTGTGTTGCTTTAGAATTAAGATGTTAATTTGAATATAGAATGCAGATTAATCATGCTGCGCATGTCATGAGAAAAAAGGAATGTAGAATGTTTGGTGTTGAAGTTTACTATTGTGATTTGAATTACGAACCCACGAGCATCTCCCCCCCCCCCCCCAAGCTCATCCTGTTGTCTCTGCATTCTGAATAAAAGAAGAAAACCTACAGAAACCAGAGTCGTCTTTACAGATGTTTCTCCATTCACATCTGTTTGGCATCTGGAGCTGATTCGGGGTGTGGGCCTTAGGTGGCCACAACCGCTGTCTTTCTGTACGTCATCCAAGGCTTGTGGGTTTGTGAATCTAGTGATGAGCACCAGACGCCTATACCACCTGCAGCGAAGTACAGCATAGCAGTGACAAGGAATGAAGGGGGCGCTCGCTCTCATCTCGCCCAATGTTCATCACTCAAAGCCCCTTCACATGTCATCTCTTTCTGCTCTCAATGACACTAGAAACAAGAAACAACCATATACTAATCTGCTGCTGCTGCTGCTGCTGCCAGCTCCAGAGAGCCTGTCCAGCCTAACTGCTCAGAACACAGGCACCCGTGGATAAGTCTCCTCCTTGTTGGGACTCATTCACGAGGAGCAGTTTGAGTACTGGATAGCTGCAAAGAAATCAACAATTAGGGAGAAAGAAGTGTAAACGGGAGATGCACTCTGCTTCCTTGGTTAACATCTGAAAAAATATGGGAGTGCACCCACACCATTCTCAAGGAATGAGTCTCTTTAAAATTGTAGTGAGACCCTCAATGACTACTTTCCTTCAGTGGTATATATTCTCCACCAGAGTACTAGTAGTCAGTAGCATCATCATCATTAGGTCTCGCCTCCACCAGGAGGTAGAGTCTGTCTCATAAGAGACATGGTGAGATGTGTACATGAAGTGAATTAAAATTGTCTCCGACCCCTGGAGATGCTATTTTGATTGAAAACAGGGACCAGGGCAAGGTTAAAAAGTGTGAGATGTGCTGAAGACTTTTAGTCTGTCCTTCTCACCCAGTGAGTGATCATAAAAAAGGTCGACATGTTTCAGCCTACTTTTTCGAGAACAGACTCTAATTCCTTGAGATTGATGTGGGTGCACTCCCGTTGATTTTTTTTCAGACAAGTACTGTATAGTTCAGTAAAATGCGCACGTCATCTCTGAATATAACTGTCCGTCTTGGGTAGATGCTTATTTAAAAAGAAGAAGTGATGGATGAAAAGCTGGAGTGTCAGCCAGCAGGAATTACTCGGGACCGCATTCCACTCTGTCTGTTTTTGCTTGCTGTGCCATTGCAGAAAAACATTAACTATATGCAAATTACCTTTATTCCTGACCTTACAGCAACATACTGCTAGTGCTACGCATACAGAGCACCTGTAATGCATTGGATGCCCGAAGACAGTGGGCATCCTGCTACAGCATCTCCAGTGCTTAGCACCAGTGAATGGGCCAAGGCAGTAATGGGTAGGTGCAGCAGTGGGACAGCGTCACATCAGGGAATCGGCCTTGTTATCAGGCAGGGTCAAGAATGGCCACTGCTTTCTCTTAATACGGCCTGCTGATCCATTTAATTTATATTCCATATAAAACACTAGTGCCCCCTTGTCATCTGGTCTCCACCATTAGTTCTGTATATAATCGATCAAACTATCTGATCTATCCTTGTCCTGTTCACTATTCACAATACCTACCTAACTTTAATTCACTTTCTGTCCCATTATGACATGCAGAAGAGCAATCTGCCTGAAGTAAACCTTTTAGCAAAAATCCTGCCATAAAGGAATTGATAAAAAAAAGGATAAAACCTTAGTAATTACATATTTCTCTGCATGTGGCGACTGCTCTGTGACAAGGTCTCTTCTCTCCTTGCCTCCTGGCTACATTGCCTCAAGATCTGCCTCTTTTCTTCCAGTTATTAGATAGCGACCAGGAACTTTACAGGAACTTTCCTCTCACCATTTCTGAGCGGTGGCAGCAGGAAGTGGCGGAAACGGTGTTTGATGCGGTGAACATGGAGACCGACCGGCTGGAGGTTCGCAAGAGGGCAAAGAACAAACAGCTGGGACACGAGGAAGGTAACAGGAGCAGATGTACAGTCACAATGCTAGTCTACCTTAAGGGTGTCTCTCACAGCATGCTCATTTTGCGTCTTCCCAGCCTGCATGTTAGTCAATACCCTACACAGTTCTGAGCAACAAGCCGTCATACTCTGGCCCCCAGAGCATGCATTCCCATCAAATTCCCCCACAAGGCTGATCCATGTCAGACATTCAGTGCATCCGCCTGAGATTAAATGAATGTAGTTGGTGGTATTGAAACATTTGGTGTGGGGGACTTCAGAAGGGGACTCAAGACCTGGCTTTTAGCGTGAGACCAGCGAAACCTCTGCGCCAGATACCCTCAGGGGTGAAGAGCAGCGCTTTATAAATACTGATTGGTTGATTCTTCCCTTCTGGGCCTGTGTCTTACACTAGTGCTCTGGGGTCTGTGCCCCTGCATAGCTGGTAGACAGTAAAGATTCTCTACTCCAGCTAGATCACTAATCTCCTACATACTGCACACAAACACCACCCCTTAAAGTCAAGGCCTCTGCACTACATCCATCATAGCTGGCGATCTTGCTCTGTTGCGTACTGAGCCTCTGTTCCTTCCTGTCCCTCCTCGTCTCAGTAATCCTCCATTATCTCCTTGTGTTCTTCTTTTCTTGTTTCTTGAATTGTTGAATTACCTTTCTTTTATCTTTCTTTTCATGACCCCCCTCTCCTCCTCTCTTCTGTTCCTCTTGCTCTCTTCCCTGTTAACTGCAATTATCTTTCATTTTTCCTTGCCTTCTTTCTCCATATCACCTTTTCCTTTGCCCCATGACCTACACTTTTTTCTTTTCTCCCTTTAACACTTTTATCACCATTCCCTACTTGTTTTCTCGCAAATCTTCTTTCTCCCTCTTCGCTTCCTCTCCAATGCTCTTTTGTCTTGCTTGTTCTCCCTGTGATGCCTTTTCATCCTCTCTCTGATTTTCTTCATGTTTAATCCACTCTCTTCTTCTTGTTGACTGCTCTTTGTATCATTCGTCTCTGCTGTCCTTCAATCTCTCCTCTTCTCTTTGCACCCCAGAGTACGCCCTGGGAAAGGACTGCATCATGCATGGCTACATGTCCAAGATGGGGAACCCCTTCCTGCTCCAGTGGCAGCGGCGATATTTTTACCTCTTCCCCAACCGGCTTGAGTGGCGAGGGGAAGGAGAATCTCCGGTAAGATTCTGTTCTTTCTCCACCCCACCTCCTCTATCTGGCATGCACTCTTTGTTCCTCTTGTGAAAAGATGTGCACACATGCGGACTCTCCATGGCGCTAGTGAAACATGAAGAATGTGGTGCACATTTGGAATGTGGGGCTGGTTGCATGTTTGGCTGTTTGGGTGAACAGCTGTTCCTCTGTTGTGTTCTGTTACCTCTTGCAGCACCTGTGCCATGGTCCTGGGGCGGGATGCTGACCTGTGTGACCGTGCCTCTCTGCCATCTTCTAAGATGTTTCTGGGGGTCCTGGGGCTGTCTGTGGGTAATATCCTTTGTGGGTCCTAACGTTTAGACTGCTCTCCCATGGGCACAGTACTAGTGTACTCCCATTGACTAACCAAGTCACTCCTTTTGGGCACTTCACTTTCTCAGGGTAGCGAGACCAGGCAGTCGGTGGAGGAGCTTAGAAGCTGTGATTCAGTCCTACACAATAAATGACAATCACATCAATGCCCAGTCAGTGCCTTATGTTTGAAAAACAAGATTACTTTTAGCAGAAGGTCGGTAAATATATCGTTTAAACATTAGCGAAGAAAAGAAAACCAGACATTGATGGCATATCTGGGGCTGAAATACGGCCCCAAGTGTTGCTATTGCTTCTAAGCGCTGAAGTTTTCTTTTAACCTGGATCCTGCTGCAACTGTGAGGTAAGAAGACTCAAAACAAGGAAAGTTAACACTTTATTGCAGAGCCGACCAGTTGGCTAAAGCACGACTGGCCAAACACATTCAAGAGATACAGACCAGAGCAAAGGTTTTGAGAGAGAACACTAAAGCAAAGGCAGCAGAAACCCACACGAGGCGTATTAATAACAGAGCCTGGTGTATCAGTTACTATGCTACACACCTCCCCTCTCAAATTAACAAACAAAAAAACTGAACGTTACTAGAAGAACTGCAAATATGAACAGCAACTTATTAATAATAAACCACACAGCATTGAGTTGTTTTGGAATGTGTGATTCTCTGGATGGTCTAGAATGTTGAGTTGTTTTATTCTGTGAAATCATCTTCATGAACAATCCCTGAAACAGGTGCACTTGACACCGAACAAGCAGCATCAACTCTACTAAACCAGTATTGAAAAACACATCCTCGACATCGACACTGAAATCACTCTTCACTTTTGCATGAGCCATAAGCCATTGTTTAAAGGAGAGCAGAAGTTTTACCTAAGAAAAACCTCTTTAAAGCTCTTTCAAAACTTGGACTCCCCTTTTTCAATTGTTTTGACAAAAACATTTAAAAAAAAATCTTAACATGATCACCCATAGTTCCATAGTTAAATGAACTAAAACCTGATTGGACTTATCATTTAAAGAGGTTTGAGTATTTTCAACATTTCCCTTTTCTTCAGTGCACATTTGCTCTATTTGAATCTGTGACAACTTACTAGATATCCAACCAGGAGTCAAACCTGTATGAGTTGTTCTCCCTTTGAGCATTTCAAAAGGGGAAAACCAGTGGTATTGTGCGGGATACTGCCAGGCTATAACTTTTTCAACCTCCCAGGAGCAACGAAAGAACCACACCAGACACCGCAGTTGCTCAGGAACAAAATTAAATGTATTTGTTGCTACCAATGCTTGTTGGCTAGCAAGGAAGAAGTCAGTGCACGCAATGGTGCTCTCGGTCTCTTACTTCCTTGAGTGACTGGTCTTTGGGCCATACATACAATATAGAAATGCAACCTCAGCAGAACAGAAACAAGCATTTGCAATGCAATAGGTCTCGCCTTTGCGAGAGTTTAAGCTATTGGCACTGTAAATGACAATGTCTTTTATTTATATGTTTTGATAATTAAATCATAAATAAAAGGCATTGTCATGTACAATGCCAATAGCTCAAACTCTTATAAATGGGAGACCTATTGAAGAAGCGGCCGCTATTGTCCCGGGCTGCTTAGAAAGTGAAAGGGCGCATGACGCACTGAATGTTGCAGGAAAACATGTTGTGCCTGCAGTAGGAGAAACTATTTAAATAAAATAGTGCTTATAGACTAAAAAAGACTCCCTGTGTAACCACCAAAGTAAAAGGATGAGGCGGGAGCCCACCCCGCGTTTCGCCGCCGCAGCCCGAGCTGTTCTGGAAGCCTTCTCCGGGCCGCTCTCAGCGCGACCCGGAAGTCAGGCAACCTTGCCTGGGACATGGGCGGGGCATGGAGCGCGCGGCCGGAAGTGTCCGGGGCTCCCGTGAGCTGAGGGAGCCCCGCGTGTCGGAGAAGTGAGGCGGGAGCCCACCCCGCACTGGCAAGCAGTAGAGGAAGTCCGGCGGGAGCCCACCCCGCCTTCGTAAATGCCGCATGATGCGGCCGGAACAGGATTTCAGGCGGGGCTCCTGTGAGCAAGACGAAGCCCTGCGTGTTGATGCGCCACAAAGAGTGACCGGGTGAAGAGGCGAGTCCCCCTGCCATCGAGGAGACCAGCCGGGGAGCAGCGCAGAGTCCCCACAAGAGCCGGTGAGTGGGGGTGAACGGGAGCCTGCAGGTGGTTAAATACCGGCTGATAATGCATGCAAGCGCGCCGCGCCTGGACAGGAGATGTGCACGCGTATGGTGCGAGCAGGCGTTGTGATAACGCCGCGAGCCGTACGCGTGCACATCTCCTGTCTGTTAAGCTTTGGCACAGACAGTTGATGTGCACGCGTACGGCTTGCGGCGTTATTACAACTCCTGCTCGCACCATACGCGTGCACATCTCCTGTCCAGGCCGTGCCGTACGCGTGCACATGTCCTGTCCCCCTTCCGACCCAAGTCGACAACAATAGATCTCGCCTATAGCGGGCAGTGCTTTGCGCTGCATCGCTAGGCGAGACCTAAAAGGACTCCGTGCCAAACATGGGCAACAGAGAAATGTAAGATAGGCACCATGCCAACAATACAGACATGCAGTGTAGGCAGAAATGAACAACCTGATGAGCAAGTCAGGAAAACCAAAGTGAACTCTAAGTGGGCTGTGAACAGCTGATGAAGCTTGTCCAGTCAAGATCAGGTTGGAAACCTCTGCAGCTCCGAGCAGCTTGTTACAGGGAGAAGTGAGATAGTTCAGTAGGTCTGAGATAGTGTGGGTGAGAACTATAAGTATATTTGTGTAGTGCATATATATGGATATATACATGTTTGAGGCATGTGTGCTGTAGATTCACATGCTTTGCATACTCCTGCCATCTAGTGTTGGGTCCAGATGTTTGAAAGTTGTTTTTCTTCTAAGAAGTGTTTCCAGTCACAATGTAAGGGGACTCCTCCTTTCGGTGATAGTGCGTATGGGCATCGACTCCATTGTTAGATTGTTTTTTTCCGCCATCGGGTTCGGACGTGTATTGCTGTGCTCCAGTTCGAAACCGTTCATTGGGTTCCCCTCGGTGCGCAATCCACTGTACCCTTTGTAGTGTAGTTCCTATTTCCCTCTGCGCATTGGAATAATATAACCTATAGGTTTGACATAGGACTAAATTTGGTATGTCCCTATCGATTATATTAAACTTAATTACCTGTGCCAGCTAGCTCAGAGGCCACTAGAAACTCCTTGAGAACAAGAAGGAGTAGTTTCTGGCAACCGAAAAACATGACAACTTTGTTTCCCTTTAGAAGCGGAACATGTCTCAGAATCGTGGAAACAATAGATAAACGTTTCACTCATTCAATCGTGCATGCTTAGTTTCTACAGAGTTACACAGAAAGGAAAGACTGGCGTTTCAATAAAAAGGGTTTTATTGAACAGTCTTGTTTCTCGTGTAAGAGATATGTGCTGTTATGATCACAAGACAGTATGCAAGATAAATAATGTACAGCGTAAGCAGTAGAAATAAATAATACTGCGCTAGCATTATCTTTTAGCATATATTCACGTACATAAATAACATGAGCTAAAAATGCGAGTACTCATACGATGCGTCCCTAAACTAGTTCTACCCCAATGTACCTAACCTGTTCTAGGTGTAGGGAAAGGTAGAAGTAGGTGGAGTATTCTCTCGTCTGGTATACTAAGAGTATGTTAAGTCTAGTATGCCAAGTATGATATGCCAAGAGTCCCTCTAGGTTCTAGTCAGCTCCATACCTTGAGAATGAGAGAGGTGGGAATCTCCTGCCGGGTCTGGAACTCTTAACACCCCGCGAAGGGAGTCCGAACACTGGAAGCTGGATTCGTCTGCGTGCAGGAATGACAGCGTCTTCTCAGTGTGTCAGGCCGGGATACGGGCTCCTCTGAAGTCGAGGTCTCCTCTAACTTGCTTGGGCAAGGGAAGGTATATTTATACCTGGTAGGTGTCGTGGAATGTTAGCATTGACGTGAAGTCGGACAGAGGAAGACGTCAGGAATGAACCCTTAAGGTATAACGGTTCATACATAATAGATGAGTTCTTGGAGAAATCAATAGTCCTGTGCTAGGGGAACTCCCGAAGCTTGAGGGTCTGGATTCTAAGAACTCGTTGTGACGTTAGGGTGGACGGATGTCGGTGACCATGCCTGTATTTGGAGTGCACGGTTAATGCCTAAATAAGGACAGGGATTTCTATGCCTGTATAAGGGCAATGCGAATTGTGCCTATATAAGGACATGATTCAGGAAAACCTATATACGGACCCCTAAAGCGGAATACAACACCCACTCCATCTTTGATTGAACGATAATACTCAATGCTAAACATTTAAATGCTAAACATAAAATTGAGTACCACATATTGCTAAAAACATTTCTAAAAGCATTTTAAAAGAAGCTCAAAACTGTTGAAATGCAATAGGTACTGTACATTTTAAAGCATCAGTTTCATTCTAAGCATATAACGGAAGTAAAATGCAACGTGAATGAAACGGAAATATATACATATGACGAAATTGTCGATAAATTCTAATAATCAAAGCCATTGCATACCATGGAATTAAATGAAATGTTAGACAAATAAGGTGACAATGTGTCCCTGGAAGTATTCAAACTAGTCCGTTTTATAAGACTAGTTCTACTGTAAGCAGATTGTTCATTTGCCATGTTTTCTCTTTCGAGAAAAAAAAAAAATTGTGTTCAAAGGAAAAGTTCAATTTCTGGGAATAGTTCCAAGTTTTGAAAATATGAAGGCCAAATTTCAATGGTGCCCTGGTACACTGTGAGCCGAATCAAAGTCAGTGTATGGGTCTGGCGTAAACATTAGATCATCTATGTCCGTAGCCAAAATATCATCCACCGAAGTCGGTGACATTTGGAACACCTCGTTCAGAAGGTTAATCGCACAGAGATGAGAAACATCGCCCTCAGCAGAAGATGCAATGTTCACATCCGTTGTTACCTGTGTGCCCGTTGATCCATCTCGTACCTCAGCAGCAGCCGGAAGCGTCTGTGAGATCTCAATGAATGCCGCCATCAGGATTGGAAGCCTTTGGGGACAACGCACAGCATGGGCCGTTATCGGGTCCAGCAGAGTATCGATATCCGTTGGCATGACTGACGGGAGTGTTAGACCGATGTCTAGCATGCATTCTTCACCGCAAAACAGGCAGCGTAGAACAGGTAAGATGCAATCTTGCCAGATTGGTCTGAATGACAGGAACCAGGTTGTATTAAGTTCCCGTAGACGAGGCATGCCCAAAAGCTGTACTATTCGCTCACGGCATTTCCGTTCAAGGAGGGCTCTCTCCACATCGCTCGGAGTGATGTTGGCGAAGAGGCTTGCCATAGCGTAGTAGGAGGAATAGAAACAGAATTCCTGCAACAAGTGCTAGAATTAACGGCATACCACCAAACACCGAATGTGCGAAGTTTGGGATGATTCCGAGGACAGCCTGGAAAGGTGCTAATAGTCCGGAACAGATGGTCTTAAATACATGTACAATTCCGCTTGTATCTGACATATTAAAGACACGTCCTATCATTTCTACGAAATGTATAGGGCAGTTTGTACGAATTAAAGCTTGTATCTCAGCCGAAGTCCTTGCAACTTGTAGATCATAGGTTTCTTTGGCCGAGGTCAAAGGCACTGATTGTTGTATAAGCATGGCTTTCATTCTGCTTAAAGTATCAAATCGTATAAAAGAGACATTCAACGAAGGCCATAAAGGCGACTCCCTGACTGTGTCTATTGGGGCAAACAATACTTGCATACAGCAAGTGTCCCTGGAGTTGACCGTTACTAGATATGGGATGCCTGGCAACATGAGAAAAATGAGCGCTTTCTCTCGTAAGAGTAACGTCTCCAATGGGCACTCCTTCAAATAATTTTCAAGAATTTCCTTTTAAATTAATTTCAAGACTGTATTTGTTTCATTTCCTTTCGTTTTAATGCTGTTTTCACAGTATTCAATAATTGCGTGATTGTTCAATCATTTCTGCCCTAGTAAAAAGAAATGTGTCCGCTCTTTGATCAGTGAGATGCGAAATTTCCACTGTTACTCAGAGAACGTAAATGATATGATCCAATTGGGGATCACCAAGTATAAAGAGGAGTGCGCCTGTCCACACCCCAATTGGATCATATCATTTACGTTCTCTGAGTAACAGTGGACTTCGCACCCAATAAAACAATCATGTCATTCGAGGAAATTTCGCATCTCACTGATCAAAGAGCGGACACATTTCTTTTTACTAGGGCAGAAATGATTGAACAATCACGCAATTATTGAATGCTGTGAAAACAACAGCATTAAAACGAAAGGAAATGAAACAAATACAGTCTTGAAATTAATTTAAAAGGAAATTCTTGAAAATTATTTGAAGGAGTGCCCATTGGAGACGTTACTCTTACGAGAGAAAGCGCTCATTTTTCTCATTTATTCACCCTCACACTCAGGAGGGTTCACCAATAGGCACCCACACATCTTAATCACCAAGTATAAAGAGGAGTGCGCCTGTCCACACCCCAATTGGATCATATCATGCCTGGCAACATGCCACAGCAACTCTGATCATTCAACATGAGGTAACTCCCATTACAAAGTTGTCCAAACGTTGGATTAATCACATCATCTGGTGTACCCTGCTGGTGGCAGGACAAATTTGCCACAGAACCATTACAAGCCCCGTGTAAAGATATGTCCTGACAAATCAGTGAACCGCTTAGTGCATTTTCACAGTGTGTACCGCTTAGAAACACTTCACGATCCCCACTCCAACATCTATATGTGTATGGTAAATTCCAGGATGTCTTAATGTTTTCTTTACCCAACCTTTCATATTTGCCTGCTTGTATTTGTTTGAGGCAATACTGAAACTGAAAAGTAGTCACAGGTAGAGTGATTTTGCCATGAATAAGCCATTCTGTAGCTGGTTTTTCTGCCACTGTGAATGGTAATTTTTCAATTTTTTCAATGCCCAGTACTGTATACTTTGCTCCCCTTTGTGCCAGTTCGATCTGTTTATCAGTTAGATTGTATTCTGCAAACAGAGCCGTCGTGTTGATAAAACGCCAAGGCACATAGCCCGCACGCAAAGATTGCAGCGTCCAGCTTAATAACATAATAGAACGTAACTGTGTTTGGCCTTGTTGTAACATGACTAAATCTTGTTCCAGTATGTCGATAGCAGAGGATACAAGACTGTCCAATGAATAAATTCTGGAGGACAAAGTTGTTAACCCATTGTCGACCACAGAGAGAGTTTTCTCTAAGTTAATACGATCAAGTTCACGTATTCGTTCTGCGGCCTCCATCTGTGACACCTTCCATGCTTCATTATAAGCAGCATAAATGCCGGCCTATATGAAACGTTTTTGACGTGGTTTTCTTGGTCCAAGCAAGAATTCCCTAAGTTCTGCGTCTTCTTTAAGTAAAGATAAGTGTTGTTTCACATCCTTAAGTGTAGATTTCTGCAGCCAATCGAGGCATAATTTTCCTACACTGTATGTTGTTACTACCCCCGATGCTGTCGGACGTATCGTGGGTCTGGCCTATGAATAGTAAACCCCTGTGTTTTATTCAGGAATCTCTCTTGACAGTTGTTTGTGTCTGTGGGCCAGATCAACCATTTTCTCCAATCAGGATTTGTTCTGTTGAGTTGTAGTATGGTGTCAACTGTAACCGCTGCCTGTGTATTGTTATCACTTGCAGGTGTTGGCACAGAAGGTGTATTCATGTCTTTGATCTTGGCTAAACCAAGGCAAGACGTTTGTTGGACAGTGTCATTCAAAAACATTCGTTGTTGAGGGACGATACAGGCTCTAAATAAAGCTTCTATCCCCTGCACTTGCCAATCTTTAGTACCCCAGACAGTTTTTGTGTCTATTGTGTCTTTCCATAAGTCGAAACCCTGTCTAGACAGTTGGGCAATAAATGCTGCAGAGTATATCTGTTTTGTATTTAACATAATTTTCATTCCTGTTTTGTTTACATTTCTATAGTAAAATGTTTCTGGATCAGATGTATTGTATCCTGAAAAATATGGAAACTTTTTAGCAAATGTTTTTGAACTACCTTTTGGTGGTGTAGGACAATGCTCCCATTGGTTAAACTTAAACACATTTCTAGGTGTTGCAGATTTATGCAAAAAACGATGACCATAGTGGTTATAGCAATACAGCTGTTCATAGTCTGATGAACCATCTAAATATTCATTATTAGAAAATGCAGCAGATTTTTCTAGGTCAAACATCATATCATTTACAGTTTCAAAGTCCCAATCATCAGAAAAGGTACTGGATGAAACGAAATCACTCAGTGAAATCTTAAATAAATGTGGAATGTTCAAATGTTCCGTCAGGCCGAAGATATCAAAATCAGTTTTGTCCCACACTATACCATCCTGTATAGGAACGGCTGTGATGTTCACTGCAGACAAGTCTCTTGTTTCACGATGGGATGATTTGTGAGGTTTCAAAAGTAAGTTCACTTCTTTTCTTTCAGTGTCCAAATGGATGTATCTCCCATTTATAAGCACGCTCATAGTCATAACCAAAGCTAGCCAAAGCAGGAAGAAAAATATTCCAGAAATAACCCAAAGTTCAATCCATGGTGAAACTAGATAAGTCTTTTTCAAAAAATGTAAAAAGTCTAGTACTTGCTGTTTAAAAGTTTTTGATGCTGGCGACGTCTCGGGCTCATTCGGATCCTCGGAAAACGTATCAAAGTTAATGAAGTGGCCAGAAGCAGTTCTGTCAATTGTTGGAATTGCATCAGGATTTGTAGAAATCGCTGGTACCAGTTGATCACTTGTTACATTGGTGCAGACAGGTGTATTTGGACTAACTGTTACTTGTGTTTCAAGAGGGATGAGTTCCATAGCATTGTTGCTCAGTCCTTCATCTGTTACTGCTGAATTCTCGATGGTTATCAGTCTTTCAGTCTGAACCTCTTGGATAGTAGCGAGAGGAGTGTCTGCTACTAGGTCGGAGTCCACGAGGCCTACTATTTAGTATTGGCCACAAACTGTGGTTTGATGAGGTCGATGGACACAAATCTTTTCTCCTTTTTCCAGCAAGGGGCGGCAGAAGTACTGTTCTTGTTCCTTGAACGGCTAGGACAGGTACTGGTTGTCTGTAAGAAGGTCCAAATTCCTTCTTGTCCGCAATTTTTTCTCTGACTAGATCCCCAACTTTTGGAATCCAGACAGGCCTTGCTGGGACAGCCGGTTTTTCCCCATGGTGGTTGGCTGCAGGAATACGTTGCTTTGTTTCGATCTTAGTTCATTTAGTTCCTGTAAAACAGCCAAACGATCTTTGATATCAAAAGGTTTATTTTCCACCACTGTGCCTCTACATTCCAGATCGGGCACCCACATTCTTGTCCCAAATAGGACCTCATATGGAGTGACCCCCCCCCCTAGAGAACTTCTTGGCAAATTGTTTAATGAGCGTTGGACCCCATATAGATGTTTGACCCACCCATCACCCGAACCTAATACCCTAGCTGTTATAGACTGCTTTATGTCCCGGTTTTTCCTTTCCACAACAGAATTTCCCTCAGGATGGAATGGAGAGGAGTACCGCAATGCAACGCCCAGACTGGCCATGGCCTCTTTGTAAGCCCGAGAGCTAAACGCAGGACCCTGGTCAGAATGTAGCGTGCCTATTGTGTATGTGCCGATAAAGACTCTCAAATCTTTTATAACGGTTCGAGCGTCAGCCGAGCGCTGAGGCCATATCCATAGGAACCTTGACTTAGTATTTGTGGGATTGCACTTGTCCATGAGGACGCCTGTGCATAGATAGTCTAATGCTGTCTAACAATGGTGTCTGTTCTGGGCATCTACATTCGTAGCATGGTGTCTGGTGGCTTTCTCGCTGTAATTTGCAGTCTATGTAGTTGTTGATGAATATGTGTATTTCTGTATTCATCCCAGGCCACCAGTACATCTCTTTTAATGTCAATATTGTTTTAGAGATCCCTTGATGTGACAGACCCTCCCCCAGATGTGTTTCATAAATCAAAGCTGCTCTACGTTCCATGTTTGGAATTACCCTATCCCCCACTCCAGGGATTCGAGCAAAAGGAACGTTGTTCGCATCAATTACATAAGAGTACTTGAGTGGAAACTTTTTTGGTAACGCTGCACCACTGCCTTTGCTCGTAGCATTGACAGCCAACATTATCTCACTGTCTATTTTTGTTTTTGAATGAGTGATCGCAGCTACGGAAGCCGTCTGAACTGCCCCCTTTGCGGCTTAGTCAGCCAATGAATTCCCTGCAACGTGAACGCCATCACGTTGATGACTCAGTGTATGGATTCACGTGAGCCTTTGGTAGTTCGCTTTTTAACTGAACTACTTGTTCCCAAAGCGGTTTATGCTTTATTGTGCCACCTTTTGCATCTTTGAACCCGTTTTCAAGCCAAGTTTGTATATATTCATTATACGACTGCACACAGTAGAAAGAATCGCACACTATTAGTGTGGGGAATTCTCGATCTGTACTTTCAAGTGCCAGTTTGAATGCTTGTAGTTCAGCTCGCTGAGCTGTACAATCTCTAGAGATTGGGTTTTTGTGACCATAGGTCTGAAGTTGCCATCGCGCATGCGACCTTTAACGATTGCGCACGCTGCACTGTAAGCTTGCTTACTCCCTGTTGCGGGTTGTGCGGATCCGTCAGTGTAAATTATGAATTTGTACTGATCGAGAGGCAGATTCTCAGTGGGCAGAGGACATTCATGTTCATATTGCAGGAACGCTTGTGTTTTTAGATCAGGATCAAAAACATAGTCAACATCTGTTGCAGCAAGAGAATTAACCCATTGTATCCATCTCAGATGTAATGCTTTAGCATTTGGAATGCTCGCTTTAGTTACCGCCTCTAAGGCCGGAACTGGGGTTACGACAATAATGCGTTTCCCTTGGGCTAGAGCTCTTTCTTTTGCTACTGCAGTTTGAACTGCTGTCAGTATTTTTCTATTGAAGTGAAGCGCATTTCTGCTTGTGTATACAAATGTGATTTGTATGCAATTGGTACTTTCTCACCCTCATTAAATGTTAAGTAGGTGAATCCGCATTGACCCGAAATTATTCGGATCACTAAATTGCGTTGGGTTACGCGTGTTTGTAAGTGATTTGTTGCTAACATGTTAGCTTGGAGTGAACGCAAGATTTCTGTGTGTTCTTGTGTCCAATTTTTGATTGAAAAGTCAGGTTTGATTAGTGCGTAGAGAGGTTTAACCCTTTCTGCGTAATTTAGAATGTAAGTTCTTCCAAAATTTAGGAAACCCAGTATGGATTGTACATTTTTAAGCGTTTTTGGAGGTTGGAGCAGCGCACACCTTACCAAAAAGTTGGCTGCCAAGCTCTTGCCTTCACTTGAAAGCTCGTATCCTAGGAACAGGACATTGAGATGGGCAATTCTGGATTTTTTGAAGTTGAATTTGTAGCCCTCAGAGGCGAAGCCCAGTATAATGGTGCTCACCCTGTTAAAGTGTTTGTCCAGGTCATCATCTGTCAGATAGATGTCATCGACATAGGACAATGCCTCATTGTCATAAATTTGTAGTAACTCCGTTACCCTCGCTGAGAATAACCCCAGGCTGTTCTTGAACCCTTGTGGGAGTCGACAAAATTGACGCTGGGTCCCCATTATTGAGAAAGCTGTTAAGTACCTGCTTTCAGGTGCTTTGTTTTGACAAAAGAAACCATTTGAGATATCCAATGTGGTTTTGTATTTTTATGCACAATGTTATTCATTAATGCTGTACTGGGTGCATTTTGCACTGCAAATGTTTTAGAACAAGTATTTAAGTGTCTGTAATCCAAAACTAGACGATAGGTGTTGTCTGGTTTGGAGGCAGGAAACAAAGGATTGTTCATTGAAGAGGTGCATGTTTCAATCACCCCTTGGTATTCAAGTTGATCTAAGATCTCCCTGACCTGTTTTTTAGCTTCTTGCTTTATTGGATACTGCCTTTGTGCAGTAGGTTCATTTTTAGATGTATTTTATGGTGAGGTGAATCCTCGTCCCATCCTACATGATTTTTGTATAATGCTGGGGCCTGGGCAACTTCCCATTTCCTGGCATAAGTATATTTTAGATGAAATTGGAATATGGTTAGAGAAGGCAGGCATTATAATATCCTCGCCATGTGGGCACTCCCTGACAAATTGTGGTGGCCAGTCTTTTTCTGCTAGAAGTATATCATAACCCCTTGAAAGTTTTTCCCAAAAGAGTGCTTTCACCTGTCTGGGTATGTCTCCCTCCATCCGGAGTGTTATTTCATATAACTTTTGTGGAGTACTAACCCTGGTGTCTACAGTCTCAACTGTAATGTACTCATTCAAGTCCACTATCTCCAGAAGTTCCTTCAGGTTCTGGCGAGCTATTGTGACTTCTGCTACACTGTCCAGCATTGTCTGAGCCCATTCTCCGTTCTTGAGTTGTGTTCTCAGTATCCTCGGCATGTCTGACCTTCAGACCTGCTACCTTCTTCTTTGAGAATTGAGGTTTTGATTTGTTTTTCGGAACGTGTTTGTCGTCTTTCGATTTCACGCGTTCTTCTCTATGTTCTGACCGTCCCCTTCTTTCCGATGTCTGTGACGAGATCTGAAAGGTACGAGAGGAACGTGTATCAGTATCTTGATACCTGTCAGGCTTTTTCAAATTATCCCTATTCCTGAGGTTATACCTCCTTTCAGAGGGCTCCTTTTGAGGAGACCTACCTCGTGATTGAGAACGTTTCTCGTTTGAATTTTGTTTATTAGTTTCCCACTTCTTTTTAGAAGATGTAGGAGTTTGTTTATTAGAGTCCTTCTCAGGACTTTCAGATAGTTTTGGCTTCACTGGTCTTCCACCCAAACTATCTCTGCCTAATTCTGCATAAGATTGTTCTATTATTCTGGGTAGTTCTGTTTGATGTTCTGTAACATCGAATTCCCTTAATCGTTGGCGGATCACCACTGCTGCTGCCTCCCCTTTAATATTAGATGATATTATTGTTGAGACCTGGTCGAAATTTTTCAGTAATTTCATACCTAAATTTAGAGCAGGCTCTGCCCCGTATTAGTTTTGAATTTGTTTCAGGACATCAGGTATTACTGCAATTGATGGAATACCATGTGTTTTAGTATAGATGGCAGCAAAGACTGAGCCCCAAGTGGTGCAGTCTTCCAGTTGTGGTGTGATCCCCATTGGTAAACAGATTGTTAGGAAAAGTTTCTCATACGGGCTAGTATTTGGAAATACTGCTTCGATTTGAGTAATTTTTTGAGCTATCCAGAAGGAATTTGCTCACGTTTTGTGGGCATTTTTCCCATGACTGCGTATAGAGTCTGTGGTGTAATTTTTAGTGTATTCCCCTGTTGATGAGTTTGATTTGGAATGGTTAATGGTGGTTGGACTGTGAAAGTCCGCATGACATATTGGACTAATTGTCTGTAGATTTTGATTAACTCTGTAAGTTGAGTAAGTAATTCCTCGTCTGACATTTCTGCAATGTCAGGATGAGGTGTGTAGCCGGCTAGAATCGGCCGTGTTGCTCCTGGTCTACCTAGTGGACGGAGCCTGGTAATGTTTCTGTGATGTTTTAGGGCGCCTTTAAACCAGAGCTGATGCTCCTGGTATGTTAGTGGAATTTCAATATCCTCGAAAGGAATATATTCCTCTGGTGGATCATCTTCTTTGTAGAAGTGAAACAGTTTTGTTACTGAATTTGATTCAGGAAATATGACCCATGAATAGAATACCTCTGTCTGAAAGGATTCGTGTGCCTCTATCACGAAAACTGCTCTACCTCCTCTTGGTGGTAGGCCGTGTTTTATAAGTTTTAGAGTGATGGCTCTTCTTAAGTTTGGATTGATGTCTATGACACCCTCCTCGGTTTCAATAAAACCTGTGATGTTATAAGCTGTTAAAGCTGGGTGACCCGCAACGTCACCGTTGTCGGAGTCAGGCATTTTGTTTTTAGAAAAATGTAGAACAAGTTTCAAGGAAAGAAAAAGATAAGGTGCACAATATTTTGGAACACTGTATCCTTGTAAGAAAGTGGCTCTGCATATACTGAACCAAAGTACGGTTCAGTGTGCACAGAGTCCACAGTCCCCAGAGGTTTGGCAGAGGCTAAAGTTAGATATAACCTTACTCTCTAAAGTGGTAGCTTGGTCGAGCAGTAAGGCAGTATCAGAGGACAGTGTAAAGCATTTGATGTACACACTGTCAGCAAATGAATCCACACACTCAAGAACTGAACTCTAGGCCAATTGTTTTGTATAAAAAATATACTGTTGTTTTATTTCTAGAACCAAGCACGCCTGGCACAGGTAAGCATAAAAATACTTTTCAGTAGTAAATTACTTGTATGAACACAGTTCAAAATTGCAGTGTAACTTGTACTGGTTTTGGTTACAGTTTTAAGTAAGCAGTTTGCAACACATTGTAGGTATAGTACATTCAATTGAATGGGCTTTTTAAGTAAAATGCAGTTAATTACTTTTCAGATTACTTTTGCTAACACAGGACTGGATCCTAGATTCAGCCCTGGGACATTTCCTGAAAACAGGTGAGTAAATGCGTTTTGGTTAAAGGTACGATTTTTAAAGAATATTATTGCATTTCAAAAGTTGACACTTAGAAACTTTTTCACATAGAATGACCAATGTTATCCTATGGAAGGAAATTCAATTCACAGGTAAGTTACTTTAACATTACTTTTGTAATCCAGTGCTGGACTCCTAGATTCAGCACTGGGACATTTACTTAACAGGTAAGTAATTACGTTTTTGTAGTTTGTACGATTTTTAAAGAATATTCTTGTATTTCAAAAGTTGACACTTAGAAACTTTTACACAAAGAACCACCAATGTTATCCTATGGAAGGAAATTCAATTCACAGGTAGTTACTTTAGTTACTTTTCTTACTCAGTGTTGGACACCTAGGTTCAGCAATGGGACCTTTCCTGCAAACAGTTGAGAAAATTCGGTTAGGTTATTTGTGCGATTTTTAAGGAATATTCTTAGTTTTCAAAAGTCGACACTTAGAAACTTTTTGGGAGAAAAAGTGTCAATGTTATCCTATGAGGACAAACGAGTTATCGGTTTCGAGGTAAGTAATCGGTCTTTTGAGTTAGGGTTCTGGGATTAGACTCAGGGGTCTCCCAGGGTCAGTGATAAACTGTTGTTGCACCCTCAGCGGCACTAGGGCGGCCGGGTGCAGAATGTTGAGGCCCAATGTTATCCTATGGAGGATAGGGGGACTCCGGTTGGTGGCTGCTGGCAAGCAGGCCACGGGGTTGTGGGAGCAAAGCTCCTAGGGTTAAGCTCCGGGCACGTTGGGGACCAAGTTAACACCAAAGGAGCACCCTCAGCGGCACTAGGGCGGCCGGGTGCAGGGTGCTGTTTTGAGGTCGGGTGCCCTGTTGATTTCAATGGAGATTCTCCGGGACAAAGAAACACTGCAGGCTCGGGGATGAGGACCTTCCAGGCGCAACCACCACTTCGAGGGGTAAGTTGGGATGTAGAGGGTTGGTTAGGCACCGTTGGTTGGAGCACACAAGGCCGTGGGGCGTCGGGTGCAGGGGTGCCTTGGGACGTCGGATTTTCTTACCCGCTCTGGTCGCGGTAGGGGGGGTCCTCTGGATTGAGGCTGCAGGCGTCGTCAGGAGGCTTGAGGCAGGTCAGGGGTCGCCGGATCGCCGGTGGGACCTCCTCTGGGTATTTGCCCACTCGAGCTCGGGCCGGATTCGGCGGGTGCAGAGTGTGCAGGATTCGCGGTTCCTGGCTGGCACCAGAAGCTGCAGGTCAAACACGTCCGGTGTTCACAGGAGAAACAGCTTGGAAAGTGAAGGTAGGCAGGTCCTCCGGGGTTTTGAGGTTGCTGGCCGCTGGACACGCCGGGGTTTTGCAGGAGCAGGTTCGAGGGGAGACAGGGCTGGGGCCAAGTCAGTGGGCGTCGTCCTCTTATTAGCTCTGCGCGGCTTCTCGTCCTTCTTCTTCTTCTTCCTTTTCTTGTTGTTGCTGGATCTGAGGAAGGAAGGTTCAGGGTGCCCCTAAATACTAAATTTAGGGGCGTTACAGGTAGGTAAAGGGCAGGGACCAATGGGTCCCTTCCCTGGGGTGGGTACACCCCTATCCTGCCCCTCTCCTGTGGGAGGGGGCAGGAGCCTAGTCCTGATTGGGCAGGGCTCCCCATCTTCAAGATGGCGAGAGCCCGGAGTTGTGCTTCACCTCGCCTCCCCACCTGAGGGGTGGGGTTGGCAGAGGCTGGCACATCCCCTTTCCTCCCTTGGGGTTTCCCGCCAGAGAGGGGTCAGAACCGGTGGGGGCCAGTTGCTGAGTACAGCAAGTGGCCTGGAGAAGCTCACAAAGGCGGCATGCCTTTGAAGCTTCCCCTGCCCATCCTGGGGGAGGAGACCTAGCACCTCGCCCAGGATGTGCATTGTTGCAGGCCCAGGAGAGTGGATGGCTCTCCACCCAGGGGTCCAGCAACATGTCTGCTGTGTGGCAGCCGGGGCAGCCCCTCAGACAAGACGTGGATTGTAGGTTAGGTTCAGGGGGCAACTCTAAGTTGCCCTCTGTCGTGCATTTACATTAAATCCCACACTGGCATCAGTGTGGGTTTAATGTGCTGAGAAGTTTGATACCAAACTTCTCAGTCTTCAGTGTAGCCATTATGGTGCTGTGGAGTTCGTAATGACAACCTCCCAGCACCATATACTCTTAATGGCATCACTGCACTTACAGTGCCCAGGAATGGCCCTGGGTACTGTAGGGGCACAGGGCTAAGGCACCTGTGCCCACACCACTGGCATAGTGCACCCAGCTAGAGGGGTGACTGAGGTATGCCAGGGCAGTGTGTTTAGTGGGCATGGCACACAGGGATGTGTGCCATGTCGACTCTCTGTTTAGTTCTGCACCAAGACACTCAGCCTGCAAAGGCAGGGTGTGTGTGCCAGGGTACAGGGCCTCTAAGGGTGGCACAATAAGTGCTGCAGCCCTTAGGGGCCTTCTCTGGTCACAGTCCCCTGGGTACCTAGGGTGCCATTTACCAGGGGCTTACCTGTGGCCAGAGATGCCAATTGGGTTTAGGCTTTAGTACAGTTTTTAGGGAAGGAACACAGGCCCTGGGTACCTGATTGGCAGGAACCCAGGGCACACCAAGGAAAAGTGCATCAGTTATCAGGCAAAAAGTGGGGGGGTTACTGCAACAGAAACCCACCTTCAACGTTGAACAAACCAAACAACTAATATATAGGGTGCTTCCCTATTTAGTTATGGCGGATATTTAGCCCTACCCACTCCGGACGTCTTATGGAGTATGTGAGTAGGGGTCTCTGAGAAAAGCACGAATGAGTTACTCAGTATATAGCGTTAAATTACTGCCTTACCAAACCGTTGGGCGCCATGTAGTGTATTTCCTATTTCCCTAATAGGCTCTGCGCATTGGAATAATATACCCTATAGGCTTGACATAGGACTAAGGTCAGTATGTCCCTTTCGATTATATTAAACTTAATTACCTGTGCCAGCTAGCTCAGAGGCCACTAGAAACTCCTTGAGAACAAGAAGGGAGTAGTTTCTGGCAACCGAAAAACATGACAACTTTGTTTCCCTTTAGAAGTGGAACATGTCTCAGAATCGTGGAAACAATAGATAATAGTTTCACTCATTCAATCGTGCATGCTTAGTTTCTACAGAGTTACACAGAAAGGAAAGACGGGCGTTTCAATAAAAAGGTTTTATTGAACAGTCTTGTTTCTCGTGTAAGAGATATGTGCTGTTATGATCACAAGACAGTATGCAAGATAAATAATGGACAGCGTAAGCAGTAGAAATAAATAATACTGCGCTAGCATTATCTTTTAGCATATATTCACGTACATAAATAACATGAGCTAAAAATGCGAGTACTCATACGATGCGTCCCTAAACTAGTTCTACCCCAATGTACCTACCCTGGTCTAGGTGTAGGGAAAGGTAGAAGTAGGTGGAGTATTCTCTCGTCTGGTATACTAAGAGTATGTTAAGTCTAGTATGCCAAGTATGATATGCCAAGAGTCCCTCTAGGTTCTAGTCAGCTCCATACCTTGAGAATGAGAGAGGTGGGAATCTCCTGCCGGGTCTGGAACTCTAACACCCCGCGAAGGGAGTCAGAACACTGGAAGCTGGATTCGTCTGCGTGCAGGAATGACAGCGTCTTCTCAGTGCGTCAGGCTGGGATACGGGCTCCTCTGAAGTCGAGGTCTCCTCTAACTTGCTTGGGCAAGGGAAGGTATATTTATACCTGGTAGGTGTCCTGGAATGTTAGCATTGACGTGAAGTCGGACAGAGGAAGACGTCAGGAATGAACCCTTAAGGTATAACGGTTCATACATAATAGATGAGTTCTTGGAGAAATCAATAGTCCTGTGCTAGGGGAACTCCCGAAGCTTGAGGGTCTGGTTTCTAAGAACTCGTTGTGACGTTAGGGTGGACGGATGTCGGTGACCATGCCTGTATTTGGAGTGCACGGTTAATGCCTAAATAAGGACAGGGATTTCTATGCCTATATAAGGGCAATGCGAATTGTGCCTATATAAGGACATGATTCAGGAAAACCTATATGCGGACCCCTAAAGCGGAATGCAACACCTTGACGGTATTGTTTTCGTACGCGTTTCCTTGTTCTACGCATATCGGATCTGTAAACAATTTCTCCATCTTCGATCGAAAACCTCATGGGCGGGCATCGGGCCTAGCTGCATCGGGCCAGCCTTCTGCCGATGGAATGGACTCCATTCCAATTCTGTTCTCGGTGCCACGCCAAGTACCCTCGCAGCGACCAACATCAAGTTTGAAACTTGTGCCTCTCTCCGGAGCACAAGGAGGACGACTGCGATGCTTGTAAATCGTTTTGCTCCAAGAAGACTCTACGCGATCGTCGGGATCAACAACGAGAAATGCAACGTCAAAGCATTCAACACACTCTGGATATCTTCGGGGAAGAATCTGAACAAGAGGAGATCGAAGCGTCCGCCACAGAAGAGGCCTTCTCCGTTTCAGAGTCTGATCCCGAGCTGGAGATCGAGATGGAGTCTGCAGATGTGACTCCGGGGTAAGGTGCCGTGAGTACCGAAGACCCCTTGCCCCCTAAAACCTCTTCCAAAATGCCTACGGCTTCGGCACCACCTCTGTCTTCTGGCCAAGGTTGGCACCGAGTTATTGTTTCCGTTCGCTCTGCCTACCGGCTCGGCACCGAAACAGACAGTCAAGCCTTCCGGCTTGGGACCGAGTTGAACAAAATCATCTTCGGATCCGAAACCATCAGGATCGAGGGACAAATCTAGCTCGGAGCCGAAACCCTCCGCTCCGAAACAAAAACATGCTTCAGAACCAAAACCTTCTGCTCCGAAACAAAATTACGCTCGGAGCCGAAACCTTCCACTCCCAAGGACAAGTCGATTTCTACGCTGAAATCCAAGGACACCCTCCATGAGCCTCCAGAACCAATTCTAGACATTCTTAAAGCCACATTAGATCCTAAGCAGAAAAAGATTTATATTAATCCTGATATGGGTCATATTTCTGCTAAAACACCATCAAAACGCAAATTTCCTTCAGAGGACCCTACGTACAAGATTCCTTTGAAGAAGAAGGGCATGGCTGCCAGCCCTGCTTATCCTGCCCCACAACCCTCTCCACCTCCACCATCTCCTCCACACTTAATAATTGAGGATCCCTTACATATAACACCTCAGGGATCTCCACATACGGATCCCGATGGGGATCATATTGATTAGGGCACTCTTTTGCCTGTAGTCCCATGGCCCATGGAATGACTACATCATTGACCCTCTTGTAGATAACCCAGACCTTTATCCTGCAAAGCCATCACCTCCAGACGATAATATGGCTTATCAACAACTCATTGCTAGAGCAGCAGAGTATCATGGGGTAGCCTTCTATAAAGAGTCCTTAGAAGAAGACTTTTTGAGACACTTGAGTCCACACACAGGTCCATTCAATCACTCCCCATGCTTAAAGGCATGATGAGGCATGCAGAGGATATCTTTAAAGACCCTGTAAAGGCACGTATTTTAACTCCAAGAGTAGATAAAAAAACAAACCCTCACCATCAGATCCTGTGTTTATCAAGGGACAATTACCTCTCGACTCCCTAGTAATGTCCAATGCTCGCAAAAGAGCCAATTCACAAACCTCCTGTGATACACCTCCCCCAGACAAAGAATCTAAGCTCATTGATACATCAGGAAAACGAGTGGTTGTTCAAGCCGCTAACCACTGGCACATCGTGAACACACAGGGCCTACTAACCAGGTACGATAGGGCACACTTGGATGAAATGGAGCAGCTGCTCCAATACCTTCCAGAACACCACAAAGCTAAAGCACAACAGTTAGCTGAAGAGGGAAAATTCATCTCTAACTCCTTAATAAGGTGTTTTCTAGATGCAGCTGACACCGCAGCTAGGGAGATTAATACCAGCACTCTCCTTAGAAGGCATGCATGGCTTAGGATTTCAGGGTTTAAGCCTGAGGTCCAGCAGTCAATTTTAAACACCCCCTTTGACAAAGAACACCTGTTTGGTCCTGTAGTCAACCAATCCCTAGAAAAAATGAAGAAAGATACCGAAGTGGCAAAGTCCATGAGAGCTCTCCAGTCCCCATCAAATAGAGGCTCCTTTTGTCGCTCCTTTTACCGAGCAGGGTCCAAAACAACATCTTCAGACCCAAATGCTTCCTCTTATAAAAGCAATACCCAATTCTCTCCCTCTAGAGGTTTCTATAGAGGAGGGTATAGAGGAGACCATTCCAAGGGTAGGGGTAAAGGCGCCACTCTGCGTAACACCCCTTCCCCTAACAAACAGTGACTTGCTCACACTGCCCTCCCCCGATCACTTAACATCTGTCTGGGGAAGACTTCAACAATTTCTCCCCATTTGGCAATCCATAACAACCGACAAATGGGTGATCAACATTATCCAACATGGTTATTGCCTGGAGCTTACCACCAATCCTCCAAACATCCCACCTCGCACTTACAAACTGTCTTCAGACCACTTACAGTTACTCAAACAAGAGGTGCAATCTCTCTTAGCCAAAGGAGCCAAAGAACCAGTTCCATTACAGTACCAAGGTTCAGGGGTTTACTCTATTTATTTTCTAATCCCCCAAAAAGACAGTTCCTTAAGACCAATTTCTATGCTTGACATAAAAGATGCATATTTTCACATCCCCATTCATCCAGCTCATCGCAAATATCTCAGATTTGTGATAGCAGGCAAACACTAACAGTTCAAAGTACTCCCATTTGGAGTAACTACAGCTCCCAGAGTGTTTACCAAATGTCTAGCGGTAGTGGCAGCTCATCTCAGAAGACCAAAAATTCACATCTTCCCATACCTAAACCACGGGCTCATCAAAGCCAGCACACACCAAAAGTGTCTAGGACACACTGAGACCATGCTACACCTATTCCGCCAATTGGGTTTCACGGTCAACCTTCAAAAGTCTCACTTACAACCCTCACAGATACAATCCTATCTAGGAGCCACTCTCAACACTCACACAGCTCTAGCCTCTCCCAATGCAGCCAGAATTTGCAATATTCAGACTATTGCTGCAGTTCCAAATCGACCAATCCTTGCCAGCCAGGACTTTAATGCGCCTACTAGGAATGATGGCGTCATGCATTCCAATAGTGCCTCATGCAAGACTACGCATGCGTCCATTACAAGAATGCTTAGCACGTCAATGGAATCAGTCACAGGGTCAATTAACAGATCTAGTGTTGGTAGACAGCCGCACCCATTGTGGAACCCACAAAATTTATCAAAAGGGTGGACTTTCATCGACCCTGTTCCACAAATTGTGCTAACAGCAGATGCATCTTTCACAGGTTGGGGTGCACATCTCCATCATTACACAATTCAGGGTCTATGGGACGACAAACACAAGCATCTCCACATCAACTATCTAGAGCTTCTAGCAGTATTTCTAGTGCTGAAAGCTTTTCAGTCTCATCTCACAGGCAAAGTTGTCCTAGTCTGCACAGACAACATGACAGCGATTGACTATGTACAAAAACAGGGAGGGACACACTCTCTCCAACTCTCACACCTGTCTCAGACAATTTGGAAATGAGCAATCCATCACAAAATTCACCTTCTGGCAGAACACCTTCCAGAAGTGAACAATCAAATTGCCGACCTCAGCAGACGGAGGCAGCAAATACACTAGTGGGAACTTCATTCCCAAGTTCTCCATCCATACTTTCAACAGTGGGGATACCCGCTGTAGGAAAGTAGGATCTGCTTTTATGGTTACCCCAACTTTTTGCCTGGTGCTATGCTGTTTCTGACTAGTCTGACTGGGATCCTGCTAATCAGGACCCCAGTCTCTCTGCTTTCTCCCTAAATTGTTATGGTAAGTACTTGGGTACATCCAGTTTGGACACTGGTGTACACTTATCAGCTGCTAGTATAGGGTACTAAAGTACCCAGGCATAGGTACCCCAGAGGTCCACCATGGGCTGAAGCATGTATTATGCCACCCATGGGAGACCACTCAATTTGTAACTACAGGCCTGCCATTGCAGCCTGTGTGAGGTGGTGCTAGCACCACTTACGAAAGATATAGGTTTCCCTATATCTAGGGTCACTGCACTTAAAACCTATAAGTCACCCCTACTGCAGGCCTTTCCAGTCCTGAAGGCAGGGTGCTCGGTTCTGAGTGTGAGGGTGCCCCTGCATGAGCAGGACACCGCTACAGCCTTCGGAGTCCATTCTCCCGGGTTGTAAGTGAGACAGCCATATAACATATAGAGGGGCACCGCGTCATTACGCGATCATCTCGAAACTGGCTGTAACGAACCCTGTCATGTTTGGTATCAAACATGTTGGAATCATACAGCCACACCGTAAACGGTGTGGAGGCATGATTCCAAGCACTGTAAAGGCCCTCAGTTAGGCCCTCAGTGCTCCTGGTACCAGTCTTCTGGACCTGGACAGCACAACATGGCTGCTGCCGACCAGAGACGCGATTCTGCCCTTCTGCTGCTGAGCCAAGCGCAAGCAGGGGAAGGCAGAACAATAGGTATCCTGTCACAGGGTGGTGAGACCACCCAGACAGGGTTTAGTGTATTGGGGCCGGGTGGGAGCGCTTGCCTGCGCCACTCAGTCTGCTTGAAGGGCACATTTGGTGCCTTCCTTGCATGGTCCAGTTCAAACTAGCTCAGGGAGCAGTTGGCTCCCGCTCTGGAGCGAAACTGGACAAAGGACATGGGAGTATCCTCCCCACTGTCCAACCCCTCCCCTAGGAGGAAACCCTGAATGGTCCCAATCCTTTCCTTAGGGTACTTAAGGGCTTACCTGAGGGTGGGTCCCTAGATTCGTCGTGGGACACGATTCAATTCAGACACCACTTCAACTTCGCCCGTCTGGGCACTCTGGACTTCGCTCTGGGCATCTAGGCTGCAACCGGGAAGACTCCTGCTGCTCCTGATCTCTTCGCCCTGCTCGTCTGCTGCTACGTCCGTGCCTGTGCTCCATACAGGAAACCGTCCAAGGCATGTGGGTATCCAAGACACCTGAAGGAATCTCACTTGAAGTGAAGGAGTCCTGTCCCTGCATCTGCAGGTACTGCAACTAAGCTGACCGGACTGCTGATCCTGGGCTCCCATGGACTCCGAAAGGCCCAGCAACACAGGTGGTGGTTCTCCACATCCCTCGAGGCCTGCCCTGTCCTCTCACCAAGTTTGAGGCCAGTATCCCTCGTCGGAGCCGCAGGAACCGAACCCCTGTGCACCGTGTCGACTTGCCGTTGCAAAGGCTTGTTGGCTTCCTTCCATCAAGATCTTCGGGCTCCAATTAGCCCCTACCTCAAGCATCTGCAGTGACCAGAATCTTCGGCCACACCGCATTGCTTGCACTGTGGGCCTGTTTCTTTGGTAAGCTGCTCGAGGTCCTCTTGCGACTCCCATGCCTCCACCCTGTGGGTCCTGTCGAGGGTCACCTTTGAATTCTTTGGGCCCCCCTGATTGCTGAAGGCCTGCCCGGACTCCCCTGCTTGTGGTGAGTCTCCTGGACCTTGCTGGTCCCGACATTGCACTTTCTTCAGCTTCCATGTTGGTTGCGGTTGCCAAGGCTTGTTGGTGCTCCCGTTAGATACCGACCCCTCAACTCAAGACATCCGACGTGGGACAGCTCGTGTACGGCTCCTGGTCTTCCTCAGCGTCACCTGGTCCACACAGCTGCCGTTTCAAGGTCACCTTCAGCTCTCCTGCTGCACCCGACATTGGTGGGCATTCGTCTTCCGTGCCTCCTGGTCACTCCTGAGTGGCATAGACTCTGTCCCCTCTGCTTGCACATTCTTCACATCTTGAATCTACCTTTGGATTCCACCGGACACTTTCACCTTCTCCAGCAGCGGCATCTTTCTGAAGTCCTCCATTGGATTCGACGGCGGTTGCCGACGCCACTTCACACCTATGCACCCGGCTTCCCTGGTGCAAGTATCCTGGTTCCTAGGGTATCCACGGGTGGGGTGGCTCTCCAACCTCTTGTCTTCCACGGGGTTTCTTCAGGGTCCACTAGGAAGGGTCCTCTTTCTTTTAAATTGCAACCTCGACTTACACGTTGATTTGTACGGAGAACGCGGTCGTGTTCCTAAACTGCACACGACCTCCGTGAGGCTTCTAGATACTCACCTTGGGTGGGTCCTTGGGTCCCCGGCAATTCTACGTCCTCTGAGTATTGTCTTGCCTCAAGTCGTGGTTCGCATACCACTATTTTAGTATATGGTTTGGCCTCCCTCTGGGGACCATCGTGTGTTTTGTGCTACTTACCTGTTTCTATTGCAAAGTATTGTGTGCATTGTGTATATCTCCGGGTAGGGGATATCTGTATGTGTTAGTGAGTGTCTTATAATAAATACATATTTTTATAAATACATTGTGTGGTTCTTTTTCACTTAATCTGTACCTATATGATTGTGTACTGGTAAAACAAGCTGCTTTACACTCCTGGACTACAACTGAAGGCTGCTCTCCAAAGCTACCACTTAGAGAGCTTTCTACGGTTGTCTAAGACTACTAAAATCACCATAAGGGTTGTCTGGATCAGTGCAAGGTGTTCACTTACATAAGTGTACATCATATACTGAGCCAGCCTCTCACATTGGTGTGCAGCGGTTGGGATTCAAGCCTGCATTGTTTTACCAGATAATCTTGGTGTGGATTAATTGAAAAACCATCGCTAATATTAGGCACATATAATACAAGCTTAGAATAAGTAAGTTCTACTGAACTTAGGGTTGGGTAGTTAAGGGTCTAGCATGACCCTTTCCCCAACCTCAGAGTTTAGTTCCCACTAGGTTAGGTAGGTGCAACACCTCACTGCACCTAGTATGTCTTCTACAGGAGAAGCCAGTGGCTCTCTGCCTTCTAGCTACAGTGACCTCCCATTCCAGGAACTGAGGACCCTGTGTTCCTCTAGGAAGCTTAAGACAGGCCCTAATACTCAACGCCTCCTAGAGGTGTTACTGTTGGATGACCTACAGAAAGCTAGTGGGTCAGATGAACAGGACATAGTGGGTGGGCCAGGGACAGAAGATATGTCAGGATGGAACCCCTTTGTTGACCTTAATTCTGACCCTGACCAGGAGGAGTCTCATGACTCCCACCTGGAGAACTCAGATCCCCCAGAGGATAGTGCAGATGGCACAGAGGGTGCCCCCAGAAGTGGGTCTCCCTTTGTTCCTCCTGGGAGGGTCCAGAGTAGACTAAGGAGGTCTAGATCCTCCTCTAGAGAATCCAATGATTCAGGACATTCTATAGGAACCTCCATATCTAGTTGGAGGGACAACTCTTTTGACAGGGAGTACCTACTGCTTGAACTTGAGAAAGCAAGACTTCGGCTCAGGCAAGACCAGTTGGCCCTTGACAAAGAGTCCCTAGAAGTCCAGAAAGCTAGAAAGAAATTGGGACTAGAGTCCCATGGTGGCAGCAACAGTGTCCCTAGGAACAGAGAAACTACTTTTGACCATAGGAACCTAAACAAGATAGTCCCTCCTTACCAGGAGGGGGCTGATATCCATAAATGGATCACTGCTTTGGAGAGGGTCTGTAAAGTTCAGAGGGTCCCTCAAGAGCAGTGGGCAGCTATCTTGTGGCTCTCCTTTGATAACAAAGGCCGAGATAAGCTCCTCACTGTTAGAGAAGAGGATGCTGACAATTACTCAGTACTGAAGAGTGCTTTCATAGATCGGTTTGGCTTAACCACTGAACAGTATAGGATTAAGTTCAGAGACACCCAGAAGGCACACACCCAGTACTGGGTTGTGGACAGTGCTATTAAGGCTCTGGAAGGCTGGCTTCATGGAAGCAAAGTACAGGACTACCAAGGATTGTACAATTTGATTGAGGGAGCAGATCCTTAATAATTGTCAGAACCAGCTTTTGCACCAGTACCTGGTGGACTCTGATCTGACCTCTCCCCAAGAATTGGGAAAAAAGGCAGACAAATGGGTTCGCACCAGGGTTAAGCAGAAAAACCATGGTAATGGAGGTGACCAGAAGAAGCAAGATTCTTCTAAAGCCCAGGATAAGGGTGGGGACAAGGGTAAAGATAAAGAGTTTTCCCAAGGCCCCCAAAAACCTGCATCTGGGGGTGAGTCCCAAAATTTCAAGAAAGGCGAAAAGAAACCTTGGTGTTACTTCTGTAAGTTGAAGACCCATTGGACAAAAGATGCTGATTGTCCAAAGGCCAAGGAAACTACTCCTACTACCACTGCCCCTGAGTCACCTGCTCCCCCTAGCACTAGTACAAGTGGTAGTACAGCAAACAAGGGATTCGTGGGGTTAACCTTGGGTACTGAGATGGGTTCTGACTTATTTAGAACTCCAGCTCAGGCTGTGTTAGACTGTGATGGTGGCCAGGATCTTGCCACCTTACTAATAAGTCCCGCTAACTTGGGCAAGTACAGGCAACAGCCTTTAATCAATTGAAAAGAAGCAATGGCTTATAGGGATACAGGGGCCAGTGCACTATGGTGACAGAGAAACTTGTATCCCCTGAGCAGGTCATACTTGGACAAGTGTACCAAGTCACCAACGCTAGCAATGTCAGGACTGACCATTCCTTGGCAGTTGTGAATCTCAGCTGGGGAGGGGTAACTGGACCTAAGAGGGTTGTGGTATCTCCAGACCTACCTGTAGATTGTCTGTTGGGTAATGATCTGGAAACTTCAGCCTGGGCAGAAGTGGAGTTTAAGACTCATGCATAGATGATGGGCATCTCTGCCAGTGTGTTTGCTGTCACCAGGGCTCAGGCTAAACTGCTTTCCACTGACAAAGCACTGAATCCTGAAAGAATGGACCAATTGCTTCCCAAGAGAAGGGGCAGGAAGGGTAAGCAATTGCCCTCCTCACAAACTCTCAGTGAAGATCAGCCTCCTGAAGGAGGTGATCTCAGCCCCTGTGAAGGAACTGTCCCAGAGGAACTTGGGCCTGGCCAGGCAGAGTTCTTGGGGGCCGGGGGCCCTTCCAGGGCAGACTTGAGTTTGGAGCAGCAAAGCTGCCCCTCTCTTGAACCCCTCAGACAGCAAGCTAATGCTGAGGAAGCAGGGAACATCAGTGGGTCCCATAGGATCTATTGGGAGGATGGACTTCTGTGAGAAAGTGCCCTCTTTCTGCATGGTTGCCCCCACTTTTTGCTGAACTGCTGATGTGCTTTGACTGAGTGTGCCCTGGGCTCCTGCCAATCAGGTACCCAGGGCCTATGTTCTTTCCCTAAAACTGCATTGAAAACAAAACCCAATTGGCATCTCTGGCCACAGGTCAGCCCCTGGTAAATGGTACCACAGGTACCCAGGGCACTGTGACCAGGGAAGACCTCTAAGGGCTGCAGCACTTATTGTGCCACCCTTAGAGGCCCTGTACCTTTACACTCACACACTGCCTTTGCAGGCTGCGTGTCTTGGTGCAGAACAAAGTGAAGAGTCGACATGGCACACATCCCTGTGTGCCATGCCTACAACCCACTGCCCTGACATAGATCAGTCGCCCCTCTAGCTGGGTGCACTATACCAGTGGTGAGGGTACAGGTGCATGAGCCCTGTACCCCTATAGTGTCTAAGTCCATTCTTAGATGTTGTAAGTGCAGTACTGCCATTAAGAGTATATGGTGCTGGGAGTTTGTCATTACAAACTCCACAGCACCATAATGGCTACACTGAAAACTGAGAAGTTTAGTATCAAACTTCTCAGCACATTAAACCCACACTGATGCCAGTGTGGGATTTAATGAAAAATGCACACAGAGGGCATCTTAGAGATGCCCCCTGAAAAACGACCTACCACTAGTGTCCAGGCTGAGTGGCTGCTTTCAGCTGCCAGCACCAGACATTTCTGGACCCCTGGGTCGAGAGCCTGCTGCTCTCGGGGGCCTGAAACAATGCACATCCTGGGACGAGGTGCCAAGCCTCCTCCCCCAGGATGGGCAGGGTTCACGAAGGGGAAGCTTCAAAGGCTTCCCACCTTTGTGAGCATCCCTAGGCCACTTGCTGCTTTCAGCAACTGGTCCCCACTGGTTCTGACCCCCACTTTGGGCGGGAGAACCGACGGGAAAAACAAGTGAGGAAGAGAGGTGTGCCCACCTCTGCCAATTCCACCCCTCAGGTGGGGGAGGCGAGGTGAAGCACAACCCTCAGTGCCCGCCATCTTGCAGATGGGGGGGGACACAGCCAACCAGAGAAAGGCTTATGTCCCCCTCCCACTGAAGGGTGGCATAATAGGGGGTGTACCCACCCCAGGGAAGGGACCCATTGATCCCAACCTTTTTACCTACCTGCAACGCCCCTAAATCTAGTATTTAGGGGCACCCCTGAACCTTGCTTCCTCAGACAAGAACATGCAAGAAGAAAAGGAGAAGAATGACCGAACAGCCGTGCCGAAGCTAACAAGAGGAGGACGCCCACTGACTTGGCCCCAGCCCTACGGGCCTGTCCCCAACTCAAACCTGCTCCAGCGAAATCCCGGTGTGTCCTGCAGCCAGCAACCTCAAGAAACCCGGAGGACCTGTCTGCCTTCAATCCCAAAGACTGTCTCCCGTGAACACCGGATTTGTTCAAACAGCAGACTCCAGCTCCGCAAGGATCCGTGGGTCTGCACCACTCTGCACCTGACGCCCACGGCCCGAGTTTGAGTGGGCCAACACAAAGAGGAGGTCGCACCGGCGATCCTGACCCGAGATCGGACAACCCCTGACCTGCCTCAAGCCTCCAGCCGACGCCTGCAGCCTCAAACCGGAAGGTCCCCCCCACCGCGACTAGGAGCTGGTAAGAAGATCCGACCCTAAAAGGCACCCCTGCACCCAACGCCCCACGGCCTTGGGTGGCCCAACCGACGGTGCCTAACCAACCCCCAAGATCCCAACTTACCTCTCCAAGTGGTGGTCGCACCCTGAAGACCTTCGTCCCCGAGCCTGCAGTGCTTTTGCAAACCGGATACTCCCCATTGAAAGCTACAGGGCTTCCGACGCCAAAACAGCACTCTGTACCCGGCCGCCCCAGTGCCGCTGAGGGTTCATCTTTTGTGCTGGCCTAAACCCCCAGTTGCCCTGAGCTTAAGTCCAGGAGCTTTGCTCCCACAACCCAGTGGCCTGCTTGTCGGCATCCACCAACCAGAGGCCCCCTATCCCCCATTGGATAACATTGGGCCTCAGCACTCTGCACCCGGCCGCCCTAGTGCCGCTGAGGGTGTAACAAGAGTGCATCCTTGACCCTGGGGGACCCCTGAGTCTAACCCCAGAACACCAACTCCCACAACAAAGTACTTACCTTTAAACCAATAACACAATTTTCCTCCATAGGGTAACATTGACTGTTTTTCTGTGAAAAGTGTGGAGTTGGAAAACCTAAGAAATCCTTTTAAAATTGTGCTAAATAACAAACGCTTTTACTCACCTGTTTACAGGAAATGTCCCAGTGCAGTATCCAGGTATACTGCACTGTGTAAGAAAAGTAATCTGCAAAGTAATCTACTGGTCATTTTACTAAAAATCCTATACAAAGTATATGTACTGTATTTACAAAGCATTGAATTTCTCAGTAACAATATTGTAAGTCAAAACAAAGTGCATAAACAATTACAATCCAAACTGTATTACAACTGTATATTTACTGCAAAGTATCACTTACCTGTGCCAGGCTTGCTTGGTTCTAGAAAATAAAATAACTAAAAGAATATTTTTTATACAAAAACAATTGGTCTGAAGTTCAGTCTTTGAGTGTGTGAATTCATTTGCTGACTGAGTGTGTACAACAAATGCTTAACACTGTCCTCTGATACTGCCTTACTGCTCGGCCACACTACAACAAATAGAGAGTGAGGTGCTATCTACTTTACCTCTGCCTACCTTTTGGGTTCCACTGGACTCTGTGCACACTATACCTCACTTTGGTATAGTATATACAGAGCCAGCTTCCTACAACTTCTATACTCTGAAGGTAGAGACCCCAAGCCTGGTGCCACCAGGAGGTTGGTAATACGCCAGATGTTCAGAGGTTTCCTACTCTCCCTAGCACATGATATTCCTCTTGCAGGACACTTGTGGCAAAGCAAGACTTATGACAGGCTTGTCCCTCACTTTCACTGGCCCCATATGTGTAAAGACACAAACGAGTTTTGTCGCTCCTGTGCCACTTGCCAAGCCAGTGGTAAGTCAGGTGGCACCACAAAGGCCCCCTTAATTCCACTAGAGTGGTTGGGGTCCCCTTTGAGAGAGTAGGGATTTACATTGTTGGTCCCCTGAACCCTCCAAGTGCATTTGGGCACAGTTACATACTAGTGGTGGTGGACCATGCCACTAGGTACCCAGAAGCTATTTTGCTTAGGACCACCACAGCTCTTGTGGTGGCTAGGGCCCTCATGGGAATATTTTCCAGAGTGGGCTTCCCTAAGGTCTTAACTGACAGAGGTACCAACTTCATCTCAAGTTACATCACTGTAATGTGGAAAGAGTGTGGAGTAAACTATAAGTTCACCACACCCTACCATCCACAATGCAATGGGCTAGTTGAAAGGTTCAACAAGACCCTCAAGGGTATGATCATGGGACTCCCAGACAAGCTTAGGCGAAAATGGGATGTCTTACTACCCTGCCTTCTCTTTGCCTACAGAGAGGTTCCTCAGAAGGGGGTTGGCTACAGCCCATTTGAGCTTCTGTTTGGACATCCAGTTAGGGGTCCCTCGTTTCTAGTGAAGGAAGTTGGGAGCAACCTCTCAAACCTCCTAAACAGGACATTATGGACTATGTCCTTGGCCTGCGTTCACGCATGGGTGAGTACATGAAGAAGGCCAGCAAAAACCTAGAGGGCAGCCAAGAACTTCAAAAAGCTTGGCATGAACAAAAGGCTTTATTAACTGTTTACCAGCCAGGCCAGAAAGAGGGGGGTGTTGGAGCCTGTGGCCCCAGCAGCTCTCCAAGACAATTGGAGTGTCCCCCACACCATCCTTGAAGAAAAAAGTGAGGTCAACTACTAGGTGGACCTAGGTACTCCAAGAAGTCCCCATAGGGTACTTCATGTGAACCGCCTGAAACCTTTTGTTCACCCGCAAATAGATCTGTTCGCCATCAGTAGACAACGCACAATGCCCAAACTTCGCCTCCAGGTTCCCACACCCTCTATCCAAAGGCAATACTCTATGAATGAATTGGTCAGGGATATTTGCCTACATTTTTTCACCTCTCCCACTCCTTCCGTTTCTGGTTCGGAAACTCCGGTGTAAGAAACTGGCTCTATATATACTACACCAAAATGAGGTATAGTGTGTATAGAGTCCAAGTGACCCCAGAGTAAGGCAGAGGTTAAAGGTAGATAGAACCTTACACTCTATTTGTGGTAGAGTGGTCGAGCAGTAAGGCAGTATCAGAGGACAGTGTTAAGCATTTGATGTACACACTCAGTCAGCAAATGAATTCACACACTCAAGAACTGAACTCTAGGCCAATTGTTTTTGTATAAAAATATACTGTTGTTTTATTTTAGAACCAAGCAAGCCTGGCACAGGTAAGCATAAAATTCTTTGCAATAATAAATTGCTGAATATAGAACAGTTTGAAAATGCAATAGAAATTGTACTTTGTTTGATTTACAGGGGATGCAGTAGATTGCAACACTTGGCAAATACAGTACATTGAAATGAATAGGCTTTTCCAGTAAATTGCCGGTAAGTTACTTTTCACGTTACTTTTCTAACTCAGTGCTGGATACCTAGATTCAGCACTGGGACATTTCCTGCAAACAGGTAAGTAAACACGTTTTGGTTATTTGTGCGATTTTTAAAGAATATTTTTAGATTTCAAAACTCCACACTTGGAAGCGTTTTGGAGAAAAAGTGTCAATGTTATCCTATGGAGGAAAAACAGGTTATCGGTTTGTAGGTAAGTAATCGACTGTGGGAGTTAAGGTTCTGGGGTTAGACTCCGGGGTTGTTGCACCCTCAGCGGCACTAGGGCGGCCGGGTGCAGAGTGTTGAGGCCCAATGTTATCCTACGGAGGATAGGGGGTCTCCGGTTGGTGGCTGCTGGCAAGCAGGCCACTGGGTTGTGGGAGCAAAGCTCCTAGGGTTTAGGTCAGGGCAAATAGGGAACCAAATTAGCACCAAAGGTGCACCCTCAGCGGCACTAGGGCGGCCGGGTGCAGGGTGCTGTTTTGAGGTCGGGTGCCCTGTTTTCAATGGAGCGCCTCCGGTTAGAATAAAAACTGCAGGCTCGGGGACGAGGATCTTCTGGGTGCGACCACCACTTCGAGGGGTAAGTTGGGATGACTTGGGTTGGTTAGGCACCGTTGGTTTGGGCACACAAGGCCGTGGGGCGTCGGGTGCACCCCTGCACCCGACGCCTTGTAACGTCGGAAAGTCTTACCCGCTCTGGTCGCGGTAGAGGGGATCCTCTGGATTGAGGCTGCAGGCGTCGACTGGAGGCTTGAGGTAGGTCAGGAGTCGCCGAATCTCGGGTCAGGATCGCCGGGGTGACCTCCTCGTGGTGTTTTTCCACTCGGGCCGGGTTTGGCGGGTGCAGAGTGGGCTGGATTCGCGGTATCCGGCCGGAGCCAGAAGCTGCAGTTTGAACAAGTCCGGTGTTCACGGGAGAAGCAGGCTTGGAAGTGAAGGCAGGCAGGTCCTCTGGGTTTTTGAGGTTGCTGGCTGCAGGACACACCGGGATTTCGCAGGAGCAGGTTCGAGGGGAGACAGGCCTGTAGGGCTGGGGCCAAGTCAGTGGGCGTCGTCCTCTTGTTAGCTCTGCACGGCTCTTCGTCCTTCTTTTTTTTCTTGTTTCTTGTCTGGATCTGAGGAAGCAAGGTTCAGGGTGCCCCCTAAATACTAGATTTAGGGGCGTTACAGGTAGGTAAAGGGCAGGGACCAATGGGTCCCTTCCCTGGAGTGGGTACACCTCCTATTGTGCCACCCTCCAGTGGGAGGGGGGCAGATGCCTGTCCCTGGTTGGTTGGGTCCCCCCATCCTCAAGATGGCGGGGACTCAGAGTTGTGCTTCACTTCGCCTCCCCCACCTGAGGGGTGGAGTTGGCAGAGGTGGGCACACCTCTTTCCCTCACTTGTTTTTCCCACCGGTTCTCCCTCCCAAAGTGGGGGGTAGAACCAGTGGGGACCAGTTGCTGAAAGCAGCAAATGGTCTGGGGAGGCTCACAAAGGCGGCATGCCTTTGAAGCTTCCCCTTTCGTGAACCCTGCCCATCCTGGGGGAGGAGGCTTGGCACCTCGTCCCAGGATGTGCATTGTTTCAAGCCCCAGAGAGCAGCAGGCTCTCGACCCAGGGGTCCAGAAACATGTCTGGTGGTGGCAGCTGAAAGCAGCCACTCATCCTGGACACTAGTGGTGGGTTCGTTTTCACGGGGCATCTCTGAGATGCCCTCTGTGTGCATTTTTTATTAAATCCCACACTGGCATCAGTGTGGGTTTAATGTGCTGAGAAGTTTGATACCAAACTTCTCAGTTTTCAGTGTAGCCATTATGGTGCTGTGGAGTTCGTAATGAAAAGCTCCCAGCACCATATACTCTTAATGGCAGCACTGCACTTACAATGTCTAAGAATGGACTTAGACACTGTAGGGGTACAGGGCTCATGCACCTGTACCCTCACCACTGGCATAGGGCACCCAGCTAGAGGGGTGACTGATCCATGCCAGGGCAGTGGGTTGTAGCCATGGCACTCAGGGATGTGTGCCATGTCGACTCTTCACTTTGTTCTGCACCAAAACACGCAGCCTGCAAAGGCAGTGTGTGTGTGTAAAGGTACAGGGCCTCTAAGGGTGGCACAATAAGTGCTGCAGCCCTTAGAGGTCTTCCCTGGCCACAGTGCCCTGGGTACCTGTGGTACCATTTACCAGGGGCTGACCTGTGGCCAAAGATGCCAATTGGGTTAGTTTTGGGGAAAGAGCACAGGCCCTGGGAACCTGATTGGCAGGGACCCAGGGCACACCAAGAAAAAGTGCATCAGTAGTCTGGCAAAAAGTGGGGGGGTTACTGCAACAGAAACCCACTTTCCTACATCAGGCAAACATCACTCACACTGATTGTGGTAGCTCCCACATGGGTTCAAAAGGGGTAGCCAAGTGCACTCCTGTTAACACTGGTTTATTCCCTGTCCAATATATAATCAAAATGTAAACTTTAGCGTGCAACCCGGAAACGCGACCTACCCAAGTGCCGCGTGCATGTAAACACAATAGAAGCGGGAGCGAGGTTACACTCGCCGCCGGATGCACAGCATATTTAATCGGTAACAACCACAACTGCAAATTTGTCCACGTTTCAGCAATTTAATTCCATGTAATCCAAAAGTTCATATTTCTCATCTTTTTTCATCCTGTCACATGTGAGGCCTTTATGCATTTAACAGTTTCTAATGCGAACAGATATGCCGATCCGGGCCTTTTTCTGGCGCATGACGAATGCATAAAACATCCTCAGACGGTTCATTTCTTTACCCAATGCATTTCGGGCTATTTATAGCCCTTCTTCAGGGGTTCCCTACAAATTTAAAATATTGACATTTAGTTTAGGTATTTAGACCTGTATACATCAATAACTACATTGCATCAAATCATTCCTAATGTTGTTTTTTAGCAATAATCAACGTTTTCCCTCTAAACGCACAATAACGCGCAAAAATATATGTGCCCAAAGCAGCCACTACCCACACCCCATTCATCTCCCGTATTTAACCTCCATTCCTAATTCAGAACCCGCCATGAGCTTTCCCCATCTCTTTCTACTTATATAGCGTGACTCCACCCCTCTAAGTAAACCAATCATGTCAAACAGGCTGATCATCTCCTAACCTTCGCTACTACGAATCCCATAAGTCACTACAACAAACCCCTAAGAGACCCTGATGTACTAATAACCAATAGCTGACAATTCTGCTGACCCACTCCCCGCTGGCAAAACCTGCCCAGGCTCCCATCAGACACTTAAATGCCCCGCCCACCCACAGATGTTATCAAACACGTTAATTATTAACTATTTACAGTATTGACTTTCAAAAACATGCAACTAAACCCGTATGATTGAGTGTTGATGATAAACATATATTGATGAATGAATGTTCCTGCACAGTCCGATCCGAAAACCATATATCATAATATTAAACATAGTATTAAACATAGTTCTTAGAACTCCACTCCTGAGATGAGATGATATTTTTGCTGTCGCACATGTGACTTCCTCCAATTTAATCTCATTTTTAGCAATCCTCCTTGGGTGCAACTTGGAAAAATACGGGTTTAGTTGCATGTTTTTGAAAGTCAATACTGTAAATAGCCTGTTTGACATGATTGGTTTACTTGGAGGGGTGGAGTCACGCTATATAAGTAGAAAGGGAAACAGCAGTAACGAGCTGAACACCGTATTCTGTTAAGAAAAGAAAACGTCAAGAAGGAGATCATTTTGTGATACGATGAAGGTACGGGGGATGATCTCTTAGTTTTGTTGATGGATACGGGTGAGCTTTTAGCAAGGTTTCACACTAGGAGATGGGGAAAGCTCATGGCGGGTTCTGAATTAGGAATGGAGGTTAAATACGGGAGATGAATGGGGTGTGGGTAGTGGCTGCTTTGGGCACATATATTTTTGCGCGTTATTGCGCATCTAGAGGGAAAACATTGATTATTGCTAAAAAACATTAGGAATGATTTGATGCAATGTAGTTATTGATGTATACAGGTCTAAATACCTAAACTAAATGTCAATATTTTAAATTTGTAGGGAACCCCTGAAGAAGGGCTATAAATAGCCCGAAATGCATTGGGTAAAGAAATGAACCTTCTGAGGATGTTTTATGCATTCGTCATGCGCCAGAAAAAGGCCCGGATCGGCATATCTGTTCGCATTAGAAACTGTTAAATGCATAAAGGCCTCACATGTGACAGGATGAAAAAAGATGAGAAATATGAACTTTTGGATTACATGGAATTAAATTGCTGAAACGTGGACAAATTTGCAGTTGTGGTTGTTACCGATTAAATATGCTGTGCATCCGGCGGCGAGTGTAACCTCGCTCCCGCTTCTATTGAGCTCCCACATGGGCCCATCAACCATGGTACACCACCCTGTTAGAACTGTCAATAGTTCCACATCAAAAGCTACATCTCAGAACCATGGAGAAATCAAGCATCCAAATCCCAAGGAGCTCAGCTTAGCGATTTGGCTCTTGAAGTCATAGAGTTTGGATATATAAATTTGTCACCAGACTTTATGCCTAATCTGAGAGAAGCAAGAAAACCTACCACCAGAGCTTGCTATGCAGCAAAGTGGAAACAATTTGTTATCTACTGTAACAACAAAATTATTCCCCTACATTCTTCTGTTCAGAACATTATCTGTTACCTTCTACACTTACAGCAATGTGGGCTAGCTTACACATCTATTCATTTGCATCTTGCAGCAGTAGCTGCATATTTGCAGAATAGACAGCATTTATCTTTATTCAAAGTCCCTGTCATTAAAGCCTTTATGGAGGGCTTAAAAAGAGTAATACCACCAAGAATCCCTCCAGCACCAGTATGGAATCTTAACATTGTACTTACAAGACTTATGGGTCCGCCCTTTGAACCATTACACAATTGTCCTTTACAGTTTCTTTCATGGAAGGTGCCTTCCTCATTTCAATCACTTCTTTAAGTAGAGTTGGTGAGCTACAGGCATTAACCTTAGAAGAACCCTTCTTCCAACTACATAAAGATAGGGTAGTTCTTCACACCAGTACCAGATTCCTTCCCAAAGTAGTTTCTGCTTTTCATATGAACCACAGTTGTTACCTGTGTTCTTTCCTCAACCTAATTAAGTAGCAGAACAGGCTTTTCATACACTTGATGTCAGAAGAGCTTTGTTGTACTATATTGAAAGGACAAAAGATTTTCGTAAAACAAAGCAACTGTTTGTTTCATTTGCACCACCTCACAAAGGCAATTCTATTTCTAAATCTGGCATTTCAAGATGGATTGTTAAGTGCATTCAAACTTGCTACGCAAAAGCTAAAAGAACTTTATACCCCTAGAGCTCATTCCACTCGCAAAGTAGGGGCATCTGTGGCCTTTTTAGGTAACATTCCTATAGCTGACATTTGTAAAGCAGCAACGTGGTCTACACCACACACATTTACCAAACACTATTGTGTGGATGTACTAGCACGCCAACAAGCCAATGTAGGGCAGGCAGTGCTAAAAACACTTTTCCAGACAACTGCAACAGCTACAGGTTAGCCACCGCTTTAGGAGAATACAGCTATATAGTCTATGCAAAGCATGTGTATCTACAGCACACATGCCTCGAACAGATAATGTTACTTACCCAGTAAGCATCTGTTCTTGGCACGTAGAGCTGTAGATTCACATGCGCCCTCCGACCCCCCCAGGCACCTATAGTTGTTGCAGTTCTCATTATTTATATTATCTACGCATGGACATCTCTTTACTACACTCACTTACTCCATTCTCACCCTCTTGCGGGAAAACAATCTAACAATGGAGTCGATGCCCATGTGCACAATCGCCAAAAGGAGGAGTCACCATACCTCGGTGACTGGAAAGACTTCATGTGAATCTACAGCTCTACATGCCAAGAACAGATGCTTACTGGGTAAGTAACATAACCCTTTTCCCAACCGGTACAATGATAAGACCAAATTATTTTAGATCTACGCTCTTCTAAATTTAACCCATTTTTAATAGCTAGTTGCATACCTTCAACAATGACTCAATTAAACCTTCCAACTTGACCTCCGTATTTGGAGAATATACAGCCATGCGTAATGCTTGATTACACATCTTTAAAAAAAGAAATCCATGAGTTGAAGTACATTTTTACCATTATCACTGATAATGATATTATGGAAACCTTCTTTTTGAAAACATTTTACGTCAGGACGTTCGTGCCGGGTGGCATTTTCCAATTTGTTGCCCCAAGCAAATGCACGTCAACCAGCATCAATCCATAATCGCTATGTGCATCAACATTAGAGAAACCTGAGCATTCCAGGCTTGAATAAGATGATGTGTAGTGCTTTTCACAGTACTCTGAGATGAGTATACACAGCGCTCCATGGATAAGATTTAAAATCACTTGTGCCAGAGCTCTGGGGTCAGTTGCTTACCACAGTGGAATCCATGAATGCACCTCAGGGCAAAAGAGCAAACACACGACCAGACAGCTTGGAGGCAGTTCCGGAGGAACTGATCTGTGCAGTGGGCTCTGTGCAGTGGGTTCTGTGGCACAAAACTTGTCGCTAAAATGAGGTAAGAAGACTCAAAACAAGGAAAGGTAACACTTTATTACAGACCCGACCTGTCGGCATGAGCACAACTGGCCAAGCACGTTCAAATGATAGAGAGAGGAGGTTCTGAGAAAGAACACAAAAACAAAGGCAACCGAAACCCTGACAAGGCATAACCATCACAGAGTTACACTGTGTTAATATTAGAGGCTTGGTTCAGGAAGGATTGTCAATATTCTGGGGTTTTATTTGGCAAAGGGCGATAAGTGTTTTACAAAGGATACAGATCCAGGGCCTAGCTCCACCCGTAGGTACCACACCAGACAAGTCACTCAATGGGAAGCCTCAGCAATCAACTACGAACCCACTCTAGTGAGGTCCTCAGTGCTCCTTTGCTTATGTGATAAAGGCAAGAATGACTGGTTCCCATTTAAGGACACAGTCCACAGCTTACTGCAGTACCACAACTGGTACTTCAGTAAACTAGTGTCGCTGAAGGCACCAGTCCGAACTGGGAACTGCTTTTTAATGTGACGGCTTGGCTCCCACTTTAAATATAGGCGTAAAGCTGGCTCTTTATATAGTGGACCAAAAAGAGGTACACTGTGTAAAGAGTCCGAGCACACCCACAGAGGAATTACAGAAGCACAAATGACACCCCAAATGCTCTCTTTTTTGTGGTAGTGTGGGAGAACAGTTGGGCATATCAGAGGGTAGCACTTACAAAGGCATTAAGTGAGACACTCGAAGAAATCCAACACCAATTTATCAAAATAACACACACTTTACTATAAAAATAGATACCAAGATCATCGGAATCGGGTGAGTACATTGCGAGTTATTAATTTTTTAGTTTTCAAAAAATGGACAATGCACTTTTTGGATGGGCAATGTTATTCTATGGAGTAAACACATGTATTGCATTCGGGCACTTGTCAATGACTTTCATGATTGTTCTTCTGGAGTTAAGGAGTATGGGGCAAGGTCCAAGGCCACACCAACAGGTCACCTCGAGAGGCACTGGGGAATCCGGGTGCAGAGGTGTGTCAGGTGTCCCATTCACTTTAATGGGAGAATGGTCTGTCGGTAAAGAGGCTGCAAGCTTGGACTGGGGCACCAGTCCGGGGAAACTTGCAGGGGGGCTCAACCTCTGAGATCCTCTGGCTCGCAGGGACACCTTTGGTCCACTTCTCCTCGTGCTGTGGGGCTCAGGTGTAGTGGTGTGTTTTGGGGTTGGATTCCGGTACAGGAGTCTCTCACGGCTGGAGGGGGCCTGCAGAAAGGGGCTGCAGATGGCGACGAAGTCCAGTCTGGGAAAACCCAAGCGTGGGTTTAGCTCTTGTGGGTGTGGGGACCCCATTGGCACTGTCACCTCCCTTGGACTTGGGCTCAGGAGCACGGTTACATAGGTGCTTTGAGGCGTTGGGTGGCGGTGGTCGCAGACTCACTTTTTGGTCTTTGTTTTCTGCAGGAGGGGCAAACAGGACAGCCTGGTCACTCACGATGTGGGTCTCACTGTCCCGGAAGTCCCTCGACAGGGAGGTTGGTCTTCGGCGTTAGCGTCCGCACTGGCTACAGCAATCCTTGGCTGCTGCAAGGGGTCTGGTACCCAGGTATTGGTCCTGTGCGCCTCCAGTGGGTCCTGGTGTCCTCCCACTCGGGGGAGAGACCGATCTGACCTTCAGAAGCACAGGGCCCTCTTCCTGGAGAGCTGCTGCATCGGGCTGGCCGAGCAGCAGCAACTCGGGGGACCGCACCTGGCGGCTTTGGTGCCTGTGGCTGCAGGGGAGTAGCTCCTCTACTCCAAGGGAGTTTCTTTGGTGATTTGTGAAGCACTCGCAGCCCTCTGGGGTTTTTGAGGTCTGCACAGCGGTAGGACAAGTCAGATACTCCTCAAGGGTCAGGTGCAGCAGGCAGGCCAGCAGGGTTAACGCCAGGTCAGTCGTGCTCCTCGGTTCTCGGGTCAGCAGTCTTCTCCTTGCACTTCTTCTTTTGTGTCCAACAAATATCTGAAGTCCTGATATCAGGGGTCCCCTAAGTGCTCAATTTAGGGGCGTTAAGATTAGTGAGGGTAGTAGCCAATGGCTACTTACCCCTGGGGTCACTACGTCCCCTATATGCCAACTTCCTGTGGGAAGTGGGCATAACCCTGTCCCAGAATTCCTAAGTGGGCCAACTCAAAGATTGCCACTAATAAGTACCCTGATCCCGGGAGTTGAGCATACACGCGACAGGATCGAAGTACTCTACCTCACTACACAGGAGGCATAACAAATGCCATTATAATTATATCTTCGCCATCGGAGACAACGTATGAAGGCTTATCAAATGCCATTTCAATTATATCTTCGCCATCGGAGACAACGTATGAACTTTTTGGATTGATGAGATCAGGGTACTTATTGTTGGCATTAGGCCTCTTGTTTGGAAAACAACGTCCAAGAACGGGGACGGGCCACTGTTACTTTTTGCTGGATTGTACACACGGATACACAACCTTTTCCATCTTACCCTTGCCCTGAAGAAGCCCTTGTGAAGGGTGAAACGCATTGGCTGTTTTCTACCTATATACAAAGGACCTTTTGGAAAATAAAGATTCTCTACAAAACATACTCCGTTTGTGAAGACTGTCTTGCTGTAACTGGTCATATTTCACTGGTATCTGTGCTAACAGGCACAGTCTGACCAGTTTGGACTACACAAGGTGCGATGTGGATTAATGTCAGGCATAGATGAGCATCAGTTTGCATTGCAGACAAGAAAATATTACAGGAAATTGGGAATGAACAGGTTTCACCTAAGGCAGGAAAAAACAACTATGTTGAAAGGATTGGGCTGGTGACCCCCATCCTACCAGCTACTACAGGTTTCACAGAGGGGAGCAAGTGGGGTGTGTCTGCATGCATGTGTGTGTGTCTACGTGTGTGTGTGTGTGTGTGTGTGTGTGTGTGTGTGTGTGTGTGTGTGTGTGTGTGTGTGATCTCGCTGGTGGATCACACCTGCTCAACACGAAGGAGATCATCATTTTGTGCAGCAAGCACAAGGGGTCCAAGTGGACCCACCCGTTCACAACTCCACTCATGGACCACCCATCTTTCTCACACAACATACATTGCACATCGTTGTCTCAGACGCGGTGAATGTGAGGGACCCCCTGTTATGGGACTTTCAACTCTGGAGTGCCAGTAGGCAGTCTGTCCAGATGACGGCTGGTAAAAAGAAAAGCGAGTGCCTTCTGGATCATCGGTACACTGTGTGTCCCTCAGGCATCAAAGCATAGCACTGCTGACCACCAAATCCAAGAAGACGTGGGCAGCTCCACCGCACTTGCATAACAGGGGAAAGCACTAAGGGCTGTTCAGAAATGTCAAAGGGCAAGGCAACACAGCTTTACCAAGTTGTGCTGGGGGCATGCCACCTTCTCTACGTTTATCTTTGGGACCAGGGAGAGTGACCGGAGACGCTGCACCGTGTACTGAGGTCTCCCCTTCCCTTGCTTTTGTTATCTCATATCTGCATCTCTTCTGCTGTTTGACTGTCCTTGGGATGTAGGGAGGTATGAGAGTGTGAGTTGAAGGGCTGTTGCTCTGTGTCTATTGCCTTTGTCTGAGAAGCTTGTGCTGATGACCCTTTAGAATGTATCCTTACGTTTACTGCTGCACCTATGTCTCCCTCAATGATGAGCGGTTTCTTTCTCATCTGTTCTCATGTGAGGGGGATTTCTCTGAACTGTTCCCTTCTTTCTTGCCTCTGTGTCTCGGGGGCAGGCGTGTTGTATCTTTGCCTGACTTGCCCCCTTCTCTCCAGTTGCTCATGTGTCTCGGTGATGAGGGTGTTGTGCATTCCTCTGATACGTCTTTCTCTTCTGGTGTGCATGGGTATCTGGAGGTGGATGTTGTGTGCCTTTGTATCCCCTGTTCCCTTTTATCCTGCTCAGGCTGTCTCTGGGATCAGTTACAGGTACCCTTTTCTCCTTCTGTGGCTCAGGGGTATGAGTATGTTTGGTCTTATTGTTGAGAATGCTGTGACTTTCATCTTCTCTCCTGCTGGGCAGGTGTCTTGTGATGAGGATAATATGTCTCGGGGTTTGGGAGTGGAGGCTGCCGTGTCTTTGAAGGGAGACTGCTACATCTCAGCAGTGTGGCTGTATGTTCCCTTCTCCTGCTGATCCTGTGTGCATCTATGTGACCTGTTCCTTTCTTGTCTGTTCTCATGTGAGGGGGGGGTTGTTCCCTTCTCTCTTGCCATACCTACCCTTGTCTCTAGTGGGAAGATTTTATTTCTTTTGATATGGGTGGGAGTGGTCTCTCGGGTGTAGATGCTGTAATGTTCTGACCTGTCCCCTTCTCTTCAGCTCTGCTGCATCTCTAGTGACTATGGAGTGAGGAAGAGGCCTCTGGCTTGGGGATGCTGTACCTCTGTCTGACCTGTCCCCTTCTCTCATGCTACATTGTGTTTCTGGGGTGGGGGTTCAATGGATTTTGTCTTACGCGTACCCTTCTCTTGCTGCACGTGTGTTTGGGCTGTAGTCGAGATGTCCAGTTTAATATGTACCCTCTTTGCTCCTGCCCTCCTCAGTCTCTGGCTTGAGGCTCCTGTCTCGCAGGGGTTGTGCAGTACCTCGCTCGGTCCCCTTCTCTCTTGCTGTTCCTGTGTCTTACGTGAGGCTGCTGTGTTTCATGGGCAGAATACTTTGCCTCTCTAACTTGGCCCCTTCTCGCCTGCTGTCCCTGTGTTTTCAGTGAACATGCTGCTTTTTGGTGGATGTGGGGGAGCTACTGAGCCTCCAGAGTGGAAACACTGTGGCTCTGTCTGACCTGTCCCCCTTTTCCTATTCTGCTTTGTTCCTGCAGCAGAGCCTTCTTGCCATGGAGGAGATTCAGAGCGTGGAAGAGACTCAGATAAAGGAGAAGAAATGCATCCTTCTGAAGATCCGGGGTGGCAAACAGTTCATCCTACAATGTGATGTAAGTCTTAACCTTCTCCCTCTCAAAGACTAAACCCTTTTCTTCTCTTTTCTCCCCACCACCACCAGTGTCAAAATAAAATCGTTCAGTAGAGCCAAGAACTCTGGCGCCTATTCACAAAGGTGAACTTACATGTGAGCAAATCTACACGTGTAAATTTACTCTTACGCTTTAGAGTAAACTTGCTACTTTTGGTGATTTACCATTTCCGCGTGTGAATAAACTCAAAAGTGTAGACTTGCATGTTTCCACTCCCAGAAACCAGGAGGTGGAGCCTAATTTATGAACGTATTTTACAATTTCATACACTTGGCATTGATCTCCGCCACAAGGGCAGAGATCGCCACCAGCTTTGGTAAAGTATAGGGACATTTTTCAAGTTTATTAAATTTAAAAAAAGACTTTTTTGTTAAATATTAATATAAAATAAGTGTGTACATTAATTCTAAGTTTAGAACATTAACCATTTTTTATAGTATGTTTAACTTAATTGTAGATAAAATAAATAATTCATTTAATCTGTTTAGTTAAAAATATATTTAAGTTTTATTCTTGAATAAAATATTCCACATGCAGTAAAATTGTTACATTTATTTTCTATGTATAAAAAAAAATTAAGTAAAGGCTTTAAGGGAAATTTCGGATTAAATAACAATGGGAAACTATACATTAGTACCTACCCATCACTTAGGCTGGACTTGATAGGAGTGCAATCATAGTCTACATTCTGCCTATCTTCGGGACACTATCTCCAAGTATCTTTGGCTAAATCATATACATATTTCCTTTCTCTAGATAGATCTGCCAATCGAAAGGTCCCTGTGCAATTCCCATCCTGCACCATTCTTTGATACTTGTATATAGTTTTATACCATCCATTTTACTGGCCTATACTACATAGAATTCTTTATCTTTGGTTGTTTGTCCTGTATTTTCTGTATTATTACTCGGTGTGATACACATCCTGGACTGCGCTGTTGTATCTTACACATATTTGTGTGCCATACATTTTTATTTATCTTGCTTACACAATCTATTCACTATCTATGGTGGTCTTGTTCTGCAGAATCTGCATTATGTAAAACACTCAGTGAACAATTTGTGTCTGCGCTATATTAAAAATCCCTTGGTAAATAAATAAACCATTCCCAGAGATCTTTCTATCCGTTTAATATATTTGCTATAGCGCAATGCACACTGAGCGGGGGGGGCTCAAGCACGGGTGGTCAACTTTTAATTTGATATAAAAAACTGTTTTTAATTGGTCTCTAAGCCGTGGCTTGTCAGACTGTTTTTGGCTGCTACATAAGGGAGTTCCATACGTTACTCCCCTGTCCTCTGCATGCTCCCTGCCTTATCAGGGTAGTCTATCTTTTGGGTTCAGGAAGAGATGATTTACAGAGAAGCATAGGTTGCCTTTTGGCTGGTGGCTGCGTAACCTGGATGAATGGAAGGTGGGGCAAGAGATGAGGTAGATCCGATGCATAACGCTCACGGATTTAAACATAATCTATATCCTTTTAGAATGCCAATGGAGATGTCCCACCCCAGCAGTTGGTAAAGAGCTGTCTTGTCCAGCAGTAGGCCAAGACCACTGCTGTACAAGGGCAGACACTTGATTGCTTCCTAGAGGGGACCCAGCTCTCATCATGTCAAGAACAGCACTTGCACACAACTGCACATTCCTCACCTTGTGAATATCCCTGGGCACCAGATTGAATCCAGAAAACTTTTATAGCATACCCTCTGCACGCCAGTGAGTGGCGCTGTGCATCTCTGCGTTGACCTCGTTCTGTTCCAATAGTGATGTACACTCGGAGCTGTCTAAAAAGCAGTTCCTTTCTTTTTGAGCCTCCATACATGGATCCGGAGATAGCGCCTAACTTTTTTATCATCACTTGATGAGTTTTTACCAAAATTCTTCTTTTCCAGTGTGCAAGGGAATATGTCCTCTCCTAAAACTACAGGGTTTGAACCTTGTAGGGACAGTTGCAAACAGTTGTCTGTGAAAGATCCTCACAAGGGGTGTCTCCAGTGTTTGTGTTCAGGTCATACAGGGAGTGTGCCCTTATAAATCTGAAGGTAAACTTGAAACATGAAGCCAAGCTTTACGTTGCCGAGCACCTGCGGAAGTCGCATAAGTCCCATTCCTGCTCGAAGTAGAGGGTGCTCGGGCCTTTGCCGCAACAGGCCCGCGTCGTAGTCCAAGTCTTCGTTTAAGCCGAAGTTGATTCACGGGAAAGCCAAGGGGGCTTTGTCCGAGTGATCATGTTTTTGGATTGTCTAGAACACGGTCCGGCATAGGCTTTCTAGAACTCCTGACACTAAGGTATTTGTCAGTGTGCCAACCCGAGACAGAAAGCTAGTTGGACTGTAACCACCCCACAACCCTCTGAGCAGTATCTGAGTGAGATACTTTACTCTCAATTCTTTGAGATATCATAGAATGATTAGTGGAACCCAAACCCTCTTTCATAATGGGAGGGCATAGTCAGGAACACTAGGAAACAACAAATATATATTTTAAAGATTTATTTTAAAATCAAAATCCTAGCCTAGTGCACACAATATGAATATTAACTATAATAAGAATGAACAGAAGTGTAGCTGCAATGGTTTCGAGAATTTTGAATAGCAAACATTGCAACATATTGGTAATGCATTAAGCTTTCTTAATTTCATTATTTACAATCCCACCCTCATCTCCTTGGCTAACAAAACTAACCTTTGCACCATCGAAACGGCCTAATTTGAGTTTCACACGTGCATGCCGTTTTGAACAATGAGGCTAATGTTCAATGTAATGTTGCTCCAAAATCTAGGGCTTTGCCCTACTAATCCCACCACATCTGGGCACAGATAAAGCTTGTTAAACAAAATAATGTGTAGGAACTAATTCAAAAAGAAGTTTTATAACAGAGAAGATATTAATTAATCTCTATTGCTGGGTATCGTTGTTCCAACCAACCTACATTGGTTTAGTTTCAAACACACGAGCAGACACCAATTCCAAGTATCCAATATTGTTTATCAAGTAAACAAACATTTAAATACATAAAACATCACAACATATATAATATGCATAAAGATTTTCTCTTCCATATACAATCACTTTTTAAATATATATGGCTGCAGTATTCAATAGTCCATGGAATTGGTGTCTGCTCGTGAGTTTGGAACTAAACCAATGTAGGTTGTTTGGGACAACGATACCCTTATACAAGAATGTTCAATGTAATAGCATCGTCTTGTCTTCGTCATCGTCCTGTTCTGGTCTCGCTTGGCAAGCAGCTAATAAACCCAGCAAGTGAAGGCTGAAAGCGCCTCCTGATACTCTTCAGCAGAAGTAGATGAATGGATTCAGCATGGCCTGTTTCAGTCTTCAATCAATCAATCAATCAATCATGTCACTTATAAAGCGCACTACATACCCGCGAGGGTCTCAAGGCGCTGGGGGAAGAGGGGGGTGGTGCTGCTACTGATCGAAGAGCCAGGTCTTGAGGAGTCTTCTGAAGGCCAGTAGGTCTTGGGTCTGTCGGAGGTTGGTGGGGAGGGTGTTCCAGGTCTTGGCGGCGAGGTGGGAGAAGGATCTGCCGCCGGCGGTCGTTTTCCGGATGCGGGGACTGTGGCGAGGGCGAGGCTGGTCGAGCGGAGCTGGCGGGTGGGGGTGTAGAAGCTGAGTCGTCTGTTGAGGTAGGCTGGTCCGGAGTTGTGGAGTGCTTTGTGTGCGTGGGTGAGGAGCTTGAAGGTTATCCTCTTGTTGACAGGGAGCCAGTGCAGGTCTCTCAGGTGGGGTGTGATGTGGCTGCGTCGGGGGATGTCGAGGATAAGACGTGCAGAGGCGTTCTGGATGCGTTGCAGCTGTCTCAGGAGCTTAGCCGTCGTTCCTGCGTAGAGGGCGTTTCCGTAGTCCAGCCTGCTGGTGACGAGGGCCTGGGTGACTGTTTTTCTTGTTTCGGTGGGGATCCACTTGAAGATCCTGCGGAGCATTAGGAGGATGTTGAAGCAGGATGAGGAAACGGCGTTGACCTGCTTAGTCATGGAGAGGGTGGGGTCGAGGATGACCCCTAGGTTGCGTACGTGGTCGGTGGGTGGCGGGGCTGTTCCCAGTGATGTTGGCCACCAGGAGTCGTCCCAGGCTGAAGGGTTGGAACCAAGGATGATGGCATATGCGTTGAACTTAGCGCATATGCCCTCAGTTATTTAAGCAGTCAAAAATGAAGCAGTACTTTTCAAAGTTCTGAGAAAATTCCCCTTTACCGAAGGGATGTAGAGCTTGTGCAGAGTAGCCCTGTAAACCATTACTTATTTTGTTTTTCCAAAGCCATGCCCTTTAAATTACAACAATATTCAGAAAATGAAATTATCACCTTTCATGGAACCTTGTTCCTAACTCAAAAACAAGTATTTACAACAAAGTATTGAATTTAGATTAAATACTGTGAATATATTTAAGTAGTCTTGATTATCATGCTACCAACATTTTAAACGTGCACTCTGTATTTGTCAATTGTCGTTAAATGGCCTAAAGGCTAGAGCGGTCGACCTCAAAGCTTTGGAACCGGGTTCGAGTCTTGGCAGGGATGCTCAACATCCTGCGATTCTGGGCAAATCACTTATTCTCCCTGTGCCTAACAAAATGAATGTGTCCATCCGTAACGCAACTGGTGCTCATGTGAAGCACTCTGAAGCCTTCAGGTCGAGTTCATGCTATATAAACTCCGGAAAAAAAAGAAAAAAACATACGTAACTCTGAAAAGGGGAGTATCTAGAAAGGAAAAAAACATGATAATTATAACATCATCTCTCCACTTTCTTTCTCAGAAGTTGGAAGGACGTCAACGTGCTCCCCAGTCTCTCCCGGTCCTGTGTCATGAAGCCGATTCTGCAGCTGATCCTGATGCATCCCAAATTTTCTGGGCAGTCTGCGACGTTGCAATAGATTGAGGCTTTCAGAGAAGCCATGTTGCAAATCTGTGACATGCTCTCGGCTCCCTGTGGCATGCCTTTGGCTCCATGGATTCATGGAGACCTCCAGCCAGATTACCACTGGGGGATCCATCCGCAGTGACGTCTTTGTCTCTTGAGCCCATTTTGGGTTCAGGCTGTGCTCTGACTCTGGAGGAGACTTCAAATCCACCACCAAGATCCACGCCACTTCCTGCCACGTCAACTAGGGCCCTGACGCTGGATGAGGATGCAGTTTCTATTGTCCTGTCCGGCTCTGAAATTAATTGGACTCGATCAAGGTTGTGTCCTAGAACAGTTCTGATGCATCTGGTCCCGTTTCATTCTGGCTCTGACAAAAACATTGCCTTTACCTATGAGCCGCCCGCCGGTGGTCCAACAACCTTTATGGATCAGACTCTGACCAAAATCAACCAGCTTTCGGTGACAGTGGGGATGAAGGGGATGATCTACCCACACAGTATGAAGACAACAATATCTACTTGGACCTACAAGAGGCCACTCAATTGTGCACTTCCCTTGACACTGGGTTGAGACATCCTCTTTTGTTGTGATCATCAGACACGCAGCTGAAGTCTTAGATGTACGGTTACGTACTATTGAAGAAAAACCAATGGCTTCACAGACATTCTGTTACCTGGGCAGGATTCATCCAAGCCCTTATCATTCAACAAAGCCCTGACTCTCATACTAACGGTTCCTGGGCTAAGTCTTGCTCTTGCCCACCTGTGAATAGGCAGGTATCCCGAAGCACTGATCCTGCTTTCTGGACATAGCACTAGAGAGCGTGGTAGTTCAGGCATCTACCAGCAGAGTTAACTCCAGCTCCTTTCATACAGCCTCCCATTTCCCCCCTACCCTCCCCCCCCAGAGAGTCCAAAAGAATTGAGGCATTCAGAAAACGAATGTTCTCCTCGACCAGCTTAGCCTTTGGGTCAGTCAACTGCATCTGTTTGCTTGGTAGTCATTCCCATGTATTATGAGGCATGGTCACAGGAATCTTGCCAGCAGTCCCAGAGGAATTCCATGCCAACTTGGTGCAGTCAGTTCAAGTTGGCCAGGACGCTGCAAAATATATAATCAGATAAGGACTATGACCTACTCATTGCTTCGACAGAGCATCTGGTACTAGCGTGGTGCTCTGGACCCATGCATGAATGAGATCCACCAGCTTCTCTGGTGACGTCACTTGTGGATATGCCCGTTGATGGGTCTCACATGCTTGGTGAGAAAGCAGATTCTGCATTAGAGCACTTCAAAGACAGCAGAGTCGCAGCGCGCTCCTTGGGCCTGTGTGTTCGCGAGGCATTATCCCCAACAGTTTTGCCTCTCTTGAGGCCTCTCCATGTTTTGTTTTGTTTTATTTGCAGTTCTATATAGCGCCAACTCAAGCCCAAGGTATTGGAGCGCTTTACATGAGTAAAAGTCACATTACAAAAGGACACATTCATTTTTTGTTTGCCGCAGGAAATTAAGTGATTTGGACAGAACCACAGGATGTTGAGCCGAGGCTTTTTTCCTGAGCAAGGACAAATTGCGGACCCAGGTTCTGTCTGCCCTGGATTCAGGAGACTGGATGGTACAATTGGACCTGCAGGTCTCCTGTTTCGGTGTTCCCATGCTGCAGGCCCACAGGCACTTCTTGCTGTTCAAGTTGTGACCCATGCATTTTCAGTTTGCCTCGCCAGTGCCCCACAGGTGTTCACAAAAGTGATGGCAGTGGTTCGCAGCATATCTTCGGAGACCAGGCATACTAGTCTTGCTCTACCTTGATGACTGTCAACTGTTCGTTAAAGGCAGACTTGCCACAGTCAGTCATTGACCACCTCCAGATTGACGGCGACATCATTTGGGTTCTCTATCAACGTGCCAAAGTCACTCCTGACTCCTTCACAGAGGCCCTCGTTCATCAGCGCCATTCTGGATACGGTGCATTATCAGGCCTTCCTCTGAACCAACGAGTCGACATTCGAGCTATGATCCTGATGTTTCAGCCTCGGTCTGGGTATCCGTGATAGTGGCTATGAGGCTTATTGGCTTCCTGAATTCTGCTCATTGACTGTGCCTGATGTCATTTGCGGACTCTGCAGTGGAATCTGAAGCTTAACCGGGCCCACCCAGGGAACCTGTCAAATTCCATCCTGGTTCTGGTGGAGAGTGCAACAGATCTGCAGTAGTGGCTGCTCGACTGCAACTGGCCCGGCAGCAGATCCCTCTCCCTATCCCACCCAGAGCTGATGGTGGGGACACTCATCACTCCTGGGTTGGGGAGGTCTCCTGGGAGAGATGGAGATCAAAGAACTCTTAATTCCGGTGGGACCCAACTCCACACTAACCTGTTGGAGATATGGGCCATTTGGCATTAAAGGCTTTCTACTGTTGGTCAAAGGAAGGCAGGTAAAGATTCTCATGGACAACATCACTGCCATGTGGTATTGCAACAAAGAGGTCGGTGGGATCCTGGGTCGCATGCCAAGAGGCCCTGTGCCTCCGGAACTGGTTGAACAGTCAGGGCATTTCCCTGGTCCTGCACCACCTGACGGGATCTTTAAACGCCAGAGCAGACTAACTCAGTGGCCGACGTCCAGAGTATCACGAATGGCAAATACATCCAGAGGTGGCATCTTCCAGCAATTGGGGGGAACCCTGGCTCAGTTTTGTCACTACTGCTTAGAATGCGCAGTGTCAACACTTTTGAGTGCTGAAGTTCTTAAGAAGGCTCTCTCTGAGACTCATTCCTCCTGGAGTGGAGCACAGGACTCCTATAGGCCGTCCTGCTCTGCCTTGATTTCTGAAGAAGATTAGGAACCACCAGGCCCAAGTCATCTTAGTGGCTCTGGATTGGGCCAGGAGAGTGTGTTAATTGGAACTTCTTGCTATGAGCATCTGCCCTCCGATCAGGCTGTCGCTTAGGGAGAATCTTCTGTCTCAGCAGCAGGGCAGGGTCTTGGACCCAGGCTTGCTTGCACAATCTGCACCTCCATGTGCAGAGATTGAACGGTGGCAGTTGACTGTATTCAATATTCCTCCAGTAATGGAGTCCATCCTTGCTGCCAGGCGTCCTTTTTATGTTAAGTTGTGTCGATTTGTTGAGCGCGCTAATCACCTTTGAGTGTATCCAGGCATTTGAGCAGGAGTGTATGCGTTGTGGTCCCCGCATAATTATTTAAAGAGCCAGGTCTTCTTGCGTAACTCAAGAAGTGAGGAGGAGGCTCTGATGTGTTGAGCGGGATTGTGCCATGTTTTGGGTGCGATGTAGGAGAACAAGCGACCTCCTTCTCTGATTTTGTGAATGCGAGTGGTGTGCGAGAGTGAGGCTGAGTGTAAATGTCTGGGATTCTGGTGAAAGTGTATGCGGCTGTTCAGATATGTTATGTTATAACAACTTTTATAGCGCACTAATACCCTTAGGTGTCTAGGCGCTTACGGACCGCATACTGTAAAGGGAAATTAGTTTTTGAAAAGCCATGTTTTAAGATTTTTCCTGAACTCAATCAGAGAAGATATCTTCCTAAGAGCGAGCGGAAGAGAGTTCCATAGCCTAATAGTGCTATGTCTGAAACTCCAGTGTTGTGCAAGACTTTGTATATGTGCGTGAGAAGTTTGTATTGGCTGCGTTTGTGAGTTGGGAGCCAGTGAAGTTCTTCTAGTAAGTCTGTTTATGCTGGGTCCTGGGACAGGTATGAGGCCTGGTGTGGCAACTTTAATATGGACCCATTGCAGGCCAAACTGTTGGATGTTTTGTTGTTTGTTTTGTCTTTCGACCACAAGGACTTGTATTGGGCTCTAAGTGATTTGTCTGCCCTTTCGGACTTTTTATCTTTACTGAACCAGCGGTCTTTGTTTAAATCACCTGCTGCAATGAGATTTCTTAAAGGCTTAACTTGTATGTTATCCCGAAACCTTTTGTGGTGTCACAGAGGGATCTTAATTTGGTTCTCGCTTTTCTTATATGCACCCCCTTTGAGCCGATACACAGTTGCCCTTTATGTCTCCTGACTGAAGAATGTTTCTTGTCATGAAAACTTCACTTATCTCATGAGTGAGCTCCATGCTTTGTCAGTCCAGCTGCCTTGAACCACCCTTTTGCCAGACAAACTGGTGCTGAGGAGTAGAGCGGCCTTTTTGCCAAAGATTTTGACTCCTTTTCATGTCGGACAGCCTGTTACTCCTCAACATTCTTTGGTCCACCTCAACCCTTGAAAAAGACAATAGACTCCTTCATTTGGACCCCAAAAGAGTGTTGAGTTTTTATGATCACACCAAAGACCGTGAGGTGGACGATCGGGTCTTTGTTGGGTTTTCAGGGGGACAAAGAAAAGCAAGGATGTGCAGAAAAGGACCTTATCAACATGGATAGTCCTTTGCATTAAGATCTGCTCCTCAAGGTCTGAGGGCTTATTCCACAAGCGGCAAGGTTGCTACCACTGCATTGACCTGCAGAGTGCCCATTCTGGATATCCGTCAGCCCGAAACATGGGCGTCTGTGCACTCGTTCACGAAGCACTGTCTCGACAGCCAGGATTGATTGCAAGGGCATTTCGCCTATTCGGTCCTTCAGCAATTTTTGATCTGAACCATTGCCCAGATCCACCACTTTGGGAGGTACTGCTTTCATATCTATTCACAAGGTAAGGTATCTAGGGTTAGAATTATCCATTAGAAGAACAAGCTGCTTACCTTAACTAAGGTAATGGATCTAAGGTGATTTTCCTTGCACTAAAACTTTGTCAAAGTCAAATTTCCAACACATGTAGAAATCTTCACATACAGCAATGGTTTCTCTGAACATGCGGGGACACTTTGGGCCCCACTCCAAAGCTAGCACAAGAGTTTTGGAGATGGCAATTGCAATAAACCTCTCAGTTGTAATAATAAGATACCGTAGGCACTTGCTGGAGAGCAGGCCATTACAGCTTATACTAAAGGCATTCATAAACAGCAGGTGATATCCACTCCAGTAAAGAAACGCTTTATGGAGGGTGTAAAAAGGCAACCTCCTTCATATTCTGTTACACCACTGCAGTCGAGCTTGAAATTAGTATTAGCAGAACCAATGAAAGCACCTTTTGACCCAGCACACAAAGATCCTCTGAAATCTCTATCAAAATTCGTAATTGGCGTAGGCTCCTTAAGAAAAGTCAGAGAAATACAAGCACCTCCAGTTTAAGACCTATATTTGATTATTCAGACAGTCATTGTGTGAACGTAGCCAAAATGTATACCCAAGGTAGTATTACCCTTCCAAGGTAATCAAACAATACAACCACCATTCTTATTTTTCTTCTTCAAAAAGTCAACAAATGCAGCAGCGTTACATAGGTGAGAAGGGCCATAATATACAACATACAAGATACAAAAGATTTTAGGAAAACTAAACAGTTCTTTGTAGCTCATGCATCACAAGCATTGGGTACACCAGTAGTTAAGAAAACTATTGCACACATGACTCATGGGTCCCCCTTTTGAACCCTTCCACTTCTGGGACCTATAGTTTCTACCTTGAAAGGTGGCTTTTCTATTAGCAGTCACCTCTCTCTGATATATTGGTGAACTTCAAGCTCAACCCCAAGTTTCTACCAAAGGTTGACTCACCTTTCCACACATTGAGCTGCCTGTCTTCCAGAGTCCATTGCTGGGAGGGCCCTTAACACCCTACATGTCAATAGGGCAGTCTTGTATTCTTCTGGTAGAAATGTTTTCGTAAATCCAATCGACTTTTTGTAGCCTTCATCAAACCCTACAAGGGCTACTCTATAGACATTGAGCATTGAAACAAGGGCTACTCTATATACACTGAGCATTGCAACATGGATTATCAAGTGCAACCAAATTTATTATGCTAAGTCCAAGCAGCTCCCTTGGACCCACTCCGCAATCAAAAACACTACCCCTTTGTACTGTGAGACATCCCTTTAACTCACTTCTGCACGGCTTCCACTCGTTTAACTCCGCACACTTTTACCAAGCACTACTGTCTGGCTATTCTGGCCTGTCAACAGGCTTTAGTTGACCAAGCTGGCTTAGAACTCTGTTCCAAACATCTGCTTACTAGCCACCTCTTTGGGAAGAAACTGCCTTCGAGTTTATGCAGAGCACGTGCATCTACAGCTGCACCTTATCCAGTAACCATCGCTTTCTGGAATGTATAGTGCTGTAGATTCACATGCACCCACCCTCCTCCCTGGAAGCTAGAGATGGTCACAGATGTTTCTCTTCTCTCCACTTGCACTACTCACCCGCTGACCAGAAAACAATCTGAAATGGCGCTCGTGGTCGGGTGCATTGTGGATCAAAGGTAGAATCACAACAGTTCTTGTGACTCACATTTCTTAGAAGATAAACAAGTTGAAAATGTCCATGCCCGCCATTTGATGGCAGGAGTTTGCAGTACGTGTGAATCTACAGCACAACTCACTATGAACAGATGGTTAAAAGGGTAAGTATCATGTTCGAGGCATGTGTGCTGTAGATACACATGCTTTGCATACTCCTGCCATCAGGGTTGGATTGGGATTAAAAATCGGCCTGGGCACGCTAAAAAAAGTGGCCCACATTTGCATATTGCCTTTTTGCAAAACACTGCTAAAATGTATTTAAAAAAAGGGGGGGGTGGGTAAAAAAAAATGCACGGATTAGTTTACACTGGTGAAACACACCTGGAAACAAGTGAGGCCACTCCTGCTCAGGCCCCCTGACCCTGCTCAATATGCATATATTAATGGGACGGCCCAGCGAGAGAGAGGGAGTGACACCTCTGCCCCTTGATAAAAGGGAGGTAATGGACGCCCATCTGCCTCCAGAAAGGCCACTCAGGCACCCACTGGGCTGCTGGCGGTATCCGAACAATGCAGAAACCACCCAAATCGGCCCCCAGACTGCTCAAAAAAGCAGCCCACAGCTGGAACTGGACACCGGCCCCCTCCGGCATTGCCCGAGTGCCCGCGTTACCAATCCGACCCTGCCTGCCATCTAGTGTTAGGTCCGGATGATTGCAAGTTGTTTTTCTTCTAAGAAGTCTTTCCAGTCACGAGGTAAGGTGACTCCTCTTTTTGGTGATAGTGCGCATGGGCATCGACTCCATTGTTAGATTGTTTTTTTCTGCCATCGGGTTCGGGCGTGTATTGCTGCACTCCGGTTTGAAAACCTTTCTTCGGGTTCCCCTCGGTACGCAATCCACTCTACCCTCGACGGTATTGTTTCCGTACGCGTTTCCCTGTTCTCCGCGTATCGAATCGCTTTACAAACTCTCCATTTTCGATCAAAAACCTCGTGGGAGCCATCGGGCCTTGCCGCATCGGGCCAGCCTTCTGCCGCAAGGGATGGACTCCATTTCAATTCTGCCCCGGGTGCCACGCCAAGTACCCTCTCACCGACCTACATCAAGTTTGTAACTTGTGCCTCTCTCCGGAGCATAAGGAGGAAGACTGCGATGCTTGTAAGTCGTTTCAGTCGAAGAAGACTCTACGCGATCGTTGGACTTGACGACGAGAGATGCAGCGCAAAGCATCCAACACACTCCGGATATCTTCGGGGAAGAATTCGACCAAGAAGAGATTGAAGCATCCGCCGCAGAAGAAGAGGCCCTCTCCGTTCCAGAGTCCGATTCCGAGCTCGAGATCGATCTGGACTCTGAAGATGTGCCTCCGGGAAAAGGTGCCGTGAGTACTGAAGACTCCTTGCCCCCTTAAATACTCTTCCAAAACTCATAAGACTACGGCATCACCTCTGCCTTCTGGCCAAGGTCGGCACCAAGACAATGTTTCCGACGCCTGTCCTCTTGGCTCGGCTTCGAAATAAACCATCAAGCCTTCCGTCTCGGAACCAAATCGCCGAAATTACCTTTAGATCTGAAATCATCAGGCTCCAAGGACAAATCTGGTTCGGAGTTGAAACCCTCCTCTTCGAAACACAAACACGCTTCGGAGCCGAAACATTCTAAAGACAAGTCAATTTCAATGCTGAAATCCAAGGACAATGTTCTCGAGCCTCCAGAACCAATTTTAGCCGTTCTTAAGGCCAAATTGGATCCCAAACACAAGAAAATCTACATTAATTCTGATACTGGACATATTTGACTAAGAATCCAGCAAAACACAAGCTTCCTGCAGAGGACACTTCTGATAAGATTCCCTTGAAGAAGAAAAAAGGACATGGCTACTAGCACTGTTTATCCTACCCCACAACCCTCTCCACCTCCACAATCTTCTCCACAATTAATAATTGAAGATCCATTACACATAACACCTCGGGGATCTCCACATACAAAACCAGATGTGGATCATAGTGATGATGATACTCATTTGCCTGCAGACCCATGGAATGATTACACCATTGGCCCTCCAGTAGACAATGAGCCAGACCTCTATCCTGCAAAGCCATCACCACCGGATGATAATATGGTTTATCAACAGCTCATTGCTAGAGCAGCAGAGTATCATGGAGTACCATTACATAAAGAAACATTAGAAGAGGGCTTTGTATTTAAAACAGTTGGGTCCACACATAGGTCAAGTCAAACACTCCCTATGCTCAAAGGCATGGTGAGACATGCAGATGATCTCTTTAAAAACCCTGTACGAGCATGTATTTTACCTCCAAGGGTAGATAAACAATATAAACCCTCACCATCAGATCCTGTGTTTATTAAGGGACAATTACCTCTTGACGCCCTAGTAGTGCCCAATGCCTGCAAAAGAGCTAACTCGCAAACCTCTGGGGATGCCCCTCCCCCAGATAAAGAATACAAACTTAGAGATGCCTCTGGAAACCGAGTAGCTGTTCAAGCTGCTAACCACTGGTGCATCGCAAACACGCAGGCCTACTAGCTAGATATGACAGGGCACACTGGGATGAGATGGAGCAACTGCTCCAATATCTCCCAGACGAACACAAAACTAAGGCACAGCAGTTAGTTGAAGAGGGGAAACTCATCTCTAACTCCTCAATAAGATGTGATTTAGACGCAGCTGACACTGCAGCTAGCGAGATCAATACCAGCATTCTCCTTAGAAGACATGCATGGCTTAGGATTTCGGGGTTTAAGCCTGAGGTTCAACAGTCCATTTTGAACACCCCCTTTGACAAGGAACACTTGTTTGGTCCTGTAGTCGACCAATCCTTAGAAAAGATGAATAAGGACACTGAAGTAGCAAAATCAATGGGAGTGCTCCAGTCCCCATCCAATAGAGGCTCCTTTCGCAGCTTGTTTTACAGAGCAGGGTCCAAAGCAACATCCTCAGACCCAAATGCTTCCTCTTACAAAGGCAACAATCAATCCTCTCCCTCTAGAGGTTTCTACAGAGGAGGATATAGAGGAAACAATTCCAAAGCCAGGGGTAAAGGTGCCACACCACGTAACACCCCTTCCCCTAATAAACAGTGACTTGCCCAAACTTCCCCCAATCACTCAACACCTGTCGGGGGAAGTCTTCAGCAGTTTCTCCCCATTTGGCAATCTATACCAACCGACAAATGGGCGCTAGACCTTATCCAACATGGTTATTGCCTGGAGCTCTTCTCCATCCACCAAACATTCCACCTCGCATTAACAAATTGTCGTCCGACCATTTGCAGTTACTCAAACAGGAGGTGCATTCTGTCTTACAAAAGCGAGCCATAGAACCAGTTCCATTTCAGTACCAAGGTTCAGGGGTTTACTCTCTTTATTTTCTAATTCCCAAAAAGGATGGTTCCTTAAGACCAATTTTGGATCTCAGAGAATTAAACCACTACATACTGTCTGAACATTTCCATATGGTAACGCTTTAACAGGTTCTTCCCCTCCTACCGCAAGGCTATTTGTTTTGTCCACACTGGATTTAACCCCTTCCGTGCTTCCGTCGGCCAACGGCCGTCGCGAGCACTACCTCGCTAGTGCTGCGCACGTCCGTTGGCCGACGCGGCCCCGCCCACTCTTTTAAACTGCCGCACCGCGGCGGAATTCGCGCTCGCGGTTAAAGGGTTAAAAGACGCATATTTTGCAGCGTGAATCTTTCTGGATTCACTATGCTGTGCATTATTCCGCCATCTAGTGGTTGGGTCCGGAATTGTCGTATTTCTTCTTTTCTTTCTTTCTTTTTTTTTTTTCGTGGCCCAGGTGGGCGTCGACATACCACCATTTGGTGCCTCTTCGTGACGTCGACGCGCTTCCTCCGGAAGCTCCCACCTTTGGTCGCCATCTTCAGATTCTTTTTTTCCGCCGTTGGGTCTGGATCGTCGGTGAAGGAGCTCCAGAACTTTGGAGAGAAGAATCCACGGAAAACAGCAGGAAAACGACAAAAATCACCTTACAACAAACCGGACTACGAGTCCGGTAACGGGGACGACGAAAGAGGAGGAAAACATCGGAACTTCGACGTTCTACGAAGAATGCACACACAGGGGTCTCCCTGGCCGCGGTGATGGACAAAACACCCTTTAAATTCTGCGCCAACTGCCACCACAAATACGCGCAGGACCAACACCCAGTTTGCAATCTCTGCCTGCCGCTCGACCATCGAAGCGAGGACTGCAACGCCTGCGCGGCATTCACACCGAAGACCCTCGTAGTAAGAGAGAGGCAAAGAAGGGCAAACTACAGCATGCAGGGGCAGGGGACACCTCCATCGCTCCAAGATTTGGGCCTCTCCAGTGGAGAAGAGGACATCATCGCAGAAGGACCGGAGGACGCCACAGTCGTCGAGTTCCAAAAGAAAACGCCGAAGGAGGTAAGAGAGTCGTCGAACCCCAGGCACTCCACTGATACTCGAAAGAGTGAGTCCAAGTCCTCCAAAGGAGCATTGCCGTCGCAACACTCGACGACCGCAACTGCAGCCAAGGACAAACAGCCCGTCGGTTCCTTTGACAAGGACTCCCAGACGGCGAAAACCCAAGATAAGGCAAAGGCGTCGAAGAGCGGTCACGAAAGGGACTCTTCGTCGAAAAATGAAGGGTTTAAAGCGGCTACAACTTCGACGTCCACAACTGCGAAGAGAAAGGCCGAAACTCTCAACGCGGAACACGCGTCCGAGATGGAGAAGAAAAGGAAAAGGCTCGAGGCCGAAATGGCGAGCATCTTGCAGCGCAAGAGGGACTTCGATGAGAAGATGAGGGAGTTCACTATTCAACGAAGCCCACGGCCGAAGCACAAAGGTGCGTCGAGGACCTTCAACCACCGACGACACCAGAACCAGTCTAGGAACAGGAGGAGGAAGAACTATATTACGGCGATGCCGAAGGTGAGGAAGACTAACAAACTTACCAAGGCTCGACATCCTCGGAGGCGCAAGACTTGCAGTGGCAGGATCTCGACGCCAAATCCCCGGAAGAGGAAGTAGAATCCTATCCTTCGAGGCCTTCGCCGCCGGACGACATAGGAATCTATAACCAAGTCATAAAGAAGGCTGCAGACACGTGTGGAGTGCAGCTAGAGGAGGAGAAACCTCAATCTTGCTTCCTGTTGGAGACATTGTTACCATCCCAGACAAGAAGCCAGTTCCTACTCATGCTCCCAAGTGTGCTGGACCAGGGGAAGGAGGCCTTCAAGGAGCCTGCTATGTGTAAAGCAGTAACTCCAAGGACTGAAAAGAAATACAAGCACTCATCTAAGGACCCTATGTATATTAGGGGATCAGTACCAGCGGATTCAATCATAACATCCACGGCTAGGAAAAGGGCCAATATACCCACAAATACAGGACCGCCTCCAGACAAGGAGAGCAGGAGAATGGACCTAATGGGGAGGAAACTGGAAAGGAGTGCTGCGATCCAATGGCGCATCGCCAATTCTAATGCGCTCATCAACAGGCACGCATACCAGCACTGGGAGGAAGTGGGCGAACTCCTAAAACAACTGCCAGAGCAATACCAAAGAAGGGCGAGCCACCTGGTAGAGGAAGGAAAGAACATGGCTAATACATGTCTGAAGTCGGTCCTGGATGCAGCAGAGACATCCAGCAGGCAGATGATGCTTGGGGTAACAGAGAGAAGGCATGCCTGGCTAAGAATTTCAGGCTTCAAGACAGAAGTGCAAAACAACATCCTTAACACACCCTTCAACGGGGAACAGCTTTTTGGTGCTCCAGTTGACGAGAAACTCAATCAGCTCAAGAAGGACAATGAGACAGCGAGGTCCATGGGGGCACTACAGTTCAGAGGAATGAGAAGAGGAACACCTTCAAGAAGACCAGCAGGTAGGGGGAGCCACCAACCTGTGGCACCACACCAAACCTTCCAACAGGGTTATCAAGGAGGTAACCAGGGCCAACAGCAGGGACAGCAGCAGCAGAACTGGCAGTACCAGCCGCGAGGACAATCCTTTCGAGGGCGCACACGAGGAAGAGGAAACTGACAGAGAGGGGGTCAACAACCCACATCCAAGTGACTTCGCTGTAAGACCAACGCACACCCAGTCAACATCCCTAGGGGTGCAGAAAAGGATAAGACGAGAACAAAAACTAATTCAAAACAAACAACAGTTCCTCCAGCATAAAACACCAGTAGGAGGCAGGATAAAACACTTCTTCCGGGAGTGGAGGAAGATCACATCAGACAAATGGATATTAAACCTCATACAATACGGTTACTGTATAGAGCTAGAAAAACAACCTTCAAACAAGAGACCGAACAGCAGAGTACACTCAGCAAAGGAGCGTTCTCATTTACTACAAGAAGTACAGGAACTTCTAAACAAAAGGGCCATAGAAATAGTACCATACAAGGAACGGAACAAGGGGGTTTACTCCACCTACTTCCTCATACCAAAGGTGGACGAAACCTTACGACCAATTCTGGATCTAAGGTTCTTAAACAAGTTCATAAAAACTCAGATTCAAAATGACATCTCTTCAAGAAGTAATACCCCAGATACAGTAAGGGGATTACATGGCAACTATCGACTTAAAAGACGCTTACTTACACATCCCCATCAACAACAAACACAAACATCTACTAAGATTTATGATCAACAAGACTCACTCGCATTCGGACTCAAATCCGCACCAAGGGTTTTCACAAAATGCCTTGCAGCAGTAGCAGCGCACTTAAGGAGGCAAGGAATACATGTATACCCATACCTCGACGACTGGCTGGTAAAAGCAAGCTCATACAACCAATGCAAGTGGCACATACAAGAGGTCATACAAACACTAGTCCAACTAGGGTTTTCAATCCATTGGGGAAAATCATCAATTGAGCCAGAACAGGTGAAGATATTCTTAGGGGCGGAGATCAACACCATACAGGGCAAGGTGTTTCCGAGCACGAAAAGAACAATGGCAATATTGAAGGAGACACGTCTTTACCACAAGGGGCAAGCTCTGACAGTGAGGACAGTGGGCAAACTGATGGGAATGATGGCGTCATGCATACATTTGGTCCCAAATATCGGCCTCCACATGAGACCATTCCAAGAATGGATCCAACAACAATGGTCACAGGCAACAGGGAGTTGGAGATCTAGTGGTTGTCACGCAAGCAGTACATCAAGAAATAGCGTGGTGGAACAAGAAGAACATAACACAAGGGAAACCATTCACACAACCAACTCCTACAGTGACCATCACAACAGATGCCTCCCAGCTGGGGTGGGAAGCACACACAAACACCCTCAAGGTAAGGGGATTGTGGTCACAACAGGATGCGATAAAGCACATCAACTACCTAGAGCTGAAAACAGTGTTTCTAGCCTTAAAAGCCTTTCAGAAACAACTGTACGGACACAGGGTACTAATCCAAACAGACAATACAACCACCATGTTCTACATCAACAAACAAGAGGGAACACAATCGGTGACACTATCAGTGCTAGCACAGGAGATATGGAGATGGGCAATTCCAAGGCAAATAGACTTGCTAGCAATACATCTACCAGGAAAGGACAATGTGGAAGCAGACAGGCTCAGCAAACTGACGTCAGCATCCCACGAATGGGAAATCAGTCAACAAGAAATCCAGAAGATATTCGACAAATGGGAAACTCCGCAAATAGACCTATTTGCAACACAGCAAAATGCAAAATGCCAAAACTTCGCATCCAGACAACCGTGCAAACGGTCCCTAGGGAATGCGCTATAGATAAGCTGGTCAGGGACATTTGCCTACGCTTTTCCACCGATACCACTGCTACACAGGGTGCTAAACAAATGCAGAATCAGCAACATGACGCCAATACTGATAGCACCTCAGTGGGCCAGACAAACCTGGTTCTCACAGATAATGGAGATGGCACAAGCACCTGCACACAGGCTCCCCACAAGAAAGGACCTGTTAACGATGCAAAACTGAAGGGTGCTACACCCAGAGCGCCTCAGCCTAGCAGCATGGCTCTTGAAGACTTAGAGTTTGCACACCTCAAACTACCAGCAAGCTCAATGGCGGTGCTAAGGAGAGGCAAGGAGGCCTACCACAAGGAAGTGCTACGTAGCAAAGTGGAAAAGATTCTCCGAATGGTGCATTAAGGAGAAACTACAAAGAAGGATTACCAAGGAATCAACAGTACTGAAGTACTTGAGACATCTACTAAAAAATAAACTAAGCTACACATCACTAAGAGTGCACTTAGCAGCAATAGTGGCTTACACAAGAGGAGAAACAGGGAAAAGTTTCTTTACTTCACAAGTAGTAAAGGGGTTTCTAGAAGGGGCAAAAAGGATCGCACCGCCAAACAGAATGCCACCTCCAGCATGGAACCTCAATGTAGTGCTGACTCAATTGATGAAGACACCATTTGAGCCTATTCATAAAGCAACACTGCATATGCTCACGCTAAAGACAGCCTTCCTAGTGGCTATCACATCACTACGAAGAGTAAGCGAATTGCAAGCGCTAACACTGCAAGAGCCCTACCTACAAATACACAATGACAGGATCGTAATGAGGACTGACCCACATTTCATGCCAAAGGTGGTGTCAAGGTTCCACATAAACCAGACAATACAAATACCAAGTTTTTTCCAAAAACCAACCACAAGCACAGAAAAGGCGTTACACACACTGGACGCCAGGAGGGCAGTAATGCACTATATATAAAGAACAAAAGAATGCAGGAAAACAAAGCAATTCTTTGTGTTTTTTGCCAGCAGTTTTCTGGGACGACCAGTTACCAAAAATACCATTGCACGATGGATTGCACAAACCATACAATTCTGCCACAAACAGGCAGGGCAAGAATTACAAGGAGCAACACATGCTAACTCAACAAGGAAGAAAGGAGCAACAATTGCGTTTCTAGCAAATACGCCTATTCAAGACATTTGCCAAGCAGCAACATGGTCCTCAGTACACACGTTCACTAAGCACTATTGCGTAGATATTCAGATGAACAAGGAAGCACAAGTGGGACAGAAGGTCTTACAACACATATTCAGTAACCAACGCTCATCTTCCACCCAGCCACCACAAACCTAGCAAACCGCTACAAAGTCTATGCACAGCATAGTGAATCCAGAAAGATTCACGCTGCAAAACGTATTTTCTTACCTGTCGGTGTAGTTTTGCAGCTTGAAGACATTCTGGATTCACTAGGGATCCCATCCTACTCTGCCAGAAAGATGAGACAGGAGGAAGACTATTAAAGGACAGGAAACAATAGAGAGAAAAAAAAAAAGAAAAAAGAATCCGAAGATGGCGACCAAAGGTGGGAGCTTCCGGAGGAAGCGCGTCGACGTCACGAAGAGGCACCAAATGGTGGTATGTCGACGCCCACCGGGGCCACGAAAAAAAAAAAAAGAAATACGACAATTCCGGACCCAACCGCTAGATGGCGGAATAATGCACAGCATAGTGAATCCAGAAAGTCTTCAAGCTGCAAAACTACACCGACGGGTAAGAAACTATACGTTTTCACATTCCCATTCATCCAGCTCATCGCAAATATCTCAGATTTGTGATAGCAGGCAAACACTATCAGTTCAAAGTACTTCCATTCGGAGTAACTACTGCTCCCAGGGTATTTACAAAATGCTTAGCAGTAGCATCAGCAGCAGCTCATCTTAGAAGACCACAAATTCATGTCTTCCCGTATTTAGACGACTGGCTCATCAAAGCCAGCACACCCCAAAAGTGTCTTCAAAACACTCAGACCACGCTACACCTACTTCACCAACTGGGTTTCACAGTCAACATTCAAACGTCTCACCTACAGTCTTTGCAAATACAATCTTATCTAGGAGCCACTCTCAACACTCACACGGCTCTAGCCTCCCCCAATGCAGCCAGAATTTCCAATATCCAAACTCTATTGCTGCAGTTTCAAACCAAACAAACCTTGCCAGCCAGGACTTTCATGCGCCTACTGGGAATGAAAGCTTCATGCATTGCAATAGTACCTCATGCAAGACTACACATGCGTCCATTACAAGAATGCTTAGCACGTCAGTGGAATCAGTCACGGGGTCAATTAACAGATTTAGTGTTGGTAGACAGCCGCACCCATCGCTCTCTGTAGTGGTGGAACCCACAAAAGTTATCAAAAGGGCGGCCTTTCATCGACCCTGTTCCACAAGACGCATCTCTCACCGGTTGGGGTTCACATCTCCATCATTACACAATCCAAGGTCTCTGGGACGACAAACAGACGTCTTCACATCAACTATCTGGAGCTTCTAGCAATGTTTCTAGCGCTGAAAGCTTTTCAGTCTCAACTCACAGGCAAAGTTGTCCTAGTCCACACAGACAACATGACAGCAATGTACTATGTGCAAAAACAAGGGGGGACACTCTCTCCAACTGTCACGCCTGTCTAAGACAATTTGGAAATGGGCAATCCATCACAAGATTCACCTTCTGGCAGAACACTTCCGGGGAGTGAACAATCAAATTGCCGACCTAAGCAGAAGGAGGCAGCAAATACACGAGTGGGAACTTCATCCCCAAGTTCTCCATCCATAGTTTCAACAATGGGGGATACCCACAAATAGATCTGTTCGCCACAGCAGAAAACGCAAAATGCCCAAACTTCGCCTCTGGGTTCCCACACCCTCCCTCCAAAGGCAATGCCCTATGGATGAATTGGTCAGTGATATTTGCCTATGCTTTTCCGCCTATCCCACTCCTTCTGTTTCTGGTTCAGAAACTCAGGCAAATATCACTCACACTGATTTTAGTAGCTCCCACATGGGCCTGTCAACCGTGGTACACCACCCTGTTAGAGGTCTCAGAAGTTCCACATCAAAAGCTACATCTCACCTCCAGTCTCCTCACTCAGAACCATGGAGAAATCAAGCATCCAAGTCCCAAGGATCTCTACTTAGCGATTTGGCTCCTGAAGTCATAGAGTTTGGGTATTTAAATTTACCACCAGACTGTATGACTATTCTGAAAGAAACAAAACCTACTACCAGAGCTTGCTGTGCAGCAAAATGGAAACGATTTGTTGTTTACTGCAATAACAACCAAATTCTACCTCTAGATGCTTCTGTTCAGAACATTGTCTGTTACCTTTTAAACCTACAGCAATGTGGGCTAGCTTACACATCTATTAGATTGCACCTTGCAGCAGTAGCTGCGTATTTGCAAAACAGACAACATTTGTCTTTGTTCAAAGTTCCTGTCATCAAAGCATTTATGGCGGACTTAAATAGAGTTATACCACCAAGAATTCCACCGGCACCAGCATGGAATCTTAATGTTGTACTTACAAGACTTATGGGTCCACCTTTTGAACCGCTACACAAGTGTACTTTACAGTTTCTCTCTTGGAAGGTTCCATTCCTCATTGCAGTCACTTCATTAAGGAGAGTTGGTGAGCTACAGGCATTAACTTTAGAAGAACCCTTCTTTCAGTACCACAAAGATAGGGTAGTTCTTCGCACCAATCCCAAATTCCTTCACAAAGTGGTTTCTGCTTTCCATATTAACCAATCAGTTCAGTTACCTGTGTTCTTTCCTCAACCTGATTCAGTAGCAGAATGAGCTCTAAACACACTTGACGTCAAAAGAACTTTATTGTATTATATCGAAAGAACAAAACATTTTCGTAAAACAAAACAATTGTTTGTTTCATTTACACCACCTCACAAAGGCAATTCTATTTCTAAATCTGGCATTTCAAGATGAATTGTTAAGTGCATTCAAACTTGCTACACAAAAGCCAAAATAACTTTATCTATCCCCCCTAGAGCGCATTCCACTCGCAAAATAGGGGCATCTATTGCCTTTTTAGGTAACATTCCTATAGCTGACATTTGTGAAGCAGCAACATGGTCTACACCACACACATTTACCAAACACTATTGTGTGGATGTACTAGCACGCCAACAAGCCAATGTAGGGCAGGCAGTGCTAAAAACACTTTTTCAGACAACTGCAACATCTACTGGTTAGCCACCGCTTTAGGAGAATACTGCTATATAGTCTATGCAAAGCATGTGTATCTACAGCACACATGCCTCAAACGGATTGTTACTTACCCAGTAAGCATCTGTTCTTGGCATGTAGAGCTGTAGATTCACATGCGCCCACCCTCCTCCCCATGCACCTGTAGTTGTTGCAGTTCTTATTATTCACGTTATCTACTCATGGACATCTTTTTACTACACTCACTTACTTCATTCTCACCCTCTTGCGGTAAAACAATCTAACAAGGGAGTCGATGCCCATGCGCACTATCACCAAAAGGAGGAGTCACTTTACCTTATGACTGGAAAGACTTCTTCAAAGAAAAACATCTTGCAAACATCCGGACCCAACACTAGATGCAGGAGTATGAATCTACAGCTCTACATGCCAAGAACAGATGCTTACTGGGTAACATTATCCTTCCCATATATGGGTGTATATGACTTTGATGTCGTTCAATGAAGCTTCGCAAAACTTTCCAAATAAAGTCTCATACACCTCAGCTCCTCTCCGGAAAGTTTCAAGGTCATCCGTGAAGCAGTGACCGAGAACAAAGGGGGTCCCAAAACATGTTTTGCCTATTCATTTTAGCATTGGGAAAGACACAGCTACAGCCAAAATTGTTGAACGTAATGACACCATATTTGGCAGAAAGCACAACCTGACCAGAAAGCGTGCTTTTTGTGATTTGGTGTAATTCCGTTCTTTCATTTTTGAGAAATTAAGGTTAAAAGAGATCTAGATATTTCACATCGTGGAACCGACAGATGTAGAGATAAGATCGGATTGGCTGCCACCAAATCAACAGAGACTCGGTCCCCTGTCCTGAAAAAAAGTTTTTAAAAAATCATATAAGGAGGCAGGGGGTGGGAGGGCTAAGTGCAGGGCAAGGTTGAAGGTCATAATGCGGTGGGGACTGGCCTTCCGCAGGGGATGGGCGCACCCCACCTGCTGCGCTCAGCCAGAGGCCATGTGCGTTTGGGGGTAGGCAGCCCATGGGGAGTTCGGCACTGGGCCTGGCTGAGGGCGGAGGGAGGTTGGCATAGTTGCATACAGTAATGAAATTTTAATTTGTTAAAAGAAAAACCCTAGAAATTCACCTTGCCATGCACAGCTTATAACCTCGCATATTACATCACTTATGACATATATTAAATGACACCATTAATACCATCACTGATCGCTCAAAAGACTTAATTGATGACATTACTGATGCCAAGTTTGGTGTGATTCTGTTCTGCTGGTTTTCTTCTGTATTGGTGAGCAGTCTTTAATATGACAATTGAAATTGGAAGTCACACATGTGGGATAACCCCCCTTTTCTTCATCCCCACTTGATGGATCATCATCAAAACGTTCTATGAAAGACCCACAGTGGATGACATTTTTTTTTTAAAAATTTGTCCGGATTTGTCAAATGGCACCAAAGTTATTATGAAAACAAAAAATGCCTTTCATATCGCTACTACAACCTAAATATAACGAGACCGGAGCTATTGCCGCCAGTGTAGAAATTTAAATTACACCAGCATAATTCGTGTAATTGGTGTAATTTTTGTAATTGCAAAACTTTGCCATTAAGACGTAATTAGCTGCCATTTATGGTAAAAATGTACTGCAAATGCACTGGAACTGCACAACGCAAGTAGCTGTTCACAGTGCCTTTTTTTGCACTCATCGTAGAGCAAAAGACGTTCCTGTTAAAAAAAACTACAGCTAAGGAGTTTTTAGGCTAAAATATAGTACATGAAGGATTTGAATTTCACATCATTTCTTATGTTTTTGTTGAAATTTTGCATAATCACACAATAGGAAATTGCACACATTTTGCACAACCCTAACACCAAACATTGGGTGGCGAAATAAGTTGAATGAAGCTTCAAAACTGTTGCTACAGGTAAGGCAGCTTGAACGTGTTCTGAATTCACACACTGTGTGTTACTCTTCCTCTGTTCCATCTTTCTACTCTTCTGACTCGGTTTTTCCTTCTCTTCCTTTAGAGCGACCCGGAGTTCACTCAATGGAAGAAGGAGCTGCGGGATGCATACCAGGAGGCCCAGCAGCTGCTGCAGCGTGTGCCCAAGATGATCACGAAACCTCGCTCGCCAGTCGAGACCAGCAAGCCACCACTGGTCAGCCGCAGCGCCAATGGCCTCTGACCTCTGGATGGCCCCGTCCACAGCTGGCAAATGGCGCCTGCCCTTTTATCCTTTGCACACTCGAGCACGCGTGCACATATGTGCACACACATTCCCTCTCCTACCAATGCCGCTGGACTGTGAGGGTGCTGGCCAGGCGAACGGTTGTGATAGGTCGTGGGAGTGGAAAGGGAGGAGCTAGCCAAGCCGACTTTAAAAAAAAAAAAAAAACCTGATGTGGAGTGAGAGAATGTTATTTGTTTCAGGAAATTTTAATTTATTTTTTGGAATTATTTTTCTAATTGTTTCCTGCTGGGGCGGTTTATTGTTTTATTGCCAAAAAAGGGGGAAGGAAAGAGGATACCTTCATTTTCTTCCACCTTCGCCATATGTTTTATCTTCTGAGCCCCTCCTGAAAACACTTTGTCTGATTGTTGTTTGATGAGATACTGTGGGGTGTTGAAGAATGGGGTGGGACACTAGGAACAAGAAGAGACACCTTGGCTATGTCCCTACCTGCCACAGATTACCCTGGTGTCATTTCAGACACAGACTTATGCCCGGCATCTTGGAACCTACTGAAGGTATTTTTTGAGTGTTCACTGAACTGTATGAGCTCCCGCAGTACTGAGGTTTCCAGGGCCACGGGCAGGTGTGCAGGGGGCCTGGGAATGTCAAGCTGCAGATTAAAAAAATCCAAGCAAATCTTGGTAGTCATGCCAACATTTTGGGAAAGTCTGTAGGGGTTCAACTGTGGATTGCAACTGGTCTCTCTCTCTCTCTCTCTCTCTCTCTCTCTCTCTCTCTCTCTCTCTCTGCCTGTATCTTCTCTGCCCAGTTGCAGAGACATTTGCAGTGTCTTTGCAGGTCAGGATAATAACTGGTTTTACTCATTGAAGGGATTGATGGATGGCGGAGGCAGGGGCTGTGCCAGACGTCATTCGTCACATTGGTTCTTTAAAAGGCAGGATCCGTCCCCACAATATTATCATTGTGGTCCCAGAACCATCACAAAATGTTCCACTTTATTAGTATTGAATTTACTTTACAATTATGAATTGCCTAGCAAATAATCAGAAGACCTTGCGTTTTTGTGAACTGTGTCTGTATCAGGCAGAATCCGGAGGGTTTTGTGCCACCGATTTCAAAGTGTTGCTGCAAGAAAAAGGAAATATTGCTGCATCAAATAGTAGAGCCAAGGGGTTTCTAACCCCTGAGTGCCCAAAGCACCCCCCTGTTTGTGGTGTCACTCCACAGCCTCTAACCCCCTGAGGGGCAAAGCTTTCCATGTTTGTGTCACAGAAAAAGAGGCAGACTGACCATAACCCCTTCTGTACAAAACCTTCCTATGTTTGTGGTGTCACCCACAGCCTCTAACCCTGGTGTACAGAGCCCTAGCATGTTTGCGGTTTCATACCCTAAAGCCTCTAACCACCTGGGCCCATATTACAGAAGTGCCCCGGGGGGCACAACGGGCACTTGCACCCGCTTTGTGCTCCTCCAGTGCACTTTGGTATTACAGAAGGGGGCGCAGATGCTTGTGCGTCCCCTTCTGTGATACAGATGGCGCTGGCGCACATGTAGCACAAGCGATATCGAGAGAGGGCGTTCCCTCATTTGTATAGGGGCGTGGCCCCATGCAAATGAGGGAATCTGTTTGCCTCTGTGCTCCACACCGTACTACCGATGTGGGCGCAGAGGCAAACATGCCTTCAGGAGGCTCGCTGAAAGTGTGCCAAAAAAGATGGTGCACTCTCAGTGCGCCTTCTAAAGGCAGCCTCTTAAAGGCCCCATGGACCCCCAGACATTCCATTGCAAGCGGGTGCAGTCACTAACTGCACCCACCGGCAAGGGAATCTCTTCCCTCTTGAAAGTGCACGTGGGTCGCTTCTGCACAGAAAAAAACAGAGCAGCTTTTAAACAGCTGCTCCATATTTCTCTTGAATGTGCTGCTCTGGTGGTAGCGCAAGTTTACGGCTCCCCTGAAGGCAGTGCATGCTTCCTAATAGGACACACTTGCTTTAAGATGCGCTGTGAAGTAAACAGGAAAAGTGTGCCCTATCTGTAATAGGGCCCCAGGTGTTCAAAGCCCTTTCCAGTCTGTAGTGTCACAGGCCACAGCATCTAACCCTTGATGTACTGGACCTTCCCGGTGTGTGATGTCACACTCCACAGCTTCAAACTCCTCTGTGTACAGAGGCCTTCTCTGGTATTGGTCCTACACCCCGCAGCCTCTAACGCATCAATGCACTGAGTCTTTGCCTGTTTGCAGTCTCATACACAGCAGTCTCCGATACCTTGGTGTATAAGACGCTTCCCTGTTTGTAGTCTCGTACCTCGAAACATCTAACCCCGCCATAAACAGAGCCCTCCTCTGTTTGTGATCTCATACCTCGAAACCTCTGTCTACGGAGCCTTCCTTTGTTTGTAGTCTTGTACCTCACAACCTCTAACCCCTCGGTGTACATAGCCCTCTGTTTGTAGTCTCGTACCTCGAAACATCTTTACCCCCTTATTTACAGAGCCCTCCTGTTTTCAGTCTCATCCCTCACAACTTCTAAACCCTCTTTATACACACCCTTCCTCCGTTTGTAATCTCATACCTTGAAACCTGTAACCCCTCTGTCTACAGAGCCATCTTCTGTTTTATAGCCCCATACCTCACAACCTCTAACTCCTCGGTATACAGAGCCCTTCATTTTGTAGTCTCATACCTCTAAACCTCGAACCCTTCCGTTTACAGAACCCTCTTCTTTTTGTAGTCTCATACCTTGAAACCTCTAACTCCTCTGTGTACGGTCATCCTCTGTTTGTAATCTCACACCTCACAACCTCTAACCCCACTGTATACATAGCTGTCCTCTGTTTGTTGTCTTGTACCTCAAAATATCTAACCCGCTGAGCCCTCCTCTTTTTAGTCTCATACCTCACGACCTCTAGCCCCTCTTTATACAGAACCCTCCTCTGTTTGTAATCTCATACCTCAAAACATCTAACCTCTCTGTATAGAGAAGCCTCCTCTGTTTGTAATCTCATACCTCAAAACCTCTAGCCCATCTGCATACAGAGCCATCCTCGTTTTATAGTCTCATACCTGGAAGCCTCTAACTCATCTGTTTATGGAACCCGCCTCTGTTCGTAGTCTCATACCTCGAAACCTCTAACCCCTCTGCATACAGAGCCCTCCTCTGTTTGTACCCTCGTACCTCACAGCCGTTGCCTCTTATGTTATATTAAGCTCTTACCTGAAGTCTTATTCCCCACCACCAGTCATACTTCTGTCTACAGAACCTTTACTTTGTATTGGACTACTGTTCATCCCTAGCTTGCAAGACCACTCTTTGTGTAGAGCCCGCTATGCGTAGCTCTGCTACCCCAGTCTGTAACTGCTCTGCCCAAATAGCACCCTGCCTGTAGCTTCCACTACATATTCTGTGACCTGGCGGTTGCGCTTAACCCACAGCCTGTAACCCTTCTGGATAGAGAGTCCTACTGTATGTCGTTTTTATGTCCTGGTCTGTAGCACATCCCTGTGGACATCCCCTGCAGCCCCCATATCCCTCCTTCCCCTCCTCCCGCTTCATTGCTCCCATCCCACAGTCTGAGACCAGTTTGCATAAAGATCCTTGTTCTGCATGTCCTATTCCCCAGCCTGTACCACCTCATTGTGAAGAACACTGTTGCCTGTAGGCTGTTATGCCACAGCCTGTTACCCTTTTGTACAAAGAGCCGCTGTTCTGTTTCTCCTATTCCTCTCACACGTACCACTGTGTGAAGAATCCCCTAGATGTAGGCCCCAATCCCACAGCCTGTAACCCTCTGGGGTAAAGAGTCCCTATTCTGCTGCTCCTATGCCCCAGACTGTAGGGTTCTGAGGGAAACATTCCCTAGCCTATAGAAGGTGGGAATCCTGCATCGCTCTTTGCAGCTCTCTTAACCCTCAGCCTCGTTGGTGGGTGTTTGTCCTTCCTCATCTAGTTGTTGGACGAGGCTTGCAGGGATGAGGCGAGAGAGGCTTACCCTGGGGTAAAGATGCGGTTGAAGGCCACTGGAAGAGGCAGAGAGCCCAGGCGTGGGGGAGCAGAGAGAGACCAGATTTCTTTCTAGGTATGACTGAAGAGGAGTAGGGTGAAGTTCTGCAACATGTGAAAAGTGGTGGATAGAGTGAATCGTGATGTCCTGGCAGATGGGTGACCTGAGGGAAAAAGGCTATTTGCCTCATTTCCATTTATGCCATGATGAGCATTTGTAATATGTTCGGCTACCAAGTGAAACTCTGTCCTTGTTTTGTTTAGGAGGTTTACACATCAGTCCTACACCACAGTACTTCCTGCAATACCAGGACTGGCATCCACTCCGAGCAGTGCCAGTGCACCTCAATACTGATCTCCTATCGCTGTTTCTATTCTGCAACTGAGGCCCCTAAACCTTTCGCCTATGCACCTCAGTCCTGACCTGCAGCAACCCTTGCTCTTCCAGTAAGGAGGGCCATGCAGTTTTCCAGTGCATCTCAAGCTTGACTTGCATTGTCCTGTGACTGTTCCCTATGCTTGTATTTTTCTCACTTCTTTGCAGACACTTCCTGTGTGTTTCTGTTCTTTACTTATCCGTAGGCTGGTTTCATTCTGATCTGCACCCGCTATCCATATTAAGTTCTCCACGTCGCCTCTGGATGGTAATTCCTGTTTCTCCTGTCCACTCTCTTCATATAGACTGTTCTCGATGTGTCTCAGGTCTTCCCTTAGTGCGTAGACTGCTGTCTCCTGTCTTCACTCTGTCTCTCCTATCTGTACTTTGTGCATGGATGGTTTACTCTATTCACTTCACCATCTCTCCATAGAGTGTTCTCTGTTTCTCTCCTTTCTGTCCTGAAAATTGACTGGTGTCTCCTGTCCGCACTTCATGCAAGAACGGTTCTTCACGTCTCCCCTGTACACCCCGATAATGTTCTCTCTGTTTTACCTGTTCGTACTTTGTGCATAGATGGCTTCCTGCAACTCCCATCTGCTTTCTGTCCATAGATTATTTTACAGGTCTTTCCTGACCTACCGTTGTTCATAGACGGCCCCTCCATGTGTCTCTTGTCTGTCCTCTGTACAGAGACAGTTCTCTGTCTTTCTTCTTCCTTCTAAGTCCACATGTTGTTCTCTAGATCTCCTTACTTTCACAGTTTCCTGCTTAGCTCTCCATGGGGTCTGCTGTACGCATCTCTCTTCTTTATCCTGAGAAGCGGTTCCAGTGCCTCTCCTTTCCTCAACAGTCCGTATTCACTTATCCATGCCTCCCCATATCTGTTCAGAAACTTCTGCATGGTTTCATCTTACATGAGCAGTTGCTAGTTTCTCTCCTCCCTGCATCTGTCCACATCTGCCTTCCAGTTTCTGTTCTCATTTGTCTGTAAGTGATCCTCAGTGTCTCCATTCCTTATAGATATATAAACTGTTCTCTATCTCATCTTTACATTCTATGCCCATAGATGGTTCGCCATTCCTGGCCTTACCTGCCTGTACATGTTTGTCAGTATCTTACTTCTGGTTTCTAAATGCAGTTGCTTTTCTCACGTCTCCACTTCGCTCATGTGTAAATAGACAACTCTCATTAAAAGTAAATAGTCTGTTGTCCTGTCAGTCGTAATCTGTTCTCCATGACACTTGCTTCCATCCTCTATCTTTAGGATGTTCTTCCTCTGTCTTTTCTTTGCTCCCCTGTCCTAGAACACATCTGTCTATAAGCAATTTTCATTGTCTCCTTTTCCTATATTTAAATTTTTCTCATTGTGCTTTTTCTCACCCACCCACAGGCTGTTCACTGGGCCTCTCCTGGAATTACATGTAAATAAACTAGTCAACTCTTCCACTTGCCTTTCCTCACCTGTTGATATGCTGTTCTCCTGATCCTTTCCGTCTACAAACAGGTATCCCTAGCATGTCCATCTTCATTGTTAATCATGAATCTCCTTCCCTCAACTGTCCATGTACAGTTCTGCATTGTCTCTCATATCTTTGGGCCTACATTCCTCACTCTGCCACTTCCATTATGGATGCCATTTCCTTCTGGAGAAAAGGGAGTTCATTAGCTGGGTCTTCTTTGTCTGAAACGTGACCATCGACAGCAGGAATCTTAACAAGTTCCTAAATTTGGACGCCACTTGCTATATGGCAAAGGCTGACCTTCCCAGTGTGGAGTAGGGGAGGCATGCTGCAGGCAGTAGCCTCCACCTCTAGATCTAAGTGATTGTGTCAGATTAGCTCACTGTTTCACCTATTCTGCAGCTAGAGCAGGAATTGCCAAATTAAGTTTTATGCTTTGCCAGGTGTTAGTTTTTGTGTAGCAGTTTAGGCCTCTCGGGTATACTGCCATTCAGCGTGCCAATTTCTGTGGGACCAAGCCTAGATTGATGCACTCTATTTGTCACCACCTAAAGGCACCCAACCTCCCAGCTATACGTAAAGAGAAGACCTCTTGCCTCAGCAGAACCTCAATCTGCATTGATCCAACTTCACCCAGGATACTTGTCCCGTTAACCACTACCGGCCGTCTGGTTGTCAATCCTCGGTCTGCATCTTTTTATTAACAGATTCTCAGTCCAGCATTCCCCTTGACTATAGTCTGATTCTGCATTGTTACCGTTAAGCTCCATGTCGTGGTCCAGTTTCTGCACCTGATCGATGAATTTAGATATAAACCAATTGCCTTTGCCTGAAGTCGGTGTATTTGGTTCCATCCAATAACTAAGTTATAAAACATCTTCTGCTCATTGTCCTCAGAAATCCAAATGCACTTCACCTCCCACCTTAGGGAGGTGGTAAAGCAGCTTCAATTCTGGGATTGTCCTGTGGTCCTAATGCAGAGCTTTTTTCAAGAATCTGCTACTTCATAATGCCGAGACCTTGTTCATTGGTAAATGCGCTGTTGCTGGCCTTTACTTCTCACCACCATCTCTTTCATTGGTGCTCTCATTGGATTGAGGCGGATCTCATTTTTTTCTTTACATGTTTCTTGCATAGTAAGTGTTAAGCTCTGCAGTCATGGACTGCATTGAACCAGTAGGCATACATGCCAACATTTAGAAACTCTAAAGAGGGAAGTTTTGCAGAAGGAACATGTTTGGTTTTGACAATTGGCATTGGACCATTAAATAATTTAGGAGCGAAAATCAAACTTTTTGCTTAGAAAAAAAAAATTTGGATCCAAAAGATCAGATTTGGCGTATATGCCGCTGAGAATTGCGCACAACCATTTTGAGGTGGATGCCTGGCCAACCCCATATTATCTTCACTGAAGCTCTGTCCACATTCCAGCCCTATGCTTACAACAATGCCTGGGGAGGGAGGGTATTTATTTTTAGACTTCATTATTTTTTGTAAGCTGATTTTTTTTTTTTTAATTATTCTTTTTTTTAAACTGCTGCATTGTGTTTTGAATTGTTGTGGCCAAATATTGATAAAATACATTTTGGACTTGTTTGAATTTTTGCCAAAATTGGAATTCTCCCTCTTTGGTGAGGCACACTACTGTAAAGAAAATTTTAGGGAGAAGATGCGGAGTGGTGATGCATCGTGATTTAGATTGGGGTGCCGTCGCGAATGTGTTCTTTCTCAGGTAACATTCCTGGACTTTTTGTCAATAGCAAGTCGTGTGATTAAGAGGTCGTTTAAGGCTGTTCTACCTTCTCTGAAAATGTAGAATGCTGAAACGCAATTGCCTTAGCTGGTATTTGTATTACGGTAATCAGTATTGATAAAGTCCCATCAGTGCCAGTGTATTAGGATGAGGGTGTTTGTTCCATGAGACATGCCTCCTCCACCATCTGGTAACCTTGCCTGTGGTCTCTGTCGATTGACTCGCAATGCCATGCTTTACCTGCTTCAATATAACCAGGTGCCCTGGCAGCTGCTGTACGTTCCTGCAATATAGTCCTGAATAGGGGTCTGCCGAGCTATGAATTCAGCCAAGCCATTCCTACTTCCCTGGCTGATCTCCTCTGATGCATTATCAATCTTGTTTCCTCAATCACTCCAACCCCTACTTAGTGTGTGACTGTATTTCATTTGCCTAAATCATATCTCTTCAGATTTGGGTCTGATTCTGTGTGTCGCTGCTCTGCCCATCTGTAACACCTTGTCTTTATTCAGTGCAAATGTGCTATTCTGTATGGAGCACAAATCACCAACTCAACCTTCAGAGACACTGTTGAAATTAATGATGCCATAAGGAGAGTTAACATGATTATTATTATTGTGATCAAAAGCAAAAAGGAAGCGGTCTCTGAATACTTATTACTTCCCATAGACCTTAAATTGATAAATTTGAGAAAGTGGTAACTCTCACCAGATTAAACAGATTATAGTTTGGAACAGAGTGCACATCGGAAACCTGCTATGGTAGGGGTCACTAATGTAAATTCACCCTCAGCCGGCCGATGATCTGGGTCTCCTGGAACTTTCTCTTCTGTAAGAGACCCTTTTCAATTCGTTGCCAATCATTCCAAGCCCTTTCCCACTTCCCCTCCGTGCACCTGTTCAATACTATTCATCCCAGAGGCAGACCACAGTTCTGGACAAAACAAACCCCCGAAGAAACTAATGAACGCAACGGTTAATAAAGTCTGTAACAGTGGAGACACCAGTGGGATTGGGAAATGCACGCGTTCTGTTGTTTTTGGAGTCTCTTCTGTGGTTAGAGGACACAATTCCAGAAGGAGGAACCTCACATTAAGAATATAAAGGGCAAAATTCAGTTCTTTGATGGCGGTGAGTCACACAGATCCAGAGGAGGAGTATTCGGGCTAAGGCACACTTCTATCTCATGGTGGAGCTGTTTAAGGAGGGTGCATAATGTGACTACGGCTAACAAGTTGAACTACTACCCCGTCAGTTGGACAACTTTATAGGAAATGCAGGTGGGGGCCGGGGTAGACTGTATTTAATGCACACTCAAAACTGTCACATTCTGATCTGCACCAGCACATAAGCACCACCAGTCCTTCAACAGAGTGAGGGTTTTGTTGGGTTACTTATTCAGATGTGAAGTTATGATAAAGCACATTGGGTGTGTTCAGAAGAGGTGAATGTTATTTTGTCTGAGTAAGTGCGTGTGCCCCCCCCTTTTACCACCATAAGTTTGCTCCAACATTGGGGACTTTACCTGTGTCTGTTTTTTTTTTGTTTTTTTAATTTGTGTTTATTTGCCAAATCTGCTGAGTTATGAATATTTGTTGTTTTATTTTCAAGGAGAAAAGGAAAAAAAGTATCTATATATAAATATATATATATATACATATATATAATTTTAAAAGATGTTGTCTTAAGCATGTAAATATCGGTCAATGATTCTTCTCAACTGTGGGTATGATAGTAAAATAAATCAAGACTTTTTACCAACCTGTCTCAGACTCTGCTTCGTCTCATTGTCTCATTCAATGCAGTGGATACAATTTTGTTGAGGGCACAAGGTGGCGAGGGTAAGCTGTTGTGTTTAAATTGACTTGGACGTGGAGTTCAGTTTGATGCCTTGATATGGAAGAAAGGAGAGTGAGGTAAATATGCTTGACGGCATCTGGCATACACACACTCACACCTCTTTGTCAAACCAGCATCCAGCTATCACAGTTAAAACCTGAGCAAACCTATGTTTGCCACATCTGTAGCAGAAGATCAGGAATTTGCTTTGTGCAGCCCAGGTGCCACTTGGGGACCTCCTGACCTTTACATGTGGACCCTGTGAACAGCAATGCTGGACTGCTGTTTACTGTACTGAGCTCAAATATTCAGAAAGATGTTAAACAAACGGGCAAGCATTTATTTACACATAACTCTAGTAAAGGAAAAGAGGCACAGAATGTGTCCTGCATCATTTATCTTTAAGAACACCTTCATGTTTAAAGACACTGGGCATAGGCAACAAATGTAAAAATATGATAGTCTCTTTAAATTCAAATAAGTGTATATTCGTAGCATGTGCTGGCTGCAGATACGAAAACAAGAATTCTGGAGGAATCACCCTCCTTGCAGCCCGGAGCACTTTCACAATGACAATTCAAGTTGTTGTAAAATCCTTCTCAATAGGTTTCATAAAAGTGATACACTTTGAGTAAAGTTTGTTGAAACATTTTTTGTATCTGAAAGAGACACGTTAGTGACAGATTCCTTACTTTAGAATATCCCCAGGCGTCAGGCTGGATCCGGAAAGGTTTTGCGTAGCAGTACCCTTGCGCGTCGGTAGGCGGCGTCGTGCGGCTCCGCGTCCGCCGTCGGCGTCGTGATCGCCGGGATGACGTCGCGGGCAGTACTTAGGCGCCGCCCCTGCGCGCTGACGTCAGTTCTTCTTTTTCCGCGCCAGCAAGCGCAGATCCGGGAAGAGCAGTGCCCTGGTCATTTTTTGACCATACTTTTTGGTGAATTTTTTCACTGTTTTTTCATCTTTCAAGGTGTAGGGATGCCCGGCTTCAAGCGATGCGGCGCCTGTGCGCGGATGATGTCCGTCACCGACCCGCATTGGGAGTGTCTCTTCTGCCTCGGCCGAGGCCACGACACGGAGTCTTGTACCGACTGCCAGGCCCTCCACCCGAAAGCTTTGCGAGAGCGGTCTCGAAAGCTCCTGGAGGCCCGGCATTCGGCTCCGCGGAAGCCCCGATGGCGTGAGAGGTCCAGGGGTCGATCGCGGAGTCCACACCGGTCGTCGGCATCGAAGTCTTCTTCGTCCGGTAAGTCGAAACACAAGAAGTCCAAAAAGCATCATCGCTCTAGGACTTCGCCTCGCCGGTCTCGCGACTCGGATGAGGCCCCTCCCGGCATTGTCCCCGCGGCCCCGGACATGCCTGTGGAGTCGCCCCCGCCATACCCGCCCTTCCCGGGTTCGGGGGCGGATCCGGCCAAAGTGCAGGAATTCCTGACGGCCATGGCCCGCCTCTTCGGGCCTCCAGGCCCCTCCGGTGCGCCTTCGGGCCCCGCGGGCCCTGATGGGGGTTGCTCCGGCGTCGCCGACGGCTCCGGCCCCGGCGTCGCCCGTGCCTCCAGCCTCGATCCCAGCTCCGGCTTCGGCCCCGGCCTCGATCCCGGCTCCACAACCCCCATCGACGCCGGTCGACCTAACGACACCTCCGCCGGCGCCGATGTCTCCGGTGCCGTTCTCGACGCCGCCCTGGGCTCCGGGCGGCGTCGTCCCCCAGTTCCTTCCGGCTCCGGACATGGATCCGGACCGACGTCGCTCGACTCCGGCGCCGATGGGACCTTGGGTCCCAACTGTCCCTCCTCCTCCTTATTTTGAACCAGAGGAGGACCAGTTGGACTGGGAGGGGTCTGATGACCCTCTGACACGACACTGTCAGTACGATGAGGACTGGACAGAGAGTCTAGGGGAGGCCAGTGGTCTGGATACTTCCCCTGACACTGGCATGCTGTCTCCTCCCGTGGCTACGGAGGAGGGAGCCAATTTTGGTACGGTGTTGCGTAGGGCAGCTGGGGCCTTACGTCTCCAACTCCCTACTTTGACGGTCAAGCCTAACATCTTGACAGAGGTGCTTCAGCCGGCAGCCTCCTCTGCGGAGACTGTGCTGCCGTTCAACGACGCCCTCACTGACGTTCTTTTGGGCGCCTGGTCCAAGCCCAACACAGGGGCTCCTGTGGATCGGAACGTGTCACGACGCCATCGCCCAGCTCCGGGCGACCCCCTGTTTCTCTCTGTCCACCCCACTCCTGAGAGCTTGGTTGTCCAAGCCTCCGCTTCCCAAACCGCCTTCCCTACCGCCCCTCCGGATAGGGAATCCAAACGCCTGGATCAGTTTGGGAAGAAAGGTTTTTCTTCCTCCAGTGCTGGCTTGCGGTCCGTTAACACCGCTTGTCTTTTGGGCCGATATACCCACTCCCTGTGGGATTCGGTGGCGGATGTTTTGCCCTAGTGACCTGAGGAGGTCCAGACACTGCTTTCCCGCGCCATTGCGGAAGGAAGGGATGCGGCTAAATACACAATACGTTGTGGCCTTGACACCGCCGACTCGCTGGGCAGGTCTATTGCAACGACGGTGGCGCTCAGACGCCACGCCTGGCTGAGAACCACTGGTTTTTCAGGGGATGTCCAGAATACTCTCATGGACATGCCCTTTGATGGAGTCGGTCTTTTTGGGTCCAAAGCAGACCATGCGTTGGAGCGCTTTAAGGACTCACGGGCTACTGCCAAGTCCCTGGGCCTTTCTGCTACACGCCCTCCGCTGACTTCTGCTTTTCGCCCCTATCGTGGCCACGGTAGAGGCGCCCCTTCACGTCAGCAGCCCAGCCACCGGCCCGCGCAGCAGGCGTCTTCGCGTGGCCGAGGACGTGGATTCCGCCGTGGCGGATCGGGCAACCAGCGTGCGGGTCAGGCCACCACCTCCAACCCGTCCGCGGCCTCCAAGCCCTCCTAGTCCCTCCTTTCAGGTGCACAGCACGCCAGTAGGGGGCAGGGTCCGCCATCACCTTCCCCACTGGCGTACCATCACCTCGGACAGGTGGGTCTTGGACATTGTCCGAAGGGGCTACTCCCTCCCCTTCGAGACCACCCCCCAGCCATGCCACCTCAATTCCACCGCATGTCAGGGGATCACTTGGTGCTTCTACAGAAGGAAGTCACGGCCCTCTTGACCAAGAGGGCCATCGAGCGTGTTCCGACCCCAGAAGTAGGGCTTGGTTGCTACTCCCACTACTTTCTGGTGCCCAAAAAGGACAAGGAGGACATGCGTCCTATCTTGGACCTCCGGAACGTCAACGCTTCCTCCGGAAGGAGAAGTTCAAGATGCTCACCCTAGCTCAGGTCTTGACTGCCCTCGACCCTGGAGACTGGTTGGTAGCGTTGGACTTGCAGGACGCATATTTCCACATCCCCGTCCTGCCGGCCCACCGGCGTTACCTTCGGTTCACGGTAGGCCCCGAGCATTTTCAGTTCACCGTGCTCCCCTTTGGCCTTACAAGTGCCCCTCGGGTGTTCACGAAAGTGATGGCGGTGGTCGCAGCTCATCTGCGCCGGGCAGGGGTTTCAGTCTTCCCCTACCTCGACGACTGGCTGCTGAAGGCGGGCTCGTCCCAGGCAGTCGTCTCCCACCTCCAGACTACGGCCGAACTCCTGCACTCGCTGGGGTTCTCCATCAATGTGCCGAAGTCGCATCTGGTTCCTTCTCCACAGCTCCTTTTCATCGGAGCAGTTCTGGACACGACGCAGTTTCGGGCCTATCCTCCCGAACGGCGAGTCCGGGATATTCAGGCTATGATTCCGATCTTTCAGCCTTTATCCTGGGTTTCGGTACGGATGACCCTGAGGCTGCTGGGCCTCATGGCCTCCTGCATCCTGCTGGTCAATCATGCCAGATGGCATATGCGGGCTCTGCAGTGGGACCTGAAGTTCCAGTGGGCGCAGCACCAGGGCAACCTGTCCGATCACGTCCAGATCTCGGAGGGGACTGCAAGACAGTTGCAGTGGTGGCTCTCGAACCGGCAATGGGTCATGGGCAGATCCCTCTCCCTTCCCCAGCCAGAGCACACAGTTGTGACGGACGCGTCCCTTCTGGGATGGGGCGGTCACATGGGAGAGGCGGAGATCAGAGGCCTCTGGTCTCCGGCGGAGTCCTGGCTCCATATCAACATTCTTGAGCTACGGGCGATCCGACTTACACTCAAGGCATTCCTTCCCTCTGTCAAAGGGAAGGTAGTGCAGGTGTTCACAGACAACACCACCGCCATGTGGTACTGCAACAAACAGGGCGGGGTGGGGTCTTGGACCCTTTGTCAGGAGGCTCTGCGCCTCTGGACATGGCTGGAACATCAGGGCATGTTCCTGATGGTTCAACACCTGGCAGGTTCCCTGAACGCCAGGGCGGACGAACTCAGCCGCAGGTGCATGATGGATCACGAATGGCGTCTTCACTCGGAAGTGGCGCAAGGACTCTTTCTACAATGGGGAGAGCCTTGGTTAGATCTATTCGCCACCGAAGAGAACGCGCAATGTCATCAGTTCTGCGCGTTGGAATTTCCAAGGCGTCACTCGCTCGGCGACGCTTTCGTCACGAGTGGAGTTGCGGTCTGTTGTACGCCTTTCCGCCTATACCACTTCTACCCAGAGTGTTGAAGAAGATTCGGCACGACCGGGCCCAAGTCATTCTTGTGGCTCCGGACTGGGCTCGAAGAGTTTGGTATCCCGAGCTACTCAATATGAGCGTAGATCCCCCGATCCGTCTGCCTCTTCGGGAGGATCTTCTGTCGCAGCAGCAGGGGACGGTCCTCCACCCGAACCTGTCCAGTCTACACCTGCTTGCGTGGAGATTGAGCGGCGGCAGTTGATTCCTTTCGACTTGCCTCCCGAAGTTTGTGATGTGATTCTGGCAGCCAGGCGTCCCTCCACTAAGGTGGTATACGCCTGCAGGTGGAACAAATTTGTGGCATGGTGCACAGCAAAGGCTGTGAATCCCCTTTCTGCCCCTCTTTCTGAGGTCCTTCTGTTCCTTCTCTCTCTGGCCCAACAGGGTTCTGCCCTGGGTACCATCAAGGGTTATCTTTGTGCTATCTCGGCCTTCCTCAGGCTTCCTGATCAGCCCTCCCTTTTCAAGTCCCCTGTTGTTAACAGGTTCTTAAAAGGCATTACTCACCTCTTCCCTCCTGTTCCGTTTGTGATGCCTCAGTGGGACTTGAACTTGGTTCTTACCTTTTAATGTGCGCTCCCTTTGAGCCTCTACATAACTGTCCTCTTCGTCTTCTGACTCTAAAGACAGCCTTTCTGGTGGCCATCACCTCCGCTCGGCGGGTGAGTGAGCTCCAGGCTCTATCTTGCAAACCTCCCTTTCTGTCTGTTCATCCGGACAAGGTTGTTCTTCGGACGCGTCCGTCCTTCTTGCCAAAGGTGGTTACTGCTTTCCATATTGGGCAGACCATCACTTTGCCCACCTTCTTTCCGCCTCCGCATCCTTCCAGAGAGGAAGAGAGGCTCCACCGTCTGGACCCAAAACGTGCGCTCTCCTTCTATATTGACCGCACAAAACACTTCCGGGTGGATGACCAGCTCTTTGTTGGCTACGTGGGCGCCAAAAGGTCGGGCGGTGCACAAGAGGACCATCTCCCGCTGGGTTACCTTGTGCATCAAGACCTGCTATTCTTTGGCTAAGAAGGAGCCTCCTGTTGGGCTGCGGGCCCATTCCACCAGGGCAACGGCTGCTACCACGGCTTTGGGCCGCGGTGTTCCGCTGCCGGTTATTTGTCAGGCAGCTACGTGGGCCTCGCTGCACACGTTTACAAAGCATTACTGCCTTGACAGTCAGGTCCGGAGGGACGGCTTCTTTGGCCGTTCTGTCCTCCAGGACTTCCTTGTCTGATCTTTGTTCGCAGACCCACCACCGGGGTTGGTATTGCTGGGGTATCTATTCTAAGGTAAGGAATCTGTCACTAACGTGTCTCTTTCAGATGCACAAGTTACTAACTTGTGTAACGATATATCTGTAAGAGACAGTAGTTAGTGACAGATTCCTTACCGCCCCACCCATCCTCCCCGTTCTGCGAACTGATTTCTAGGGTTAAGGTCATCCCTTTCAGGGCCCTAGTATTTTTCAGACACCTATGTCAGCTTCTTGCATGGCTCTGCGTTCCTGGCGCGGAAAGTCGTGTACAGAACTGACGTCAGCGCGCAGGGGCGGCGCCTAAGTACTGCCCGCGACGTCATCCCGGCGATCACGACGCCGACGACGGACGCGGAGCCGCACGACGACGCCTACCGACGCGCAAGGGTACTGCTACGCAAAAACTTTCCGGATCCAGCCTGACGCCTGGGGATATTCTAAGGTAAGGAATCTGTCACTAACTACTGTCTCTTACAGATATATCGTTACACAAGTTAGTAACTTGTGCTTTAATGCCTTTGTTGTTCAACATCAACGTAAATTCATAGTTCCATATGCATCAAGATATATTACATCCAAGAATAGCCATATACCCAATGCATTTCGGGTCGATACAAGACCCTTCCTCAGGGGTCCCTTAGCGGAAATTCGAAATGACGCCGATCAGCTACCCGCGTCCTCAGTGCGAATGGTTGCAGATACACCTGCTATGCATACTTCTGCCATTTAATGTTGGGTCCGGACTTTGTAAGTTGTTTTTCTCGAGGAAGCTTTATGATCGGCGTTGTCGTCACCCACCCCTTCGAGGTATTGTGCACGTCGAACACTTTGTGCCTCAAATTCTTTTCCACCATCGGGCTCAGACGGACTACGTTGAAGCTGTTCAGAATTCGACTCTACACGGCCTACGGGAAAACAGTTGCTATCAGAATCGACTTCTACACCGGTAAAGGACTTCCAGTAATCCGACATAGTCAACCGTCGAGAATGATCATATCTGAAAGAGACACGTTAGTGACAGATTCCTTACCTTAGAATATCGTCAGGCTGGATCCGGAAAGTTTTTGCGTAGCAGTACCCTTGCGCGTCGGTAGGCGGCGTCGTGCGGCTCCGCGTCCGTCGTCGGCGTCGTGATCGCCGGGATGACGTCGCGGGCAGTACTTAGACGCCGCCCCTGCGCGCTGACATCAGTTCTTCTTTTTCCGCGCCAGCAAGCGCAGATCCGGGAAGAGCAGTGCCCTAGTCATTTTTTGACTAACTTTTTTGGTGAATTTTTTCACTGTTTCTTTTCGTATTGACTCCAAGGTGTCGTTAGGGATGCCCGGCTTTAAGCGTTGCGACGCCTGTGCTCGGATGATGTCCATCACAGACCCGCATCTGGAGTGTCTCTTCTGTCTCTGGCGAGACCACGACACGAAGTCGTGTTCCGACTGCCGGTCCCTAAACCCGAAAGCTTTGTGAGAGCGGTCTCGAAAGCTCCTCGAGGCCCGGCAGTCGGCTCCGCGCCGCACCAAGCCCCGGTCGCGTGAGGGGTCGGTCGCGGAGTCCTCATCGGTCGTCGGAATCCAAGTCTTCGTCGTCCGGTAAGTCTAAACACAAGAAGTCCAAGAAGCATCATCGCTCTAGGACTTCGCCTCGCCGGTCTCGCGACTCGGCTGAGGCCCCTCCCGGCACCGTCCCCGCGGCCCCGGACATGCCTGTGGAGTCGCCCCCGCAATACCCGTCCTTCCCGGGTTCGGGGGCGGATCCGGCCCAAATACAGGAATTCCTGTCGGCCATGGCCCGCCTCTTCGGGCCTCAAGGTCCCTCCGGTGCGCCTTCGGGCCCCGCGGGCCCTGATTGGGTTGCCCCGGCGTCGCCGACGACTCCGGTCCCGGCGTCGCTCGTGCCTCCAGCCTCGATCCCGGCTCCGGCTTCGGCCCCGGCCTCGATCCCGGCTCCGGTGGTACCGCAACCCCCATCGACGCCTGTCGACCTGACCACGCCTCCGCCGGCGCCGATGTCTCCGGTGCCGTTCCTGACGCCGCCCGGGGCTCCGGGCGGCGTCGTCCCCCTGTACTCTCCGGCTCCGGACATGGAGCCGGACCGACGTCGCTCGACGCCGGTTCCGACGCCGGTGAGACCTTGGGTCCCAAATGTCCCTCCTCCTCCTTATTTTGAACCGGAGGAGGACCAGGAGGACTGGGAGGGGTCTGAGGACCCTCTGGCACAACAGTGTCAGTATCATGAGGACTGGGCAGAGGAACTAGGGGATGCCAGTGGTCTAGATACTTCCCCTGACACTGGCATGCTGTCTCCTCCCGTGGCTACGGAGGAGGGAGCCAATTTTGCAACGGTGTTGCGTAGGGCAGCTGGAGCCTTACATCTCCGACTCCCTACTGTGGCGGTCAAGACTAATCTCTTGACAGAAGTGCTTCAGCCGGCAGCCTCCTCCTTGGAGACTGTGCTGCTGTTTAACGATGCACTCACTGACGTTCTTTTGGGCGCCTGGTCCAAGCCCAACACAGGGGCTCCTGTGGATAGGAACGTGTCCCGACGCCATCGCCCAGCTCCGGGCGACCCCTTGTTTCTCTCTGTCCACCCCACTCCTGAGAGCTTGGTTGTCCAAGCCTCGGCTTCCCAAACCGCCTTCCCTACCGCCCCTCCGGATAGGGAATCCAAACGCCTGGATCAATTTGGGAAGAAGGGTTTTTCTTCCTCCAGTGCTGGCTTGCGGTCCATCAACACCGCTTGTCTTTTGGGCCGATATACCCACTCCCTGTGGGATTCGGTGGCGACTGTTTTGCCCCAGTGTTCTGAGGAGGTCCAGACACTGCTTACCCGCGCCATTGCGGAAGGTAGGGATGCGGCCAAATACACCATACGTTGTGGCCTTGATACCGCCGACTCGCTGGGCAGATCTATTGCAACGACGGTGGCGCTGCGTCGCCACGCCTGGCTGAGAACCACTGGTTTCTCGGGTGATGTCCAGAATACACTCATGGACATGCCCTTTGATGGAGTCGGTCTTTTGGTTCCAAAGCAGACCATGCGTTGGAGCGTTTTAAGGACTCACAGGCTACTGCCAAGTCCCTGGGCCTTTCTACTGCACGCCCTCCGCTAACCTCTGCTTTTCGCCCCTATCGTGGACACGGAAGGGGCGCCCAGTCACTTCAGCAGCCCAGCCACCGGCCCGCGCAGCAGGCGTCTTCGCGTGGCCGAGGACGTGGATACCGCTGTGCCGGTTCGGGCAACCAGCGTGCGGGTCAGGCCACACACCCCGCCCCGTCTGCGGCCTCCAAGCCCTCCTAGTCCCTCCTTTCAGGTGCACAGCACGCCAGTTGGGGGCAGGGTCCGCCATCACCTTCACCACTGGCGTGCCATCACCTCGGACAAGTGGGTCTTGGACATTGTCCGAAGGGGCTACTCCCTCCCCTTCGAGACCACCCCCCCAGCCATGCCACCTCAATTCCACCGCATGTCAGGGGATCACTTGGTGCTTCTGCAGAAGGAAGTCACGGCCCTCTTGGCCAAGAGGGCCATCGAGCATGTTCCGACCCCAGAAGTAGGGCGTGGTTGCTACTCCCACTACTTTCTGGTGCCCAAAAGGACAAGGAGGACATGCGTCCTATCTTGGACCTCCGGAACGTCAATCGCTTCCTCCGGAAGGAGAAGTTCAAGATGCTCACCCTAGCTCAGGTCTTGACTGCCCTCGACCCTGGAGACTGGTTGGTAGCGTTGGACTTGCAGGACGCCTATTTCCACATCCCCGTCCTGCCGGCCCACCGGCGTTACCTTCGGTTCACGGTAGGCCCCGAGCATTTTCAGTTCACCGTGCTCCCCTTTGGCCTTACCAGTGCCCCTCGGGTGTTCACGAAAGTGATGGCGGTGGTCGCAGCTCATCTGCGCCGGGCAGGGGTTTCAGTCTTCCCCTACCTCGACGACTGGCTGCTGAAGGCGGGCTCGTCCCAGGCAGTCGTCTCCCACCTCCAGACTACGGCCGAACTCCTGCACTCGCTGGGGTTCTCCATCAATGTGCCGAAGTCGCATCTGATTCCTTCTCCACAGCTCCTTTTCATCGGAGCAGTTCTGGACACGACGCAGTTTCGGGCCTATCCTCCCGAACGGCGAGTCCGGGATATTCAGGCTATCATTCCGATCTTTCAGCCTTTATCCTGGGTTTCGGTACGGATGACCCTGAGGCTGCTGGGCCTCATGGCCTCCTGCATCCTGCTGGTCAATCATGCCAGATGGCATATGCGGGCTCTGCAGTGGGACCTGAAGTTCCAGTGGGCGCAGCACCAGGGCAACCTGTCCGATCACGTCCAGATCTCGGAGGGGACTGCAACACAGTTGCAGTGGTGGCTCTCGAACCGGCAATGGGTCATGGGCAGATCCCTCTCCCTTCCCCAGCCAGAGCACACAGTTGTGATGGACGAGTCCCTTCTGGGATGGGGCGGTCACATGGGAGAGGCGGAGATCAGAGGCCTCTGGTCTCCGGCGGAGTCCCGGCTCCATATCAACCTTCTGGAGCTCCGGGCGATCCGACTTGCACTCAAGGCATTCCTTCCCTCTGTCTGTCAAAGGGAAGGTAGTGCAGGTGTTCACAGACAACACCACCGCCATGTGGTACTGCAACAAACAGGGCGGGTTGGGGTCGTGGACCCTCTGTCAGGAGGCTCTGCGCCTCTGGACATGGCTGGAACATCAGGGCATGTTCCTGATGGTTCAACACCTGGCAGGTTCCCTGAACGCCAGGGCGGACGAACTCAGCCGCAGGTGCATGATGGATCACGAATGGCGTCTTCACTCGGAAGTGGCGCAAGGACTCTTTCTACAATGGGAAGAGCCTTGGTTAGATCTATTCGCCACCGAAGAGAACGCGCAATGTCATCAGTTCTGCGCGTTGGAATTTCCAAGGCGGCACTCGCTGGGCGACGCTTTTCGTCGCGAGTGGAGTTGCGGTCTGTTGTACGCCTTTCCACCTATACCACTTCTACCCAGAGTGTTGAAGAAGATTCGGCACGACCGGGCCCAAGTCATCCTTGTGGCTCCGGACTGGGCTCGAAGAGTTTGGTATCCCGAGCTACTCAGTATGAGCGTAGATCCCCCGATCCGTCTGCCTCTTCGGGAGGATCTTCTGTCGCAGCAGCAGGGGACGGTCCTCCACCCGAACCTGTCCAGTCTACACCTGCTTGCGTGGAGATTGAGCGGCGGCAGTTGATTCCTTTCGACTTGCCTCCCGAAGTTTGTGATGTGATTCTGGCAGCCAGGCGTCCCTCCACTAAGGTGGTATACGCCTGCAGGTGGAACAAATTTGTGGCATGGTGCACAGCAAAGGCTGTGAACCCCCTTTCTGCCCCTCTTTCTGAGGTCCTTCTGTTCCTTCTTTCTCTGGCCCAACAGGGTTCTGCCCTGGGTACCATCAAGGGTTATCTCTGTGCTATCTCGGCCTTCCTCAGGCTCCCTGATCAGCCCTCCCTTTTCAAGTCCCCTGTTGTTAACCGGTTCTTAAAAGGCATTACACACCTCTTCCCTCCTGTTCCGTTTGTGATGCCTCAGTGGGACTTGAACTTGGTTCTTACCTTTTTAATGTGCGCTCCCTTTGAGCCTCTACATAACTGTCCTCTTCGTCTTCTGACTCTAAAGACAGCCTTTCTGGTGGCCATCACCTCCGCTCGGCGGGTGAGTGAGCTCCAGGCTCTATCATGCAAACCTCCCTTTCTGTCCATCCAGACAAGGTTGTTCTTAGGACGCGTCCGTCCTTCTTGCCAAAGGTGGTTACTGCCTTCCACATTGGGCAGACCATCACTTTGCCTACCTTCTTTCCGCCTCCGCATCCTTCCAGAGAGGAAGAGAGGCTCCACCGTCTGGACCCAAAACGTGCGCTCTCTTTCTATATCGACCGCACAAAACACTTCCGGGTGGATGACCAGCTCTTTGTTGGCTACGTGGGCGCCAAAAAGGTCGGGCGGTGCACAAACGAACCATCTCCCGCTGGGTTACCTTGTGCATCAAGGCCTGCTATTCTTTGGCTAAGAAGGAGCCTCCTGTTGGGCTGCGTGCCCATTCCACCAGGGCAACGGCTGCTACCACGGCTTTGGGCCGCGGTGTTCCGCTGCAGGTTATCTGTCAGGCAGCTACGTGGACCTCGCTGCACACGTTTACAAAGCATTACTGCCTTGACAGTCAGGTCCGGAGGGACGGCTTCTTTGGCCGTTCTGTCCTCCGGGACTTCCTTGTCTGATCTTTGTTCGCAGACCCACCACCGGGGTTGGTATTGCTGGGGTATCTATTCTAAAGTAAGGAATCTGTCACTAACGTGTCTCTTTCAGATGCACAAGTTACTAACTTGTGTAACGATATATCTGTAAGAGACAGTAGTTAGTGACAGATTCCTTACCGCCCCACCCATCCTCCCCGTTCTGCGAACTGATTTCTAGGGTTAAGGACATCCCTTTCAGGGCCCTAGTATTTTTCAGACACCTATGTCAGCTTCTTGCATGGCTCTGCGTTCCTGGCGCGGAAAGTCGTGTACAGAACTGACGTCAGCACGCAGGGGCGGCGTCTAAGTACTGCCCGCGACGTCATCCCGGCGATCACGACGCCGACGACGGACGCGGAGCCGCACGACGCCGCCTACCGACGCGCAAGGGTACTGCTACGCAAAAACTTTCCGGATCCAGCCTGATGCCTGGGGATATTCTAAGGTAAGGAATCTGTCACTAACTACTGTCTCTTACAGATATATCGTTACACAAGTTAGTAACTTGTGCCTCTGGGTGATGGAGACGAAGAAAGAACTTTTCAGACAGTGCCCTCGGCTCTGACACATAACATTTGTAACGTGTGCCTCTCTCCGGAGCACAAGGAACAGTGCGCCGCTTGCGCATTGTTCAAAAATAAAGACTCTTCTGACACAACGAGATAGATGCCTCGCACACACTATGGAACATGCAGTCGAGGCAGAGTTTAGCCACGACAGCGATGTGGACAGTGAGGCCAGCTCTCCGACAGGATGTACGGTCATTGCCAGCCCACACTACACTGCGTGCAAGATATCTTCTGGGCAAGAACAAGCTCCGGTACAGCCCAATTCACTGGCGCCGATCACAGACTTAGGACTGAGGACCAAGACAAACCACGTACCGTTTGTACTACTACAACCCCCCCCCCCCATGCAAAGAAGATAACACACTCACCACCACCAATACCCCGCCATGGTGCCCCACAATGTTTGGGTTCAGGATGACACTGTGACCAAGCCTCAGAGCAGAGAAAGGATGAGAATATTCTTGATCCTGATTGGGTGGCCAAGCAACAACAAGGGTAAGGTTCAAAAACGCTAATGGCACCGAAGAGTGCATCGGTGCCGACCAAGCGTTCGACACCAAGGCATCACTCAGAACCGACAAAAATATCGGCACCGAAGAGTTCCAAGAAACCTACATCGGAGCCAAAAAAACCTATGGAATCGAGCAGAATGACGTCGAAAACTTCGGAACCGAGTTCTGAGAAACACCATGGACGCTCTTCTAAAGAGAAGAAAATCCATGAATCCACATTTGAAAGCCTCAAACTGTTTCTAAAAGCACTTCTTCTGCACACAAGAAACAGAAGACACAAAGAACTAAACCCACTTAAAATCAAGGGGTAGTATTTGAGGGACTGCAATATTTTATGCAAGAAAAAAGAAAAGAGGCTGCTAAAAGAAAGGCAGAACAACCACTTCCTCAGCCTTCACAAAAGATTGTACCACAATTAACTACGGCCATAAGCCCTTTAATTTTTAGTGTACCTGCTTCACCTCAAACTCGTTTACCCTCTCCACAAGGAGAAGAAGAGGGAGAAATACAGGACACTGATTCCCAGGGCACACAACATACTGATGACACACCTGCCCCATGGGAAGACAATGTTGTGGTTCTACCAGATTCACATATGGAACCACCAGTGTCTACAAAGCATTCTCCCCTGATGACACTTCATCCTATCATAGCGTCATACAAAGAGTTGCTGAATATCATAAGTTCCCAATGCATTCCACAGAAGAGGAAAGTGACTTTCTCATTGAAACACTTTCACGCACTGAACGCACTTTCCAATATTTCAAATCCGTAAGCATAGAGAAAAAATATATACCCTCACTAAATGACCCAGTCTACATTCAAGGTAATCCCGCAGCAGATTGCCTTGTAGTCACCACTGCTAGGAAGAGCAGCTGCACAAGGCACTGGAGAGGCACCTCCTCCCGATAAGGAAAGCAAAAGGATTGACGCAGTTGCAAAAAAAGCTGCCAGAGGGCACGCAAATCATTGGAGGATTGCAAATTCTGTGGGCCTGCTCTCATGCAACAGAGCAACCTGGGATGATATACAGGAGCTCATGCAACATCTTCAGGAGGAATATAGAAAAAAGGGAGAAGATCTGGTTAATGAGGGTAAAATCATTTCAAATGCTACCATCAAATGTGCCTTAGATGTAGCAGACACTGCGGCTATGGGCATAAGCACATCTATTTTGCTCAGAAGACGTGCGGCTACGCATTTCTAGGTTGAAATCCAAAGTACAATAACATATTTTAAATGTGCCTTTTGATGGAGAACATCTTTTTGGTCCCGCAGTAGATTCTCATCTGGAAAAAAAAATAAAGACACCGACACTGCCAAGTCAATGGGTGCTTTACAGACCACAACACGAAAACAGCCCTTTCGGAGGTACCAAGGTAGAGAAAATAATTCCTACCAGTGTCAACAGCAACAATACCATCAGCAGGAGCATGGTTACTAACGTAGAGGCTACAAAAATAATAGAGGAAGAGGCACACCCAACAAGGGCACCTCACCCCCCACACAACTAAATGACTTGTTCACACTTCCCCCGAACATAAAACATCTGTCGGGGAAGGCAACAACACTTCCATCTGAAAGAGACACGTTAGTGATAGATTCCTTACCTTAGAATATCCCCAGGCGTCAGACTGGATCCGGAAAGTTTTTTCGTCAGCAGTACCCCTGCGCGTCGGTAGGTGGCGTCGTGCAGCTCTGCGTTCGTCGCTGGCGTCGTAAGCGCCGAGATGACGTCACGGAGACTGCTTAGGCACCACCCATGCGCGCTGACGTCAGTTCTTTCTTTTTTCGCGCCAGCAAGCGCAGATCCAGTTAGAGCACGTACCTTAGTCACTTTTTGACTATTTATTTTTGGGACTTTTGTCTCTACTTCTTTAAATCTTGACTCCTGGTGCCACGTAGGGATGCCTGGGTTTAAATCCTGCGGGGCCTGCCGCAGTACGATGTCGGTGGCCGACCCCCATGGCGTCTGTCTCTACTGTCTGGAGCGCGACCATGACTCCCGGTCATGTTCCGACTGTCTGGTCATGGCTCCGAAGGCTTTGCGGGAGCGGTCCCGAAAGCTGCTGGAGGCCCGACAGTTGTCTCCGTGCCGTTCGAGGTCCAGGGGTCGCTCAAGGGACCGGCCGCGGAGTCATCATCATCACTCCTCTGGGTCCAAGTCTTCACCCTCGGAATCGGGTAAGCGACGTCACAAAAAGAAGTCGAAGAAGCGCGTACGCTCTCCGACCTCCCCCTGTCGGTCTTCGGACGAGGGGGCCCGGGGTCCTTCCCCCGCGGCTCCGTTGGAGCCTGTCAGTCCCGCGCCCTACCTGCCATACCTGGGTCCGTCGGCGACTCCGGCCCAGGTGCAAGAGTTTCTTGCTGCCATGGACCGCCTTTTCAGGCCTAGGGCTCCCGCCGGCGCGCCTTTGGGCCCCGCGGTCCCTCTTGAGGGCCCTTGGTTGCCTCCGGCCCCGGCGCCGCAAGGTCCTCCGCCGGCGGCTCCGGCGCCCCCTGCGGCTCCCTTCCCGGTGCCGCACTGGGTTCCGTTCGTCCCACCTCCGCCCTTGCCCGAGTTTCCGGGCAATTTTGCTCCAGCTTGGGACCCTGATTGGGGCTTAGAGCCGGAACGGCGTTGACCGGCGCCGTTCTCGGCGCCGGTGGAGCATTTGTTTTCCCCTGTGCCTCCCCCGCCGCTGCAGCCTGTGCCTCGGGCCGTTGTGGAGGGGGAGGACTGGGAGGGGTCGGAAGACCCTCTTGCACGGCAGTGTGAGTCTGAACAGGAGTGGGCAGAAGACTCAGAGGATGCAGGTGGCCTTGACCTCTCCCCTGAGCCTGGGTTTGTGTCTCCTCCCACTGTCATGGAGGAAGGCGCCACATACACTGTGGTGCTCCGTAGGGCAGCTGAGGCTCTTGACCTTGACTTGCCTACTGTTACCCTCCGGACTAACGTCCTTACTGAAGTGCTTCAGCCGGCGGCAAGTTCTATGGAACCTCTGCTTCCGTTCAATGAGTCCTTGACGGATGTTTTGATGGGTACCTGGTCTAGGCCTGCCACAGGGGTTCCTGTGGATAAAAACGTGGCCAGGCGTCACCGCCCGGCACCGGGTGACCCTGCCTTTTTGACAACTCATCCGACACCGGAGAGCCTGGTCATTCAGGCCTCCACTTCCCAAACTGCATTCCCTACCGCTCCGCCGGATAAGGAATCAAAAAAGCTGGAGCAGTTTGGCAAAAAGTTGAATTCCTCTGCCAGCCTGGGGCTGCGGTCAGTCAACACCGCATGCCTCTTGGGCCGCTATTCTCACGCTGTGTGGGACACAGTGGCGCAAACTCTGCCCCAGTGCCCGGAGGAGGTTCGGGCTGTGCTTTCCCAAGCTGTTGCAGAAGGGAAGGATGCCGCGAAGTTCGCCATTCGGTGTGGGTTGGACACCGCGGACTCTTTGAGGAGAGCCATCTCCACGACGGTGGCCTTGCGGCGACACGCCTGGCTGCGGTCCACAGGGTTTTCGGGGGATGTCCAGAGTTCCCTCATGGACATGCCTTTTGATGGTATTCGTCTGTTTGGCGATAAGGCAGACAGTGCGCTGGAGCGTTTTAAGGACTCTCGGGCTACCTTTCGTTCCTTTCGTGGCCGCGAAAGGGGCGCCCCTACACGCCCGTTAAGCCAAAGGCCTGCACAGAACCAACCTCAGCGCGGGCGTGGTGGCCGCCGTGGCGGCACAGGGGGCCAGCGTGCGGGTCAGTCCACCTCCGCTCCCGCAGCATCCGCCTCAAAGCCTTCCTAGTCTGAGCTTTGGGGTGCACCACATGCCGGTGGGCGGCAGGATTCAACATCACCTCCCCCACTGGCGTTCTGTCACTTCGGACAGGTGGGTGCTGCTAATCGTCCGAAGGGGCTACTCCCTCCCCTTCGAGTCTGCCCCCCCGGCCATGCCACCTCAGTTCCACCGCATGTCGGGGGATCACTTGGCGCTTCTCCGACAGGAAGTCACGGCCCTCTTGGCCAAGGGGGCATCGAGCGTGTTCCTGGGCCAGAAGTAGGACATGGTTGTTATTCCCACTACTTTCTGGTCCCCAAGGAGGACAAAGGGGGCTTGCGCCCCATCTTGGACCTCAGGAACGTCAATCGCTTCCTCCGGAAGGAGAAGTTCAAGATGTTGACTCTGGCTCAGGTCTTGGCTGCCCTCGACCCTGGAGACTGGATGGTAGCGTTGGACTTGCAGGGTGCATATTTTCACATTCCCATCCTGCCGGCCCACCGGCGTTACCTGCAGTTCACGGTAGGCCAGGAGCATTTTCAGTTTACCGTGCTCCCCTTTGGCCTTACAAGCGCCCCTCGGGTGTTCACAAAAGTGATGGCGGTGGTCGCAGCTCATCTGCGCAGGTCAGGGGTGTCAGTCTTCCCCTACCTCGACGACTGGTTGTTGAAGGCGGGCTCGCCCCAGGCCGTCGTCACCCACCTTCAGACTACGGCCGACCTCCTGCATTTGCTGGGGTTCTCCATCAACGAGCCGAAGTCGCACCTGAGTCCCTCTCAGAAGCTCCCCTTCATCGGAGCGGTTCTGGATTCGACGCGGTTTCGGGTTTATCCTCCCGAGCAGCGAGTCCGGGATATTCAGGCTATGATTCCGATCTTTCAGCCTCTATCCTGGGTTTCAGTCAGGATGACCCTCCGGCTCCTGGGCCTGATGGCCTCCTGCATTCTGCTAGTGCAACATGCCAGGTGGCATATGCGGGCTCTGCAGTGGGACCTGAAGTTCCAGTGGGCACAGCATCAGGGCAACCTGTCCGATCATGTCCAGATCTCGGAGGGCACTGCACGACAATTGCGGTGGTGGCTCACGAATCGCGATTGGGTCAATGGCAGATCCCCCAACCGGAGCACACAGTGGTGACGGATGCGTCCCTCCTGGGATGGGGTGGCCACTTGGGAGAGGCGGAGATCAGAGGCCTCTGGTTTCCGGCGGAGTCCTGGCTCCATATCAATCTTTTGGAGCTTCGGGCGATCCGACTTGCACTGAAGGCATTCCTTCCCTCTGTCCGTGGCAGTGTAGTGCAGGTGTTCACGGACAACACCACTGCCATGTGGTATTGCAACAAACAGGGCGGGGTGGGGTCGTGGACCCTATGTCAGGAGGCTCTGCGCCTCTGGACTTGGCTGGAACATCAAGGCAATTACCTTGGTGGTTCAACACCTGGCAGGTTCTCTGAACGCCAGGGCGGACGAACTCAGCCGCCGGTGCTTGATGGATCACGAATGGCGTCTGAACTCGGACGTGGCGCAAGGTCTCTTTCTGCAGTGGGGAGAGCCTTGGTTAGATTTATTCGCCACCGAAGAGAACGCGCAATGTCATCAGTTCTGCGCGTTGGAATTTCCAAGGCGGCACTCGCTCAGCGACGCTTTTCGTCGCGAGTGGAGCTGAGGTCTGTTGTACGCCTTTCCGCCTATACCACTTCTGCCCAGAGTGCTGAAGAAGATTCGGCGCGACCGGGCCCAAGTCATCCTTGTGGCTCCGGATTGGGCACGAAGATACTGGTATCCCGAGCTACTCAACATGGCGATCGATCCCCCGATCCGACTGCCTCTTCGGGAGGATCTTCTGTCGCAGCAGCAGGGGACGGTCCTCCACCCAAACCTGTCCAGCCTCCACATCCATGCGTGGAGATTGAGCGGCGACAGTTGACAGCTTTCGATCTTCCTCTCGAAGTCTGTGATGTCATTCTGGCAGCCAGGCGTCCCTCCACTAAGACGGTATACGCCTGCAGGTGGAACAAGTTTGTGTCATGGTGCACAGCTAAGTCTGTGGATCCCCTTTCTGCCCCTCTTTCTGAGGTCCTTCTGTTCCTGCTCTCCTTGGCCCAGCAGGGCTCTGCTCTGGGCACTATCAAAGGTTATCTTTCGGCCATCTCCGCCTTTCTCAGGCTTCCACATCAGCCTTCTCTCTTTAAGTCCCCGGTTGTTAACCGTTTCCTGAAAGGCATTGCACACACGTTTCCTCCCGTGCCTTTCATAATGCCTCAATGGGACTTAAATCTTGTCTTGACCTATCTGATGTGCGCTCCCTTTGAGCCCTTCATAACTGTCCTTTACGTCTTCATACTCTCAAGACGGCTTTCCTGGTAGCTATCACCTCTGCCAGAAGAGTGAGTGAGCTCCAGGCTCTTTCTTCTAATCCTCCTTTCCTTTCTGTTCATCCGGACAAGGTGGTTTTAAGGACCCGTCCTTCTTTCTTGCCAAAGGTTGTCACGCCCTTCCACATCGGGCAGACCATCACTTTGCCCACCTTCTTTCCGCATCCTTCAAAAGAGGAAGAGAGACTCCACCGTCTGGACCCAAAACGTGCGCTCTCGTTCTATCTGAAGCACACACAACAGTTCCGGGTGGATGACCAGCTCTTTGTTGACCAAGTGGGCGCCAAAAAAGGTCGAGCCATGCACAAACTAACCATCTCTCGGTGGGTCGTTTTGTGCATCAAAGCGTGTTACTCGTTGGCTAAGAAGGAGCCTCCTGTGGGGCTGCGTGCCCATTCTACCAGGGCGACGGCAGCCACTACTGCCTTGGGACGCGGCGTCCCCTTGCAGGATATTTGTCAGGCAGCTACGTGGGCCTCGCTGCACACATTTACCAAGCATTACTGCCTTGACAGTCAAGTCCGGAGAGACGGCTTCTTTGGCCGTTCTGTTCTCCGTGACTTTCTGGTGTAATCTATTCGAAGACCCACCACCGGGGTTGGTATTGCTGGGGTATCTATCCTAAGGTAAGGAATCTATCACTAACGTGTCTCTTTCAGATGCACAAGTTACTACTTGTGTAACGATATATCTGTAAGAGACATTAGTTAGTGATAGATTTCTTACCGCCCCACCCATCCTCCCCGTTCTGCGAACTGATTCTAGGGTTAAGGTCATCCCTTTCAGGGCCCTAGTTTCATGGCACCAGTGGTCAGTTTCTTGCATGGCTCTGCGTTCCTGGCGCGGAAAGTCGTGTACAGAACTGATGTCAGCGCGCATGGGTGGCGCCTAAGTAGTCTCCGTAACGTCATCTCGGAGCTTACGACGCCAGCGACGAACGCGGAGCCGCACGACGCCACCTACCGACGCGCAGGGGTACTGCTGACGAAAAAACTTTCCGGATCCAGTCTGACCCCTGGGGATATTCTAAGGTAAGGAATCTATCACTAACTAATGTCTCTTACAGATATATCTGAAAGAGACACGTTAGTGACAGATTCCTTACCTTAGAATATCCCCAGGCGTCAGGCTGGATCCGGAATTTTTTTTGCGTAGAAGTACCCTTGCGCGTCGGTAGGCGGCGTCGTGCGGCTCCGCGTCCGTCGTCGGCGTCGTGATCGCCGGGATGACGTCGCGGGCAGTACTTAGGCGCCGCCCCTGCGCGCTGACGTCAGTTCTTCTTTTCCGCGCCAGCAAGCGCAGATCCGGGAAGAGCAGTGCCCTGGTCATTTTTTGACCATACTTTTTGGTGAAATCTTTTCACTGTTTTTCTCTCTCAAGGTGTCGTAGGGATGCCCGGTTTCAAACGTTGCGGCGCCTGTGCTCGGATGATGTCCGTCACCGACCCGCATTGGGAGTGTCTCTTCTGCCTCGGCCGAGGCCACGACACGGAGTCTTGTACCGACTGCCAGGCCCTCAACCCGAAAGCTTTGCGAGAGCGGTCTCGAAAGCTCCTGGAGGCCCGGCATTCGGCTCCGCGGAAGCCCCGGTCGCGTGAGAGGTCCAGGGGTCGATCGCGGAGTCCACACCGGTCGTCGGCGTCGAAGTCTTCTTCGTCCGGTAAGTCGAAACACAAGAAGTCCAAAAGCATCATCGCTCTAGGACTTCGCCTCGCCGGTCTCGCGATTCGGCTGAGGCCCCTCCCGGCACCGTCCCCGCGGCCCCGGACATGCCTGTGGAGTCGCCCCCGCCATACCCGCCCTTCCCGGGTTCGGGGCGAATCCGGCCAAAGTGCAGGAATTCCTGTCGACCATGGCCCGCCTCTTCGGGCCTCCAGGCCCCTCCGGTGCGCCTTCGGGCCCCGCGGGCCCGGATGGGGTTGCTCCGGCGTCGCCCGTGCCTCCAGCCTCGATCCCGGCTCCGGCCCCGGCCTCGATCCCGGCTCCACAACCCCCATCGACGCCGGTCGACCTAACGACACCTCCGCCGGCGCCGATGTCTCCGGTGCCGTTCTCGACGCCGCCCTGGGCTCCGGGCGGCGTCGTCCCCCAGTTCCTTCCGGCTCCGGACATGGACCCGGAACGACGTCGCTCGACGCCGGTTCCGGCGCCGATGGGGCCTTGGGTCCCAAATGTCCCTCCTCCTCCTTATTTTGAACCAGAGGAGGACCAGGAGGACTGGGAGGGGTCTGATGACCCTCTGGCACGGCAGTGTCAGTACGATGAGGACTGGACAGAGGGTCTAGGGGAGGCCAGTGGTCTGGATACTTCCCCTGACACTGGCATGCTGTCTCCTCCCGTGGCTACGGAGGAGGGAGCCAATTTTGCTACGGTGTTGCGTAGGGCGGCTGGGGCCTTACATCTCCAACTCCCTACTTTGACGGTCAAGCATAACATCTTGACAGAGGTGCTTCAGCCGGCGGCCTCCTCTGCGGAGACTGTGCTGCCGTTTAACGACTCCCTCACTGACGTTCTTTTGGGCGCCTGGTCCAAGCCCAACACAGGGGCTCCTGTGGATAGGAACGTGTCACGACGCCATCGCCCAGCTCCGGGCGACCCCCTGTTTCTCTCTGTTCACCCCACTCCTGAGAGCTTGGTTGTCCAAGCCTCCGCTTCCCAAACCGCCTTCCCTACCGCTCCTCCGGATAGGGAATCCAAACGCCTGGATCAATTTGGGAAGAAGGGTTTTTCTTCCTCCAGTGCTGGCTTGCGGTCCGTTAACACCGCTTGTCTTTTGGACCGATATACCCACTCCCTGTGGGATTCGGTGGCGGATGTTTTGCCCCAGTGTCCTGAGGAGATCCAGACACTGCTTTCCCGCGCCATTGCGGAAGGAAGGGATGCGGCTAAGTACACAATACGTTGTGGCCTTGACACCGCCGACTCGCTGGGCAGGTCTATTGCAACGACGGTGGCGCTCAGACGCCACGCCTGGCTGAGAACCACTGGTTTTTCAGGGGATGTCCAGAATACTCTCATGGACATGCCCTTTGATGGAGTCGGTCTTTTTGGGTCCAAAGCAGACCATGCGTTGGAGCGCTTTAAGGAATCACGGGCTACTGCAAAGTCCCTGGGCCTTTCTGCTACACGCCCTCCGCTGACTTCTGCTTTTCGCCCCTATCGTGGCCACGGTAGGGGCGCCCTTCACGTCAGCAGCCCAGCCACCGGCCCGCGCAGCAGGCGTCTTCGCGTGGCCGAGGACGTGGATTACGCCGTGGCGGATCGGGCAACCAGCGTGCGGGTCAGGCCACCACCTCCAACCCGTCCGCGGCCTCCAAGCCCTCCTAGTCCCTCCTTTCAGGTGCGCAGCACGCCAGTAGGGGGCAGGGTCCGCCATCACCTTCCCCACTGGCGTACCATCACCTCGGACAGGTGGGTCTTGGACATTGTCCGAAGGGGCTACTCCCTCCCCTTCGAGACCACCCCCCAGCCATGCCACCTCAATTCCACCGCATGTCAGGGGATCACTTGGTTCTTCTACAGAAGGAAGTCACGGCCCTCTTGACCAAGAGGGCCATCGAGCGTGTTCCGACCCCAGAAGTAGGGCGTGGTTGCTACTCCCACTACTTTCTGGTGCCCAAAAAGGACAAGGAGGACATGCGTCCTATCTTGGACCTCCGGAACATCAATCGCTTCCTCCGGAAGGAGAAGTTCAAGATGCTCACCCTAGCTCAGGTCTTGACTGCCCTCGACCCTGGAGACTGGTTGGTAGCGTTGGACTTGCAGGACGCATATTTCCACATCCCCGTCCTGCCGGCCCACCGGCGTTACCTTCGGTTCACGGTAGGCCCCGAGCATTTTCAGTTCACCGTGCTCCCCTTTGGCCTTACCAGTGCCCCTCGGGTGTTCACGAAAGTGTTGGCGGTGGTCGCAGCTCATCTGCGCCGGGCAGGGGTTTCAGTCTTCCCCTACCTCGACGACTGGCTGCTGAAGGCGGGCTCGTCCCAGGCAGTCGTCTCCCACCTCCAGACTACGGCCGAACTCCTGCACTCGCTGGGGTTCTCCATCAATGTGCCGAAGTCGCATCTGATTCCTTCTCCACAGCTCCTTTTCATCGGAGCAGTTCTGGACACGACGCAGTTTCGGGCCTATCCTCCCGAACGGCGAGTCCGGGATATTCAGGCTATCATTCCGATCTTTCAGCCTTTATCCTGGGTTTCGGTACGGATGACCCTGAGGCTGCTGGGCCTCATGGCCTCCTGCATCCTGCTGGTCAATCATGCCAGATGGCATATGCGGGCTCTGCAGTGGGACCTGAAGTTCCAGTGGGCGCAGCACCAGGGCAACCTGTCCGATCACGTCCAGATCTCGGAGGGGACTGCAAAACAGTTGCAGTGGTGGCTCTCGAACCGGCAATGGGTCATGGGCAGATCCCTCTCCCTTCCCCAGCCAGAGCACACAGTTGTGACGGACGCGTCCCTTCTGGGATGGGGCGGTCACATGGGAGAGGCGGAGATCAGAGGCCTCTGGTCTCCGGCGGAGTCCCGGCTCCATATCAACCTTCTGGAGCTCCGGGCGATCCGACTTGCACTCAAGGCATTCCTTCCCTCTGTCAAAGGGAAGGTAGTGCAGGTGTTCACAGACAACACCACCGCCATGTGGTACTGCAACAAACAAGGCGGGGTGGGGTCGTGGACCCTTTGTCAGGAGGCTCTGCGCCTCTGGACATGGCTGGAACATCAGGGCATGTTCCTGATGGTTCAACACCTGGCAGGTTCCCTGAACGCCAGGGCGGACGAACTCAGCCGCAGATGCATGATGGATCACGAATGGCGTCTTCACTCGGAAGTGGCGCAAGGACTCTTTCTACAGTGGGGAGAGCCTTGGTTAGATCTATTCGCCACCGAAGAGAACGCGCAATGTCATCAGTTCTGCGCGTTGGAATTTCCAAGGCGGCACTCGCTCGGCGACGCTTTTCGTCACGAGTGGAGTTGCGGTCTGTTGTACGCCTTTCCGCCTATACCACTTCTACCCAGAGTGTTGAAGAAGATTCGGCACGACCGGGCCCAAGTCATTCTTGTGGCTCCGGACTGGGCTCGAAGAGTTTGGTATCCCGAGCTACTCAATATGAGCGTAGATCCCCGATCCGTCTGCCTCTTCGGGAGGATCTTCTGTCGCAGCAGCAGGGGACGGTCCTCCACCCGAACCTGTCCAGTCTACACCTGCTTGCGTGGAGATTGAGCGGCGCCAGTTGATTCCTTTCGACTTGCCTCCCGAAGTTTGTGATGTGATTCTGGCAGCCAGGCGTCCCTCCACTAAGGTGGTATACGCCTGCAGGTGGAACAAATTTGTGGCATGGTGCACAGCAAAGGCTGTGAATCCCCTTTCTGCCCCTCTTTCTGAGGTCCTTCTGTTCCTTCTCTCTCTGGCCCAACAGGGTTCTGCCCTGGGTACCATCAAGGGTTATCTTTGTGCTATCTCGGCCTTCCTCAGGCTCCCTGATCAGCCCTCCCTTTTCAAGTCCCCTGTTGTTAACAGGTTCTTAAAAGGCATTACACACCTCTTCCCTCCTGTTCCGTTTGTGATGCCTCAGTGGGACTTGAACTTGGTTCTTACCTTTTTAATGTGCGCTCCCTTTGAGCCTCTACATAACTGTCCTCTTCGTCTTCTGACTCTGAAGACAGCCTTTCTGGTGGCCATCACCTCCGCTCGGCGGGTGAGTGAGCTCCAGGCTCTATCTTGCAAACCTCCCTTTCTGTCTGTTCATCCAGACAAGGTTGTTCTTAGGACGCGTCCGTCCTTCTTGCCAAAGGTGGTTACTGCTTTCCACATTGGGCAGACCATCACTTTGCCCACCTTCTTTCCGCCTCCGCTTCCTTCCAGAGAGGAAGAGAGGCTCCACCGTCTGGACCCAAAACGTGTGCTCTCCTTCTATATTGACCGCACAAAACACTTCCGGGTGGATGACCAGCTCTTTGTTGGCTACGTGGGCGCCAAAAAGGTCGGGCGGTGCACAAGAGGACCATCTCCCGCTGGGTTACCTTGTGCATCAAGACCTGCTATTCTTTGGCTAAGAAGGAGCCTCCTGTTGGGCTGCGTGCCCATTCCACCAGGGCAACGGCTGCTACCACGGCCTTGGGCCGCGGTGTTCCGCTGCCGGTTATATGTCAGGCAGCTACGTGGGCCTCGCTGCACACGTTTACAAAGCATTACTGCCTTGACAGTCAGGTCAGGAGGGACGGCTTCTTTGGCCGTTCTGTCCTCCAGGACTTCCTTGTCTGATCTTTGTTCGCAGACCCACCACCGGGGTTGGTATTGCTGGGGTATCTATTCTAAGGTAAGGAATCTGTCACTAACGTGTCTCTTTCAGATGCACAAGTTACTAACTTGTGTAACGATATATCTGTAAGAGACAGTAGTTAGTGACAGATTCCTTACCGCCCCACCCATCCTCCCCGTTCTGCGAACTGATTTCTAGGGTTAAGGACATCCCTTTCAGGGCCCTAGTATTTTTCAGACACCTATGTCAGCTTCTTGCATGGCTCTGCGTTCCTGGCGCGGAAAGTCGTGTACAGAACTGACGTCAGCGCGCAGGGGCGGCGCCTAAGTACTGCCCGCGACGTCATCCCGGCGATCACGACGCCGACGACGGACGCGGAGCCGCACGACGCTGCCTACCGACGCGCAAGGGTACTGCTACGCAAAAAACTTTCCGGATCCAGCCTGACGCCTGGGGATATTCTAAGGTAAGGAATCTGTCACTAACTACTGTCTCTTACAGATATATCGTTACACAAGTTCGTAACTTGTGCATCGTTACACAAGTAGTAACTTGTGCATCTGTTGTGGCAAAACATTTATTCAGACCAATGGGTATTATAAATTGTCAAACAAGGATATTGCCTAGAACTACTCCAACAACCACCAAATATTCCACCAAAGAAGAAGGTATTAAATCCACAACATCTACACCTGCTCAAAGAAGAAGTAAAGGCATTACTACAAATGGGGGCCATCGAAATAGTGCCACACAACTACCAAAACAAAGGAGTGTACTCCATTTATTTTCTAATACCGAAGAAAGATGGAACTCTTAGTACCCATTCTGGATCTACCCCCACTAAATCGCTATATACTGTTAGAACATTTTCACATGGTCACACTACAAGATGTAATACCACTACTTCAAAAAGGCAACTTCATGAATGCTTTAGACCTGAAAGACACTTACTTCCACATTCCAATTCATCCAGCACACAGGGGATACCTGAGATTTGTGGTAAGTGGGTATCATTATCAATTCAAAGCACCCTTCGGAGTAACAGCAGCCCCAAAGGTATCCACAAAATGTCTAGCAGTAGTAGCAGCAAAACTAAGAAGAGAAAACATTCATGTGTTTCTCTATCTTGACGATTGGCTAATCAAGAGTCCAGACAAATATAAATGTCTATCAGGCACCCAAAAGACAATAAATCTACTGCATCAATTGGGTTCCTCTATCAATGTAACAAAATCACATCTCCAACCATCCCAAATTCAACATTATCTGGGGTCAGGTCTCAATACCATCTCGGGGACCGCTTGCCCCAATCCCCAAAGGGTTCTCAATCTCCTGAACAAACTGGAACTTTTTCAGCCACATCATCACCTACCAGTGAAAACAATCATGAATATGATGGCATCTTGCATAGCAATAGCGCCTCATGCTCGCCTACACATGAGAACCCTCCAGGAGTGTTTAGCATCTCAATGGTCACAAGCGGGAGGGAACATGGAAGAACTAGTGTTGGTTTCACCCAAAGTTCATCAGCCTCTATTGTGGTAGAACAGTTCAAACATATTAGCAGGGAAAGCCTTCAAGAATCCAATCCCGCAGATAACAATCGCAACCGATGCATCACTTCTGGGATGGGGAGCTCACATGACGGACATTGTGGTTCAGGGACACTGGCCAACACAACAGCGGTTGTTACACATCAACATGTTAGAACCAATAGCCATTTTAATGGCTCTCAAAGCTTTTCTCACAAATAGCAGGAAAGACTGTCCTTCTATGCACAGGCAATATGACAGTGATATATTACATATAGAAACGGGGGAACCCATTCCATACAATTGTCCCAATTAGCACAAAAAATATGGAAATGGGCCAACAATCACAACATCCACCTCCTAACAATACATAGCAGGAGAAGAGAGCACAATAGCGTACTTCATCAGCAGAAAACATCAGCAGGTTCACGAATGGGAGATACACAGTACGTTACTACAAACTTACTTCCACACCCACAATAGATCTGTTCACAACAAAGGAAAATGCAAAATGCCAAAGCTTCGCATCCAGACATCCACACACGCAATCCAAGTGCAATGCTCTATGGAAGAACTGGTCAGGGATATTTGCTTTTGCTCCTCTCCCACTAATACCTTCAGTGGTCGGGAAACTCAGACAGACTTCAATGACTGATTATGATCGCACTCACATGGGTTCATCAACCATGGTACACAACACTACTGGAGCTCTCCCTACAACCTCATGAGAAGCTACCCAATTATCCAAATCTTGTAACACTCGGCAATGGCAGGGTGAGACATCCAACCCTCAACAGCTCAATCTCGCGATCTGGCTCCTGAGCTCATAGAATTTGGTTACCTCAATCTGCCTGAGAAGCAAGAAGCCCTACAACAAGAGCTTGCTGTGCAACAATGTGGAAGCGTTTTGTGCATTACTGTGCAACACAACATCTTCCCCAACAGAACAACAATTAATATGCTACCTGTTACATTTATAAAAGTCACAGTTCGCATACACCTCAATATGACTACATTTAGCAGCTATTGCAGCATATTTACAAAACAGGAAGCACCAGTCACTTTTCCGTATTCCTGTAATCAAAGCCTTCATGGAAGGATTAAAGAGTCATTCCACTACGTACTCTTCCAATACAAGCGTGGAATATAAACATTGTCTTAACACGACTTATGGGCCCAACATTTGAGCCGCTATAAATGTCAAATACAATTCTTGACATGGAAAATGGCTTTCCTTGTAGCAATAACATCCTTAAGAAGGGCCAGCAAAATACATGCCCTCACAATTGAAGAACCTTATTTCCAAGTCTTCACAAACAAAGTGCGTTTACGCACTAACCCAAAATTGTTACACAGGTTCTCACCATTTCATTTGAAGCAAACCTTTGAATTGCCAGTGTTCATTCCAAAACCACAAACTGTTGCAGAATGTTCATTACATACATTAGATGTTAAAAGGGCACTTATGTACTATGTGGAATGTCCTAAACCCTTCAGAAAAACAAACCAGCTTTTTGTCTCTTTTTTTAAATCCAACAAAAGGAAACACTATATACAAAGCAGGTATAGCAAAATGGATTGTTAAACGCATCCAAATATGTTATGCAGAAGCAAAAAGAACACTACCAAATATGCCAAAGGCTTATTCAACAAGAAAAAAGGAGCAAACATGTTTTTTTTAGGAAATATATCTCTCAATGGTATTTGCAATGCAGCAACATGGATAAATCCACACACTTTCACAAAACATTATTGTGTGGCTGGTCAATCAAGACAACAAGCTCTAGTTGGACAAACAGTCCTTCAAACATTATTTCAAACAACTGCACCATCTCCTGCCTAAAGCCACCGCGTGGAGGGGTACTGCTTTACAGTCTATGCATAGCATGTGTATCTGCAGCTAACACATGCTAAGAATGGATTATGTTACTTACCCTGTAAACATCTATTCATAGCGTGTAGTGCTGCAAATTCACATGCACCATCCCGCCTCCCCGGCAGGTATTAAATGGTGACAAAATACCTACAAAGCTGCATGTCTAACAGAAAACGCTTACTAAGCAGACTATCCTCACTCCTTTTTATGGCAAAAGGAAAACTCTGAGGACCAAAGCGTTCGACATGCGCAATACCTTGAGGAGGGAGGAGAAACGACACACAACGCCAATCATAAAGCTTCCTCGAGAAAACAACTTGCAAAGTCTGGGCTCAACACTAGATGGTAGAAGTATGCATAGCATGCGAATCTGCAGTACTACACGCTGCGAATAGATGCTTGCAGGATAAGTAACATAATCCTTTAGTAGCATGTGTGACTGTAGATAATCATGCTTCTCATACTTATGCCATCTAATGTTGGGCTCGGACTGCTGCAACTTGTTTTCTCCAAAGACGTCTTTTGAGACTCAAGTCATCAGTGACTCCTCTTCTAGTAGTGAACGTTCATGGGCACCAACTCCATTGTTCAATAATTTTTTCCTCCATCAGGTTTGGATATGTATCAATGTTGCTACTTGTCTTGTTGCATTCGACGCTGAACGTCATGGTCCCAAGACCCATTAATTCCCTTCCCACTGCTGAGAAGAGCTCTACTTCAACAATTGGTCAGTTTCCTTTTTCATCTCGACCCGCTCTGAATATTGTTGTCTACGACCGGGACTCATGCCAGGCCCCAACCTTTGGAGCCCATACCTTCCTTACAGATTCCAGGCGTTGAGGGTTATGGACAGGACGCCCTTCAAGTGAAGCCCTCCGTGCCACTCGAGGTACCCCATGGCTGACTCCATAGCATCTCTAATTTGTGGCTCTCCAGAGCATGATGACATCCGCTACGACTCCTGCCCAGCTTTCACCAGCAAGAAGACCCTTAGGCAGCAGAGAAACAGGAGCTCAGCCTACAACAAAATGTACCCCTTGTTGTCTGAAACACGGGACATCTTCGGTGAGGCGGACCTGCACAGTGCTGAAAAGGAGGACTAAGACGAGCTGTCTGGTGTACCAGCTTATCAGCCCAACTCGGAGATAATCCACTGTAGTTCTTCAAGGCCAGAGGAGGAGGAAGTCAAAGAGGAGGAACAGACTCAAGGACGTCCCGTTTATCTCACTTGACACCGAACCTCACGCCAAGTCCATGCTGAGGTGCGTGAGTATGGTCAACACTCCGACTTCCAAAACACACCAGTAGTCACCGCTGAGGCTGAGCATCACCACGCCGGGGTCTTGTGTCTCAAGCCCCATGCTCAAAGCCACACCGGCTCCGGTTGACACCACAGCAAGGCATCTGAGCTGAGAAGGGATCCAGCCTCAAACCTCGACCCCAATCAGCCTTCAAGTCTGGAAGCACACTTCTGGTCAAAGATGGCGAAATTAGCATTGGTCTGGAGACTATCCACGACCAACTCTGTTGAGAGGCCTTTCCTCAAGATTCTCTAACAGGTACTTGATAACTGGCGGCGAGGCATCATCATCCATCCCTGCAATGGCAAAATCTCTGCCTCCTCTGGAAAGCCTAAAAAGTGGAGACTCTGCTTTGAGGACACTGCACAGCCAGCGACTCCTACATCCTTTGCCTGCCAAGCAAAGGACAAGGCTGCCAGCCCTGTACCTCCTCTTCCTCCACATCCTTCTAACACCACCTCCTGAGACTTCTTCCTCCAAGGGCACCAGAATCGTATTCTGACTCGGGCAGCTCTAGCCCCTACTCCCCAGCAGAGCACTTGGGATCCCTGTTTACCCTCATCCCACAGATAATCCTTGGGAGGACTGTGATGTGGAGCTGGCAAGGAACCCTGACTTGGAGCATGTCCCTGTTAATGATTCCTCACCATACAATACCATCACATACCACGGTGTCATCCAGTGTACAGCTGCCTATCACAAGGTAGACATTCACTTGGCGCCTGAGGATGATGTTTTTCTTCCCCCTATGTTGAAAGATGTGGTCAAATCTGCCTCAGGAAGTTTCAGGCAGTCTGTAAAATCCCTGGTGGTGACACCTGCTCCCCCTTTTCACCAACCATAAGAGAGCAGCCACCCAACCCACAGGTGATGCTCCCACTCCTAACAAAGAGAGTAAGTGCATTGATGCAGCTTGGAAAAGGGTGGCGGTTGGCACAGGCACACACTGGCGCATCACCAATTCCATAGGCCTCCCTTCCCAATACGACAGGGCCCAATGGGAAGAAATGGAGGCCTTTCTCCAACATGTCACTGACCAGTATAGGAAGAGATTGTGGAGGAGGGGAAAGCCATCTCTAGTCCCACCATATGGGTTGCACTACACTCGGTTGATACAGATGCGGGTTTGAGATTGTTGGAGCCTTTTCTGTCCCTGAGGCTCTGATCAGGAGGGCAGCCAACTAACCCTTAGTGTCACTGTGGAAATCCTGGGTTCAAGCAGAAAAGCAGGTCTCAAGCAGAAGACCAGAGGGCACAGAGCAGGCTACAGGCAGAAGAGCAGCCCTTGGTGCAGCAAGGCAATCCTCTGAAGTACACAGCAGGCTACATGAGCAGGCAGTCCTCTGAGAGTCCTTCTGCAGGTCCAGAAGTGAACTGGAAAGTGGGTCTGAGGGTCCTATTTTTATACCTGGTGGCCCCTTTGAAGTGGGAGAAACATATGGAGGCTTCCCCCTACAGAAATGTCCTGCCTCCCTGCCCTGGTCCCAGTCTGTCTTCCAGCATAATGGGCTAGTGTAAAGTTCTTTGTGTGAGAGCTGAGGCACAGTCTTTTGAAGTGCAAGTGGGGCTGTGCACAGTCCTACCACCCCCCCCCCCCTCTTCGCCCCCACCATCCTGCCTGAGATGGCCCATCCAGGCAACACCTAGTCTCTCCATTGTGTGCTGTGTATGAGGAATACACAAAGGCCAGCTGCCAACTATGCCTAGTCAAGTGACCCAGGAACAGGCTGAGGTGCCAAATGTTTAGGACAAGAAAATGCCAACTTTCTAGATGTGTAATTAAACATACAAGGGTGACCCAATAGTTCCTTGTGGGCTTGGGTATAAGAAATCAGGTAGGTAACTGTGCCAACAAGGGATTCGTTCAAATAGAAACACTTTAATATATAATAAATATGAGTCATTTGGGATGTCTAAGCATGGCATCGCAACTTAATTGAAGGTTGTACACTCAATTATTTAAGAAAATGAATTTCAAAGCAGAGGTGCATGTCTCTATCAAATTTTTATTGGAATTCAAAATCATAAAAATAGGGGTTCACAAAGCAATCTTCACATACATTGACAATAAACACTTCATTCCTTTCTGCATTAGTAGGTATGTTAAAGCTCACTTTCAAATGTATATCGCATATGTCCGTCTCTCACAGAAGGACTAGACTTGGAACATGAATTTAACACCGACTAAAAAGAAAGTTGGGGTAGGCGTTGACTTTGGGTCCTGGTTGTTATGCGTCTGTGAGACCATCTTCAGGACTGTGTAGTTGTATGAAGATTAAAGACCCCCCTTGTAAACATTTAAAAAGGGAAACCGTAACTAAATGAAGACAATATCCACAAACATACACCTGTAGTGGAGTGACAAAAATCTTCTCCAACAGTTGTGCAGATAGAACACCATCACCCAATCATTAGTTATGTAACATCGGAGAAATTAATTTGTCAGGGGTACCATAAAGAATAAAGAGTTTGTTACTGTGAAGAAAAGTATTTAATCGAAGAAAAGTGAATAATAATAAAGGGGGAACGCTTTCACCTAATTATATATGTTAATCTAATTGTAGAGATATAATGTTATTAGCTTACTGGTTGGCGAGTCAACTGATGACTCGGATTTATCAATTGCCCCTTGGCGGAGGACCCGCAAAGTAAGAATTTGAAAATCTCCCAAGGAAATAGGAATGATAACATGAAAGAAAATTAGGATAATGTTGAGGGGTGTTGTACTTAGAACCATGTAATTATTATGTATTCCTCCTTCAATTTGTGAGGTAGATTCAATACGAAAATTGTCCTAAGGTCAAAAAGGAAGCCTCTTGGTGCCTATTTATCTTACTGTACGAGGCCACACACGCCATCTCAACAGTAGTATTCCATGGTACGACCATTATCCGGCTCATGAATGTCAAGTCACATATTAAAATGAGTTCCAAAGGTGATGCTCAGTATCGTGAGGCACTTGAAACTTTAGAGGAATCACCTTAATCTCTTAAGTTATCTCTTCCAGGGGCGCTGCTGTCAACGCGCTCGCTGTGGTGAAAGAAGGTAAAGGATTACTGTGCATATAGAGGCTCAAGATAAACACAAAACGATCGAAAAGCACTCTTGTGTATAACTGCCCTGCATAGTTCTCAAAACAGCTTGACAAGACTAAGTGTTACGGTCGCTTTGAGAGAAGGGACTGAGTGTAGAATTTAAATTAACGTAATCATGAATTTGACACTGTAAACATTTTTCAAAAGAAAGGCCCGTGATTGTAGATTTAAAAAAAAATAAACATGTTGTCTCAGCAACATTCATTTTGTTAAAGAAACGGGCATATGACACTGCGTTAGTTGTCGAGGGCAGATGTGCACACTACATAAATACGTCATCGTTGACCACCGCGGTCATCGCGTTACGTAAGTGAACAAAATTCGGTTCAGTCAAGATTTTACAGCTCTGCTTGGACATGGTAAAACTGTGATAGCATAGAAAAACACTTATTGATACGATGCTGATAAAAACTAAACTCTCCAAAAAGGCTGGCAAGGACTTAGTCGTTATTAGGTCTCGCCTAGGCAGCGCGCATGCGCTGCCCTAGGAGGGCCTTTAGCCATCGGTCTGCTCATTTTCAAGCACACACTTGTGCTTGTGGCGGCATCCACCTTGCGGGAGCGAGCAGCGGCGCGCGTGCTAATTGGCCGTTGCTTGCTCCCGCAAGGCGGATGGCACCACAAGCACGAGTGTGCTTGAAAACAGCTGCTGCTTGTTTCGCCATTAGTTATTCACAGTAATTAAGCACAGTGCGGGCCGCGATTTGTTTTTTATTCCCCCCTCACTCACTCTCTGTTTAGCTCGCACACTACTGAGCCCTAAAATATCATATTAAAAGTTACACGTTATTAGAGGAGCTAAAACTAGGCTTCATTCATTTACCCGCATCCACGTCATTCCCTGACTTGGCATTTTCGCTGTGACCGCCGCATTTAAATCGCTTCAAAGACGCCGTCAGACGGGGAGCAGAGGTGAACACTCTCACTCTCCTTCCTACCGGCAGAAACAAGAAGCTCTCTTCTCATCTCTTAGTAACTCTCCCCCTTCTCATGACCTCTCACTTCTTCCACACATTGCCTCATGCTCTTCTTCCAGTAGCCTCATTTTCCTCCCCCTCCTTTTCTCCCCGTACTCTTGCATCCTCTTCTCCCCTTTAACCCCTTCTTCCTCCCCTGCGCCACTTGTCCTCGCATTTCCTTTTGTAACTCTTTCTCCCTGTCTGAGAGGAGCCCAGAAAGGATGCCGAAATCCAGGCACGAGAAACAGCTGCCGCGCACCTCAAGACATCATTTCCATTTAATGGGATGTCTTCACTGAATCCCACTGTCTTTTTAGCACAATGGCAGCTGATTAATAAAGCGGGCCGCCTGGCCTCTCCCCTCTGCAGAGTTGCGCGCACAGCCTCGTGAACAACAAGCAGCAGGCACGGGAAAAGCACACCGATGTTCACGTCATACCAGGCTTCCGTTCTCTGACAAACGACTCCAAGTGCCGGATTTTCAGAGCTTGCGTTTATTATGACCTGGTTGTTTCTTCATTGAGTCAGTCACCCACAATGTAAAACGCTGCGGAGGCAGAAGTGGGGGCTACAGTCTGCTCTGAGGGGCACAGTTTATATCCATTAAAAGTGATTGTTTTTTTGTGTGTGTACATTAGCTTCTTGTGATTGCACATACAAATCACTGTTTGACGTAAAAATCCGGGTGCGTTTTTCACACAATTCTGGAAAACATCAGCTGCGATACCGGGCACTGGCGGTGCACTCTCTGGTATTCGTTTCGGACATAACACGCAGATCCCTCGACGACCGCCCAAAGGTAATTTATAAAAATCCTCTCAAAATATTTCAGCACACCGCCCCCAGCTCCATTAGTGGAGGCTGTGTACGGGCGTTGGGCATTGAAGTGTTCCCCCACATCTGTGTTCTTGTGTTTCAGTTACAGTGTGCAAATCAGTGTGCTTTATCCCGGTGCTGGTGGGTTTTAGTTTCCATGTCCTGCTCTCCATGACCACATTATTGTGATGTCCCTGCCTGTTTCAGGACTATAGTGACATTTCAGTGTACAGCTTTCTCTGACCAGCAGCAGTGTGTTCTTTTTCCTAGCTCATTGCATCTCCTGTGTTCCTAACAGTGTATACCCTGCCCCAGGTTACCTGTTTGTCCAAGTATCAGTGTATTCCCTCTCCTTATGTATGCCTCTCCCTCTTCAGATATGTTTGTGTGCCCAGTGTCTGCGTGTCCTTCTGTCTCAGTGTCAGTGAGTCCCTTGTCTCAGTGTCAATGTACTTCCACTCTCAGTATCTTAATTTCATGTCTCGTTGTATTCCTTACCTTGGTGCTGGGGTATTCCTTCTATCAATGTCAGAGTAATTCCTGTCTATGAGCTACTTTATTCCCTATCTATATTCCCTGTATCGGTATATTCCCTGACTCACTGTGTTCCCTGTCTGTGTCATTGTCTTCCTTATAGCATTGTATTCCCAGTCTCGGCGTCCGTGTACTCTGTCACAGTGCCAATGTATCCCCAGTCTTAGTTTATTTTGTAAGTGTCATTGTATTCCCAGTTTCAGTGTATTCTACATCACTATATCCCTAGTTTCAATGTATCCTGTAGGTGTCACTATGTTCCTAGTCTCAATGTATTCAGTGTCACTGTATTCCCCGTCTCAGTGTATTCTGTAAGTGGCAGTGCATTCCAAGTTTCGGTGTATTCTACGTCACTGTATTCCCAGGCTCAGTGTATCCTAAAAGTGTCACTATGTTCCCAGTCTCAGTGAATTCTGTGTCACTGTATTCCCTTTAGCGGTGTATTCCCTGTCTCGGCCTCAGTGTGCTCTTGGTCACTTTGTCATCGTATTCCCCGTCTCAGTGTATTCTGTAAATGGCATTGCATTCCCAGTTTCGGTGTAGTCTACGTCACTGTTTTGCCAATCACAGGGTATCCTGTAAGTGTCACTATATTCCCAGCTTCAGTGTATTCTGTGTCATTGTATTCACTGTCTTGGTGTCATTGTTTATCCTGCATCTGTGTCAGTGTAGTCCGTCTCTCAGTGTCACTGTCTTCTCTGCCCCATTGTATTCCCTTTCTCCGTTTATTCCCCCTCTCAGTGCCAGTGTATTCACTGCCTCAGTATCAATGTATTCCTGGTCTTAGTGGTGATATGTCTCCTGTCTCTGTGTTGGCGTGTTCCCTCTCTTTGTCACTTTATTCCCTGTCTCAGTGTCAGTGTATTCACTGTCTCAAGTCGGTGTATTCCGATTGCCATCGTCTGTATTCACTGTCTCAAGTCGGTGTATTCCGATTGCCATCGTCTGCATTCCCTGTCTCAGTGTATTCCTTGTCTCAGTGCCACTGTATTCCCTGACTCAGTGTCAGTGTATTCTCTATCTCGTAGTCCCTGTGTCAGTGTCAATGTGTCTCCTGCCTCATTATATTCCCTGTCTCTGTGTAAGTGTTCTCCTTGTCTCAGTGTATTCCACTCTTTGTCATTGGTTTTCTTGTCCCTTTGTATTCCACTGCATTCCCTGCCTCGCTGTGTTCCCCGTGTCAGTGTACCCCCTGTCTCAGTGTCCATTTATTCCATGTCCCACGACATTGTCCTTCACATTCAATTTGTAACTTGACTTGGTGTCAATGTATTCCCTGTCTTGGTGTCAGTGCATCTGCTGTCCCAGTGTCAATGTATTCCCTGTCTTGGTGTCAGTGTATCTGCTGTCCCAGTGTCAATGTATTCCCTGGGTCGGTTTATTCCCTTTCTCCGCGTATTGCCTGACTCAGTGTCCGTTTCTTCCTTGTGTCCATGTATTCTGTACTCCAGTGCCAGTGTTTTCCTATTTCCTGTGTCACTGTATTTACTGCCCCAGTGTCACTGCACTCCCTGTTTCAGTGTCAATGTGGTCCCTGTGTGTTTTCCATGTCTCAGTGTCAGTGTGTTCCCTGTATCTGTGTTTTCCCTGTCTGTGTCAGTCTATTTCCTGTGTCTGTGGGTTGCCTGTCTCAGCATCAGTGTATTCCTATGTCTGTCTGTTCCCTGTCTCAGTATCAGTATATTCCTTGTGGCTGTGTTCTCCCTGTCTCAGTCTGTGCATGCCTTGTGTCTGTGTTCCCTGTCTCAGTGTCAGTGTATTCCTTGTGTCTGTGTGTACCCTGTCTCAATGTCAGTGTATTCCTTCTGTCTTTGTTTTCCCTGTCTCATCGTCAGTGTATTCCTTGTGTTTGTGTTTTCCTTGCCTCAGTGTCGGTGTATTCCCTGTATCTGTGCTCTCCCTGTCTGTGGCAGTATATTCCCTGTCTTTGTTTTCCCTGTCTTAGTTTCAGTGTATTCTCTGTGTCTGTGTTCTTCCTGTCTCAGTTTTAGTGTATTGGCTATGTCTGTGCTTTTCCTGTCTCTGTGGCTGTGTTTTCTCTGACCGGTGGGGCCTCTACAGTCACTTACTTATCAGGCTCCTGAAAGGTCAGTAAGTCTTGGGCAGTCAGTCACATGTGATGCCTATGTCTCAGAGAGGCTACCAGATTTAACCTCTGTCTAAACACTTATAAGGTCCCAAAGGCGAGACCTATTGGCTATGCCAATGCTTGTTCTTGAAGCCGCGGCACAGTCAGTCAGTGTCAGTCGGCAGTTAACAGAAGTTTGAAGCGTCCGAGTCGGCAGAAGTTGGCTCTTTCATAGTGGACGACTAGAAGGCAAACCTTCGTCGGCCATCTTTTATAGGAATCATGCATTTCTTAGTCCTATTCATGTCTCTGTTCGCCAAAAGAGTTACGTGAGCCTTATTGGCCATATTTCACTCTTAATAACAAACCAGGGTTGCTAAATAGTAATATGGATCTCGATTTTGAAAAAAAGGAAAATCACAGTTGTGTATTTTTAGATAAATATACATAACTTACACCAAAGTGTGAAATAGTGATTTGTATTTGGTTATGTTAGGACCGAATTCAGCAAATCACCCCAAGAGAGACGTGTTAGCCAGATAGAAAAGTATACCGCTGATTTTAGTGTCAAAACAGGAAGAAGTTGTTCTACAAACACATCATATTGGGTATGCAATCATGAGTTAGGAGACTATCAGCACATTGAAATATTCAAAAACCTTGTATTGATTTCAAGATGTATGCATAGTTATGACGAAAAATAATTCAGTCTGTTCCATGATAACTTCATCGAAACTAATGTTAAACATAATACAATCCATACAAAATAAGACTATTGTATAAGGTGGTATTGTCTCTTATATAAAATTCTATGATCGAACATCTAATAATATATTCCCAAGTGATGTGCAATATAGCAAACTCGTAGTACAAGAAACATTATTTAAAGTGTGTCAAGAATCTGCCGTTCAACAGATACATTCAGGCCCTTATTATTTTTTTTCCTTCTGTTCCCTCGCTGCCCCCATTGCTTTGTGCCCGTTTTCTCTCTGTTTCCCTCGCTGCCCCCATTGCTTTGTGTCCATTTTTTCTTCTGTTCCCTCGCTGCCCCCATTGCTTTGTGCCCGTTTTCTCTCTGTTTCCCTCGCTGCCCCCATTGCTTTGTGCCCGTTTTCTCTGTTTCCCTCGCTGCCCCCATTGCTTTGTGTCCATTTTTTCCTTCTGTTCCCTCGCTGCCCCCATTGCTTTGTGCCCGTTTTCTCTCGGTTTCCCTCGCTGCCCCCATTGCTTTGTGCCCGTTCTCTCTCTGTTTCCCTCGCTGCCCCCATTTTCCTGTGTCCTTCTTGCCTTCTGTACCCCTCGCTGCTCCTGCCGCTGCGTCCCCTGCGGCCCCGCCCCCCTGACTGCCCATTCGCTGCCCCTGCCTCCCAGCTGCTCCTCCCTCCCACCTCCCCATATATGGCGGCCGCGCAGCGGACGTGCGCAGCGGCCACGCCTAAGGCAAGCCTGTCTGCGCCCGTCCGTGCCTGGACCGCGCCCAGCGCCAGAACCCCTGGGCCGTGCACCCCCCGCACCAGCCTCGAGGACCGACGCCGATACGATGCCACCACACTCCACGCTCTCAACCCCGGACGGATGCACAACTGCTTCAAGGCAGCTCCGAAACGCACCCATGGTCCCTTCACCTGCCGGAACTGCAGCTACACCAGCCTCAGAGCCACCGAGGCGCCCGCCAAGAAGGACCGCAACCACCTCCGATGCATCCTACTGAACACCCGCTCCGCACGCAAACACGCCGTCGAGCTCTGGGACCTGCTCGACACATCATCACCAGACGTCGCCTTCCTGACAGAGACCTGGATGAACGACTCCTCCGCCCCCGACATCGCCATAGCCATCCCAGACGGCTATAAGATCACCCGCAGAGACCGCGTCAACGCAGTAGGAGGAGGAATCGCCATCGTCCACAAGAACACCATCAGGGTCTCGACCAGCACCGACAACACTCTCAGCACCGCCGAACACATGCACTTCCAGATCCACACGGACCCCAACACCACCCTTAGAGGCACCCTTGTCTACAGACCCCCTGGGCCCCGACCCCAGTTCAGCGACTCCATCGCCGACTTCATCAGCACGCACGCCCTGACCTCTACCGACTACATCCTCCTCGGAGACCTGAATTTTCACCTGGAGAACAACAACGACAGCAACTCGACCACCCTGATCGACAATCTCGCCAACCTCGGTCTGAGCCAGCTCGTCACAACACCGACCCATTCCGCCGGCCACACGCTCGACCCCATCTTCTCCTCAAGCTCCCACGTCTCCTTCAGCCACACCACGGAACTCCTCTGGACCGACCACCGCTGCATCCATTTCACCTTCCAGAAACCCACCACACACCACCGCACCCAACAGATCCCACGCCGCTGTTGGAGCAAAGTCACCGAAGACCAACTACGGGCAACCCTCGCTCTCAGCCCTCCCTCCGACCCATCCAACACCGACGACGCTGCCTGCAACCTCCAGAAGATGGATGGACGACTGTGCCAACACCCTCGCCCCGCTGAAAAAACTCACCTACGCTGACACCACCAAAAGAGCCAGCTGGTTCACCTCGGAACTCCTAGCTTCCAAGCGTACCTACCGGAAACTAGAGAAGAAATGGCACAGTGATAAGACACCGGACAGCCACGCAGCCCACAAAGACGCCATCCGTAACCACCACCACCTCATCAAGTCCGCCAAGAGAATCTCCTTCAAAGACCGCCTCGACAACAACGCACACAACAGCAAGGAGCTTTTCAACATCGTGAAGGAACTCTCCAACCCCAGCTCCAACACCAACGACATCCCACCGTCGCAACCCCTGTGCGATTCCTCGCCACCTTCTTCCACCGCAAGATCGCCGACATCCACGACAGCTTCAACACCCAGACAGCCCCAACTAAGATCGATGCACCAGACCCGCCGCACACCATCGACCACGACCCCCTGCCAGCCTGGGCCAGCGTGAACATCGAGGACACCATCAAGACCATGAGCACAATACACTCCGGCTCCCCGTCAGACCCTTTCCCGCACCACATCTTCAACAAAGCCAGCAGCTCCATCGCACCCCACCTGTGCAACATCATCAATCTCTCCTTCGAGACCGCGACCTTCCCAGAGAGCTGGAAACACGCAGAGATCAACGCCCTACTCAAAAAACCCAGGGCGGACCCGAGAGACCTCAAGATCTTCCGGCCCATCTCCCTGTTCCGTTCCCAGCCAAGGTCATCGAGAAGATCGCCAACAAACAGCTAACCCGATACCTCGAAGAAAACAGCATCCTGGACCCATCCCAATCGGGGTTCCGCAGCAACCACAGCACTGAGACTGCCCTCATCGCCGCCACCGACGACATCAGGATCCTGCTGGACAACGGTGAGACCGCAGCCCTCATCCTGCTGGACCTCTCCGCCGCCTTCGACACTGTCTGCCACCGCACTCTACGCGCACGCCTCCACGACGCAGGGATCCGAGACAAGGCCCTGGAATGGGCCACCTCCTTCCTCGCCATCAGAACCCAGAGAGTCCGCCTCCCACCATTCCGATCCGAAGCCTCCGAGATCATCTGCGGCGTACCCCAGGGATCGTCCCTCAGCCCAACACTGTTCAACATCTACATGGCCCCGCTCGCACGCATCGCCAGACAGCACGACCTCAACATAATCTCCTACGCCGACGACACTCAACTGATCCTCTCCCTCACCAAGGACCCCCTCGCCACCAAATCCAACCTCCATGAAGGGATGAAGGCCGTCGCCGATTGGATGAAGATCAGCCGACTAAAACTGAACACGGAGAAGACAGAGGTCCTCAGCCTCGGCTCCAACCCCTCAGCCTGGGACGACTCCTGGTGGCCAACGACGCTGGGTGCAGCCCCGACACCCACCGACCACGCACGCAACCTGGGAGTCATCCTCGACTCAACGCTCTCCATGGCCAAGCAAGTCAACGCAGTCTCATCCTCCTGCTTCAACACCCTCCGCATGCTTCGCAAGATCTACAGGTGGATCCCGACAGACACGAGAAGAACAGTCACCCAGGCCCTCGTCAGCAGCAGACTTGACTATGGGAACGCCCTCTACGCGGGAGCCCCGGCCAAGCTCATCAAGCGACTGGTTGTTCGACCAGTAGCAGCACCACCCCCCCCCCCCTTTTTTCCTCCCGCGCCTTGAGACCCTCGCGGGTAAGTAGTGCGCTTTACAAATTCTGTGATTGATTGATTATTCACTGTCCACTTTGCAGAGCCAGTGGTTTTCTTTCATCGTCATTAGAACATTGGAATGTTAGGAGCTCCATTGAAGACAATGGAGTTGCTCTGGGCTTATAATGGCTGGTATAAGCCCAGCGCTCCAACATTCCAATGTTTGTCTTTTGTTTCTCCATTTTTAATTTAGAACATTCTACCCTTAGTGGGTGGAATGTTCTAATAACCTTATAGCCCTTCTGCCTCAGGCTATACCGGTTGTTAAAGGCCCTCTCCCTCGTTATAGGCCCTCGCAAACTCGGGATCAGGGCCTTTAACAGCCGGTATAGCCCTCGGCAGCGGGTTATAAGGCTATAGTATGTGTTCTGGGCTGTTAGACCTAACTGATGGTTTGGCAATATCTAGCACTCACCATGTCATGTCTTTTCAGAGTGCTTGAGTTGTGTGTAATGCTCGACCAAAGAAGCATGGTAAGCTCAGCATGTAATCCTAGACTGATGTTGGTCTATGCGTTTCCTTACTGGTTGAGTTGTCTTGCCTAAATATTCTGAGTTTTTCACTACCAGAAGATGTAAAACTTGAAAGTACATGTCCAACTTTTTAATTACAGTTCACCCTGCCCTACTGGCTGTCTAGGGGCTACCTTTGGGATGACTTGTATGTATTTTAGGCCTGGCAAGGGGATTATTTTAACAAGTCAAATTGGCAGGTTAAAATTGTCAACAGGCTGCAATGGCAGACCTGAGACATGTTTAAAAAGTATACTTAAGTGGGTGGCACCGTAACTGCTGCAGGCCCACTAGTAGCATTACATTTTTACAGGCCCTGTGCACATGTAGTACCACTAGGTGCTTATAAGTAAAGTAAATGTGCCAGTTGGGTGTAAGGCAATTTTACCATGTTTAAAGGAGAGGGCACAAGCACTTTAGCACTGGTTAACAGTGGTAAAGTGCACAGCCCTAAGGCCAACAAAAACAAATTCAGAAAAATTGGACGGATGAAAGCAAAACATTCGGGGATGACCCTGTAGATAGGGCCAAGCCCCTAGTGCATTCACTCCATCGACCAGCTGTTAAATACTAAGGGGGAGGGGGCGTGGCTTGGCAGGCCAAGATGGCGGTCGCACTCTAGGAGTGCTCCGGACCCCTCTAAATCCGCCAATATCCTGATCCTCTGGCGGGCATCGTTCTAACCAGAAAATGCTGCCACTCAGCGAACGCAGTGGCGGTGCTCCTGTGATCAGCCATAAAACTTGCGATGGAGCCCGGGGGTGCTTAACAAACACCCAAGACCTCCCCGAACCTGAATGACAAAATGGTGCCTACCTGGTGTCGGGAGGACGAATAACGGAGAAATGCAGCGCTTCCGCGGCTTCCCGTGACCTGCCGGAGTCTGGCGAAGCCGAGTTTGCTCCTGTGCCAGGGGGCAGGGGGTGCCGATCTTGTCGGGGCGCTAGACACACCGGTGGCGACGGGGGAAGAGGCCCCCGGCGAGACGAATGAGTGGGGGAGGGGCACGGAGCTTGCTGCGGTGGGCGCCGCCTCCTCTGCCTATAAAGGATCCGGCGGATTAACCAGAGCGAGCTGCGGGCTTTGGTGGTGGGGGCTCGGCCTGCTGTCGGCAGGGGATGCGACCCTGCAACGGCCCGATACGGACGCGGCCCAGCCCTGCGAGGTGGGCCTCTCTGTGACTGGGCCTCCCCTGGTGAAGAGCGGGCCCCGCCTCCTGGGTCCGGGTGGCGGCGGGAGCCCTCTGGAGGCATGAGACGGCGGGGACGCCTGCTGCCGGGGCCGCGGGTGTGGCTCGGCATCTCAATTGGTGACGTTCTTCCCCCCTTCCCCCTCCCGGGGAGGAGAGACTGGTGAGCCTGATTACTTTTGATGCCACAACGGGGACGCTCCCAAGGCTCCCCGCTGCCCAGCAGAGACTACGACACAAGGAACCCAGTGCCCCCGCGAGCAGAGGGGGGGCACGGAGGCCTACCACCTCTTCAAGGAATCCGATGGCATCCGGAGCGAGCAAGGCCCCCCCCCCTGCGGCCTTCTGAGGTGAGGTGTGTGGGACTGACGAAAGGAGGTCTCCCTGCGGGTGCTGGGCCTCGGCAGGCTGACTGGTGCTGGTGGTGGGGCTTGAGTGGGGGCTCTCGACCTGCGGCCGGCAGTACACCCCTCCATGGAGGCCTGGCTGGGCCTCAGCCCGACAATGAAGTACACAACCCTCTAGAGTAGGGGCCGGGAGTGAGAGGTAGTGAAGATCCGCCTTCTGGACCCTAAGAAACCGGGGCTACCATTTAGGAAAGATATTGGCAATCTGGGAGGAACCTAGGAATCAGCGTCCGGTGACAGCCAATGAGTCACGCCGGTGGGGATCCTAAATCAAGGGCGCTGCGACGTCCATACAACTGGCGCCTGCGGGATGAGTAAGACTGTAATGAATGCGCCCTTTGAGCTCCTTGCCGTCCGGTGATCTCTGCATCTGGCGAGCCCGGTTCCCGTCCCCCAAGGTGAGGTATAGTGAAGCAACCAGCAGCCCTACGACCCAGGGGACATTGTGCACGAATTAAGTGATCCTGATGGGTGCTCAGGAGGAGTAGGAGAGAGGATTGAGTGACGACGGGGCCATCGCCTGGTCTTATGTAGAGGGAGCGGTCTGTACGGGGGATCTGAGAGTGACCGCTGACTGGCGAGGGAGGTCGCCCGAGAGGTGACCTGCGAGGCCCCCCGAAGATATTTGGACTGAGGGATCGCCACCCCCCCCCCACGGGGTCCAGACCCTGGTCCCTGAAATCATAATGGAGTGTGGGGTCCCTCTAGCCATCCGATTGAGCTAAATCCAGCAGTGCTCCGCCGCGCCATATGGAAGAAAGCGGCGTCCAGTTGAGTATCAAACGTTAGGGAGCACTCTTCCCACCATGGGGAAGGACAAAGGGGCAAAGACTTGTCCAACTCAAACTTGAATGGAACAAAATCAATCAATCAGGTGTTTGTTAAGCACGACTACTCACCCGTAAGGGTCTCAAGGCGCTGGGGGTAGGAGGGGGGTGCAGGTTCCAGTCCATCAAGGAGGGGGTCTGTCGAAGAGCCAGGTTTTGAGGTTTCTTGCGAAGATGGGAAGCAATGTTGTCTGTCGGAGGTGGAGCGGAAGGGCGTTCCAGGCTCTTGCCGCGAGGAAGGAGCGGCCTCCCGATCTGGTCTTTCTGGTGCGGGGGACCACGGCGTAGGAGAGCTGGGCTGATCGTAGGGTCCTTTGGGGTGCGTGGAAATTGAGTCGGCTGTTCAGGTACGCTGGTCCGGTGTTGTGGAGGGCCTTGTGTGCGTGGGTGAGCATCTTGAAGGTGACTCTGGCCTCAATGGGGAGCCAGTGGAGTGTGCGCAGGTGCTGGGAGATGTGGCAGTGTCTTGGCAGGTTGAGGACCAGTCTTGCGGCGGCGTTCTGGATGTTCTGTTTGCGGGTGAGGTTTTTGTTTATTCCGACGTAGAGTGTGTTGCCGTAGTCGAGTCTGCTGGTGACCAGGGCATGAGTGACGGTCTTTCTGTGTTCGAGGGGGATCCATTTGAAGGTCTTACGTAGGAGGCGGAGGGTGTGGAAGTAGGAGGACGAGACGGAGTTGATCTGGCGGTCCATTTTGAGCTCGGAGTCCAGGATGATTCCCAGGTTGCGTGCGTGGTCCGTGGGGGTGGGCGGGTTTCCGAGGGCGGGGGGCCACCAGGTGTCGTTCCAGGCGTCGGGGTTTGGGCCCATGATGAGTACTTCTGTCTTGTTGGTGTTTAGTTGTAGGCAGCTGTTTTTCATCCATTTGGCGACGGCTTCCATGCCTTCTCGAAAGTTGTCTGGCGGTGTTGGGTTCGTTGGATAGGGAGAGGATGAGTTGGGTGTCGTCTGCGTATGACACGATGTTGAGTCCGTAGGTTCTGACGATGGGGGCGAGTGGAGCCATGTAGACGTTGAAGAGCGTAGGACTGAGGGAGGAGCCATGAGGGGCTCCGCAGGTGGTTGGTGTAGGGTCCGAGAGGAAAGGGGGGAGTCTGACCCACTGCGTTCTGCCGGAGAGGAAGGAGCGGATCCATTCGAGGGCCTTGTCCTGGATCCCTGCGTCGAGGAGTCTACGTATTAGGGTGCGGTGAGAGACTGTGTCGAACGCCGCTGAGAGGTCGAGGAGGCTGAGGGCTACTGTTTCTCCTTTGTCCAGTAGGGTGCGGATGTCATCTGTGGCGGCGAGGAGGGCGGTTTCCGTACTGTGGTTTTTTCTGAAGCCGGTTTGGGAGGAGTCGAGGATGTTGTGCTCTTCGATGAATGTGGTGAGTTGGCTGTTGATGGCTTTCTCAATGACTTTCGCTGGGAACGGGAGCAGGGAGATGGGTCTCTAGTCTTTGAGGTCGGTGGGGTCCGCCGAGGGTTTCTTCAGGAGGGGTTGACCTCGGCGTGTTTCCAGTCGTCGGGGAACAAGGCGGTCGCCAGGGAGCGGTTGATGGTGTGGCGCAGTATGGGTGCGATGGTGTCGGCGGCTCTGTTGAAGATGTGGTGGGGGCAGGGGTCCGTGGGGGCCCCGGAGTGGATTGACTTCATTGTCTTCAGTGTGTCTTCGGTGGTGAGGGCTGTCCAGTTGTCAATCGCTGGCTTCAGGGTGTCGGGGTGGTTGGCGGGGGTTCAGCGTGTTGGTTGTCTTCATCGAAGTTGTCGTAGATGCTCTTGATTTTGTGGTGAAAGAAGGTGCTGAGTTTGTCGCAGAGGTCTTGTGAGGGAGGAATGTCCGTCGATTCGCTGGTGGGTTGGGCGAACTCCTTGATGATGTTGAAGAGTTCTTTGCTGTTGTGTTCATGTGTGGAGATTCTGTCTTCAATCGCTTTTTTTCTTGTTTTTCTGATGAGTTGGTGGTGGGCGTTGGTAGCGGCTCTGAACTTGTTGTGTGCTTCTGTGGATTTGGTGTTCCTCCAGGCCTTTTCGAGGCGGCGGCAAGTGCGTCTGGACTCTCGAAGTTTGGTGGTAAACCATCTGGCTTTCTAGGCGTGGGTGTTGTTGTTTTTCTTGAGGGGGCTATGGTGTTGGCGCTGTCGGAGATCCATCTGTGCAGGGTTCGGGCTGCGGTGTTGGGGTCGTCGTTTCCCACGATGGTTGGGGTGGAGTTGCTGAGTGAGGAGGTGAGCTGGTCGTCAGTGATTCTGGTCCAGTTTCTTTGTGGGAGCAGGTGCTTGGTGTCTGTGGATGGTGGGTGTTCTGAAGGTGAAGTGGACGCATCGGTGGTCAGTCCACGGGAGTTCGGTGGTGTGGCTGAAGGTGATGGAGTTCCCTGTTGTGAAGAGGGGGTCGAGGGTGTGTCCTGCTGAGTGCGTTGGTTCGGTCACGATTTGGCGGAGTCCAATGTTGTGGAGGTTGTCCAGGAGGGATGTGGTGTTGGGGTCCAGTTGGATGTCGAGGTGAAATTTGAGGTCTCCCAGCAGGGTGTAGTTAGTGGATGCGATGGCATGTGGGGAGATGATGTCCATGATGGAGTCGGTGAACTGTCCGCGTGGTCCAGGGGGGTCGGTAGATGAGGGTTCCTCGGAGGGTGCTGGTAGGGCTGGTCAGTATCTTGAAGTGAAGGTGTTCCATCAGGTCTGTGGTTTCGTCAGGGAGTGTGCTCAGGCGGAGGGTGGATTTGTGGACGATGGCGATTCCTCCTCCCGGGCGGGTGGGGTGGTTCTTCCTGGAGATCTGGTATCCTTGGGGAATGGCGATGGCGATGTCTGGCCCCAAGGTGGTGTTGGTCCAGGTTTTGATGAAGAACGCTACGTCCGGGGTGGTGCTGTCTAGGAGGTCCCAGATTTCGGTGGCGTTTTTGTGGAGGGATCGGATGTTGAGGAGGATGCATTGCAAGGTCTTCGGTACGGGTGTGTTCTTGCGGTCGAGTTGTGCTGGGTCTGTGTTCCTAGCGGTGCTGTAGATTTCCGACATTAACCACGGAGAGAAGGAGGCTTGTTTCCCAGATCACGAAATACACCGGACTGGCATTAAATCGACTCCAACCGACGGGTGGAAGTCTAATATAGCTTCTTCTGAGGCTCCAAACCGGCTGGTGGAGTTCCTTGGGAATTAAGTTTCTACCCATACCTGACTAAGAATTCATTCGTTAACAGGCCACCCAGGAATCTACTTTTGGGTTACCGTTCCTCCCCTTTCCTGCCTTGAGGAAGACCCGCCTAGATGCACTTCCACTTTTTGCGCGATATACAGGGTCGAAACGTCGGCGTATTGTATATGTCCACGCAACGCTGATGATCACAGTCCCATTCGTTATTGGATCATTTAAGCATATGTGTTAATAACAAGGACATTTATGAAATCTTTTTCCCTTCCCCCTCCCCATTTTTTGCACATTTGTTTTTGTATATAGTAGATTGTATTTATCACCATGCACCACGTCACTATTGCACTACAGTCACATATTGCAATTGAAATTATAAATTGCGACAGACTTTATTATTTGATTTTCTTCTAATATAATTTTGATTCAAAAATCTTTGGTGTGTGTTATATCTGTATTTATTTCATTATTGAATTGAGTTACAAGTAAGTTGTTACAATTTGTTCTAATTAAGTGATACCCCGACAGAACCATTTTTCTTTAGTGTAGGTTTGTCGGCAGCGGTGACAGCTGAAGGGTCCATGGGTGTCGGCTGGTGAGGCTAGCATGCAGTTGTTGTTTCGGCCTGGGTTGAGTGCGTGGAGTGCTGCTGGGTCGTAGCGTTGGCGGTGCGGAGGTCCAGGGTTCCTGGCGCTGGTGGCGGTTGGGTCATGGACGGGCGCAGACGGTCTTGCCTTTGGCGCGCCAGCGGCGCACCCGCTGCACGCGGCCGCACAGCGGCCGCCATTAAGTAGGGGTCGGGGAGGGCTGGACAGCTGGGAGGCGGGGAGGGGAGCTTGATACGCTTGCTGGATCTACCCAGGATGGAGCGGGCCCTTCTGCGACTGGCCGACCGGAAGGGGACCTGGCCACCATATTGCAAGCGATAAAGACATGCCAAGAATCAATGGAAACCAAAATAGGGGAGGTACGTGTCGATATGGCACTCATCCGCCAAGATCTTCGCAACACGACAGCCCGGGTGACAGCGGCGGGATCCCGTATTTCTGAGGTGGAGGACGATGTTTCTATCGTGAAAACACAAGTGAAGCAGCTTCTATCCCACACATCGGACCTCCATAAAAGGGCGGAGGACTCCGAAAATTGTTCCTGCCAGAATAACCTCCGCCTGGTTGGCCTTCCTGAGGGCTCGGAGCCCACCCAGGCCAACGCTTTCATTGAAAATTGGTTCAAGTCATGGATGCCTACGGATGCCTTGTCTCCTTGGTTTGTGGTGGAGAGAGCCCACCGTTCCCTCGCCCTCGACCTCCGCCGGGAGCACCACACCGACCAGTAATCGTGAAGATCCTTAACTTCAGGGACCGCGATGTCATCCTGCAGAAAGCCTGCTCTCGGTCAGAACTCGGTTATAAGGGATCCAAAATCATGATCTTCCCTGATTATACCAGGGAGGTGCAGGCCCATAGAAGACCCTATGTCCAAGTCAAACAAAAGCTGCGAGCCTTAAACCTGTCCTACAGACTCCTCTTCCCAGCCTGCCTCAAAGTGATATTCCAAAGTAAATCCTATTTCTTCGACACACCTGAGGCAGCCTGGACCTGGGCGACTGAGAAGTGTCCACTCCACCCACCCAAAAATGCACCGGCAGCAATCCATTAGAAAGGTCCAGTTGGTAAAGAATCTGCGACTCCCCATGGGTGACGTGCGGGATCCCGTAGAAGACGCTGGACCCGAGGAACAAAGTCTACATCGCCGAGTGGCTCGATCCGGGACAGAGATGAATCGCCGGAGACTAGGAAGACCGCAAATGATCTTGCCCGACCGGATGGAACAGATCCTGGGGGATCCCCCAGGCCCAGCTCAGATGACATTGACCTCTCCTGCAGCCCCCGCATATGAACTCAAGTACTACTAATTCAGAAGTCCACGCAAGAGGAACAATTATCCTTGAGCTTGGAGGGGGTCAGTATGCTGTCATCGACCACGACCCCTGATTAACTTGTTTACACTCTAAGCCTTCGTTGATTGGGCGACAGATGCTTCATTTGGGGAAGTATGGGGTGGGGGCTTGGTTGGGATCTTCTACTGGGAATGTTTTTCCAGACGCTGTTCATGTTCATTTGTTCCATGGTAACACTGTGCAGTATATGCAAGATTCTCCCTTCAACAGGCCAAATAGCGCCCTCGAGTACATAGCTTTCCTCGGAAGACCACCAAATGGTCGGCTCCAGACATTACCACACTGCCACTGTGTCAGATCCATATCATAGGAGCGAGCCCATGAGAATCCTCTCATGGAATGTGAATGGTCTCTTAGATAAAATTAAAAGGACAGAGGTTTTAAAATATGCCCGAATGAATGCACCAGATATCTTATTACTACAAGAGACACACCTAGTTGGGAACCACTGCCCTTTCCTGGCGCGTCAGGGATTTGAAAGGGTATGGCATTCTGGGTTTTCCAGAGGGGCTCGGGGAACAGCAATACTCTTACGCCGCTCCCTTCCCTTCCCTTCACAATGACCGAAGTGGTTAACGACCCTTCAGGCCGATTCACAGCTTTCTCTGGTACCCTGGGGGACTCCACCATCAATCTAGTATCACTATATGCTCCTCCTGCCAATTTAGAGTCCAAGCTCCACTGAAACTACTATCCGCTCTTCCTCAGGGCTTGACGATAGTGGGGGTGATTTTAATGCTGTACCGGACGCTACGGGTCCTATATCCTCTCATAAAAAGTTGGGGGCCAGACATCTTGGGGATTGGACCGCTACACTGGGTCTCTGTGATGTCTGGCGCACTTGGCACCCTAAGACACGACAATATACGCACGCCTCTGCGGCGCACCACAACCACTTCTGTATAGACCTCCTGTTCATGCCCGCTTCAGATTGCCGTGCCGTCTCTGAAATCCAAATCCTAGCACGCGGAGTATCTGACCATTCCCCGCTCCTTTTGCAAGTGGGTGGTCCCACGACAACGCTCAGGCCCATATGGCGATTAAATGCTTGGTTCCTCCAAGTCCAAGAATACAAAGAGAGAGTTGGGGAGGAGCTCAGTAATTATTTCCGTACTAACGAAGGTACAGTGCAGCGCCAGGGCACACTTTGGGAGGTGGGTAAAGCCACAATTCGGGGCTACACTAAAGGACTCCTTAAGCGCAAGCATCAGACCCGTGACCACCAACTCGCTCAACTTGAAGCTAGGGCGCTCCGAATGGAAATGGCGGCGACGACAGAGGGGAATGTGGAGTGCCGATAATTGCAATTAGTGCGGGAAGAAATTAGGAGTATCTCCATTGAGTCAGCCAAACTGATTTGGAGATCTTCAGTAGCCAGGGTATATGGGTGGGGAGACAAAAATGGCAAATGGCTCCACTGGCTTGCTACTCACCCCATGACCAGTTGAATAGTCCCTGAAATTCGAGACACAAATCAAATCAAATCAGGCACTTGTTAAGCGCGACTACTCACCCGTAAGGGTCTCAAGGTGCTGGGGAGAGGGCGGGGTGCAGGTTCCAGTCCATCAAGGAGGAGGTCTATCGAAGAGCCAAGTTTTGAGGTTTCTCGTGAAGATGGGGAGTGATGTAGTCTGTCTGAGGTGGAGCGGTAGGGCGTTCCAGGCTCTAGCTGCGAGGAAGGAGAAGGAGCGGCCTCCCGATCTGGTCTTTCTGGCACGGGGGACCACGGCGTAGGAGAGCTGGGCTGATCGCAGGGTCCTTTGGGGTACGTGGAAAGCGAGTCGGCTGTTCAGGTATGCTGGTCCGGCATTGTGGAGGGCTTTGTGTGCGTGGGTGAGAATCTTGAAGGTGATTCGAGCCTTGATGGGGAGCCAGTGGAGTGTGCGCAGGTGCTGGGAGATATGGCAGTGTCTTGGCAGGTTGAGGACCAGTCTTGCGGCGGCGTTCTGGATGTTTTGTAGCTTGCGGTGAGGTTTTTGTTTATTCCGGCGTAGAGTGCGTTGCCGTAGTCAAGTCTGCTGGTGACGAGGGCGTGAGTGACGGTCTTTCTGTGCTAGAGGGGGATCCATTTGAAGGTCTTACGTAGGAGGCGGCGGGTGTGGAAGCAGGAGGATGCGACGGAGTTGATCTGGCGGTCCATTTTGAGCTTGGAGTCCAGGATGATTCTGAGGTTGCGTGCGTGGTCCGTGGGGGTGGGCGGGCTTCCGAGGGCGGGGGGCCACCAGGTGTCGTCCCAGGCGTCGGGGTGTGGGCACATGATGAGTACCTCTGTTTTGTCCGTGTTGAGTTGTAGGCAGCTGTTTTTCATCCATTTGGCGACTGCTTCCATGCCTTCTTGAAAGTTGTGTTTGGCTGCGTTGGGTTCGTTGGATAGGGAGAGGATGAGTTGGGTGTCGTCTGCGTAGGAAACAATGTTGAGTCCGTGGGTTCTGACGATGGGGGCAAGCGGAGCCATGTAGATGTTGAAGAGCGTGGGGCTGAGGGAGGATCCCTGGGGGACTCCGCAGGTGGTTGGTGTAGGGTCCGAGAGGAAAGGAGGGAGTCTGACCCGCTGCGTTCTGCTGGAAAGGAATGAGCGGATCCAGTCGAGGGCCTTGTCCCGGATCCCTGCTTCATGAAGTCTGCGTGTTAGGGTGCGGTGAGAGACTGTGTCGAAGGCGGCTGAAAGGTCGAGGAGGATGAGGGCTACTGTTTCTCCTTTGTCCAGTAGGGTGCGGATGTCGTCTGTGGCGGCGAGGAGGGCGGTTTCCGTACTGTGGTTTTTTCTGAAGCCGGTTTGGGAGGAGTCGAGGATGTTGTGCTCTTCGATGAATGTGGTGAGTTGGCTGTTGATGGCTTTCTCAATGACTTTCGCTGGGAACGGGCGCAGGGAGATGGGTCTCTAGTCTTTGAGGTCGGTGGGGTCCGCCGAGGGTTTCTTCAGGAGGGGGTTGACCTCGGCGTGTTTCCAGTCGTCGGGGAACGAGGCGGTCGCCAGGGAGCGATTGATGGTGTGGCGCAGTATGGGTGCGATTGTGTCGGCGGCTCTGTTGAAGATGTGGTGGGGGCAGGGGTCCGTGGGGGCCCCGGAGTGGATTGACTTCATTGTCTTCAGTGTGTCTTCGGTGGTGAGGGCTGTCCAGTTGTCAATCGCTGGCTTCAGGGTGTCGGGGGTGGTTGTCGGGGGTTCAGCGTGTTGGTTGTCTTCATCGAAGTTGTCGTAGATGCTCTTGATTTTGTGGTGAAAGAAGGTGCTGAGTTTGTCGCAGAGGTCTTGTGAGGGAGGAATGTCCGTCGATTCGCTGGTGGGTTGGGCGAACTCCTTGATGATGTTGAAGAGTTCTTTGCTGTTGTGTGCATGTGTGGAGATTCTGTCTTCAATCGCTTTTTTTCTTGTTTTTCTGATGAGTTGGTGGTGGGCGTTGGTAGCGGCTCTGAACTTGTTGTGTGCTTCTGTGGATTTGGTGTTCCTCCAGGCCTTTTCGAGGCGGCGGCAAGTGCGTCTGGACTCTCGAAGTTTGGTGGTAAACCATCTGGCTTTCTAGGCGTGGGTGTTGTTGTTTTTCTTGAGGGGGGCTATGGTGTTGGCGCTGTCGGAGATCCATCTGTGCAGGGTTCGGGCTGCGGTGTTGGGGTCGTCGTTTCCCACGATGGTTGGGGTGGAGTTGCTGAGTGAGGAGGTGAGCTGGTCGTCAGTGATTCTGGTCCAGTTTCTTTGTGGGAGCAGGTGCTTGGTGTCTGTGGATGGTGGGTGTTCTGAAGGTGAAGTGGACGCATCGGTGGTCAGTCCACGGGAGTTCGGTGGTGTGGCTGAAGGTGATGGAGTTCCCTGTTGTGAAGAGGGGGTCGAGGGTGTGTCCTGCTGAGTGCGTTGGTTCGGTCACGATTTGGCGGAGTCCAATGTTGTGGAGGTTGTCCAGGAGGGATGTGGTGTTGGGGTCCAGTTGGATGCCGAGGTGAAATTTGAGGTCTCCCAGCAGGGTGTAGTTAGTGGATGCGATGGCAAATGGGGAGATGATGCCCTTGAGGGAGTCAGTGAACTGTCCGCGTGGTCCAGGGGGGTCGGTAGATTAGGGTTCCTCGGAGGGTGCTGGTAGGGCTGGTCAGTATCTTGAAGTGAAGGTGTTCCATCAGGTCTGTGGTTTCGTCGGGGAGTGTGCTCAGGCGGAGGGTGGATTTGTGGACGATGACGATTCCTCCTCCCGGGCGGGTGGGGCGGTTCTTCCTGGAGATCTTGTATCCTTGGGGAATGGCGATGGCGATGTCTGGCCCCAAGGTGGTGTTGGTCCAGGTTTCGGTGAAGAACGCTACGTCCGGGGTGGTGCTGTCTAGGAGGTCCCAGATTTCGGTGGCGTGTTTGTGGAGGGATCGGATGTTGAGGAGGATGCATTGCAAGGTCTTCGGTTCGGGTGTGTTCTTGCGGTCGAGTTGTGCTGGGTCTGTGTTCCTAGCGGTGCGGGAGGTTTGTCGGCAGCGGTGACAGCTGAAGGGTCCATGGGTGTCGGCTGGTGAGGCTAGCATGCAGTTGTTGTTTCGGCCTGGGTTGAGTGCGTGGAGTGCTGCTGGGTCGTAGCGGTGCGGAGGTCCAGGGTTCCTGGCGCTGGTGGCGGTTGGGTCGTGGACGGGCGCAGACGGTCTTGCCTTTGGTGCGCCAGCGGTGCATGCGGCCGCACAGCGGCCGCCATTAAGTAGGGGTCGGGGAGGGCTGGACAGCTGGGAGGCGGGAGCGGGGAGGGGAGCTTGATACGCTTGCTGGATCTACCCAGGATGGAGCGGGCCCTTCTGCGACTGGCCGACCGGAAGGGGACCTGGCCACCATATTGCAAGCGATAAAGACATGCCAAGAATCAATGGAAACCAAAATAGGGGAGGTACATGTCGATATGGCACTCATCTGCCAAGATCTTCGCAACACGACAGCCCGGGTGACAGCGGCGGAATCCCGTATTTCTGAGGTGGAGGACGATGTTTCTATCCTGAAAACACAAGTGAAGCAGCATCTATCCCACACATCGGACCTCCATAAAAGGGCGGAGGACTCCGAAAATTGTTCCCGCCAGAATAACCTCCGCCTGGTTGGCCTTCCTGAGGGCTCGGAGCCCACCCAGGCCAACGCTTTCATTGAAAATTGGTTCAAGTCATGGATGCCTACGGATGCCTTGTCTCCTTGGTTTGTGGTGGAGAGAGCCCACCGTTCCCTCGCCCCTCGACCTCCGCCGGGAGCACCACACCGACCAGTAATCGTGAAGATCCTTAACTTCAGGGACCGCGATGTCATCCTGCAGAAAGCCTGCTCTCGGTCAGAACTCGGTTATAAGGGATCCAAAATCATGATCTTCCCTGATTATACCAGGGAGGTGCAGGCCCATAGAAGACCCTATGTCCAAGTCAAACAAAAGCTGCGAGCCTTAAACCTGTCCTACAGACTCCTCTTCCCAGCCTGCCTCAAAGTGATATTCCAAAGTAAATCCTATTTCTTCGACACACCTGAGGCAGCCTGGACCTGGGCGACTGAGAAGTGTCCACTCCGCCCACCCAAAAATGCACCGGCAGCAATCCACCAGAAAGGTCCAGTTGGTAAAGAATCTGCGACTCCCCATGGGTGACGTGCGGGATCCCGTAGAAGACGCTGGACCCGAGGAACAAAGTCTACATCGCCGAGTGGCTCGATCCGGGACAGAGATGAATCGCCGGAGACCAGGAAGACCGCAAATGATCTTGCCCGACCGGATGGAACAGATCCTGGGGGATCCCCCAGGCCCAGCTCAGATGACATTGACCTCTCCTGCAGCCCCCGCATATGAACTCAAGTACTACTAATTCAGAAGTCCACGCAAGAGGAACAATTATCCTTGAGCTTGGAGGGGGTCAGTATGCTGTCATCGACCACGACCCCTGATTAACTTGTTTACACTCTAAGCCTTCGTTGATTGGGCGACAGATGCTTCATTTGGGGAAGTATGGGGTGGGGGCTTGGTTGGGATCTTCTACTGGGAATGTTTTTCCAGACGCTGTTCATGTTCATTTGTTCCATGGTAACACTGTGCAGTATATGCAAGATTCTCCCTTCAACAGGCCAAATAGCGCCCTCGAGTACACACAGCTTTCCTCGGAAGCCCAACTACCTGATCCACTGGAGACCACCAAATGGTCGGCTCCAGACATTACCACACTGCCACTGTGTCAGATCCATATCATAGGAGCGAGCCCATGAGAATCCTCTCATGGAATGTGAATGGTCTCTTAGATAAAATTAAAAGGACAGAGGTTTTAAAATATGCCCGAATGAATGCACCAGATATCTTATTACTACAAGAGACACACCTAGTTGGGAACCACTGCCCTTTCCTGGCGCGTCAGGGATTTGAAAGGGTATGGCATTCTGGGTTTTCCAGAGGGGCTCGGGGAACAGCAATACTCTTACGCCGCTCCCTTCCCTTCCCTTCACAATGACCGAAGTGGTTAACGACCCTTCAGGCCGATTCACAGCTTTCTCTGGTACCCTGGGGGACTCCACCATCAATCTAGTATCACTATATGCTCCTCCTGCCAATTTAGAGCCCCCGCTCCAAGCTCCACTGAAACTACTATCCGCTCTTCCTCAGGGCTTGACGATAGTGGGGGTGATTTTAATGCTGTACCGGACGCTACGGGTCCTATATCCTCTCATAAAAAGTTGGGGGCCAGACATCTTGGGGATTGGACCGCTACACTGGGGCTCTGTGATGTCTGGCGCACTTGGCACCCTAAGACACGACAATATACGCACGCCTCTGCGGCGCACCACAACCACTTCTGTATAGACCTCCTGTTCATGCCCGCTTCAGATTGCCGTGCCGTCTCTGAAATCCAAATCCTAGCACGCGGAGTATCTGACCATTCCCCGCTCCTTTTGCAAGTGGGTGGTCCCACGACAACGCTCAGGCCCATATGGCGATTAAATGCTTGGTTCCTCCAAGACCAAGAATACAAAGAGAGAGTTGGGGAGGAGCTCAGTAATTATTTCCGTACTAACGAAGGTACAGTGCAGCGCCAGGGCACACTTTGGGAGGCGGGTAAAGCCACAATTCGGGGCTACGCTAAAGGACTCCTTAAGCGCAAGCATCAGACCCGTGGCCACCAACTCGCTCAACTTGAAGCTAGGGCGCTCCGAATGGAAATGGCGGCGACGACAGAGGGGAATGTGGAGTGCCGACAATTGCAATTAGTGCGGGAAGAAATTAGGAGTATCTCCATTGAGTCAGCCAAACTGATTTGGAGATCTTCAGTAGCCAGGGTATATGGGTGAGGAGACAAAAATGGCAAATAGCTCCACTGGCTTGCTACTCACCCCATGACCAGTTGAATAGTCCCCGAAATTCGAGACACAAATCAAATCAAATCAGGCACTTGTTAAGCGCGACTACTCACCCGTAAGGGTCTCAAGGCGCTGGGGAGAGGGCGGGGTGCAGGTTCCAGTCCATCAAGGAGGAGGTCTATCGAAGAGCCAAGTTTTGAGGTTTCTCGTGAAGATGGGGAGTGATGTAGTCTGTCTGAGGTGGAGCGGTAGGGCGTTCCAGGCTCTAGCTGCGAGGAAGGAGAAGGAGCGGGCTCCCGATCTGGTCTTTCTGGCACGGGGGACCACGGCGTAGGAGAGCTGGGCTGATCGCAGGGTCCTTTGGGGTGCGTGGAAAGCGAGTCGGCTGTTCAGGTATGCTGGTCCGGCATTGTGGAGGGCTTTGTGTGCGTGGGTGAGAATCTTGAAGGTGATTCGAGCCTTGATGGGGAGCCAGTGGAGTGTGCGCAGGTGCTGGGAGATATGGCAGTGGCTTGGCAGGTTGAGGACCAGTCTTGCGGCGGCGTTCTGGATGTTTTGTAGCTTGCGGGTGAGGTTTTTGTTTATTCCGGCGTAGAGTGCGTTGCCGTAGTCAAGTCTGCTGGTGACGAGGGCGTGAGTGACGGTCTTTCTGTGCTAGAGGGGGATCCATTTGAAGGTCTTACGTAGGAGGCGGAGGGTGTGGAAGCAGGAGGATGCGACGGAGTTGATCTGGCGGTCCATTTTGAGCTTGGAGTCCAGGATGATTCTGAGGTTGCGTGCGTGGTCCGTGGGGGTGGGCGGGCTTCCGAGGGCGGGGGGCCACCAGGTGTCATCCCAGGCGTCGGGGTGTGGGCACATGATGAGTACCTCTGTTTTGTCCGTGTTGAGTTGTAGGCAGCTGTTTTTCATCCATTTGGCGACTGCTTCCATGCCTTCTTGAAAGTTGTGTTTGGCTGCGTTGGGTTCGTTGGATAGGGAGAGGATGAGTTGGGTGTCGTCTGCGTAGGAAACAATGTTGAGTCCGTGGGTTCTGACGATGGGGGCAAGCGGAGCCATGTAGACGTTGAAGAGCGTGGGGCTGAGGGAGGATCCCTGGGGGACTCCGCAGGTGGTTGGTGTAGGGTCCGAGAGGAAAGGAGGGAGTCTGACCCGCTGCGTTCTGCTGGAAAGGAATGAGCGGATCCAGTCGAGGGCCTTGTCCCGGATCCCTGCTTCATGAAGTCTGCGTGTTAGGGTGCGGTGAGAGACTGTGTCGAAGGCGGCTGAAAGGTCGAGGAGGATGAGGGCTACTGTCTCTCCTCTGTCCAGGAGGGAGCGGATGTCGTCCGTTGCGGCGAGGAGGGCGGTTTCTGTACTGTGGTTTTTTCTGAATCCGTATTGGGAGGAGTCGAGGATGTTGTGCTCTTCGACTAAGGTGGCGAGTTGGCTGTTGACAGCTTTCTCGATGACTTTCGCTGGGAACGTGAGCAGGGAGATGGGTCTGTAGTTTTTGAGGTCGGTAGGCTCCGCTGAGGGCTTCTTTAGGAGGGGGTTGATCTCGGCGTGTTTCCAGTCGTCGGGGAAGGAGGCGTTCGCCAGGGAGCGGTTGATGGTGTGTCGAAGCATGGGTGCGATGGTGTCGGCGGCTCTGTTGAAGATGTGGTGGGGGCAGGGGTCCGTGGGGGCCCCGGAGTGGATTGACTTCATCGTCTTCAGTGTGTCTTCCGTGGTGAGGGCTGTCCAGCTGTCGATCGTTGGCTTCAGGGTGTTGGGGGCGGCTGGTGAGGGTTCAGTGTGTTGGCTTTCTTCGTCGAAGTTGTCGTAAATGTTCTTGATTTTGTGGTGGAAGAAGGTGCTGAGTTTGTTGCAGAGGTCTTGTGAGAGAGGGATGTCAGTAGATTCGTAGATTCGGGAACTCTTTGATGATGCTGAAGAGCTCTTTGCTGTTGTGCGTGTGTGGGGAGATTCTGTCTTTGATAGCTGTTTTTCTCGTATTTCTGATGAGTTGGTGGTGGGCGTTGGTGACGGCTCTGAAGTTGTTGTGGGCTTCTGTGGATTTGGAGTTCCTCCAGGCCTTTTCGAGGCGGCGGCATGTGCGTCTGGACTCTCGAAGTTCAGCGGTAAACCATCTAGCTTTCTTGGTGTGTGTGTTGTTGTTCTTCTTGAGGGGGGCTATGGTGTTGGCACTGTCGGAGATCCATCTGTGCAGAGTTCGGGCTGCGGTGTTGGGGTCGTCGACTTCCACTGTGGTTGGGGTGGAGTTGTCGAGTGAGCAGGTGAGCTGGTCGTCAGTGATTTTGGTCCAGTTTCTTCGTGGGAGCAGGCGCTGGTGTCTGTGGATGGTGGGTGTTCTGAAGGTAAAGTGGATGCATCGATGGTCTGCCCACAGGAGTTCGGTGGTGTGACAAAGTGATGGAGTTTCCTGTTGTGAAGAGGGGGTCGAGGGTGTGTCCTGCTGAGTGCGTGGGTTCGGTTACGATCTGGCGGAGTGCTATGTTTTGGAGGTTGTCCAAGAGGGATGTGGTGTTTGGGTCATGTTGGTTGTCGAGGTGGAAGTTGAGGTCTCCCAGCAGGGTGTAGTTGGTGGACGCGATGGCTTGCGGGGAGATGATGTCCATGATGGAGTTGGTGAATGGCCCGCGGGGTCCGGGGGGTCGGTAGATGAGAGTTCCCCGGAGGGTGGTGGTACGGCTGGCCTGTATCTTGAAGTGTAGGTGTTCCATCAGGTCTGTGGGCTCGTCGGGGAGTGTGCTCAGCCGGAGGGTGGATTTCTGGACGATGGCGATTCCTCTTCCAGGGCGGGTGGGGCGGTCCTTCCGGGAGATCTTGTATCCTTGGGGAATGGCGATGTCCGGTCCCGAGGTAGTGTTGGTCCAGGTTTCGGTGAAGAATGCAACATCCGGGGTGGTACTGTCGAGGAGGTCACAGATTTCGGTGGCGTGTTTGTGGAGGGATCGGACGTTGAGGAGGATGCATTGCAGGGTCTTCGGTTCTGTTGTGTTCTTGCGGGCGGGTTGCGCTGGATTCGTGGTCTTGGTGGTGCTGCAGGAGTGGCGGAGGCGGTGACAGCTGAAGGATCCGTGGGTGTCGGCTGGTGATGCTAGCTTGCAGTTGTTGTTGCGGCCTGGGTTGAGTGCGTGGAGTGCCGCTGGGTTGTAGCGTTGGTGGTTCGGAGATCCAGGGTTCCTCACCCGGTTTCGTGTACACAATATCGCCCGATCTCCCTCATTAATACCGAAGTCAAAATATATGCAACGATTTTGGCCACCCGGATGAAAAGAGTGCTCCACACCCTCATAAACCCTGACCAATGTGGCTTCATGCCACGCCGCAGCACCCGTGATTGCCTTCGACGCCTGCATGTGGCCCTTGCCTACCGGGATCTCCTTACACCATATCTGGCCTTAGTTTTACTCGACTTCGAGAAGGCCTTTGATACAGTTGACTGGGGTTAAATGCAAAACGTGCTAGTAAGGGTAGGCTTCGGACCCTATTATCGAAAGATGGTAGGAGTGCTCTACTCTAATCCATCAGCTAGGGTCCTTATAAATGGGGCATTGTCCAAAGTTTTCCCGATTGCGACGGGGATTCGGCAGGGATGTCCGCTCTCCCCTCTTCACCCTTGCGATCGAGCCTCTGGCCTGTCACATCCGGACGGATGACCGAGTGCAAGGTTGGCGCTGGCAGGAATCTCAGGAGGACCGAATCGCCTTGTACGCGGACGATGTCCTCCTATACCTCGGCGACCGAGCCCGATCCGGGCCGAGATGTTTGCAGATCCTTCACTCCTTCGGGCGAGTGTCTGGATTATGCCTTAACCCACTCAAATCCGCGGTGGTCCCCCTTCTTGCCTCCAGGGAATGCTTCGATTGGCAGACAACCATGCCCATACGAAGATTATCCTTTAAATACCTTGGTATCTGGGTGGTGCTTCTCCCGTAGTTGACCTGGTCCCTTAACATCGGTCCACTTCTCCGACGCACCAAAGAGGGCTTACGTCGATGGCAAAAACTCCCTCTTAAGCCTCTCGGGAGAGTTGCCTTTTTCAAAATGATGGTCCTCCCCCACCTCTTGTATGTCCTCCAAAATCTCCCGATCCATCTCCCTCGCAGCTGATTTCGCGATCAAGATGGGGTGGTTACTAACTTTATTTGGGGGGCTCAAGAGCGCGTCTAGCTCTCACGACTTGCCAACGTAACATAGAGGGAGGAATGGGCATGACGAATCCCTTTTTATACTATCTCGCCACTCGTATACTGATAATCCATGATTGGTTTAATGGGGGATGGTCGGATCCAGCATATCGGCTTGAACTGGGATGTCTTGGATTCTCTCAGGCCCAGGCAATGCTGTACGGGGCCCCAATACCTCAGGCCCTACCAGTAGTTACTCGTACGGCTTTCCTAGCATGGCGATCTGCATTGAGGCACAACCACTGGGACAACAGACTCACACTACAAACTCCACTATGGCACAGCACTTGGTTGCGAGAGGTGGGGACTCTGACAGGCTTTCAGGCATGGGATCTAATAGGCATCACCTACCTAGGAGACATCTAGAAGGGAGTACACTTGTCCTCCTTTCAGGACTTACAACACACATACTCCTTACGTTCCACACAATTCTTTAAATATCTCCAACTACGTCACGCCCTTGCCACTCACATCCCTAACCAAGAGTCATTTCCTGAGTTCAGCCCGTTGGAGGCCAAACCAAAATTCTCATGGGAGACCTAGGTAAGGGAGGGATATCCCAAATATACCGATCCCTGGTAAACAATACTCCATCCACGCTAGACCCTCTTAGAACCAGATGGGAAAGATGGATGGGTCCTCTAGAGGACGAGGATTGGAGGGACGCTCTCATGGCCCCCAGAACTCTTACCATATCTGACAAACTTCGCCTTATAAAGATATATTATCTCCATTGCGCATATCTTACACCGGCACGACTGCCCAGAGCTGGACTTCTCTCAGCCCCGCAATGTCCACGCTGTGAAGATGAACCAGCCGACTTCTTTCATATGGTCTGGTCCTGCGCAGGCATATCTAAATATTGGGTGTCAATCACAGCTGAATTAAGTGGCATATTGGGGTGGGAGGTTCCCCTTAGTACGCTTGCTCTACTTCTGGGGGTGATGGAGGGCTCCCGAGCCGACAAGTTGTTTCTAGGAACAGCCATGTTAATTGCTAAAAGAGACATTGCAATGGCCTGGAAGGACTCAAAGTCTCCTTCTATCACGAAATGGCGGAGGGGAGTCGATTGGTGTGCTGTCCAAGAAAAAGCGGTTTATGAGGCAAGAGGGTGCCTGAACAAATACGACCGAACATGGGGCAAATGGACAGGACTTTTGGACTAATTACTCTTAGCGCTAAGGTCGGGCCCTTTTCTATTTAACTTTTTAAGCCAACTGTTGGGGAGATAATATTTGGATATGTAATGAAATGTTATACATGTCACAGTGATACAAATGTTACTACGGTTACCTTGTTTTTACAAAATGCCAATAAAATTGGATATAAAAAAAAATACTAAGGGGGCAGCACATGCAGCTTTTTGCAGTTAGCCACTACAAATGAGACCATCATCCCGGTCTCCTTCTCTGAGAGATTTCTCCTCCTCCTCAGAACAGGCATCATAGTTGAAGCACCATCGCAAGGAAGCGGCCAAGTAACAGTCTGGAAAAGTTGAAGTGTGAAGAAACCGAGGCTTAGTTGTGGCCACGTGGTTCGAAATGAATGATTTTCAGGTGTAAATAATTGATTTCAGGTGGATATACTTACTAATGAGGTTGTCATGTGTAGTTCTCCCTTTCTCTGCCATGTGGAGTCCTTCGGAGACCCTTTCACCTCCTCCCTGCCCAATTTCCCTCCACATCAGAGCGATTGTCAGCAGACCATTCCTCAGTCTTGCAGCAAGAAGTTGACCATCTACTGGCCAAGATTGCCATTAAGCAGGTGTCCGCTTTGGAGATAGGAGAATGGTTCTATTCGCTCTACTTCCTTTTACTGAAGACGGATAGACCCCTTTGGCCTATCCTGGACCTCCATCCTCTGAAGGCTGTTCTGCAGCGACGTAGTCAGAGGCATACTCAGGTACAGTATTTCCCCTGTGACATACCCTGGAAAACACATTTCCACACCACTACTCGCTCATAACAAAACAAATAAAAGCTGAATGAACGCATATGACTGTCAACATAAATGCACTCCAAGAGAAAAAATAAAACCTAGAGACAAATACTCTAAAAGTTATGAATATAACAAACCATCACGAAGAGAAACAGGGTTATGCAAGGAATAAATCATACATTATAAATTAGAGCCACACACGGACATAAAAATATTACCCATCTCTGATATTTCCATATGCGAGCGTACACACACAGACACTAAGACACACATATAAACACTGTTTAAATATCTAAGACATACAAATGCTCTAAATTTGACCTTAACTCTAAGAACCACACAGTCACAAACTCTGCATCTTACAGAGAGCAGGAGTCTTTTAAAAGGTCTCTAACAAAACTTGAGTGCAGAAAAGGTAAGAAACAGAAACACTGATTGAGAGGCATCATACCAATACTTGTCTCCGACTGTGCCTTTGTCTGCATCGCTGCACCCTACAGAGCCTCATGTCATATCAGTGAACTAATACTAGGATGCACACATGTACGCGTCTGTATACCTTTTACTATGAGAAGGCATCTATCAATGTCTCGCATCCTATTTCTCTATGTTACTCAATAAAGAAAAACAAAAGTAATATGAAGAAGCAAAACTACTGATGTACAAACCCAGGCCCTCTTCATAGATTACCGTGAAACCCTAGATGAAAATCTTTTAAAAAAAGATGCGCACATAAAAGAAATCCATTACTAAACGACACCACATTAAATACAACAACAAACTAAAGAGGAAAGAAAAATAACCAAGTAAGGAACAATTGACACTAAGCATGCGAGAAGCACTCTGCCATTTCAGAATAGTATAGGCTTCAACATACTAACTAACATCACACGTTGATCTTTGTTTATCCATTTTCAAACAAAACCCTTTTGATGGATACATCTAACTGCAGATTCCTCAGCTTTAGGATATCCCCGGGCTCCAGGCTGGATGTGGAGATTTTTCTTAGCAGTGCTCCAGGGCACAGGTAGATGGCATGGTGTGGATCTGTGGTAAAACTGTACCGCCGTGGAAGTGATGGAGCAGAATCGCATATTTTTCGGCAGCTTCTGACGCTGATCTGGAGCTCCACTCCCTACTTTGTCAGTCCTCTGATTTTGAAGTTCATGAAAAGTATGCTAGGGAACAATGTCCCCACCGAAAACGACGGGCTTTGTCAGGCCGTGACTGCAAGAAGCAAATGTCAATAACAGACCTGCCCGATGTAAATCTCTGGTCCTGGGTCCCAAATATACCATCAGAAACCTGCAGGTGATCCGAGAACGGGAGGCAAAACTCTGTCACTGAACACAAGAGGAGGTCGTGGTTGGACCATAGGTCCTGTTCTAAGTTGTGGACCCGGTTTTAGTCCTGATCAGTACGCTAATCCTGTGAGAGGTCTACATCCTGCATGAACTCTTTTAGTAAGTCAAAATCGAAGCCCAAGCATAAGAAGATGAAACAGTACTCGTCCTCTTCGTGCCACTCGGAATCCCACAAGTAAGCACAAGGGTGTCAAGATAAAAATCACACTCCTTCAAAGTTCCCAGAATCCGAACCAATTTTGCAATAGGTCCTGGTGCCCAAAGTTTCCTGAGCCATTGTGGACTCCGCAGCTGATAGTGGCCTTCAAGGAGGCCATGCTGCAGATTTTTGGTGTGATTACAGCTGTATATATATATATATATATATATATGTATATATATATGTGTATATATATATGTGTATATATTACCTACTGGCGGTCGCCAGTAAGTAGTTATAGTTAGGACCTCGTTTCTATTCAAAAAGCGTTTTTTCTTTTCCCAATAACTTTGGCACCGGTTGACGAATCTTCGTGAAATTTTCAAAACTAGTGGGGCGCTCCGGTCAGCTCCTGTCTTGAAAGGTTTGGGGTGATTCAACAAGCGGGGGCCGAGAAAAAAGGGGGTCCCAAAACGCGTTTCCCCCATGTTAATTTCCATAGGAAACTTTAGACAAAGCTACAGCCCGAACTGCTGAACGGAATTACACCAAATTTGGCAAAAAGGTAGCGCTTGGTTCAGAAAGCGACCTTTTTTTTAAATGGTGTAAATCCGTTCAGTAGTTCCTGAGAAATTAAAAAAAAGAAAACTTTCGATATCTGGGCGGAGCCTAACCACACATCTCCCGAGCACGAGCTTGCCTCTGATTGGCTGCCAACACTCCAAACCAGGAAGTGTTGGCAGCCATCTTGTGACTCGGTAGAACCGAGTCACAAGAAATGAGTGAGAAAAAGGTTGAAAAAGAAGAAAAGGGGGCAGGGTAGAAACACCCTGACCCCCTAGGCCTGCTCAGGGGGTCCCACAAGGACCCCCAGGCCAAAAAAAAGCATTTTTTAAAAATAATTTCGGCCGATTTCGCGTAGGGTCCGCGAATCCGACCGAAATTATTTTTAAAAAACGAAGCGCGGGCTCCCGCGCTTTGTTAGTAAAAAAGCCCCCGGGTGGGCCAGGTCCCGGAGGCAATATAAAATAATGGTGTGGGGACCTGCGGGGGCCCCCACAGCCCCGGGGACCGCCACCTCCCCGGGGCTTTATAAATTATGCGGGGGGCATGCGGCCCCTCCAAGCCCCGGGGACCACCACCTCCCAGGGGCTTCTTGGAATAATGAGGGGGTGGCCTCGCGGGCCCCCCAAGCCCCAGGGACCACCACCTCCCCGGGGCTTCTTTAAATAATGAGGGGGCCTTGCGGGGCCCCCCAAGCCCCGGGGGCCACCACCTCCCCGGGGCTTCTTTAAATAACTAGGGGGGGCCTCGCGGGCCCCCCAAGCCCCGGGGACCTCCACCTCCCCGGGGCTTCTTTAAATAATGAGGGGGGGCCTCGCGGGTCCCCCAACCCCGGGGACCACCACCTCCTTTGAAACTGAAGGGAGGGGGGGCTGCGTGGCCCCCCTCCTCAAGCCCTCGATGGCCCTGGGGACCGCCACCCCCCAGGGCCGGCTCCTGCAGTGTCCCCGGGTGCCCACCCCCGGGACACTGCTGTTTGCTATGGCAAGGCGGGAGCCGTGCGGCTCCCGCCCTGTCATTGCAAACAGTGGTTTGCTTCATTGAAGCGAGAGCAGGGAAACCTGCTCTCGCTTCAATGGAGCAAAGCAGATTGCTTTTGCACAAGGGGAGCTGCATGTCAGCAGCTCCCCTTGTGGAAAAGCAATGCTGGCTCCCGCAGGAGGCGGGTAGCCGGCGAGACTGTGGCGGCATTGGGGCTCCCCCCACGGTCCCCAACGGAGTGGCCAGGCCCCGGGGGTTGGGGTCCCCGGGCCAGAAGTGGCCTGGGAGGAGGGCCACGCGGCCCCCCTCCGGAGTTAATTTTTTTTTTAAATTGGCCAGGCCCCGGGGACCCCATCCCCAGGGCCATTTCTGGCCCCGCTGACCCCATCCCCCGGGGCCTGGCCAATTTAAAAAAAAAATTAACTCCGTAGTGGCCCAGGGAAGGGGGGCCACGCAACCCCCTCCCATAAAATAAGCAATTAAAAAAAAAAACGGCAACTCGCCGGAGGCCCCGCCCCCTCCCTGCAGCACTCTGCAAACGCGCCACCTGGCGCGTTCTAAGTTGGGGGATTAAGTCCCCTTGAATCCTGAGGGTCCCTGGGGGCCAACTAGCCCACCAGGTACCTCCAGTAAGCGACACAGAGCTGTGTTGCAGAGAGGTGGTCTGAGGCCACGCCCCTTTTTACACCTCTCTGCAAGCAGCTCTGTGGCGCTTACTGGAGGTACCTGGTGGACTAGTTGGCCCCCAGGGACCCTCAGGATTCAAGGGGACTTAATCCCCCAACTTACAACGCGCCAGCGGGGTGCGTTTGCACAGTGGTGCAGGGAGGGGGCGGGGCCTGAGATAATTGTGCAAACACGCCCCCTGGCGCGTTGTAAATTGGGGGATTAAGTCCCCTTGAATACTGAGGGTCCCTGGGGGCCAACTAGCCCACCAGGTACCTTCAGTAAGCGCCACAGAGCTGCGTTGCAGAGAGGTGGTCCGAGGCTACGCCCCTTTTTACACCACTCTGCAAACGCGGCTTCTGGTGCACTGGTGGTGGGGCGATGAGGTCCTCTTGTGTCCTGAGGACCTCAGGACACAAGTGGACTTCATCTTCCAAGCAGCAGTGCGCCAGAAGCCGCATTTGCAGAGTGGTGTAAAAAGGGGCGTGGCCTCAGACCACCTCTCTGCAATGCAGCTCTATGGCGCTTACTGGAGGTACCTGGTGGGCTAGTTGGCCCCCAGGGACCCTCAAGATTCAAGGGGACTTAATCCCCCAAGTTACAACGCGCCAGGGGGCGCGTTTGCACAGTGGTGCAGGGAGGGGGCGGGCCTGATATAACAAGTGTGCAAACGCGCCCCCTGGTGCGTTGTAAATAGGGGGATTAAGTCCCCTTCAATCCTGAGGGTACCTGGGGGCCAACTAGCCCACCAGGTACCTCCAGTATGCGCCACAGAGCTGTGTTGCAGAGAGGTGGTCTGAGGCCACGCCCCTTTTTACAATACTCTGCAAACGCTCTTGGCGCACTGGTGGTGGGGTGATGAGGTCCTCTTGTGTCCTGAGGACCTCAGGACACAAGTGGACTTCATCTCCCGAGCAGCAGTGCGCCCAGAGGCGCGTTTGCAGAGTGGTGTAAAAAGGGGGCGTGGCCTCAGACCACCTCTCTGCAATCCAGCTGTGTGGCGCTTACTGGAGGTACCTGGTGGGCTAGTTGGCCCCCAGGGACCCTCAGTATTCAAGGCCCCCAACTTAGAACGCGCCAGGGGGCGCGTTTGCAGAGTGGTGGAGAAAGGGGGCGTGACCTTTGTCCACCTCTCAGCAATCCCACTGTGTGGGGCTTACTGGAGGTAAGAGGTAGGCTAGTTGGCTCCTAAAGGACCCCCAGCAGCGAAGGGGACTTCAATCCCCATCCAAGAGCGCGCCAGGGAGCGCGTTTGTAGAGTGGTGGGAAGAGGGGGCGTGGCCTGCTCTTCGAACTTAGCAATGCTGCTGTGTGGGACTTACTGGAGGTAATAGGAGAGGTAGTTGGCCCCCAAGGATGTCCTTGGGGGCCAACTACCCCTCTTGTTACCTCCAGTAAGTCCCGCACAGTCGTCTTCGGAGGCCATGCCCCCCTTTCTCCACCATTCTGCAAACGCGCCTCCTGGCAGACTACGGGATGGGGGATGAAGTCCAATTTACTCCTGAGGGACTTTGGGGGCCAAGAAGCCCTACTGGTACCTCCTATAAGCCCTATGCACCGGAATTCCTGAGCGCTGGTCGGAGGCCCAGCACCCTTTCTCCACCACTCTGCAAACGCGACTACTAGTTAAAGAAGTGTTTGCAATGTAATAGGTTTCGCATTTGCGAGAATTAGAGCTATTGGCGTTGTAAATGCAAAAGTTTTTTACTAATGTTTTTTGGAGTGGAGTGGATGTACGTTGTGTGTAGTGGAATTATGTGATATGTAGTGCAGTGAAATTATGTGGATAGAAAGTATGTGGTATTTAGTGTATAGGAATTATGTAGAGTGGGATTATGTGTTATGGAGAGTAATTATGTGGTATGGTAGTCTGTGTTGTGGAGTGGTAACCTCAGGTTTAGTCTTCCTCGTTTCCATAGAAGCTCAACTATGAACTCAGTGAGACAAAAAAAGATGGAATCACTGAGGAGCACTTGTGGACCTAGTCAGAGGTATGAGCAGGGCCACTGGAATTATGTGACTGTTTGGCTGCACCGACTTTTGCACAATTATACATTTTCTGCATTAGCCACATAATTCATCATCTGCACCCTAATCTGCAGATTTGAACAAACAAAGCCTTGTTTCTAGCTGAAACGGGTCAAACATTACCAAAAATGCAGCGGCATGTGTTACAGCGTGGTGGAAGGCCCTTTGCAAACCTAGAATGGTTACCTGTTACTTATTGCTAAATGTGGGTGTTAAATTGGTACTAATGGTGTGCAAGCCACTCTTGCTTCCCTCTGCACCTCTCTTGCCTCTTTCTGCATTTCTGTTGCTTCTTTCTGCACGTTTCTTTCTTTTTCTGCACTTCTCTTGACCTCATTCTTCAAATCTCTTGTACTTTCTGCACCTCTCTTCCTGCATGCCTGTTGCCTCTTTCTGCACCTCATTTGCTTCTTTCTGCACCCCTGTTGTCTTTCTGCACTCGTCTTCCCACTTTCTGTACATTTCCTGCCTGTTTTTGCATCTCACTTGCCTCTTTCTGCACTTTTCTTGCTTCTTTCTACACCTCTGTTGCTTCTTTCAGCAATTCTCTTGCCTCTCTGTGCACTTCTCTTGCCTGTTTCTGCACCTCTCTTGCCTGTTTCTGCACCGCTCTTGCCTCTTTTTGCACCTCTGTTGGCTCTTTCTGCACCTCACTTGCTCCTTTCTACACTTCTCTTGCCTCTTTCTGCACCCCTGTTGCTTCATTCTGCACTTTCCATGCTTCTTTCTGCACCTGTCTTGCTTCTTTCTGCAACCCTGTTGTCTCTTTATGTACCTCTTTTGCCTCTTTCTGCACTTTTCTTGCCTTTTTCTGCACCTCTCTTCCCTCTTTCTGCACGTCATTTGCTTCTTTCTGCACCCCTGTTGTCTCTTTCTGCACTCGTCTTCCCTCTTTCTGTACCTTTCCTGCCTGTTTTTGCATGTCACTTGCCTCTTTCTGCACCTCTATTGCCTCTTTCTGCACCTCTATTGCCTCTTTCTGCAGTTCTCTTGCCTCCTTCTGCATGTCACTTGCCTCTTTCATTAACTCTCTCGCCTCTTTGTGCACCTCTCTTGCCTCTTTCTGCATCCCTGTTGCTTCATTCTGCACTTTCCATGCTTCATTCTGCACCTGTCCATCTTTAAATCGCTTAAGTCGGGCTCGCCGACCGACCCGTGCCAGGCTAGGCTGCTTGCAGGGGCAGCGGAGGTTGTCAACCCGGAGGTTAATACCATCATAAATCTATCTCTTCAGACTGCCACAGTTCCTCTGCACTGGAAGCACGCTAAACTACTACCGCTATTAAAAAAGCCCTCTCTAGACCCCGCCATACCTGCTAGCTGCAGACCTATTTCTCTCCTGCCGGCCGTGGCGAAGGTGTGCGAGAAGGCAGTTTTTAAACAGTTAACATCCTTTGTTGAGGCATCTGGTGCCCTCCTTCCAGCTCAATCGGGATTCAGGGCATCCTATAGTACAGAGACGGCTTTAGTCGAAATGTCTGAGGCTATAAGGGAATGCTTGGATGCAGGCGGCAGAGCGGCTCTGATTTTACTGGACCTCTCTGCCGCCTTTGATACGGTGCCCATCATCAACTGCTTGCTCGCCTCTCCAGTATTGGGGTTTCTGGACGGGCCTGGGACTGGTTCAAATCCTTCTTAGAGGACAGAACCCAGCAGGTATGGCATCCTCCGTTTTTTTCGGCCGCCAGAAAGGTGACTACGGGAGTTCCACAGGGCTCCACTCTGAGCCCCCTGCTTTTTAATATTTACGTTACTCCACTGATTTATTTAGCCGAGGAGCTGGGAGCCAAGATCATTGCCTATGCTGATGACACCCAGCTCCTCTTCACTTGGAAGAAAAATGACCTGTCCTCGGACATAGCGAAAAATTGTCTCTCAGCTGTTTTTAAATGGCTTGCTCTGGCGCAGCTGAAGTGTAACGAGGACAAGTCAGAGGTACTTCTGTATGGATCCTTTCCCCCGCATTTTAGGGAGGCTCTTTGGCCCACTGAATACCCCCTGCCCAATTCTGTTGGTAACCCTGCTAAGAACTTGGGGGTTTGGTTCAGTGAAGACCTCAGATTTTCATTACAGATAAAGAAACTTGCGGGAGTGTGCTTTGGCACGTTGAAATCACTTAGAAAGTTTTTTCCCGTTACCTCGACCAGCTAAGGAAATGGTGACTCGTGCGCTAATCCTGTCACGTATTGACTACGCCAATGCTTTGTACATTGGCTTGCCTGGCTACCATTTAAAAAAATTGCAAACAATATAGAATGCGGCAGCTAGGGTTCTGCTCGGTATCCCAAGAAGATCAAGCATGAATCAACACATACGGGACCTTCACTGGCTTCCCGTGGCCCGCCGTGTCCAGTTTAAAGCCCTGACTTTGGCGCATGGAGCTCTACACGGATTTGTCCCACTTTACCTGAGGAGACGCTTCGCCTTCTATGTCCCTCGAAGACGTCTGCGTTCTGCTGCACAGCGTCTGGTAGTCATCCCCCGTTTCCGCCTTACTCGTATGGGGGGGCAGCTCCCTATCGTTTAAGGCGGCTGTAGCTTGGAATTCTCTTCCGTTGGAACTGCGCAACATACAAGACTCTAGGCTGTTCAAGAAGCATCTCAAAACCCTGCTTTTTGATTAAGCCCAGGTATGCTCTGCCTCCTCTGTTTCCGATAATAGCACTCCGCGCCGGGACACTCTTGAGTATCCGTGCGTGCTACAAATGCATTATAACATAACATAACATAACACCTGTCTTGCTTCTTTCTGCACCCCTGTTGTCTCTTTATGTACCTTTTTTGCCTCTTTCTGCACTTTTCTTGCCTTTTTCTGCAGTTCTCTTCCATCTTTCTGCACGTCTGTTGCCTCTTTCTGCACCTCATTTGCTTCTTTCTGCACCCCTGTTGTCTCTTTCTGCACCCCTGTTGTCTCTTTCTGCACTCGTCTTCCCTCTTTCTGTACCTTTCCTGCATGTTTTTGCATCTCACTTGCCTCTTTCTGCACTTTTCTTGCTTCTTTCTACACCTCTGTTGCTTCTTTCAGCAATTCTCTTGCCTCTTTGTGCACTTGTCTTGCCTGTTTCTGCACCTCTCTTGCCTCTTTTTGCACCTCACTTGCTCCTTTCTGCACTTCTCTTGCCTCTTTCTGCATCCATGTTGCTTCATTCTGCACTTTCCATGCTTCTGTCTGCACCTGTCTTGCTTCTTTCTGCACCCCTGGTGTCTCTTAATGTACCTCTTTTGCCTCTTTCTGCACTTTTCTTGCCTTTTTATGCACCTCTCTTCCCTCTTTCTGCACGTCTGTTGTCTCTTTCTGCACCTCATTTGCTTCTTTCTGCATCCCTGTTGTCTCTTTCTGCACTAGTCTTCACTCTTTCTGTACCTTTCCTGCCTGTTTTTGCATCTCACTTGCCTCTTTCTGCACCTCTATTGCCTCTTTCTGCAGTTCTCTTGCCTCCTTCTGCACTTCACTTGCCTCTTTCTCTAACTCTCGCGCCTCTTTGTGCACCTCTCTTGCCTCTTTCTGCATCCCTGTTGCTTCATTCTGCACTTTCAATGCTTCTTTCTGCACCTGTCTTGCTTCTTTCTGCACCCCTGTTGTCTCTTTAGATACCTCTTTTGCCTCTTTCTGCACTTTTCTTGCCTTTTTCTGCACCTCTCTTCCCTCTTTCTGCACCTCTCTTCCCTCTTTCTGCACCTCATTTCTTCTTTCTGCACCCCTGTTGTCTCTTTCTGCACTCGCCTTCCCTCTTTCCGTACCTTTCCTGCCTGTTTTTGCATCTCACGTGCCTCTTTCTGCACTTTTCTTGCTTCTTTCTACACCTCTGTTGCTTCTTTCAGCAATTCTCTTGCCTCTTTGTGCACTTGTCTTGCCTGTTTCTGCACCTCTCTTGCCTCTTTTTGCACCTCACTTGCTCCTTTCTACGCTTCTCTTGCCTCTTTCTGCACCCCTGTTGCTTCATTGTGCACTTTTCATGCTTCTTTCTGCACCTGTCTTGCTTCTTTCTGCACCCCTGTTGTCTCTTTATGTACCTCTTTTGTCTCTTTCTGCACTTTTCTTGCCTTTTTCTGCAGTTCTCTTCCCTCTTTCTGCATGTCTGTTGCCTCTTTCTGCACCTCATTTGCTTCTTTCTGCACCCTTGTTGTCTCTTTCTGCACTCATCTTCCCTCTTTCTGTACCTTTCCTGCCTGTTTTTGCATCTCACTTGCCTCTTTCTGCACCTCTATTGCCTCTTTCTGCAGTTCTCTTGCCTCTTTCTGCACTTCACTTGCCTTTTTGTAACTCTCTCGCCTCTTTGTGCACCTCTCTTGCCTCTTTCTGCACCCCTGTTGCTTCATTCTGCAGTTTCCATGCTTCTTTCTGCACCTGTCTTGCTTCTTTCTGCACCCCTGTCGTATCTTTATGTACCTCTTTTGCCTCTTTCTGCACTTCACTTGCTTTTTTTTTTGCACCTCTCTTACCTCTTTCGGCACCTCTGTTGCTTCTCTTTGCACTTCTCTTGCCTCCTTCTGCACCTCTTAGTTAGAGGTAGTTTTAACCCCCCTGCCCTATTATGTACTAGGGCCTTACAGGGGAGGTCATGCCAATCACAGGAGTAGCCAAACCCATGGTGTACCCTAGTGTATGTAGGTGTTTTCACTGTATTCTAAGTGTCTTTCAGCATAGCACTGGCTCCGGGCCTGGCTAGTCAGGGTCAGTTACCACCAGTACCCATCAGCAAAAAGTTGGGGGCACAGGATGACTTTGCATTAAGGCCTCTTTCTGCTCCTCTGTTGGTTCTTTGTGCACATCTCTTGCTTCTTTCTGCACCTTTCTTCGTCTTTCTGGACTTCTGTTGCCTCTTTCTGCATTTCTCTTGCTTCTTTCTGCGCCTTTCTTCCTCTTTCTGTACATGTCCTACCTCTGTAGGCATAGTTAGAAATTAGCATTTACAAAACCTTTGAAATTCACTGAAAAAACCACAGGTTTCAGGGACGTTATAGTTAGAAATTGGCATTTAAAAAACCTTTGAAATTCACTGAAAAAACCATAGGTTTCAGGGACGTTATAGTAAGAAATTAGCATTTAAAAAACCTTAGAAATTCACTAAAAAAACCACAGGTTTCAGGGACGTTATAGTTAGTTGGACATTTCACTCGTACAAAACCAGAGAAATTCGGCCGTTAGTTAGTTCAGCTAACTATAACTCGCGCCCCCGCAATGCACTGCTGATGACGTCACATATTACATCATTCATGACATGGTCAGTGACATCACTGATGACATCTCAAATGACATCACTGATGACATCATCCACGTGATAATCTGATGCACCTCCTCATACCCTAATATAACCTTTGATACACCCACTCTAAAATACAGACTACCATTTTCGAAACCATAGACAAACCAATACCAGTTAGTACATACCCACTCACTAATTCCTAGGTCTACACACACATCCACTCATTCACCCATACAGTCACTCATACATGCAGTCAACCATCAATACGGCACTATCATATGCACTCACATATCTATACAGACACTCACACACATCCACTCATCCATAGAGTTACTCACACACCTAGTCAGTCATGCAAAGAATCAATCACACTCCCATTTACTCACCTATACTGTTATACACACACCACCTCACTTATTCAAACATATACTAACACATACTTACACTCTTATACAATAACTAATACAAGCACACACTCATCCATACAGCCACTCTCACAATCACTCACTCTCACATATAGTCATTTATATACTCCAACACTCACATATACTGCCTTTCACATATGCAGTTACTCACACATGTACCACTAAGATATCCATTCACTCACCAACATACCCATACACACACTCACCCACCCATACAGCCCTTCACAGATGTACTCTTGAACCCATACACCCAGTGAATCACCCACTCACACATCTATGCACAGTCACACACCCCCACCCACCCACACAGACACTCAGGCACCCATACAGATACTCAGACAACCAATCAATAACCCATATAGACCCTCATTTAGCTACTCACCAACCCATGCAACTGCTTACACACCAACTGACAAACTTAACTGTGTGAATGTCTGTATCAGTCACTAACCCATGCATTCAGTAAGACACATTTAATCACTCACTTATACAGTCAGTCACGCACCTACTAAATCATCCATTCAGACACTTATGCACCCACTCATTCTTCAATACACCTTGGCCTATATATATATATAAAACATATTTAAACTTTACAGAAACACAGTCACTGGATGATGTCATCAGTGATGTGATCAGTGATGTCATTTGAGATGTCATCAATGATGTCACTGACCATGTCATGAATGATGTAATATGTGACATCATCAGCGGTGCATTGCAGGGGCATGAGTTATAGTTAGTTGAACTAACTATAACGGCCGAATTTCTCTGGTTTTGTACGAGTAAAATGTCCAACTAACTATAACGTCCCTGAAACCTGTGTTTTTTTTAGTGAATTTCTAAGGTTTTTTAAATGCTAATTTCTAACTATAACGTCCCTGAAACCTATGGTTTTTTCAGTGATATATATATATATTCACTGAAAAAACCACAGGTTTCAGGGATGTTATAGTTAGGCTGACATTTCACTCAGCAGTGCATTGCAGGGGCGCAATGTAGTTAGCTCAGCTAACTATAACGGCCGAATTTCTCTGGTTTTGTACAAGTGAAAAGTCAGCCTAACTATAACGTCCCTGAAACCTGTGGTTTTTTCAGTGAATTTCTAAGGTTTTTTAAATGCTAATTCCTAACTATAACGCCCCTGAAACCTCTGTTTTTTTCAGTGAATTTCTGTTTTTTTTAAATGCTAATACTAACTATAACGTCCCTGAAACCTCTGTTCTTTTCAGTGAATTTCGAAGGTTTTTTAAATGCTAATTTCTAACTATGCCTACATAGGTAGGACATGTGCAGAAAGAGGAAGAAAGGCACAGAAAGAAGCAAGAGAGGTGCAGAAAGAGGCAAGAGAGGTGCAGAAAGAGGAAGAAAGGTGCAGAAAGAAGCAAGAGAAATGCAGAAAGAGACAACAGAAGTCCAGAAACAGGAAGAAAGGTGCAGAAAGAAGCAAGAGATGTGCAGAAAGAACCAACAGAGGTACAGAAAGAGGCCTTCTTCGACTGTACCTTCCAACAGACTCATACAAAGTAGCCCAATCACTAATCCTTCTCCCAAGATGTCTTAAACCTCACTTTTCTCTTGAAGGTTCACTATTCATCGACTGCTCAGAATGTTATGCGTACCAAATATAAAACAGCAATCCTAAGCATGTCACTGTTGTAAGTCTGACCAAGTTTGTGAAGGTTTGCATGCGTGTCTCTGCTTTTACCTAGTGACACGTTACATAAACATACTTAAATACCTGTGTTTCAAACAGCATACTCTGTAAATTTGTGTACAAAAAGGTAGAAGCAGGAGAAGTGCAGAAAGAAGCAACAGAGGTGCAGAAAGAAGCAACAGAGGTGCAGAAAGAGGCAAGAGGGGAACAGAAAAAAGCAGGGGAGATGCAGAAAAAAGCAAGAGGGGAACAGAAAAAAGCAGGGGAGATGCAGAAAAAAGCAAGAGAAGTGAACAAAGAACCAACAGAGGTGCAGAAAGAGGCTAGAGAAGTGCAGAAAGAAGCAAGAGATCTGCAGAAAGGGGCAAGAGAGTTGCAGAAACAGTGTGAGAAGTTGGCCTGGTATATGCTGTTCACTAATTAAAGTGGACACCTTGCATCAGGGCAAATCGACTCTTATGGTAGATAGGTTTAAGACAACCTTTTAAAGAAAGCTATCCTAGTGGTAGCTGTGGAGAGCAGCCTTCAGGCTAAGTCTTGAAGGAATGTAAAGCAGCTTGTTTTACCATATAATCTCTTGAATCACCAAATGAAAAGACACCACACAGGTATATATATCAAATATATATGTATTTATTTCTAAATAACTCTCTACTAATCTCTTTATGAGATTAGAAGACAAACATATGCACAAATCAACGTTTCTCAATAAGTTAAGCACAAAATATGGCTGGGGCCCTAGGGGCGTACCAGACCATATACTAAAAAAGGGACTTAGCAACAACGACTTGCAGGGAGACAAGGCCTAGGGCCTTCAGAAGTGCTGGGGCCTCACGAAGCCACCCAAGGCAGGTAAGTAAAGGACCCACGGGGACGCGTGCAGTGTGGATACACAGGCGCGGATCGCCGTTGACTTCAATGGGGCAAGTCGCGGTTGGAAATTAAGAGTTCTAGGATACTTCGGGAGAACCTACAAGCAAGTCACTTACAGGGTAAGTAGTTCTAGGGCCCACACCCACAGGAGCACCGTAGTGCTGGAGTTACCTCACCCAGGGAAGCCGGGTGCATAGGTGTCCTTTGGTGTCGGGTCGCGGCGTCGTTTTCAATGGCGAACAAAGAAGACTTGCTGCTTGCGGGAGCTGAAGAAGTGTCCGGTGGAATCCAAGCCTGGATTCTGAAGAAGGATGACCTGAAAGCAGAGGGGACAGTGTTCAAAGTCACTTGGCAGTGACTCGGGGCAAGGAAGATGGATGCCCACCGTCGTCGGTTGATTCAGGTCGGTTGCGGGTGCCTTGACTCTTCAGCCATGAGGTCCAGGAGGCGTCAATGATGACCAGGAGCTGGATTCTGTGTGTCCCACGAAGTCTGCAGCTTACTGCGGTGTCGGCAACTCGATTGGAGCCAACAAGCCTTGGCAACAGCAAGTCTCGGGGAGATGAAGAAAAGTCGATGGCCCAGACCAGCAAGGTCTGAGGGACTCACCCAGCAAGGGTAAGTCAGGGCAGGCCTGGAGCAACCAGGGGAGCCCTTTGGTTTCTTTAAGAAGCCTTCTGGGGACCCACGAGCCGGCTGGCAAGGGATCGCGAAGACACCTCGGGCGGAATCACTCAACAGGGGCCCACGGTCACTCGGGACGGTGTAGGCCTCTGATCTTCGGAGGGATTCCTGCTGGAGGTCGGGACCACACGTGGTCCAAAGCACAAGTTTGTAGAACGTTGTGAAGGGGTTGCACTTGACATTAGTGCACGGTACCCAGGGGTCGCGGTTCCTCGTCACTCGTGGGGTCCACTTGCCTCAGCTTCGCTGGGGACTCACGATGGCCTTGGAGAAGTCAGGAAATCCACTTCTTGGGCTGCAGGGACTTCGGACTCCGGCGGGAGCGGCGTAGTTTGCGACCGTCGTCGTTTTTGGTGCCTGCCAAGCAGGGGAGTCACTCCTAGACTCCAAGGGAGATTCTTCTGTCTTCCAAAGGTAGTGGAACGTCGAAGGGCCAGGATTCTTCTGTAGAGCGTCGTCCAGGGGTTATCTAACTAGCAAGTTCAAGGGTTCCCCTTCTTATACTAAAAAGAGGGGATGGACTAGCTCTATGACCCCACCTATGGGAGGGTCAAGGGAGGGGGTGGCTACACCCACTTCCCTTTGTCCAGTTTCGCGCCAGAGCAGGGGCAGGTAGCCCCTGAGCCGGTTTGAACTGGCATATGCACAGAGGAGCCTTCTGCTCCCCCAGTGCAGACATCAAAGCACTCTGAGAGTGCACCCACCCAGCCCCAATACACTAAACCCTGTCTGGGAGGTGGTTACACCTCCCTGTGAGAGGATGCCTATTGTTGGGCTTCCTCCACTGCGAGTTTCGGTCATCAGCAGGAGGGCAGCCCAGTGTCTGTGACTGGTGGCATCCATTTTGTGATGCCAGGGCTCTTCAGGATTCTACCGCGTTTCCACAGCAGGTACATGTCTTATCCCTCTAGAAGGGTGGAATGCTACCCCCGCCGCCAGGATTGGCGGGGGGGTAGTATTCCAAGATGTTTGACACCAAACACGACATGTTTTGATGCAGCCATTCCAAAGTTAGCATTTTACCGCGAGGATATAATGCACTTAAGAGTATATGGTTTAACCGCATCCACAAACAGCACCAGAGAATAGACTCTGAGAGCTGCAGAGGGGCCCTGCTCAGGCAGAGGCACCCCCTCACATAGAAGCCAAGCACCCTGCCCTCAGGATTTTTAGGGCCTGCCTTAGGGGTGTGCAGGAGAGATATAGGAAACCTATATCTCAGTGAGGGGTGCTAGCACCACCTCACCCAGGCTGCAGTAGCAGGCCTGTGGTGTCAGATTTAGTCTGCTTCCCAGGGGTGGCATAATACATGCTGCAGCCCCTGGTAGGCCTGTGAAGTACCTATGCCCTTGGTACCTAAGGTACCATATACTAGGGACTCATAAGGCACCACAGTATCCAATCACTAGTGCACCTAGAGTGCACTCCATGTCGTTTAGAGAGAGCAGATAGACTGGGGCCCTGAATAGCAGGGTCCCAGTCCAACTAAGTCATAAACCAGCAAAACACCAGGAAAAAAGTGGGGACAACCATATAGTCAGATTCCACCTTCCTACATACAGGTAAGTGCAGAAAGAGATAACGATGCAGAGGCAAGAGAGGTGCAGAAAGAGGGAAGAGGGGTGCAGACAGAGGCAATAGGGGTGCATAAATTTGCAAGAGGTGCAGAAAAAAGCAAGAGCAGTGCAGAAAGAGCGAACAGAGGTGCAGAGAGAAGAAAGAGGGGTGCAGAAAGAGGCAACAGAAGTGCAGAAAGAAGCAAAAGAGGTACAGAAAGAGGGAAGAGGGTGCAGAAGGAGGTAAGAGAAGTGCAGAAAGAGGCAAGAGAGGTACAGAAAGAGGCAAGAGAGGTGCACAATGAGGGAAAAAGGGTACAGAAAGAGGCAAGAGGGGTGCAGAAAGAAGCAAGACAGGTGCAGAAAGAAGCAAGAGAGGTGCAGAAAGAAGCAAGAGAAGTGCAGAATGAAGCAACAGGGGTGCAGAAAGAGCCAAGAGGGATGCAGAAATTTGCAAAAAAGGTGCAAAAAGAAGCAAGAGCAGGGCAGAAAGAACCAACAGAAGTGCAAAAAGAGGCAAAGGGGTGCAGAAAGAGGTAGGAGAGGTGCACAAAGAGGCAATAGGGGTACCGAAGGAGGCAGGAGGGGTGCAGAGAGAAGGAAGAGAAGTGCAGAAAGAAGCAACAGAGGTGCTGAAAGAGGCACGAAGGGTGCATATAGAGGCAAGAGAAGTGCAGAAAGAAGCAGCAGAGGTACAGAAAGAGGCAAGAGAGGTGCTGAAACAGGCATGAAAGGTGCAGAAAGAGGGAACAGGGGTGCAGAAAGAGGCAAGAGAGGTGCAGAAAGAGGGAAGAGGGGTGCAGAAAGAGGCAGGAGGGGTGCAGAAAGAAGCAAGTGAGGTGCAGAAAGAGGCAACAGAGGTGCAGAAAGAGGCAAGGGAGGTGCAGAAACAGGCAAGAGAAGTGCAGAAAGAAGCAAGAGATCTGCAGAAAGGGGCAAGAGAGTTGCAGAAACAGGTAAAAAGTGCAGAAAGAGATAACGATGCAGAGGCAAGAGAGGTGCAGAAAGAGGGAAGAGGGGTGCAGACAGAGGCAATAGGGGTGCATAAATTTGCAAGAGGTGCAGAAAAAAGCAAGAGCAGTGCAGAAAGAGCCAGCAGAGGTGCAGAGAGAAGAAAGAGGGGTGCAGAAAGAGGCAACAGAAGTGCAGAAAGAAGCAAAAGAGGTTCAGAAAGAGGGAAGAGGGTGCAGAAGGAGGTAAGAGAAGTACAGAAAGAGGCAAGAGAGGTACAGAAAGAGGCAAGAGAGGTGCACAAAGAGGGAAAAAGGATACAGAAAGAGGCAAGAGGGGTGCAGAAAGAAGCAAGAGAGGTGCAGAAAGAAGCAAGAGAGGTGCAAAAAGAAGCAAAAGAAGTGCAGACTGAAGCAACAGGGGTGCAGAAAGAACCAAGAGGGATGCAGAAATTTGCAAAAGAGGTGCAGAAAGAAGAGCAGTGCAGAAAGAACCAACAGAGGTGCAAAAAGAGGCAAAGGGGTACAGAAAGAGGTAGGAGGGGTGCAGAGAGAAGGATGAGAAGTGCAGAAAGAAGCAACAGAGGTGCTGAAAGAGGCACGAAGGGTGCAGTAAGAGGCAAGAGAAGTGCAGAAAGAAGCAGCAGAGGTGCAGAAAGAGGCAAGAGAGGTGCTGAAACAGGCAGGAAAGGTGCAGAAAGAGGGAACAGGGGTGCAGAAAGAGGCAAGAGAGATGCAGAAAGAGGGGTGCAGAAAGAGGCAGGAGGGGTGCAAAAAGAAGCAAGTGAGGTGCAGAAAGAGGCAACAGAGGTGCAGAAAGAGGCAAGAGCGGTGCAGAAAGAGGCAAGAGAAGTGCAGAAAGGGGCAAGATAATTGCTGAAAGAAGCAAGAGAGGTGTAGAACGAAGCCAGAGAAGTGCAGAAAGGGGCATGTGAGGTGCAGAAAGAGGCAAGAGAGGTGCAGAAAATGGCAAGAGAACTGCAGAAAGAGGCAAGAGGGATGCAAAAAAGGGAAGGGTGCAGAAAGAGAGGAGCAGAAAGAAGCAAGAGAAGTGCAGAATGAAGCAACAGGGGTGCAGAAAGAGCCAAGAGGGTGCAGAAGAGGCAAGAGGGGTGCAGAAAGAGGCAACAGAGGTGCAGAAGGAGGCAAGAGAACTGCAGAAAGAGGCAAGAGAATTGCAGAAACAGGCAGAAGAGGTGCAGAAAGAGGGAACAGGGGTGCAGACAGAGGCAAGATAAGTGCAGAAAGAGGGAAGAGGGGTGCAGAAAGAGGCAAGAGGGGAGCAGAAATTTACAAGAAAGGTGCAGAAAGAAGCAAGAGCAGTGCAGAAAGAACCAAGAGAAGTGAGGAAAGAGGCAAGAGGGGTGCAGAAAGAGGCAAGAGAACTGCAGAAAGAAGCAAAAGAGGTACAAAAAGAGGCAGGAGAACTGCAGAAAGACGCAACAGAGGTGCAGAAAGAGGCAAGACAGGTGCAGGAAAGGGGAAGAAGGGTACAGAAAGAAGCAAGAGGTGCAGAAAGAGGCAAGAGGGGTGCAGAAAGAGGCAACAGAGGTGCAGAAAGAGGCAAGAGAGGTGAAGAAAGGGGCAAGAGGGGTACAGAAAGAGGCAAGAGAGGTGCAGAAAGAGGCAAGAGGGGTGCAGAAAGAGGCAAGAGGGGAGCAGAAATTTGCAAGAAAGGTGCAGAAAGAAGCAAGAGCAGTGCAGAAAGAACCAAGAGAGGTGAGGAAAGAGGCAAGAGGGGTGCAGAAAGAGGCAAAAGAATTGCAGAAACAGGCAAAAGAGGTGCAGAAAGAGGGAACAGGGGTGCAGACAGAGGCAAGAGAAGTGCAGAAAGAGGGAAGAGGGGTGCAGAAAGAGGCAAGAGGGGAGCAGAAATTTGCAAGAAAGGTGCAGAAAGAAGCAAGAGCAGTGCAGAAAGAACCAAGAGAGGTGAGGAAAGAGGCAAGAGGGGTGCAGAAAGAGGCAAGAGAACTGCAGAAAGAAGCAAAAGAGGTGCAGAAACAGGCAAGAGAAGTGCAGAAAGGGGCAAGAGAATTGCTGAAAGAAGCAAGAGAGGTGTAGAAAGAAGCCAGAGAAGTGCAGAAAGGGGCAAGTGAGGTGCAGAAAGAGGCAAGAGAGGTGCAGAAAATGGCAAGAGAACTGCAGAAAGAGGCAAGAGGGATGCAAAAAAGGGAAGGGTGCAGAAAGAGAGGAGCAGAAAGAAGCAAGAGAAGTGCAGAATGAAGCAACAGGGGTGCAGAAAGAGCCAAAATGGTGCAGAAGAGGCAAGAGGGGTGCAGAAAGAGGCAACAGAGGTGCAGAAGGAGGCAAGAGAACTGCAGAAAGAGGCAAGAGAACTGCAGAAAGAGGCAAGAGAATTGCAGAAACAGGCAGAAGAGGTGCAGAAAGAGGGAACAGGGGTGCAGACAGAGGCAAGATAAGTGCAGAAAGAGGGAAGAGGGGTGCAGAAAGAGGCAAGAGGGGAGCAGAAATTTACAAGAAAGGTGCAGAAAGAAGCAAGAGCAGTGCAGAAAGAACCAAGAGAAGTGAGGAAAGAGGCAAGAGGGGTGCAGAAAGAGGCAAGAGAACTGCAGAAAGAAGCAAAAGAGGTACAAAAAGAGGCAAGAGAACTGCAGAAAGACGCAACAGGTGCAGAAAGAGGCAAGACAGGTGCAGGAAAGGGGAAGAAGGGTGCAGAAAGAAGCAAGAGGTGCAGAAAGAGGCAAGAGGGGTGCAGAAAGAGGCAACAGAGGTGCAGAAAGAGGCAACAGAGGTGCAGAAAGAGGCAAGAGGTGCAGAAAGAGGCAAGAAAGGTGAAGAAAGGGGCAAGAGGGGTACAGAAAGAGGCAAGAGAGGTGCAGAAAGAGGCAAGAGGGGTGCAGAAAGAGGCAACAGAGGAGCAGAAAAGGGGAAGAGGGGTACAGAAATGTGCGAGAGGTGCAGAAAGAAGCAAGAGCAGTGCAGAAAGAACCAACAGAGGTGCAGAAAGAGGCAAGAGGGGTGCAGAAAGAGGAGAGAGAAGTACAGAAAGAAGCAAAAGAGGTGCAGAAAGAAGCAAGAGGGGTGCAGAAAGAGGCAAGAGCAGTACAGAAAGAACCAAGAGATGTGCAGAAAGAGGCAAGAGAGGTGCAGAAAGAGGCAAGAGAGGTGCAGAAAGAGGCAAGTGAGGTCCGGAAGGAGGCAAGAGAACTGCAGAAAGAGGCAAGAGAACTGCAGAAAGAGGCAAGAGAGTTGCAGAAACAGCCAAAAGGATTGCAGAAAGAGGGAACAGGTGTGCAGACAGAGGCAAGAGAGGTGCAGAAAGAGGGAAGAGGGGTGCAGAAAGAGGCATGAGGGATGCAGATATTTGCAACAGTGGTGCAGAAAGAAGCAAGAGCAGTGCAGAAAGAACGAACAGAGGTGCAGAAAGAGGCAACGGGAACAGAAAGAGGCAAGAGAAGTGCAGAAAAAGGCAAGAGAGGTGTGGAAAGAGGCAGGAGAGGTGCAGAAAGAAGCAAAAGAGCTACAGAAAGAGGCAAGAGAACTGCAGAAAGCGGCAACAGAGGTGCAGAAAGAGGCAAGAAGGACACAGTTGCATGAGAGGTGCAGAAAGAGGCAAGAGGAGTGCAGAAAGAGGCAAGAGCAGTGCAGAAAGAACCAAGAGATGTGTAGAAAGAGGCAAGAGAGGTGCAGAAAGAGGAAAGAGATGTGCAGAAAAAGGCAAGTAAGGTCCGGAAGGAGGCAAGAGAACTGCAGAAAGAGGCAAGAGAGTTGCAGAAACAGCCAAAAGGGGTGCAGAAAGAGGGAACAGGTATGCAGACAGAGGCAAGAGAGGTGCAGAAAGAGGGAAGAGGGGTGCAGAAAGAGGTAGGAGAGGTGCACAAAGAGGCAATAGGGGTACAGAAGGAGGCAGGAGGGGTGCAGAGAGAAGGAAGAGAAGTGCAGAAAGAAGCAACAGAGGTGCTGAAAGAGGCACGAAGGGTGCAGATAGAGGCAAGAGAAGTGCAGAAAGAAGCAGCAGAGGTACAGAAAGAGGCAAGAGAGGTGCTGAAACAGGCAGGAAAGGTGCAGAAAGAGGGAACAGGGGTGCAGAAAGAGGCAAGAGAGGTGCAGAAAGAGGGAAGAGGGGTGCAGAAAGAGGCTGGAGGGGTGCAGAAAGAAGCAAGAGAGGTGCAGAAACAGGCAAGAGGAGTGCAGAAAGGGGCAAGAGAATTGCTGAAAGAAGCAAGAGAGGTATAGAAAGAAGCCAGAGAAATGCAGAAAGGGGCAAGTGAGGTGCAGAAAGAGGCAAGAGAGGTGCAGAAAATGGCAAGAGAACTGCAGAAAGAGGCAAGAGGGATGCAAAAAAGGGAAGAAGGGTGCAGAAAGAGAGGAGCAGAAAGAAGCAAGAGAAGTGCAGAATGAAGCAACAGGGGTGCAGAAAGAGCCAAGAGGGTGCAGAAGAGGCAAGAGGGGTGCAGAAAGAGGCAACAGAGGTGCAGAAGGAGGCAAGAGAACTGCAGAAAGAGGCAAGAGAATTGCAGAAACAGGCAAAAGAGGTGCAGAAAGAGAGATCAGGGGTGCAGACAGAGGCAAGAGAAGTGCGGGAAGAGGGAAGAGGGGTGCAGAAAGAGGCAAGAGGAGAGCAGAAATTTGCAAGAAAGGTGCAGAAAGAAGCAAGAGCAGTGCAGAAAGAACCAAGAGAGGTGAGGAAAGATGCAAGAGGGGTGCAGAAAGAGGCAAGAGAACTGCAGAAAGAAGCAAAAGAGGTACAGAAAGAGGCAAGAAAACTGCAGAAAGATGCAACAGAGGTGCAGAAAGAGGCAAGACAGGTGCAGGAAAGGGGAAGAAAGGTGCAGAAAGAAGCAAGAGGTGCAGAAAGAGGCAAGAGGGGTACAGAAAGAGGCAACAGAGGTGCAGAAAGAGGCAAGAGAGGTGAAGAAAGGGGCAAGACAGGTGCAGAAAGAGGCAAGACAGGTGCAGAAAGAGGCAAGAGGGGTGCAGAAAGAGGCAACAGTGGAGCAGAAAAGGGGAAGAGGGGTACAGAAATGTGCGAGAGGTGCAGAAAGAAGCAAGAGCAGTGCAGAAAGAACCAACAGAGGTGCAGAAAGGGGCAAGTGAGGTGCAGAAAGAGGCAAGAGAGGTGCAGAAAAAGGCAAGTGAGGTCCGGAAGGAGGCAAGAGAACTGCAGAAAGAGGCAAGAGAGTTGCAGAAACAGCCAAAAGGGGTGCAGAAAGAGGGAACAGGTATGCAGACAGAGGCAAGAGAGGTGCAGAAAGAGGGAAGAGGGATGCAGAAAGAGGCATGAGGGATGCAGAAATTTGCAACAGTGGTGCAGAAAGAAGCAAGAGCAGTGCAGAAAGAACCAACAGAGGTGCAGAAAGAGGCAACAGGGGAACAGAAAGAGGCAAGAGAAGTGCAGAAAAAGGCAAGAGAGGTGCAGAAAGAGGCAGGAGAGGTGCAGAAATAAGCAAAAGGGGTACAGAACGAGGCAATGGGGGTGCAGAAAAAAGCAAGAGAAGTGCAGAAAGAGGCAAGAGAGGTGCTGAAAGAGGCGAGAGGTGCAGAAAGAGGCAAGAGGGTTGCAGAAAGAGGCAAGAGGGGTGAGGAAAGAGGCAACAGAGGAGCAGAAGGGGGAAGAGGGGTACAGAAATGTGCAAGAGAGGTGCAGAAAGAAGCAAGAGCAGTGCAGAAAGAACCAACAGAGGTGCAGAAAGAGGCGAGAGGGGTGCAGAAAGAAGAGAGAGAAGTGCAGAAAGAAGCAAAAGAGGTGCAGAAAGAGGCAAGAGCAGTGCAGAAAGAACCAAGACATGTGCAGAAAGAGGCGAGAGGTGCAGAAAGAGGCAAGAGATGTGTAGAAAAGGGAAGGGGCTGCAAGAAAGAAGCAAAGGAAATGCAGAAAGAATCAAGAGAAGTGCAGAAACAGGCAAAAGGGGTGCAGAAAGAGGGAACAGGTGTGCAGAAAGAGGCAAGAGGGATGCAGAAAGAACCAACAGAGGTGCAGAAAGAGGCAAGAGGGGTGAAGAAAGAGGCAACAGAGGAGCAGAAGAGGGGAAGAGGGGTAAAGAAATGTGCAAGAGAGGTGCAGAAAGAAGCAAGAGCAGTGCAGAAAGAACCAACAGAGGTGCAGAAAGAGGCAAGAGGGGTGCAGAAAGAGGAGAGAGAAGTGCAGAAAGAAGCAAAAGAGGTGCAGAAAGAGGAAAGAGGGGTGCAGAAAGCGGCAAGAGCAGTGCAGAAAGAACCAAGAGATGTGCAGAAAGAGGCGAGAGGTGCAGAAAGAGGCAAGAGAGGTGCAGAAAGAGGCAAGAGATGTGCAGAAAAAGGCAAGTGAGGTCCGGAAGGAGGCAAGAGAACTGCAGAAAGAGGCAAGAGAGTTGCAGAAACAGCCAAAATGGGTGCATAAAGAGGGAACAGGTATGCAGACAGTGGCAAGAGAGGTGCAGAAAGAGGGAAGAGGGGTGCAGAAAAAGGCAACAGAGGTGCAGAAAGAAGCAAGAGCAGTGCAGAAAGAACCAACAGAGGTGCAGAAAGAGGCAACAGGGGAACAGAAAGAGGCAAGAGAAGTGCAGAAAAAGGCAAGAGGGGTGCGGAAAGAGGCAGGAGAGGTGCAGAAAGAAGCAAAAGGGGTACAGAACGAGGCAATGGGGGTGCAGAAAAAAGCAAGAGAAGTGCAGAAAAAGGCATGTGAGGTCCAGAAGGAGGCAAGAGAACTGCAGAAAGAGGCAAGAGAGTTGCAGAAACAGGCAAAAGGGGTGCAGAAAGAGGGAACAGGTGTGCAGACAGAGGCAAGAGAGGTAAAGAAAGAGGGAAGAGGGGTGCAGAAAAAGGCAAAAGAAGTGCAGAAAGAACCAACAGAGGTGCAGAAAGAGGCAAGAGGGGTGAAGAAAGAGGCAACAGAGGAGCAGAAGAGGGGAAGAGGGGTAAAGAAATGTGCAAGAGAGGTGCAGAAAGAAGCAAGAGCAGTGCAGAAAGAACCAACAGAGGTGCAGAAAAAACCAACAGAGGTGCAGAAAGAGGCAAGAGGGGTGCAGAAAGAGGAGAAAGAAGTGCAGAAAGAACCAAGAGATGTGCAGAAAGAGGCAAAAATGTGCAGAAAAAGGGAAGAGCGGTGCAGAAAGAAGCAAGAGAGGTGCAGAAAGAAGCAAGAGAAGTACAGAAAAAGGCATGTGAGGTCCAGAAGGAGGCAAGAGAACTGCAGAAAGAGGCAAGAGAGTTGCAGAAACAGGCAAAAGGGGTGCAGAAAGAGGGAACAGGTGTGCAGACAGAGGCAAGAGAGGTAAAGAAAGAGGGAAGAGGGGTGCAGAAAGAGGCAAGAGGGATGCAGAAATTTGCATCAGAGGTGCAGAAAGAACCAACAGAGGTGCAGAAAGAACCAACAGAGGTGCAGAAAGAGGCAAGAGGGGTGCAGAAAGAGGAGAGAGAAGTACAGAAAGAAGCAAAAGAGGTGCAGAAAGACGCAAGAGGGGTGCAGAAAGAGGCAAGAGCAGTGCAGAAAGAGGAGAAAGAAATGCAGAAAGAGGAAAAAGAAGTGCAGAAAGAGGCAAGAGGGGTGCAGAAAGAGGCAAGAGCAGTGCAGAAAGAACCAAGAGATGTGCAGAAAGAGGCAAGAGAGGTGCAGAAAGAGGCAAGAGATGTGCAGAAAGAGGCAAGAGGGATGCAGAAAGAACCAAGAGATGTGCAGAAAGAGGCAAGAGCAGTGCAGAAAGAACCAAGAGATGTGCAGAAAGAGGCAAGAGAGGTGCAGAAAGAGGCAAGAGATGTGCAGAAAAGGGAAAAGGGTGCAAGAAGGAAGCAAAGGAAATGCAGAAAGAATCAAGAGAAGTGCAGAAAGAGCCAAGTGAGGTGCAGAAACAGGCAAAAGGGGTGCAGAAAGAGGGAACAGGTGTGCAGAAAGAGGCAAGAGGGATGCAGAAAGAACCAACAGAGGTGCAGAAAGAAGCAAGAGCAGTGCAGAGAGAACCAACAGAGGTGCAGAAAGAGGCAAGAGGGGTGCAGAAAGAACCAAGAGATGTGCAGAAAGAGGCATGTGAGGTCCAGAAGGAGGCAAGAGAACTGCAGAAAGAGGCAGGAGAGTTGCAGAAACAGGCAAAAGGGGTGCAGAAAGAGGGAACAGGTGTGCAAAGAGAGGTGAAGAGGGAAGAGGGGTGCAGAAAGAGGCAAGAGGGATGCAGAAATTTGCATCAGAGGTGCAGAAAGAAGCAAGAGCAGTGCGGAAAGAACCAACAGAGGTGCAGAAAGAGGCAAGAGGGGTACAGAAAGAGGCAAGAGAAGTGCAGAAAGAAGAAAAAGAAGTCCAGAAGGAGGCAAGAGAACTGCAGAAAGAGGCAGGAGAGTTGCAGAAACAGGCAAAAGGGGTGCAGAAAGAGGGAACAGGTGTGCAAAGCGAGGTGAAGAGGGAAGAGGGGTGCAGAACGAGGCAAGAGGAATGCAGAAATTTGCATCAGAGGTACAGAAAGAAGCAAGAGCAGTGCGGAAAGAACCAACAGAGGTGCAGAAAGAGGCAAAAAGGGTACAGAATGAGGGAAGAGGGGTCTAGAAAGAAGCAAGAGAAGTGCAGAAAGAAGCAATAGAGGTGCTGAAAGAGGTAAGAGGGATGCAGAAAGAGGCAAGAGAGGTACAGAAAGAGGCAAGATGGGTGCAGCAAGAGGGGTGAAGAAAGAGGCAACAGAGGAGCAGAAGGGGGGAAGAGGGGTACAGAAATGTGCAAGAGGTGCAGAAAGAAGCAAGAGCAGTGCAGAAAGAACCAACAGAGGTGCAGAAAGAGGCGAGAGAGGTGCAGAAAGAGGAGAGAGAAGTGCAGAAAGAAGTAAAAGAGGTGCAGAAAGAGGCAAGAGAGGTTCAGAAACAGGCAAGAAAGGTGCAGAAAGACAGAACAGGGGTGCAGAAAGAGGCAAGAGAACTGCAGAAAGAGGCAACAGAGGTGCAGAAAGAGGCAAGACCGGTGCAGGAAAGGGGAAGAAGGGTGCAGAAAGAGGCAACAGAGGTGCAGAAAGAGGCAAGAGAGGTGAAGAAAGGGGCAAGAGGGGTACAGAAAGAGGCAAGAGAGGTGCAGAAAAAGGCAAGAGGAGTGCAGAAAGAGGCAAAAGAGGAGCAGAAAAGGGGAAGAGGGGTACAGAAATGTGCGAGAGGGGCAGAAAGAAGCAAGAGCAGTGCAGAAAGAACCAACAGAGGTGCAGAAAGAGGCAAGAGGGGTGCAGAAAGAGGAGAGAGAAGTACAGAAAGAAGCAAAAGAGGTGCAGAAAGAGGCAAGAGGGGTGCAGAAAGAGGCAAGAGCAGTGCAGAAAGAACCAAGAGATGTGCAGAAAGAGGCAAAAGAGGTGCAGAAAGAGGCAAGAGATGTGCAGAAAAAGGCAAGTGAGGTCCGGAAGGAGGCAAGAGAACTGCAGAAAGAGGCAAGAGAGTTGCAGAAAGAGCCAAAAGGGGTGCAGAAAGAGGGAACAGGTATGCAGACAGAGGCAAGAGAGGTGCAGAAAGAGGGAAGAGGGGTGCAGAAAGAGGCATGAGGGATGCAGAAATTTGCAACAGTGGTGCAGAAAGAAGCAAGAGCAGTGCAGAAAGAACCAACAGAGGTGCAGAAAGAGGCAACAGGGGAACAGAAAGAGGCAAGAGAAGTGCAGAAAAAGGCAAGAGAGGTGCGGAAAGAGGCAGGAGAGGTGCAGAAAGAAGCAAAAGGGGTACAGAACGAGGCAATGGGGGTGCAGAAAAAAGCAAGAGAAGTGCAGAAAGAGGCAAGAGAGGTGCTGAAAGAGGCGAGAGGTGCAGAAAGAGGCAAGAGGGATGCAGAAATAGGCAAGAGGGGTGAGGAAAGAGGCAACAGAGGAGCAGAAGGGGGGAAGAGGGGTACAGAAATGTGCAAGAGAGGTGCAGAAAGAAGCAAGAGCAGTGCAGAAAGAACCAACAGAGGTGCAGAAAGAGGCGAGAGGGGTGCAGAAAGAAGAGAGAGAAGTGCAGAAAGAAGCAAAAGAGGTGCAGAAAGAGGCAAGAGGGGTGCAGAAAGCGGCAAGAGCAGTGCAGAAAGAACCAAGAGATGTGCAGAAAGAGGCGAGAGGTGCAGAAAGAGGCAAGAGATGTGTAGAAAGGGGAAGGGGCTGCAAGAAGGAACAAAGGAAATGCAGAAAGAATCAAGAGAAGTGCAGAAACAGGCAAAAGGGGTGCAGAAAGAGGGAACAGGTGTGCGGCAAGAGGGATGCAGAAAGAACCAACAGAGGTGCAGAAAGAGGCAAGAGGGGTGAAGAAAGAGGCAACAGAGGAGCAGAAGAGGGGTAAAGAAATGTGCAATAGAGGTGCAGAAAGAAGCAAGAGCAGTGCAGAAAGAACCAACAGAGGTGCAGAAAGAGGCAAGAGGGGTGCAGAAAGAGGAGAGAAAAGTGCAGAAAGAGGCAAAAAAAGTGCAGAAAGAGGCAAGAGGGGTGCAGAAAGAACCAAGAGATGTGCAGAAAGAGGCAAGAGAGGTGCAGAAAGAGGCAAGAGAGTTGCAGAAACAGCCAAAAGGGGTGCAGAAAGAGGGAACAGGTATGCAGACAGAGGCAAGAGAGGTGCAGAAAGAGGGAAGAGGGGTGCAGAAAGAGGCATGAGGGATGCAGAAATTTGCAACAGTGGTGCAGAAAGAAGCAAGAGCAGTGCAGAAAGAACCAACAGAGGTGCAGAAAGAGGCAACGGGAACAGAAAGAGGCAAGAGAAGTGCAGAAAAAGGCAAGAGCGGTGCGGAAAGAGGCAGGAGAGGTGCAGAAAGAAGCAAAAGGGGTACAGTACGAGGCAATGGGGGTGCAGAAAAAAGCAAGAGAGGTGCAGAAAGAGGCAAGAGAGGTGCTGAAAGAGGCGAGAGGTGCAGAAAGAGGCAAGAGGGATGCAGAAAGAGGCAAGAGGGATGAGGAAAGAGGCAACAGAGGAGCAGAAGGGGGGAAGAGGGGTACAGAAATGTGCAAGAGAGGTGCAGAAAGAAGCAAGAGCAGTGCAGAAAGAACCAACAGAGGTGCAGAAAGAGGCGAGAGGGGTACAGAAAGAGGAGAGAGAAGTGCAGAAAGAAGCAAAAGAGGTACAGAAAGAGGCAAGAGGGGTGCAGAAAGCGGCAAGAGCAGTGCAGAAAGAACAAAGATGTGCAGAAAGAGGCGAGAGGTGCAGAAAGAGGCAAGAGATGTGCAGAAAAGGGAAGGGGGTGCAAGAAGGAAGCAAAGGAAATGCAGAAAGAATCAAGAGAAGTGCAGAAACAGGCAAAAGGGGTGCAGAAAGAGGGAACAGGTGTGCAGAAAGAGGCAAGAGGGATGCAGAAAGAACCAACAGAGGTGCAGAAAGAGGCAAGAGGAGTGAAGAAAGAGGCAACAGAGGAGCAGAAGAGGGGAAGAGGGGTAAAGAAATGTGCAAGAGAGGTGCAGAAAGAAGCAAGAGCGGTGCAGAAAGAACCAACAGAGGTGCAGAAAGAACCAACAGAGGTGCCGAAAGAGGCAAGAGGGGTGCAGAAAGAGGAGAGAGAGAAGTGCAGAAAGAAGCAAAAGAGGTGCAGAAAGAGGCAAGAGGGATGCAGAAAGAACCAAGAGATGTGCAGAAAGAGGCATAAATGTGCAGAAAAAGGGAAGAGGAGTGCAGAAAGAAGCAAGAGAGGTGCAGAAAGAAGCAAGAGAAGTGCAGAAAAAGGCACGTGAGGTCCTGAAGGAGGCAAGAGAACTGCAGAAAGAGACAAGAGAGTTGCAGAAACAGGCAAAGGGGGTGCAGAAAGAGGGAACAGGTGTGCAGACAGAGGCAAGAGAGGTAAAGAAAGAGGGAAGAGGGGTGCAGAAAGAGGCAAGAGGGATGCAGAAATTTGCATCAGAGGTGCAGAAAGAAGCAAGAGCAGTGCAGAAAGAACCAACAGAGGTGCAGAAAGAGGCGAGAGGGGTGCAGAAAGAGGAGAGAGAAGTGCAGAAAGAGGCAAAAGAAGTGCAGAAAGAGGCAAGAGGGGTGCAGAAAGAGGCAAGAGCAGTGCAGAAAGAACCAAGAGATGTGCAGAAAGAGGCAAGAGAGGTGCAGAAAGATGCAAGAGATGTGCAGAAAAGGGAAAAGGGTGCAAGAAGGAAGCAAAGGAAATGCAGAAAGAATCAAGAGAAGTGCAGAAAGAGCCAAGTGAGGTGCAGAAACAGGCAAAAGGGGTGCAGAAAGGGGGAACAGGTGTGCAGAAAGAGGCAAGAGGGATGCAGAAAGAACCAACAGAGGTGCAGAAAGAAGCAAGAGCAGTGCAGAGAGAACCAACAGAGGTGCAGAAAGAGGCAAGAGGGGTGCAGAAAGAGGAGAGAGAAGTGCAGAAAGAAGCAAAAGAGGTACAGAAAGAGGCAAGAGGGGTGCAGAAAGAACCAAGAGATGTGCAGAAAGAGGCATGTGAGGTCCAGAAGGAGGCAAGAGAACTGCAGAAAGAGGCAGGAGAGTTGCAGAAACAGGCAAAAGGGGTGCAGAAAGAGGGAACAGGTGTGCAGACAGAGGCAAGAGAGGTGAAGAGGGGTGCAGAAAGAGGCAAGAGGGATGCAGAAATTTGCATCAGAGGTGCAGAAAGAAGCAAGAGCAGTGCGGAAAGAACCAACAGAGGTGCAGAAAGAGGCAAGAGGGGTGCAGAAAGAGGAGAGAGAAGTGCAGAAAGAAGCAAAAGATGTACAGAAAGAGGCAAGAGGGGTGCAGAAAGAGGCAAGAGAAGTGCAGAAAGAAGAAAAAGAAGTGCAGAAAAAGGCGACAGGTGCAGAAAGAGGCAAAAAGGGTACAGAATGAGGCAAGAGGGGTCTAGAAAGAAGCAAGAGAAGTGCAGAAAGAAGCAACAGAGGTGCTGAAAGAGGTAAGAGGGATGCAGAAAGAGGCAAGAGAGGTACAGAAAGAGGCAAGATGGGTGCAGCAAGAGGCAAGAGGGGTGAAGAAAGAGGCAACAGAGGAGCAGAAGGGGGAAGAGGGGTACAGAAATGTGCAAGAGGTGCAGAAAGAAGCAAGAGCAGTGCAGAAAGAACCAACAGAGGTGCAGAAAGAGGCGAGGGTGCAGAAAGAGGAGAGAGAAGTGCAGAAAGAAGCAAAAGAGGTGCAGAAAGAAGCAAAAGAGGTGCAGAAAGAGGCAAGAGAGGTGCAGAAAGAGGCAAGAGAGGTGCAGTAAGAGGCAAGAGAGGTTCAGAAACAGGCAAGAAAGGTGCAGAAAGACAGAACAGGGGTGCAGAAAGAGGTAAGAGGGATACAGAAATTTGCAAGAGAGGTGCAGAAAGAAGCAAGAGCAGTGCAGAAAGAAGCAAGAGAAGTGCAGAAAGAAGCAAGAGAGGTGGAGAAATACAGAAGAGGGGTGCGGAAAGAGGCAAGAGGGATGCAGAAATTTGCAAAAGAGGTGCAGAAAGAAGCAAGAGAAGTGCAGAAAAAAGCAACAGAGGTACAGAAAGAGGCAAGAGAGGTGCAGAAACAGCCAGAAAGGTGCAGAAAGAGGGAACGGGGTGCAGAAAGAGGCAAGAGAGGTGCAGAAAAAGGGAAGAGGGGTGCAGAAAGAGGCAAGTGAGGTGCAGAAAGAGGCAAGAGAGGTACAGAAACAGGCAAGAGAAGTGCAGAAAGAGGCAAGAGAATTGCTGAAAGAAGCAACAGAGGTGTAGAAAGAAGCCAGAGATGTGCAGAAACAGGCAAGTGAGGTGCAGAAAAAGGCAAGCGAGGTGCAGAAAATGGCAAGAGAACTGCAGAAAGAGGCAAGAGGGATGCAAAAAAGGGAAGAAGGGTGGAGAAAGAAGCAAGAGAGATGCGGAAAGAAGCAAGAGAAGTGCAGAAAGAAGCAAGAGAGGTACAGAAAGAGACAAGAGAGGTGCAGAAAGAGTGAAGACGAGTGCAGAAAGAGACAACAGGGGTGCAGAAAGAAGCAAGACAGGTGCAGAAAGAAGCAAGAGAAGTGCAGAATGAAGCAACAGGGGTGCAGAAAGAGGTAAAAGAATTGCAGAAAGAAGCAACAGAGGTGCAGAAGGAGGGAAGAGAACTGCAGGCAGAAACAGGCAAGAGAGTTGCAGAAAGAGGCAAAAGAGGTGCAGAAAGTGGGAAGAGGGGTGCAGAAAGAGGCAAGAGGGGTGCAGAAATTTGCAAGAGAGGTGCAAAAGAACCAACAGAAGTGCAGAAAGAGGCAAGAGGGGTGCAGAAAGAGGCAAGAGAAGTGCAGAAAGAAGGAACAGAGGTGCGCAAAGAGGCAAGAGGGGTGCAGAAAGAGTGAAAGGTGTAGAAAGAGGCGAGAGTTGCAGAAAGATGCAAGAGATGTGCAGAAAAGGGAAAAGGGTGCAAGAAGGAAGCAAAGGAAATGCAGAAAGAATCAAGAGAAGTGCAGAAAGAGCCAAGTGAGGTGCAGAAACAGGCAAAAGGGGTGCAGAAAGAGGGAACAGGTGTGCAGAAAGAGGCAAGAGGGATGCAGAAAGAACCAACAGAGGTGCAGAAAGAAGCAAGAGCAGTGCAGAGAGAACCAACAGAGGTGCAGAAAGAGCCAAGAGGGGTGCAGAAAGAGGAGAGAGAAGTGCAGAAAGAAGCAAAAGAGGTACAGAAAGAGGCAAGAGGGGTGCAGAAAGAACCAAGAGATGTGCAGAAAGAGGCATGTGAGGTCCAGAAGGAGGCAAGAGAACTGCAGAAAGAGGCAGGAAAGTTGCAGAAACAGGCAAAAGGGTGCAGAAAGAGGGAACAGGTGTGCAGACAGAGGCAAGAGAGGTGAAGAGGGGTGCAGAAAGAGGCAAGAGGGATGCAGAAATTTGCATCAGAGGTGCAGAAAGAAGCAAGAGCAGTGCGGAAAGAACCAACAGAGGTGCAGAAAGAGGCAAGAGGGGTGCAGAAAGAGGAGAGAGAAGTGCAGAAAGAAGCAAAAGATGTACAGAAAGAGGCAAGAGGGGTGCAGAAAGAGGCAAGAGAAGTGCAGAAAGAAGAAAAAGAAGTGCAGAAAGAGGCAAGAGAACTGCAGAAAAAGGCGACAGGTGCAGAAAGAGGCAAAAGGTACAGAATGAGGCAAGAGGGGTCTAGAAAGAAGCAAGAGAAGTGCAGAAAGAAGCAACAGAGGTGCTGAAAGAGGTAAGAGGGATGCAGAAAGAGGCAAGAGAGGTACAGAAAGAGGCAAGATGGGTGCAGCAAGAGGCAAGAGGGGTGAAGAAAGAGGCAACAGAGGAGCAGAAGGGGGGAAGAGGGGTACAGAAATGTGCAAGAGGTGCAGAAAGAAGCAAGAGCAGTGCAGAAAGAACCAACAGAGGTGCAGAAAGAGGCGAGGGGTGCAGAAAGAGGAGAGAGAAGTGCAGAAAGAAGCAAAAGAGGTGCAGAAAGAAGCAAAAGAGGTGCAGAAAGAGGCAAGAGAGGTGCAGAAAGAGGCAAGAGAGGTGCAGTAAGAGGCAAGAGAGGTTCAGAAACAGGCAAGAAAGGTGCAGAAAGACAGAACAGGGGTGCAGAAAGAGGTAAGAGGGATACAGAAATTTGCAAGAGAGGTGCAGAAAGAAGCAAGAGCAGTGCAGAAAGAAGCAAGAGAAGTGCAGAAAGAAGCAAGAGAGGTGGAGAAATACAGAAGAGGGGTGCGGAAAGAGGCAAGAGGGATGCAGAAATTTGCAAAAGAGGTGCAGAAAGTTTTAAGAAGCGCAGACAAGTTAATTTATGTAGGAACTTTATTAGTTCATAAGCACAACCCCCAGATGCGTCCTCTCTCTGCAACTGCCAGCTCTCCTTTTCCAGGTCCACTCCAGAACCTGGCCTCCTGGTTACCATGGAAGGAATGCTGAGCGAGTTGCCTAGATACATGTTAAGATGCAACACATCTCCTTTCCTTAAACAACCCCAACAAAATTATATACAAAAATAACATCACAAGAAAATAATACATATGAAGCAGAATTTTGAATAGTGACATAAATGAATTCAGCAACACTTTGCAATATGTTATACAACAGATATGTCAATAGATTACATAGCAGATATGTTAATAAGTTACATAGTCATTGTGCCATTTTGGAATCATCCTGACACGTTTGTCAAAGTTCGCATCACCCGATCTCTTTTCCACATGATTGTGGCCTTCCTTTTCCAACCAGGTATTGACTTCCAATTTGTTGCACAATGTTACACTGCGAATATTCCACACCTTGCCATCACTTAACAAAACACTATTACCCATGACCTTAATTATGCGTTTGGGTATAGACCATTTTGATAGACCTCTTTTTTGTAATCCCACACTGTACGTTCTTACCCAATCTCCAGCTGCAAAAACACGACTGTTCCTTTTCAACCTGTCATTATGTCTGTGCACATACTTGTCCTGATACATCTTTACTCTGCTCTCTAAACTCTTATTACACACCGGTCGTGAGAAGTCTTTGAACATCCAACCAGGAGCAGCTTTCGTGCCAGGCTGCCTACCTTTGAGAAGTTTAAAAGGAGACTCTTTTGTAACTGAATGTGGTGTATTACGGTAGCTCCATAACATCTCCTTCACTGCCTCTTTACAATTTCCACCACACTGTTCAGACAATTGTATACATTCTTTTAATGCCCTGTTAAACCTTTCTACAAGACCATTTTCCCTAGGATTATAGACAGCAGTGGTGTGGTGGATAACACCCATTGTGGTAAGGTATGTCTTAAATTCATTAGATATAAATTGTGGACCATTGTCCGTAGTTAATATGTCTGGATATCCTTCTCTGCGAAAAATTCTGTCACAAAATTCAATAACATTATATGCTTTGATGTCTCCAGTAAATGCCACTTCTGGCCACTTCGAGTGATAATCAATGAGCACTAATGCATACTTGTTACTTAGTCCCTTGACCGAAAATGGACCACAAATATCCATGGCAACCTTTTCCCATGGTCTGCTAGGAAAATTAGTTGAAGCAATAGGTGATTCCTCTACCTTATGAGTTTTGTCACTGCACATGCATTCCATGCATTCACGCACATGTTCTTCTATATTTTTGTCCATCCCTGGCCACCAAAATGTTTCTCTAGCTTTTCTCTTCATTGCTGACATACCGCCATGTCCTTCATGCAATAATTTCAATAGTCTCTTCTGCAAACTCTCCGGAACTACCAATCTACCACTCCTACGTAGCACACCGTCCACTACAGAAAGTTCTGTCCATACCGTCCAAAACTCTCCAAATCTTTTCTTGAGCAAACCATTAGAACTAGATGGATTGGACAGATCCATAATTAGTTCCTTGAAGTCGTTATTTACGGCTTCCTTCCACTCATCACACGATATAGCACCTTCACATGACTCAACTACACTTGCTACCACACAATCGTCATTAGAGTCAACTTCATCATCGTCACATTCTAAGGGTAAACGGGATAAACAATCGGCATTTACATTACGAATCCCGGGAACATACTGAAGTGAAAAGTCATATCCTTGTAACCTGAATATCCATTTGGCAATTCTAGGTGTTGCTTTGGCAGCACCTTTAGTGGTAAACAATTCTATGAGTGGTTTATGGTCCGATCTTATCTCAAACCGTGTGCCCCATATGTAATTCTTGAAGTAATTTACTCCCCACCAGCATGCAAGTGCTTCTTTCTCAATGACTGAATAAGTAGCTTCCGCACCCTTCAAGGTACGGGATGCAAATGCTACTACTCGTTCGTAACCCAAATGCTTTTGCATCAGTACTGCTCCTAATCCATAAGCACTGGCATCCACAACAATTATGCTCTGATGGGAAGGATTAAATGGTTTGAGCGAAACAGCCTTAACAATTTGTTCCTTTATGGAATTAAAATCACTTTGACAGTCGTCCGACCATTCAAACTTAACACCTTTTTTCATCAATACTCTGAGCCTGTGCACCTTGTCAGCAAAATGTTGCACAAATTTGGAATAAAATTCCGCAAGCCCCAGAAAAGAACGTAATTGTTCTTTGTCTTGAGGAGATGGAGCATTTGTGATGGCATCTAGTAATTTCTTTTTCGGTTTAACTCCATCCCTGGATAAAGTGTGCCCCAAATAGTCAATTTGTTGGACACCAAATTTACACTTCTTGACTCCCACTGTTAATCCTGCATTTTGCAACTTCCCCAATGTTTTAGTTAATGTTGTATCGTGTTCAATACGGTTGGACCCCCACACCAACACGTCATCTTGGAACACCAACACATTAGGTAATCCCACTAATATTCTACTCATTACTCTTTGGAAAACTGCCGAAGCAGATGCTAGGCCAAATGGCATTCTAATGAATTGGAAGGCTCCTTCCGGCGTGATAAAGGAAGTAAGATGTCTGGAAGAGGAATGCAATTTTATCTGATGATATGCATTAGACAAATCGATCAGTGAAAAGTATTTGGCATTATTTACAGAGGATATCATCTCATTAATGTGGGGTAATGGGTATCTGTCAACTAGAATGTTACGGTTGAGATCCCTTAGATCAATACACATGCGTAAATTGCCGTCCGGTTTCTGTGCCAAAACCACCGGACTAAGCCATTCGGACGACTCAATGGGTTCAATAACCTGCGCCTTGCATAACCTTTGTAATTCTGTTTTCAACTTTTCTCTAAGTGTAAAAGGTACACTTCTTGCTTTATGCACACATGGCACGTTATTGTGCTTAAGTACAATACGGTGTTCAAATTTCACTAAACAACCTAACTTTTCTTCAAATAATTTGGGGAATTTTGTGCTCCAATTAATAGTCTCAGCATCCTCAGTGACTAATACTTGTTGTGGATGGTTGGGGTCTAGTGTAATACCCAGCATTTTCTGTTCACACCACCCAAGCAATGCTTTTCCCCTTTCTACAACGTATACCTTGCTGGTAGCTACTTTTCCTTTGTGAGACAATGAACATTTGAAAAACCCTAACAATGGAAGTTTTACCCCACAGTACCCTACTGGTTCAACATCAGGCAAACTTAGTTTGAGACTACCTACTCTCTCCCATGTGCTTTTGTCTATAATGGTATAAGGGGAGCATGAATCAGCCCACACAGTTATTTTGGTACCATTGATGCCTAAATTACACTTGGGTGGGTTGTAACCTTCAGATACCTCATTAATGACGTTGTCACAAATAACCATTACCTCAACCTCCCCATCATTATCTGAATTCTCATCATCAGAGTTCTCTCTAATGGTATTGACAGGGCGTCTCCATCTTGTGGTGGGTAGCGAACCCGCCTTACACATGCGTGCTAAATGCCCAATCCTTTTACATTTATAACACTTCTCTTTAGTTGCATAACATTTGTCTGAATCAGCAGTGTGTCTGGTGCTGCCACACCTGTAGCATACTTTGTTGTATTTGGGGATATTGGTTTTGGTATTGTTTTCTTTCTTTTTGGGAGGAATTTTTTCTACAGCACATACTTTGGTGACATTGGTCTTTTCCAAACTTAATTCTTTAAGGTATTTGGAAGTGTTTTCAACTCGTCTTGCCATATGAATGGTTCTCTGCAATGAAGGGTCTTTCATTTCTAGCAATCTTTCTTGAATTTTGGCGTTGTTAGTTCTATTTATGAATTGATCTCTTATGATTTCTTCATGCAGGTCTCTGAATTTGCAAGTAGAAGCAAGAGTTCTCAACACGGAAATGTATTGCTCGACTGATTCCCCAGATAATTGGGATCGCGAGAAAAACTTATGTCTTTCTACTACTATACTAACCTTTTTCCGTAATTTTCTTCCAGTGCTTTAACTACTTCCATATATTCATCACTAAAAATTACCTCCTCATACTGTTGGCTTACATCAACCTCTTCTTTTTACTCCCCTCTTCACTCTCTTCTTTACTTTCACCATCGCTGATATTCTCTTTGATAATTATCTGTTTCTTATCAGTGCCAATAGGTAAAGTTTTCAAGACTTTTCTACCCTCAATACCCAAATTATGTTTAAGCAATGCCACCTTCCGAGAAGATATGAAATCCTCTCCACCAATGGCCTCTAAATATGTTTCAAATGATTCAATCCAATCTTCCCATGGTAAGGTAGGTTCTCCGGGGTTTTGTAAAAACTTAGGTGGCGCTGTAATAGATGACATATCCATATTATTGATTCCCTAGTTGCACAATGGACATTAATAAGTGGAGCAATAAAATGTACCAGCTATAACCCACACAAAGAATTAACACAATTAGAGTAGTTGCAATCAGTACCTGAAAAAAATAGATTAATAGGAGGATAACAAGCTAACCAATCAAAGTGGTCACCGTAGTCTTTTCGCGCTTGCAGAGTCAAGACTTCTCACTGTTGTCCTTGACTTCAGAATCTCCTCTGCTATTTGTATGATATTTCCAGGTAGCAGAGCAACTGCTTCACCTTTACTAGGATTCTCTCTGTTGCCCTTGACTTGATAATCTCCTCAGCTATTTGTATAATATTTCCAGTTGCTCACGGTGGCAGAGCAACTCCTTCACCTTCACTTGGCAGAAATGCAGCCTTTGCTTAATTTTTTTTTTCTTTGCTATCGCGTTGCAGCGATCGCGTCAGGTTGCCGTGGCAACCACAAGCTGAACACGGAAAGAATCGGCGGTGGTGCGTCACTACGCACAACGACTCCCACAGTGCAGTGCGTTAGAAATTAGCTCCGTGGATGGAAGTTCCACTACAATGACGCACGTCAACAATGCTGGGACAGGAGTCACGAGCACCCGGTGAGTAGGATTTAAATACTAACAAGATGTTATGCAGCGTGAGCAGCACAGCTCTGGACCCAACGGCGACACAAACCCGCGACTGAGAAGGGGAAATCGGTCTCCGTTCAGGACCTTGACATCACTATGTTCCCCTCAGTCAGCGCGCTCCCTCTCATTCGCCAATATACATGCTGGACAAACACTCGCATGCGTTGAATATAAAGGTGCAGAATCCGTGCGCACGTCAGCACAATGCACTCGTAGCAAGAGCCCGCAAGTCTATGGCCAAATTACACACATAAAGTCCGTTGCCAGGCAAGGTATTTCGTCTTTCTTACCCGAGCCAAGGAGATCGGTGCTCTGTTTTCCTTTTCTTTGGAAGTGGCCCCCTTTACTCAGTCTTCTTCTTCTGTGTAAGCACCAAAATTAGATGGCGTTTTCAGGTATACCGCTCGTCCTATTCTCCTCGATGAGGGTGCGTAACAGCACAGCAATAGGGCTCCTTGGTGGGTTAAATCATTTCGCCGTCTGGGGGTTGAAGCGATCGTGTAATCAACATTACACACAAGTCTGCCTTCACAGGGAAATACATCCCATCCTCGTCGCCACTTTTAAGAAGCGCAGACAAGTTAATTTATGTAGGAACTTTATTAGTTCATAAGCACAACCCCCAGATGCGTCCTCTCTCTGCAACTGCCAGCTCTCCTTTTCCAGGTCCACTCCAGAACCTGGCCTCCTGGTTACCATGGAAGGAATGCTGAGCGAGTTGCCTAGATACATGTTAAGATGCAACAGAAAGAAGCAAGAGAAGTGCAGAAAAAAGCAACAGAGGTACAGAAAGAGGCAAGAGAGGTGCAGAAACAGCCAGAAAGGTGCAGAAAGAGGGAACGGGGTGCAGAAAGAGGCAAGAGAGGTGCAGAAAAAGGGAAGAGGGTGCAGAAAGAGGCAAGTGAGGTGCAGAAAGAGGCAAGAGAGGTACAGAAACAGGCAAGAGAAGTGCAGAAAGAGGCAAGAGAATTGCTGAAAGAAGCAACAGAGGTGTAGAAAGAAGCCAGAGATGTGCAGAAACAGGCAAGTGAGGTGCAGAAAAAGGCAAGCGAGGTGCAGAAAATGGCAAGAGAACTGCAGAAAGAGGCAAGAGGGATGCAAAAAGGGAAGAAGGGTGGAGAAAGAAGCAAGAGAGATGCGGAAAGAAGCAAGAGAAGTGCAGAAAGAAGCAAGAGAGGTACAGAAAGAGACAAGAGAGGTGCAGAAAGAGTGAAGACGAGTGCAGAAAGAGACAACAGGGGTGCAGAAAGAAGCAAGACAGGTGCAGAAAGAAGCAAGAGAAGTGCAGAATGAAGCAACAGGGGTGCAGAAAGAGGTAAAAGAATTGCAGAAAGAAGCAACAGAGGTGCAGAAGGAGGGAAGAGAACTGCAGGCAGAAACAGGCAAGAGAGTTGCAGAAAGAGGCAAAAGAGGTGCAGAAAGTGGGAAGAGGGGTGCAGAAAGAGGCAAGAGGGGTGCAGAAATTTGCAAGAGAGGTGCAAAAGAACCAACAGAAGTGCAGAAAGAGGCAAGAGGGGTGCAGAAAGAGGCAAGAGAAGTGCAGAAAGAAGGAACAGAGGTGCGCAAAGAGGCAAGAGGGGTGCAGAAAGAGGGAAAGGTGTAGAAAGAGGCGAGAGTTGCAGAAAGAGGGAAGAAGGGTGCAGAAAGAGGCAAGAGGGGTGCAGAAAGAAGCAACAGGTGCAGAAAGAAGCAAGAGAAGTGCAGAAATAAGCAACCGGGGTGTAGAAAGAGGCAAGAGAAGTGCAGAAAGAGGGAAGAAGGGTGCACAAAGAGGCAAGAGGGGTACAGAAAGAAGCAAGTGAGGTGCAGAAAGAGGCAAGAGGTGCAGAAAGAGGCAAAAGAAGTGCAGAAAAAGAAAGAAAGGTGCAGAAAGAAGCAACAGAAATGCAGAAAGAGGCAAGAGGCACAGAAAGAAGCAAGAGTGGGTTGCACACCATTAGTACTAATTTAATACCCACATTTAGCAATAAGTAATAGGTGACCATTCTAGGTTTGCAAAGGGCCTTCCACCACGCTGTAACACTTGTCGCTGCATTTTTTGTAACGTTTGAGCATTTGAGCTAGAAACAAGGTTTTTTTGTTCAGATCTGCAGATTACGCAGCAGATGATGTGGCAAATGCGGAAAATGTATAATTGGGCAAACGTAGGTGCAGCCAAACATTCGCATAATTCCAGTGGCCCTGCTCTTTTTTCTCTCTCATTGAGTTTATAGTTTAGCTTCTATGGAAACGAGGAAGACTAAACCTGAGGTTACCACTCCACAACACAGACTATCATACCAGACAATTACTCTCCATAACACATAATCCCATGCTACATAATTCCTATACACTAAATACCACATACTTTCTATCCACATAATTTCACTGCACAACATCCCACATAATTCCCCTACACACAACCTACATCCACTCAACTCCAAGAAACATTAGTAAAACACTTTTACATTTACAACGCCAATAGCTCTAACGCTCGCAAATGCGAAACCTATTACATTGCAAATGCTTCTTTAACTAGTAGTCGCGTTTGCAGAGAGGTGGAGAAAGGGGGCTAGGCCTCCGACCACCGCTCAGGAATTCCGCTGCGTAGGACTTACAGGAGGTACCAGTAGGGCTTCATGGCCCCCAAAGTCCCTCAGGAGAAAAGTGGACTTCATCGGCCAACTCGTAGTGTGCCAGGAGGCGCGTTTGCAGAGTGCTGGAGAAAGGGGGGCATGGCCTCCTAAGACCTCTTAGCAATCCCACTGTGCGGGACTTACTGGAGGTAACAGGAGGGGTAGTTGGCCCCCAAGGACAACCTTGGGGGCCAACTACCCTTCCTATTACCTCCAGTAAGTCCCACACAGCAGCATTGGTAAGTTCTCATAGCAGGCCACCAGTCTGCAAACGCGCTCCCTGGCGTGCTCTTCGATGGGGATTAAAGTCTCCTTTGCTGCTGGGGGTCGTTAGGGGCCAACTAGCCTACCTGTTACCTACAGTAAGCCCCCCACAGTGAGATTGCTGAGAGGTGGACACAGGCCATGCCCCCTTTGTCCACCACTCTGCAAACGCGTCTTCTGGCACGCTCTTCGTTGGGGGATAAAGCCCCCTTGCCTCCTGAGGGTCCCTGGGGGCCAACTAGCCCTCCTGTTAGCTCCAGTGAGCCCCACACAGCTGGATTGCTGAGAGTGATCCGAGGCCACGCCCCCTTTTTACACCACTCTGCAAATGCGCCGCCTGGCACACTGCTGCTCGGAGGATGAAGTCCACTTCAGTCCTGAGGTGATCAGGACACAAGAGGACCTCATCGCCCCACCAGCAGTGTGCCAAGAAGCGTGTTTGCAGAGTGGTGTAAAAAGGGGCGTGGCCTCAGACCACCTCTCAGCAATCCCACTGTGTGGGGCTTACTGGAGGTACCTGGTGGGCTAGTTGGCCCCTAAGGACCCTTAGGATTCAAGGGGACTTAATCCCCCAACCCAGAACGTGCCAGGAGGCGCATTTGCAGAGTGATGCAGGGAAGGGGCGGGGCCTCCGGCGAGATGCTGGCTTCTTTTTTTTCTCTTCTTTGTGGAAGGAGGGCTGTGTGGCCCCCCTTCCCTTAAAACTTTTTGGGCCCTGGGGACGCCATCCCACAGGGCCTGAGCCATTTTTGTAATAAATTTTTTTTAAAATGCGCGGCCCCCCTCCCGAGGCCTTTTTTGGCCCTGAAGACCCCATCCCCCAGGGCTTTGCCTCTTATTTTTTTTTAAGTTTACGGGAGGGGAGCAGCGTGGCCCCTCTTCCCTGGGCCACTTTTGGCCCCGGGGACCCCATCCCCGAGGCCAGGCCTCGTGTTGGGGACCGCGAGGCAAGCCCCAACACCCCCGTGGTCCCAGCCAGCCCCTCGCCTCCTGCGGGAGCCGGCATTGCTTTTGGGCAGAGGGAGCTGCTGACATGCAGCTCCCTTTGCCCAAAAGCAATTCTGCTTCGCTTTATGGAAGCGAGAGCAGTTTTCCTGCTCTCACTTCCATGAAGTGAAGCAGAGTTTGCTATGGCAGGGCGGGCCATAGCAAACTGCAATGTCCCGGGGGTGGGCACCCCGGGACATTGCTGGAGCCGGCCCTGGGGGGTGACGGTCCGCAGTGCCATCTAGGGCTCCACAAGGGAGGCCGCGCGGCCTCCCCTCCAACAAGTTTAAAGCCCGGGAAGGTGGTGGTCCCTGGGGGGCCACAACAGACCCCCATATTTCAATAAAGTGTGCCCCGGGGGAGGTGGTGGTCCCCGGGGCAGTGTGGGGCAGCTCGAGCCCCCCCACACACAGTTTTATAAAGTAGCCCCGGGGAGGTGGCGGTCCCCGGGGGGCCCGCGAGGCCCCCGCCCTATTTAATTTGAAGCCCCGGGTAGGTGGCGGTCCACGGGGCAGCATGGGGGGGAGGAGCCCCACCCATGAATTTCAATAACAAAGCCCCGGGGAGCTGGGGGTCCTTTGGGACTCCCTGAGAAGGTCTAGGGGGTCAGGGTGTTTCTACCCTGCCCCCCTTTTCTTTTTCTTGTGACTCGGATCTACTGAGTCACAAGATGGCTGCCGACACTTCCTGGTTTGAAGTGTTGGCTGCCAATCAGAATCAACCTCGTGCTCGGGAGGGTTCGCGAATCCTCCTCCGTCACCAGATATATAAATATTTTAAATAGGAATATTTCAGGAACTACTGAACGGATTTACACCATTTAAAAAAAAGGTCGTTTTCTGAACCAAGAGCTACCTTTTTGCCAAATTTGGTGTAATTCTGTTCAGGACTTCAAGTTGTAGCCTTTCCCAAAATCTCCTATGGAAATTAACATGGAGAAAACGCGTTTTGGGACCCCTCTTTTTTTCGGCTCCCACTTGACAAATCACCCCGAAACTTTCATTACAGGAGCTAACCGGAGCGCCCCATTAGTTTTGAAAATTTCACGAAGATTCATCAAATGGCGCCAAAGATATTGGCAAATCAAAAAACACTTTTCCTATGAAAACTGGGTCCTAACTATAACTACCTACTGGCAACCACCAGTAGGTAATATATATATATACACATACACACACACACATATATATATATATATATATATATATATACACATACACATTATCTACTGGCGGTCGCCAGTAGATAGTTATAGTTAGGACCTATTTTCCATAGGAAATCCGCAACATTCTATTTGAAATAACTCTTGCGTCGGTCAACGAATCTTCGCGAAATTTTCAAACTTTATGGCCCGCTCCGGTCCGCTCCTACCCTGAAAGTTTCGGGGTCATTCGTCAAGCGGGGGCCGAGAAAAAAGGGGGTCCCAAAACGTGTTTTCCCCATTCATTTTCCCATAGGAAACTTTAGCCACGGCTACAGCCCGAACTGCTGAACGGAATTACACCAAATTTGGCAAAGAGGTAGTTCTTGGTTCAGAAAGAACCCTTTTTGTTAAATGGTGTAAATCCGTTCAGTAGTTCCTGAGAAAATCAAAAGGAAAATCACATATATATCTATGGCCGCGTCGGATTCGCGCACCCTGAGCGCACCCTGCGCTCACCGTCCCGATCACGTGCTGCATGCTAATTGGCTGTCAACACTTCAAATCAGGAAGTGTTGGCAGCCATTTTATGCCTCGGTAGAACCGAGGCACAGAAACAAGTGCGCAAAACGCACAAAGGGGGCAGGGTAGAAACACCCTGACCCCCTAGGTCTGCTCAGGGGGTCCCACAAGGACCCCCTGGGCAGAAAAAAGCATTTTTCTTTTTTTTTTTAAACGGCGGGATGCGATTAGGGTGTGCGGATCCCGCCGATTAAAAAAAAAAAACAAAAACAAAAAAAAAACACAAGAAACAAGTGTGCAAAACGCACAAAGGGGGCAGGGTAGAAACACCCTGACCCCCTAGGTCTGCTCAGGGGGTCCCACAAGGACCCCCTGGGCAGCAAAAAGCATTTAAAAAAAAAAATAATTAAAAAAAAAAAACGATCGTGCCGCAGGCCCCGCCCCCTTCCTTTACCACTCTGCAAACGCGCCCCTGGCGCGTTTGCAGAGGGGAACGATTCCCCTTGAATGCTGGGGGTCCCTGGGGGCCAACTAGCCCACCAGGAACCTCCAGTATGCGCCAGGGGCTGCGTTGCAGAGAGGTGTACAGAGGCCACGCCCCTTTTTACACATCTCTGCAACGCAGCTCTGTGGCGCATTTTGGAGGTACATGGTGGGCTAGTTGGACTCCAGGGACCCTCAGGATTCAAGGGGACTTAATTCCCCAACTTAAAACGCGCCACGGGGCGCGTTTGCACAGTGGTGAAGGGAGGGGGCGGGGCTTCAGGTGACGTGTGCAAACAGGCCTCGTTGCACGTTTTAAGATGGGGAATTAAATCCCCTTCAATCCTGAGGGTCCCTGGGGGCCAACTAGCCCACCAGGTACGTCCAGAAAGCGCCACAGAGCTGCGTTGCAGAGAGGTGCAAAAGGGGCGTGGCCTCTGAACACTTCTCTGCAACGCAGCTCTCTGGCGCATACTGGAGGTATCTGGTGGGCTACTTGGCCCCTAGGGACCCTCGGGATTGAGGAGGATTTAATTCCCCATCTTAAAACGCGCCACGGGCCTGTTTGCAGACATGTCACCTGAAGCCCCGCCCCCTCCCTTCACCACTGTGCAAATATTTCTCTAAAATCAGCCGAACTACGAATTCCGATTTACTCACCTGTTATCAGGAGAGACCTCAGTGCTGCATCTTTGAGCCCAGTACTGATCCTGAAAAGTAATTTTAACCGTACTTACCAGTAACTTGAATTTCCTTCCATAGGATATCATTGCCTGCTTTTTGCTGAAAAAGTTTCTAAGTGTCGATTTTTGAAACATACAAATATTCCTCTAAAATCAGCAGAACTACGAATTCCGATTTACTCACCTGTTATCAGGAGAGACCTCAGTGCTGCATTTTTTAGCCCAGTACTGATCCTGAAAAGTAATTCTAACCGTACTTACCAGTAATTTGAATTTCCTTCCATAGGCTAACATTGACTGGTTTCACTTGGAAATTCTTCTAAGTGTGGAGTTTTGGAACTTTATAATATTCCTCTAAAATCAGCCGAACTACGAATTCCGATTTACTCACCTGTTATCAGGAGAGAACCCAGTGCTGCATCTTTGAGCCCAGCACTGACCTTGAAAAGTAATTCTAACCAGTAACTTGAATTTCCTTCCATAGGCTAACATTGATTGGTTTCACTTGGAAATTCTTCTAAGTGTAGAGTTTTGGAACTTTATAATATTCCTCTAAAATCAGCCGAACTACGAATTCCGATTTACTCACCTGTTATCAGGAGAGACCTCAGTGCTGCACCTTTGAGCCCAGTACTGATCCTGAAAAGTAATTCTAACCGTATTTACCAGTAACTTGTTTTTCCTTCCATAGGAATCCATTGTCTGGTTTTCAGCAGAAAAGTTTCAAAGTGTCGATTTTCACAAACTACAAATATTCCTTAAAAATCGCCTGTATGACTTAAAAGCATTATTTCAACTGTTTACAGGAGATGCACCAGTGCTGGATCCAGGATCCACCACTGAGTAAGAAAAAGTAACGATAACACTACTTACCTGCTAAGTGAATTTCCTCCCATAGGATAACATTGGTGATTCTATGTGAAAAAGTTTCTAAGTGTCAACTTTTAAAATACAATAATATTCCTTAAAAATCACTACTGTAACCAAAACGCTTTTACTCAACTGTTTACAGGAGATGTCCCAGGACTGAATCTAGGATCCAGTCCTGTGGTTAGAAAAGTAATCCATAAAGTAACTAATTGCATTTAACTAGAAATTCACATTGAGCTCAATGTTGCATTGTGTTTGAAATTGTGTTGCCCATTGCAACAACTGTAACTACTGTACTTAAAAGTCTATTGCCTATTTGCAAAGTATTTAAACTAAAGTAATTCATTCTGAGAAAGTATATTTTGTAATGTAATGTATAATGTAATTATAATGTAATTTAAAAAATAAAATATCTAAAAATAAATAGTTTAAAAAAATGTAGTAAATCAGTATCAAAAAAATAAATATAACAATTAATACATTTAAAAATTTTCATTTACAAAACCTTTGAAATTCACTGAAAAAAACCATAGGTTTCAGACATGTTATAGTTAGGAATTAGCATTTAAAAAACCTTACAAATTCATTGAAAAAACCATAGGTTTTAGGGACAGTTATAGTTAGTTGGACATTGCACTCGTACAAAACCCGTGAAATTCTCCCGTTATAGTTAGTTCAGGTAACTATAACTCGCGCCCCGCAATGCACTGCTGATGACGTCACATATTACATCACTCATGACATGGTCAGTGACATCACTGATGACATCACTGATGACATCATCCATGTGATAATTTGATGCATCTTCTCACACCCTAATATAACTTTTGATACACCCACTGTAAATTACAGACTGCCATTGTCAAAACCATAGACACTCCAACACCAATTACTATATACACACTCACTGATTCTTAGGTCTACACACACACATCTACTCACTCACCCGTACAGTCACTCATGCTTATAGTCACTCAGTACAGGACTATTATATGCACTCATACACCTATATAAACACTCACACACCGCCACTCATCCATAGAGGTACTCACACACCTAGTCAGTCATGCAAAAAATTAAGCACACACCCATTTACTGACCTATACAGTTATACACACACCAGCTCACTTACTCATACAAATACTAGCACATTCTTACGCTCTTATACAATCTCTGATACAAGCACACACTCATCCATACAGTCACTCTCACAATCACACACTCTCGCTTATAGCTATTTATATACTCCAACACACATATATACTGCCTTTCACATATGTAGTTACTCACACATGTACCACTGGGACATACATTCACTCACTAACACACTCTTACACACACTTACCCACCCATACAGTCTATCACAGATGCACTCTTGAAACCATCCACCCAGTGAATCACCCACTCACACATCTATGCACAGAGTCGCACACACCCCACCCACACAAACACTCAGGCACCCATACAGATACTCAGACAACCAATCAATAACTCATATAGACACTCATGTAGCTATTCACAAACCCATGCAGCCACTTACACAGCAACAGACAGACGGATACAGACATTCACCCAGTTTAGTCACTAACCCATGCATTCAGTAAGATACGTTTAATCACTCACTTATAGAGTTAGTCACGCACCTACTAAATCATCCATTCAGACACTTATACACCCACTCATTCTTCAATACGCCTTTCCCTATATATATTAAACATATTTAAACTTTACAGAAACACACAGTCACTGGATGATGTCATCAGTGATGTCATTTGAGATGTCATCAGTGATGTCATCAGTGATGTCACTGACCATGTCATGAGTGATGTAATATGTGACGTCATCAGCAGTGCATTGCGGGGCGCGAGTTATAGTTACCTGAACTAACTATAACGGGGGAATTTCACGGGTTTTGTACGAGTGCAATGTCCAACTAACTATAACTGTCCCTAAAACTTATGGTTTTTTCAGTGATATATATATATATACACATATATATAGCTATGGGACCTATGGAGCCGCAGGGTTCTCCAGTTGAAAGACCTACCAGAGAGTCTGCTCCCAATGCCTTGTACCCCATCAGGACTTGCTACTGGGTCTGTACCAACCTTAATACAGTCTTCCATGCAAGTGCCATGCCGGTTCCCACCACATCAACAATGACACAAACTTCGCCAGTGCCAGTAGACCTGTTGCCAACACCAGTCTCTGGGCATAAGTGTAGGAAGCTGGCTCTGTATAGACTTTAATCCTTTGTTCGTCGGGCTTCTGTTTTATCAAGTGGATAAGGAACGTGTAGTAACGAGGTCCAGATGTGTAGAGGATCTTCAGATGTTTATTTGTAGACAGTTAAATCCAGTACAAAACCCCACCAGGAGCAGCCAGCATGCTGCTCAGCCCTTCTCAAATGACATCTCTGACTCCCAACAATCTGTAACACATCATCCATGGAACATTCCACTGGCAGAGCATGAGGTGACATGAATAACCTCAAAGCCAGGATACTACATATCCCCTTTCCTTCTATATAAAAAAACAAACAAGAAGGTAAACCGCAAGAAAACTGAGATAGAGGATAGACAAGGAGGAAATCAGAAACAGAGGAGAACCTAAGATCGAGAAGAAAAATAATCCAGAAACAACATGAACAATACAAAGGAGAAACAAGAAAGAAGGAGAAACAGATAAGAAATACCCATCCTCCCTTCCACAAACAAAGAAAGTACCAAAAACCACCCCCAAACACGCCAACTGGCCAGGTAAGCATGCGAGAAGGTAAAGCACAGCACCGTAAAAAACATTAAGGTGAAACCAGAGAAAATACAGACAAGAACGCACCAAATAAGGGAAAAAAAACAGCGGAGAAAGAAGACTGAAGAAGAAAAGCGTTCAGAATCCACAAATGACATCAAGAAAAGAAATCAGGAGGGAAACTGAACTATAACAGGAAATTGTGAGAGAAAATTAAAATAAAATCACTCAAACTTCCCGTTAAAATAGAAATCTCAATATAATAAAACCATGACATTGCATTCCAAACTGGAAAACGTACACAATACACAATAACATTGAGGGAAATCCCAATTGGTATTCAGACCAAAGAAAATGCACCTTGTGTGAGGGTAATATTGTACTAGACATATGTGGTGAAGGGGTGCACACTGTGCACTGTAGAGAAGAGACAAAACCAATATGACACACCACGTAAAAAGTTCGTGCAAGGACAACCTCGGGTAGAGGTTCAAATGTTGTGCACTGTTGTGAAGGGACTACAACCCATACAACACACCCTAAGTAGGATAAAACGTAAAAATTTTGTGCACTGTTGTGATGGGAATACCCAAAATGACACACCTCGTATAGAGGTCAAATATTGTGCACTGCAGTGATGGGACTGTAACCCATACTACACACCTCGAGTAGAGGTAATTTGTTGTGCACCGTAGAGATGGGACTGTACCCCATACGACACACCTCGTGTAGAGGCAAAAATGTTGTGCACCATAGAGATGGGACTGTAACCCATACAACACACCTCGTGTAAAGGCAAAAATGTTGTGCACCATAGAGATGGGACTGAAACCCAAACAACCCAAGTGCAAGAACAAGGGATAGAAACGTAAAATGTGATAACTCACCCTTTGGAAGAAACCCAAAAGATCAAGAATTACACAGTGCGTGAATGGCACTTATGGAAACCCAACAAAGAAAACAGTTTAGAAATGTGCATACAACATGTCATTAGAAATACAAAACACGTTTTTCCATTAGATGACTGCAAGTAGAGACAAAGCAAGTAAATATGCACAGTAAGAAACAATCCATATATTGTCAAGATGTGTACTGAATGAATCCACGCCGGTGAGCGACTCCTCACCCGAGTTGAACAATGTATGAACAACAAATCGTAAATCTGCCACACATTAAAAAAAACAGAAGATAACTTTACACTGAGTGTCCTCAGACATCGATGCAAATGTGCCTCCAGTCATCAGGTTTCAGACAATAAGCTTAGCGCAGACTCCACGAAGATTGACAGCATGTGAATAGAAAAAAAAACGCGGCAAAGAGTCCAGGCAGGAACTGCTGTTGCCACCATACACTGCACAAGCGTTCCGACGAGAATTAAAGCAAAGAAAGAAAAGTACCTGAAAGAAATCTTCCGCTGACGAAAACAACCTGCAGGCACACAAACAGAGAAGCAAAGAAGCAGCGGGCTCATTCCTCAACGCGACGTTCTTGTCAGCCTTCTAGGTTAAAAAAAAAAAACTTTATTAAGTACAACGCGGATGTGAAAAACGTGGTTGGCAAATTGACGCTCAGATAATAATTCACATGGGCGATTGCCAACCCCAAGATGGCGCCACGCTGTCTCACGTCGTGCTGGGTAGCTCACAGCACGCTCTATGTGCAAAGCGTCCTTTGGCAGGCAGCGAGGACACCGGAGGACGTCACACAAGACTCGAAAAAGACTCCGGAGGACCTCCAGAAACACTACAGCTTCGCGTGACACCACGGACCAGGTAAGGTGCGCACGCTGTAACTTGAATTAAAATGTGGCAGTTGCAGAGATCAGGTCTCAACGTAGACCAACAATCAAAGTTAGATGACATCTCTCACCTGACTCTGCCCCTTGTGAAACCGCAACTGTGAGGCGCCAAACATGTACCACAACGTGGCACCTCGCTGTCAGCCACTGCCAGGGAGAAACTGTAAATGCCTAAAGCTCGTCAGTGAGGCTCTATGTTAAATACACAGCTTTCCCTCGTGTTAAATCCCAACGCTGAAAATGTCCAAGACAGTTGGTACACCCTCACAAATCCAAATCTTTGTGTGAGATCAACTGTAGAGATCTCCACACACATTGTAGACACTTGTAGCACAGAAAACATTTCCATGCACCTCCAAAATAGTGCCCACATCCGGCAGCTGACAGACTTCGTGCAGGATAGATGAAAACTGTTCTTCCTTACTTAGTGTAGAAGCGTAGTTCTTGTAAACTTGTGCCAGAAAACTTGAGTGGAACAGACATCCAGATAGCAGTGACACCATGGCTGGTGTACATCTACAAAAGCACACTTCTTCCAAAAGCACACTTCTTCCCTAGACAGTGCAGACGTCGATATGTGGCAGTTAAACACAATACATCAGGCTTACCCTCACTGAAGGCACAGCACTGGAGGACAGCACGTTTGAATGGGGCCTGTTCGATGTTTGGACAACTGGTGGGATACGAGCCGTGCTGTTGTAGTTAATTTTCACTTGAGTTTATGTTTCTTGTTTCTCTTCAAACATCTAGACCTCTGTGAGTTTATCTTCTTTGTTGAACACGTAGCACGAGGGTAGGTTACCAGATCGTCGCCAATAAAATGTAGTAACGAGGTCCAGACGTGTAGAGGATCTTCAGATGTTTATTTGTAGATAGTTACAGGTCATGCAGTTAAATCCAGTACAAAACCCCACCAGGAGCAGCCAGCATGCTGCTCAGCCCTTCTCAACTGACATCTCTGACTCCCAACATTCTGTAACACATCATCCATGGAACATTCCACTGGCAGAGCCTGAGGTGACATGAATAACCTCAAAGCCAGGATACTACAGAACGTTTGCTTTTTGTGTTTTATTTTGAAACAAATAAATAAAAGGCATTGTCATTTACAATGCCAATAGCTTGAACTCTCGCAAATGCGAGGCATTGCAAATGTGTTAGGAGAGAGCTGTCCAGCCTTTTCCTGCCGGCAAGAGCAGGCAGGACAAAGCTCTTTGAGAAAATAGTGCTCGGAGGCTGTAATTAAAGCCTACAGAGCAACAACACACGTAACAGGGAGTGTCCTCATGGGAGGTTACAAAATGGAAAAAGGTGGTAATAAGGAGGGACTACTAAGACTATTGACTGATGAAAAGCCACAGTTTACAATGGACAATGACACAAGGCAATGAAAAAACTGGGCGGAGAGTGGGCGGAGCTTCACGTCCATACCTTAATAATACAGCATGCCTTGCAGAGCAGCGCATGCGCTGTCCAGGCTCGACCTGAAAACATGTTCTGACTTCCTTATAAGGACCTTTTCATCCGAGCCATTACTACCATTTCATGAAGACTGCATGCTACATTCCTCAAATATAGAGGTCCAACCAAAATTAACAAAAATCATAAGTCAAAAGAAGTCCAATTAGAATGTCTATTTTTCTCTGTTTCTTCTTTATTTGATATTCCAATTTGCTTTTGAATTTTGATCATTCATGCTCACACTGTTACAGCCTCAGCTAGCTAACAATACAAATAAACATATAAAAATAACACTACATGCATATAAAAAGCACTAATAGTGCTTCATAGGTCCCACGGTGATGATGCAAAGCTGTTCTCACACTCTGCGTATAAAAGGGAGGCAAAAATAATCACTAAGTATGAATATGCCTGATCCTGCGTAGAGGATTCACTCGGCCGTGCTGTACTTACTTCGTCAAGGTCTCACCTAGGTAAATATCCTAGAATCTTCTTTTGATTCATAATTTGTTAACTTTGGGTGCACCACTATATTTGAGGAACGTCGTCTGCATAGCAGAAGTATCTAGAAGTGGCGGAGACTGATAGAGTGCCCACCATTTATGTACTTATTGGGAAATAGGTTAAGAAAAGAGAGGGAGGTGCCATTAGGTTAACCTGCCATTTTTGTTGTAACCATATGCTACATTGTCCAAAACATGTTCATGCTTGCCAGTCAATCGACCTCCAGTTGGGAGACATAAACCTGTTCACAATGATCCAGACTGTCTTACTAAGTACTCAACATTGGAGAGCCTGACTGTGCAGGTCTCAACAAGTCAGGTCTATCCGATTTGTTTTCCGGCTAAACTTGTGGATAGAGTCTAAACAAATTAGTGCTTTCAGGAAACAAATGTTTTCATGAGCAAGGCTGGTCCTTCGATCCATCAATGCAGTTTGCTTTTTAGGCACCTACTGTGAGAAGTTGGCCTGGTATATGCTGTTCACTAATTAAAGTGGACACCTTGCACCAGGGCAAATCGACTCTTATGGTAGATAGGTTTAAGACAACCTTTTAAAGAAAGCTATCCTAGTGGTAGCTGTGGAGAGCAGCCTTCAGGCTAAGTCTTGAAGGAATGTAAAGCAGCTTGTTTTACCATATAATCTCTTGAATCACCAAATGAAAAGACACCACACAGGTATATATATCAAATATATATGTATTTATTTCTAAATAACTCTCTACTAATCTCTTTATGAGATTAGAAGACAAACATATGCACAAATCAACGTTTCACAATAAGTTAAGCACAAAATATGGCTGGGGCCCTAGGGGCGTACCAGACCATATACTAAAAAGGGACTTAGTAACAACGACTTGCAGGGAGACAAGGCCTAGGGCCTTCAGAAGTGCTGGGGCCTCACAAAACCACCCAAGGCAGGTAAGTAAAGGACCCACGGGGGACGCGTGCAGTGTGGATACACAGGCGCGGATCGCCGTTGACTTCAATGGGGCAAGTCGCGGTTGGAAATTAAGAGTTCTAGGATACTTCGGGAGAACCTACAAGCAAGTCACTTACAGGGTAAGTAGTTCTAGGGCCCACACCCACAGGAGCACCGTAGTGCTGGAATTACCTCACCCAGGGAAGCCGGGTGCATAGGTGTCCTTTGGTGTCGGGTCGCGGCGTCGTTTTCAATGGCGAACAAAGAAGACTTGCTGCTTGCGGGAGCTGAAGAAGTGTCCGGTGGAATCCAAGCCTGGATTCTGAAGAAGGATGACCTGAAAGCAGAGGGGACAGTGTTCAAAGTCACTTGGCAGTGACTCGGGGCAAGGAAGATGGATGCCCACCGTCGTCGGTTGATTCAGGTCGGTTGCGGGTGCCTTGACTCTTCAGCCACGAGGTCCAGGAGGCGTCGACGATGACCAGGAGCTGGATTCTGTGTGTCCCACGAAGTCTGCAGCTTACTGCGGTGTCGGCAACTCGATTGGAGCCAACAAGCCTTGGCAACAGCAAGTCTCGGGGAGATGAAGAAAAGTCGATGGCACAGACCAGCAAGGTCTGAGGGACTCACCCAGCGAGGGTAAGTCAGGGCAGGCCTGGAGCAACCAGGGGAGCCCTTTGGTTTCTTTAAGAAGTCTTCTGGGGACCCACGAGCCGGGTGGCAAGGGATCGCGAAGACATCTCGGGCGGAATCACTCAACAGGGGCCCACGGTCACTCGGGACGGTGTAGGCCTCTGATCTTCGGAGGGATTCCTGCTGGAGGTCGGGACCACACGTGGTCAAAAGCACAAGTTCGTGGAACGTTGTGAAGGGGTTGCACTCGACAATAGTGCACGGTACCCAGGGGACGCGGTTCCTCGTCACTCGTGGGGTCCACTTGCCTCAGCTTCGCTGGGGACTCACGATGGCCTTGGAGAAGTCAGGAAATCCACTTCTTGGGCTGCAGGGACTTCGGACTCCGGCGGGAGCGGCGTAGTTTGCGACCGTCGTTGTCGTTTTTGGTGCCTGCCAAGCAGGGGAGTCACTCCTTGACTCCAAGGGAGATTCTTCTGTCTTCCAAAGGTAGTGGAACGTCGAAGGGCCAGGATTCTTCTGTAGAGCGTCGTCCAGGGGTTATCTAACTAGCAAGTTCAAGGGTTCCCCTTCTTATACTAAAAAGAGGGGATGGACTAGCTCTATGACCCCACCTATGGGAGGGTCAAGGGAGGGGGTGGCTACACCCACTTCCCTTTGTCCAGTTTCACGCCAGAGCAGGGGCAGGTAGCCCCTGAGCCGGTTTGAACTGGCATATGCACAGAGGAGCCTTCTGCTCCCCCAGTGCAGGACTTCAAAGCACTCTAAGAGTGCACCCACCCAGCCCCAATACACTAAACCCTGTCTGGGAGGTGGTTACACCTCCCTGTGAGAGGATGCCTATTGTTGGGCTTCCTCCACTGTGAGTTTCGGTCATCGGCAGGAGGGCAGCCCAGTGTCTGTGACTGGTGGCATCCATTTTGTGATGCCAGGGCTCTTTAGGATTCTACCGCGTTTCCACAGCAGGTACATGTCTTATCCCTCTAGAAGGGTGGAATGCTACCCCCGCCGCCAAGATTGGCGGGGGGTAGTATTCCAAGATGTTTGACACCAAACACGACATGTTTTGATGCAGCCATTCCAAAGTTAGCATTTTACCGCGAGGATATAATGCACTTAATAGTATATGGTTTAACCGCATCCACAAACAGCACCAGAGAATAGACTCTGAGAGCTGTAGAGGGGCCCTGCTCAGGCAGAGGCACCCCCTCACATAGAAGCCAAGCACCCTGCCCTCAGGATTGATAGGGCCTGCCTTAGGGATGACTGATAGGTTTATATGTGTGTGCAGGAGAGATATAGGAAACCTATATCTCAGTGAGGGGTGCTAGCACCACCTCACCCAGGCTGCAGTAGCAGGCCTGTGGTGTCAGATTTAGTCTGCTTCCCAGGGGTGGCATAATACATGCTGCAGCCCCTGGTAGGCCTGTGAAGTACCTATGCCCTTGGTACCTAAGGTACCATATACTAGGGACTCATAAGGCACCACAGTATCCAATCACTAGTGCACCTAGAGTGCACTCCGTGTCGTTTAGAGAGAACAGAGAGGCTGGGGCCCTGATTGGCAGGGACCCAGCCAGACTATAGCCAGAAACCAGTGCTAACATCAGAAAAAAAGTGGGGGCAACATAAGAGGCAGATCCTACTCTCCTACACAACCCCCCCCCCCCCAAACGCAGGGACACTAAACTAACCTTGACCAGTTGAGTCTTCGTGTTCAAAGTGGAAATACCTTGAGAGTCCATCTGCATTGGCATGTTGGGTCCCAGGCCTATGTTCCACTGTATAGTCCATCCCCTGTAGGGAAATGGACCACCTCAAAAGTTTTGGGTTTTCACCTTTCATCTGCTTTAGCCATAGGAGGGGCTTGTGGTCAGTCTGAACTATGAAGTGAGTACCAAACAAGTATGGCCTCAGCTTCTTCAGGGCCCATACCACAGCAAAGGCCTCCTCTCTATAGCTGACCAACGTTTCTCTCTAGGGGTCAGCCTTCTGCTAATAAAAGCTACTGGCTGGTCTTGACCATCATCATTCAGTTGAGACAGTACAGCTCCCACACCCAGCTCAGAAGCATCTGTTTGGACAATGAACTTTTTGGTGTAGTCTGGACTCTGTAAGATGGGGGCAGTGCACATGGCCTGCTTTAGGTCTTCAAATGCCTTTTGACAGCTAGCTGTCCACTGAACCTTTTTGGCATTCTCTTTGAGGTCAGATCATTCAAGGGGGTCACTATAGATCCATATCCTTTGACAAACCTCCTATAGTACCCAGTCAGGCCTAAGAAGGCTCTCACCTGTGTCTGGGTGGTTGGAGCAACCCATTCCATTATGGTTTGGATTTTGCTCTGTAAAGGCTGAACCTGGCCTCCACCTACAAGGTGGCCCAGGTACACAACCTGACTCTGCCCTCTCTGGCACTTGGTGGCCTTGATAGTGAGGCCTGCTTTCTGCAGGGCCTCCAAAACAGTTCTGAGGTGGACCAGGTGATCCTGCCAGGAGGAACTAAAGACAGCAATATCATCTAGATAAGCTGAGCAATAAGTTTCCATCCCTGCCAGAACTTTATTCACCAACCTCTGAAAAGTGGCAGGTGCATTTTTCAATCCAAAGGGCATCACCACAAAGTGGTAGTGCCCACCAGGGGTCGGAAATGCTGTTTTGGCTTTTGCATCATCAGCTAATCTGATTTGCCAGTAGCCAGCTGTTAGGTCAAATGTGCTTAGATACTTGGCTGAGGCCAAAGTATCAATCAGCTCATCTGCCCTTGGTATGGGATAGGCATCAGTCCTAGTGACTGCATTGAGGCCTCTGTAGTCTACACAAAACCTCATTTCTTTCTTACCACCCTGGGTATGAGGCTTGGGTACCAGGACTACTGGGCTAGCCCAAGGGCTACCTGAAGGCTCTATCACGCCTAACTCCAACATTTTCTGGACTTCAGTCCTGATACAGTCCCTGACATGGTCAGGTTGCCTGTAGATTTTATTCTTGACAGGCAGACTGTCCCCAGTGTCCACCTCATGGGTGCACCAGGTAGTCTGACTAGGGGTCAGGCTAAACATATGTCTAAACTGTTGCAGAACTTGTCTGCACTCAGTTTGCTGATGGTCAGTGAGGCTGCTTGCCAAAGCAACACCATCTACTGACCCATCATCAGGGTTCTGAGAGAGCAGGTCAGGGAGAGGGTCACTCTCCTCCTCCTGGTCCTCATCAGTTGCCATGAGCAAGCCCATGTCAGCCCTGTCAACATATGGCTTTAATCTGTTGACATGAAGCACCCTTAGGGGGCTCCTGGGAGTTCCAAGATTCACCAGATAGGTGACTTCTCCCTTCTGTTCAACTATTGTATGGGGGCCACTCCACTTGTCCTGGAGGGCTGCTGGGGCCACAGGTTCCAACACCCACACTTTCTGTCCTGGCTGGTATACAGTCAGCACAGCCTTTGGTCATGCCAAGCTTTTTGCAATTCTTGGCTGGCCTCCAGGTTTTGGTTGCCTTTTTCCATGTACTCTGCCATCCGGGAGCGGAGACCAAGTACATAGTCCATCACATCTTGTTTGGGGGCTTGAGAGGTAACTCCCAGCCCTCTTTTACCAAACATAGTGGACCTCTCACAGGATGTCCAAACAGAAGTTCAAATGGGCTGTAACCAACCCCTTTCTGTGGAACCTCTCTGTAGGCAAACAATAGGCAAGGAAGAAGAAGGTCCCATTTCCGCCTAAGCTTCTCTGGGAGTCCTTTAATCATTCCTTTCAAGGTTTTGTTGAAACGTTCAACTAAACCATTGCATTGTGGGTGATAGGGGGTGGTGAACTTATAAGTTACACCACACTCCTTCCACATTGCTTTCAGATATCCTGACATGAAGTTGGTACCTCTGTCAGAAATTACCTCCTTTGGGAAACCCACTCTGGAGAAAACTCCAATGAGGGCTCTTGCCACCACAGGGGCTGTGGTGGTCCTCAGGGGAATTGCCTCTGGGTACCTGGTGGCATGATCCACTACCACCAGGATAAATCTGTGCCCAGATGCAGTCTGAGGGTCAAGGGGACCAACAATGTCAATCCCTACCCTTTCAAAGGGTACCCCCACCACAGGTAGTGGTATCAGGGGGCCTTTGTTGTGCCACCTGCCTTACCACTGGCTTGGCAAGTGACACAGGAGCGACAAAACTCCTTTGTGTCCTCTGACATATGTGGCCAATGAAAATGTGGAACAAGCCTGTCCCAGGTCTTGTTTTGGCCCAAGTGACCTGCTAAAGGGATATCATGTGCTAAGGTCAAGAGGAACCCCTAAACTTCTGAGGTATTACCAACCTCCTGGTGGCTCCAGGGGTGGGTCTCTACCCTCAGAATATAGGAGTCCCTCATCCCAATAAACTTTATGGGACCCATTAGCACTCCCAGCAGCCTCAGCAGCAGCCTGCTGTCTGAGGGGTTCAAGAGAGGGGCAGCACTGTTGCTCCTTACTCAGATCTTCCCTAGAAGGGCCCCCTGCCCCCAAGAACTCAACCTGGTCAGGTTCAAGTCCCTCTGGGGCAGTTCCTTCTTCAGGTTCTGCTTCACCTCCCTCTGGAAGTGAATCTTTGATCTGAGACAGAGGGGAAGGCACTGCCTTAACCCTACTGCTCCTCCTCTTGGGAAGCATCTGGTCCATTGTTCCAGGATCCAGAGCTGGTTCAGTGTCATGCATTCTTGCTTGTGACCTGGTCACAGCAAATACCTCTGCAGGGATGCCCAACATCTCAGCATGAGTCCATAACTCTACTTCAGACCAGGCTGAAGTCTCTAGATCATTGCCCAACAGACATTCTACAGGGAGGTCTGCACTGACTACAACCTTTTTGAGGCCAGTTACCCCTCCCCAGGAGAAATTCACAACTGCCAGACTATGGTTGGTCTGGACATTGCTTGCATTGGTCACCTGGTACATTTCGCCCAGGATGATCTGTCCAGGGTCCACTAGATCCTCTGCCACCATGGTGACACTAGCACCTGTGTCCCTAAATGCCAAAGCCTGTTTGCCATTTATCAAAGGCTGCTGTTTGTACTTGCCCAGATTACTCGGGCTTACTAGGAAGGACATATCAATGTTTCCATCACAAATCAGCATTGCCTGAGTGGTCACTCTGACTAGGTCAGAATCCACTTCAGAACCCAGGGTCAACCCTACTACACCCTTATTCTGCGTACCACCTCCACCAGTAGCTGAGCTAGGGGGCACAGTTGCCTTAGGGGCAGGAGTGGTGGTGGTTTGGTCTTTGGACTTGGTACAATCAGAAGTCCAGTGCCCTTTCTGTTTACAGAATTTGCACCAGGGCTTCTTTTGGCCTTTTTCCCTTGTTGGACTGTGACTCCCCACCAGATGCAGATTTTTGGGGCCCTTGTGAAGACTTCTGGTCTTTTGACTTATCCCCACCTTTCTCAGAGCCTTTAGGATCTTGCTTCTTAGTGTCACCCCCTTGGTTCTGGGTTTTCTGCCTCACCCTGGTTCTGACCCATTTGTCTGCCTTCTTTCCCAATTCTTGGGGAGAGGTCAGATCAGAGTCCACCAGGTACTGATGCAACAACTGGTTCTGGCAATTATTTAGGATCTGTTCTCTCATCATCAGATTATACAATCCCTTGAAATCAGTAACCCTACTGCCAACCAGCCAACCCTCTAGAGCCTTGGTTGCACAATCAACAAAGTCAGTCCAGTCCTGAGTCTGTGCCTTCTGGGTATCTCTGAACTTCAACCTGTACTGCTCAGTGGTTAAGCCAAACCCATCTATCAGTGCACTCTTCAGGACCTCATAATCATCAGCATCCTCCTCTCTAACAGTGAGGAGCTTGTCTCTTCCTTTATCTGAAAAGGAGAGCCACAAGATTGCTGCCCACTGCTTTTGGGGGACCTGCTGTACTCTACAGGCCCTCTCCATAGCAGTTATCCACTTGTGGATATCATCCCCACTCTGGTAGGGAGGAACAACCTTGCTCAGGTTCCTATGGTCAGGAATATATTCTCTGCCTCTAGGGACACTGTTGCTGCCACCAGGGGGTTCTAACCCCTCTTTTCTAGAAGCTCTCTGGATCTCCAGGGCTTCCCTATCCAGTGCCAACTGCTTGGTTCTGAGGGCCACTTTGGCCTCCTCATACTGGAGCAGTTTGCACCTTCTCTCAGAGGAGGTCTCTCTTAAGGAAAAGTATGAGCTCCTCTGCTGGACAAATTCTCTGCCAGAGTGATAAGAGTGGTCAGATTCCCTGGAAGGGGATCTGTGCCTCTCCTCCTCTCTGTTAGTTCTCTTAGGGAGAATTCCTCTGTCCTTTTCAGGCCCCTTGAAGCCTGGCCCTTCAATCACAGAGTCTTGGTCATTCTGATTTTCATCATCTGACCCAGATACTATGACTGACCCACCCACTGATTCAGACCCTTTAGCTCCTAGAGCCAATCTAAGGTCATCTGCTGTCAGCAGATCTATCAGGTGTAGTGTTGAGGGACTCTGTCCTAGCCTCAGGTGTCTGTCAACACACATGGCTCTCAAGTCAGAGAAAGCCATGTCCTTATACTGAGGCTGAGTGGATCCACTGGGTCCACCCTTTAAGGACATTCTAGTGTTGTGCAGTGTTGTACTACCTACACTAGTTTGTGGCCTACTGATCCTAGCTTGAGCTGTGGAAAGGGTGTGCTATCCCTTGGCACACAGCTCTAAGTTCAGTAGAACTTATTGATACTAAGCTTGACTTTATATGTACCTTGAGTACCTATAATGGTTTTCAGTTAGTAATTCAAATAGAGATTTTCTGGTAAAACAATGGCAAGCTGGAATCCCACACGCTGCCCACCAATGTGAGAAGTTGGCCTGGTATATGCTGTTCACTAATTAAAGTGGACACCTTGCACCAGGGCAAATCGACTCTTATGGTAGATAGGTTTAAGACAACCTTTTAAAGAAAGCTATCCTAGTGGTAGCTGTGGAGAGCAGCCTTCAGGCTAAGTCTTGAAGGAATGTAAAGCAGCTTGTTTTACCATATAATCTCTTGAATCACCAAATGAAAAGACACCACACAGGTATATATATCAAATATATATGTATTTATTTCTAAATAACTCTCTACTAATCTCTTTATGAGATTAGAAGACAAACATATGCACAAATCAACGTTTCACAATAAGTTAAGCACAAAATATGGCTGGGGCCCTAGGGGCGTACCAGACCATATACTAAAAAAGGGACTTAGTAACGACGACTTGCAGGGAGACAAGGCCTAGGGCCTTCAGAAGTGCTGGGGCCTCACGAAACCACCCAAGGCAGGTAAGTAAAGGACCCACGGGGGACGCGTGCAGTGTGGATACACAGGCGCGGATCGCCGTTGACTTCAATGGGGCAAGTCGCGGTTGGAAATTAAGAGTTCTAGGATACTTCGGGAGAACCTACAAGCAAGTCACTTACAGGGTAAGTAGTTCTAGGGCCCACACCCACAGGAGCACCGTAGTGCTGGAATTACCTCACCCAGGGAAGCCGGGTGCATAGGTGTCCTTTGGTGTCGGGTCGCGGCGTCGTTTTCAATGGCGAACAAAGAAGACTTGCTGCTTGCGGGAGCTGAAGAAGTGTCCGGTGGAATCCAAGCCTGGATTCTGAAGAAGGATGACCTGAAAGCAGAGGGGACAGTGTTCAAAGTCACTTGGCAGTGACTCGGGGCAAGGAAGATGGATGCCCACCGTCGTCGGTTGATTCAGGTCGGTTGCGGGTGCCTTGACTCTTCAGCCACGAGGTCTAGGAGGCGTCGACGACGACCAGGAGCTGGATTCTGTGTGTCCCACGAAGTCTGCAGCTTACTGCGGTGTCGGCAACTCGATTGGAGCCAACAAGCCTTGGCAACAGCAAGTCTTGGGGAGATGAAGAAAAGTCGATGGCACAGACCAGCAAGGTCTGAGGGACTCACCCAGCGAGGGTAAGTCAGGGCAGGCCTGGAGCAACCAGGGGAGCTCTTTGGTTTCTTTAAGAAGTCTTCTGGGGACCCACGAGCCGGCTGGCAAGGGATCGCGAAGACACCTCGGGCGGAATCACTCAACAGGGGCCCACGGTCACTCGGGACGGTGTAGGCCTCTGATCTTCGGAGGGATTCCTGCTGGAGGTCGGGACCACACGTGGTCCAAAGCACAAGTTCGTGGAACGTTGTGAAGGGGTTGCATTCGACAATAGTGCACGGTACCCAGGGGTCGCGGTTCCTCGTCACTCGTGGGGTCCACTTGCCTCAGCTTCGCTGGGGACTCACGATGGCCTTGGAGAAGTCAGGAAATCCACTTCTTGGGCTGCAGGGACTTCGGACTCCGGCGGGAGCGGCGTAGTTTGCGACCGTCGTTGTCGTTTTGGTGCCTGCCAAGCAGGGGAGTCACTCCTTGACTCCAAGGAGATTCTTCTGTCTTCCAAAGGTAGTGGAACGTCGAAGGGCCAGGATTCTTCTGTAGAGCGTCGTCCAGGGGTTATCTAACTAGCAAGTTCAAGGGTTCCCCTTCTTATACTAAAAAGAGGGGATGGACTAGCTCTATGACCCCACCTATGGGAGGGTCAAGGGAGGGGGTGGCTACACCCACTTCCCTTTGTCCAGTTTCGCGCCAGAGCAGGGGCAGGTAGCCCCTGAGCCGGTTTGAACTGGCATATGCACAGAGGAGCCTTCTGCTCCCCCAGTGCAGGACTTCAAAGCACTCTAAGAGTGCACCCACCCAGCCCCAATACACTAAACCCTGTCTGGGAGGTGGTTACACCTCCCTGTGACAGGATGCCTATTGTTGGGCTTCCTCCACTGTGAGTTTCGGTCATCAGCAGGAGGGCAGCCCAGTGTCTGTGACTGGTGGCATCCATTTTGTGATGCCAGGGCTCTTTAGGATTCTACCGCGTTTCCACAGCAGGTACATGTCTTATCCCTCTAGAAGGGTGGAATGCTACCCCCGCCGCCAATATTGGCGGGGGGGGGGTAGTATTCCAAGATGTTTGACACCAAACACGACATGTTTTGATGCAGCCATTCCAAAGTTAGCATTTTACCGCGAGGATATAATGCACTTAATAATATATGGTTTAACCGCATCCACAAACAGCACCAGAGAATAGACTCTGAGAGCTGTAGAGGGGCCCTGCTCAGGCAGAGGCACCCCCTCACATAGAAGCCAAGCACCCTGCCCTCAGGATTGATAGGGCCTGCCTTAGGGGTGACTGATAGGTTTATATGTGTGTGCAGGAGAGATATAGGAAACCTATATCTCAGTGAGGGGTGCTAGCACCACCTCACCCAGGCTGCAGTAGCAGGCCTGTGGTGTCAGATTTAGTCTGCTTCCCAGGGGTGGCATAATACATGCTGCAGCCCCTGGTAGGCCTGTGAAGTACCTATGCCCTTGGTACCTAAGGTACCATATACTAGGGACTCATAAGGCACCACAGTATCCAATCACTAGTGCACCTAGAGTGCACTCCATGTCGTTAGAGAGAACAGAGAGGCTGGGGCCCTGATTGGCAGGGACCTAGCCAGACTATAGCCAGAAACCAGTGCTAACATCAGAAAAAAAGTGGGGGCAACAGAAGAGGCAGATCCTACTCTCCTACACCTACACACATGCACTATGGGACATAATGGCCCAGACAATAAATGACGGCCAGGATGCGGCACAATACGGGCAGCTTGCAAATCACTGACTCCATTGGTCGAGATATTGGCACCAGTTTTGTGCTGGGAAGACACGCCTGGATGAGGTCAACTGGGTTTTCGAATGACATGCAAGTATCCCTAATTGATATGCATTTTGATGGGTCCAAAAGCCAGGCTTCTCCAACCAGAAGCGCGGGAGCTACTGGTAGGTCTCCAGCTATCAGTAAGTAGCTCCCCTCTGTGCAGCCCAGCCTATTAAAATAGAAGCTTTTGCTTGGTTTAACTAAGATATGTATGCAAAATTTGAAAATGTGTGTATTTTCAGAACTCATAAGCTGATACTTGTAGAAAATATTAAAATTTCTGATAAATATTGAAAGCTAATATTTCAATTATGAAGTATTCTGCATTAGGAAGACGTATTGCTAACATTATTACATTGGTGATAAGGGCATTGCAGCAATGGTTGTTAGGTGTTACCCATGATGAGGAGGCATTTTTGACAATATTACTGATGCACTGAGGTCCTTGGTACTTGTAATCTTGCACAACGCGCCCACTAATGTTATCTTGTCTGATGTGGTCACTATTACAACAATAATAATATTGGTTTGTAGCTCAGGATGACTTTTGGTGAATATAAGTAGTTCTTATTACAGGAAAGGTTGGAGACCCCTGGTCCAGGCTCTTCGGAGAAAAGGTTGAATTGGTGTTCGAAAGACTCACAGACAGTCACTCCACTGCACAATCCTTGGAATTGTTGGCACCTGCAGAGTAATTCTTCGGCCAATTCAAGAAATTCAGAGGTTACTCCAGAGGGCTGGCTTCCATCAGCGTCAACCCTCTCCAACAGCTGCACAGCTGCCAGACCAGTCTTTTCAATGCTGTGAATGAAGCACCGGCTTGAAATGTACAGCCCAACAGGGCCTGTAATCTTCCAATTCTTCCAACTTACTACAGCGGCTGTTAAGCTGCTTTAGTTTGCCTCTAACGACTCATGCCCGGACGGTAGAAAGCAGGATCCAATATTTCATTCCTGGCCAGAGATCCATCGGTGGAGGGAGCAGAGTGGCACACACGGCCACATTGCACCTTGATGAATGCGTGACTACAGGGCAATGTTCCCACTCTATCCCCGGGTTTGGACTACGATCGATGAAACTCGGGTACACCATTTGAAGTGTGTCTACTAAGGGCAATTATGGCCACATACACTCTCCCTAACATATAGTGACTAACTAGGAGGGAGTGTCACAAAGTTTAAGGGATCTGTATCCTGAGGAAGGCCTTTGACCCTGTTGGGAAACAGTGAGAGGCTGAAACATGATGGTACAGCAGACAGGGTAATGGAGTCGTTGATTCTCACATATACTCTTCAGAATGAGTTTTTAATCCTACCAAGAGGGACCCATAATAAACAGATAGGCAGGTACCCACTTAGACAGTTTTAATCTTATTTGTTCTCTGCACATGGGATCCCTAGTTTGAAATAATTCTGTTTCATAATCCTTTTGCAAAAATAATATCGCTCCACTCTGAGCGTTGGCTTGCTAGCGGCCCTATGATGAAGCATGCCACTATCTAGAGGGTGAGGACAATTTAAAAAACCCATAGGGTTTTCCCATATTGACTCGATTGCTTGTTCATCAGTTTGGGTAGTTATGGCCAGTAACTAAGTTGGCCAGTCTTTTGTTTTTCCCTCTTTTCTGGTTCTCTCCCCTTTCTATGTTTAGTTTCAATTAGGTTTATGTTTGTGTCCTTCTCGTTGTGTGAGTAATACAGAAATCCATCATGTCAGGCAAATGTTTCTTACAGATAGTTCCAAATGGCTATGCCTATCATATCCTCCACATCCCATATTCCTCCCACCCAAGAACAATTTTCAGAGGAGCACCCTCCAAACCTGACGCAGGAGGTTCATTGTTTACTCTACAAGGATGCCATTGACAGGGTACCAGACTCCTAGAAAAAGAAGAGTACTATTTGCGCTACTTTCTTGTTCCAAAAAAAAGCAAGGGCTTCAGGCCTATTCCAGACCACCGCTTGTTTAATGCTTTTCTACAGAAGGACAAATTGAAAATGCTGATGCTGGCTTAGATGCTCTCTGCTCTCAACCCAGGAGACTGGATGGTGTGCTTAGACTTGTAGGACCCGTATTTCCACATTCCCCTTCTGTAGTTCCAAAGGCATTATCTGCAGTTCAAGGTGGGCCAGGATCATTTTCCGTTTGCCGTACTCCCCAACAGCCTCACCTCAGCCCCTAGGGTGTTCATGAAAGGGATGGCGGTGGTCGCTGTCCATCTTCGAAGGTCCAGGGTACACATATTCCCATACCTCAATGACTAGCTGCTAAAGGCAGGCTCATTCACTCGTAGACCACCTCTAGTTGATGGACGAACTGACGTTGTTGGGTTTCACCATGAACGACCTGAAGTCCTACCCATTTCCCACACAAAGGCTTCCATTGATTGGGGCAATTCTGCACACAGTGGCATTCAGGCCTTTCCTCTGCCACAGCAAGCCAATAACATTCAGGATATGATCCCAATACTGCAGGCTCAGTCTTTGGTTTCAGTGAGGTCTCCTGGCCTCATGGATGATCCTCACCCTGAAGGCCAGGTGGCACAAGCGATCCTTGAGATCCAAATGGGCCCATCATCAGGGCTACTTCTCCAACTCTACGTAGATCCAAAAGGAGACACTGCGGAATCCTCAACGGTGGCTTGTAGATGCCAACCTGACCTGTTGCAGATCACACTCCCTTGCCCACCCAGAGTTCATGGTGGTGAAGGACACATTGCTGCTTTGTTGCGGGGCTATCTGGGAGAGAAGCAGAACAGAGACCTCTGTCTACAGCACAGAGCCAGCTCCACATCAACCTGTTAGAGCTTCAAATGATCTGTCTGGCCTTCAAAGTCTTTCTGCCATCCTTCAAAGGGAGGCTGCAGTAGGTCCTCACGGACAACACTACTGCCATATTCTGCTGCAACAAGCAGGGCAGATTAGGGAAGTATTATCCCAACAATATGATGTACAATTTCCATTTGGACATACAAGAGGCCAGTGAGCTGGACACTTTTCGACACAAGGCTGGACTCCCCACCATGGCCCTTTAACAGAAGAGTCAGCTTCATTTGCCATAGTCATTAGATGAGCGGCTGAAGTATTGGATTTACATTGCCTTCTGCTGAGGTAAAACCCAATGTACTCCTCACTGAGGTTTTATAATCCAGACAGACCTAATCTGAACCCTTACTGCCGTTTTACAAAACCCTGACCGACACGCTCATGGGCACTTGAGCTAAAGCCTGCTCCTGCCCACCTGTAAACAGACAGGTGGCACACTGTCACGGACCAGCTCTGAGTGACCCTGCTTTCATGAAACAGCACCCTACTTCTGAGAGCCTAATAATGCAGGTGTCCACTAGCAAGGTTAACCCAATTCTTTTTCCATGGTTTCCACTGCCCCCTGAAGGAAGTGACCCGATTAGGGCCACCTGGGTCACTCACGACCACCTCTCAGCCTTCCATACAAATAAAGAGTCGGTCAGACAGAGGGAATACAAACCAAAGTTATTTATTAGTATTCGCTGGAGCAGAGTCCGGTCTGACCAGCCTCCTCAGATTGCTGCAGAGGGACTGACCCCCGTCAACATGGTAATACAAGATATACATTTCCAGCACCCCTGAAGACCCGCCCAGACTGGAATTTTCCAGTCTCAGAGCTGACGAACAAAGGTGGTACGGAAAGATGAGCTACTATCCTGAGACCGGGTACATGCTATCTTAGTTTCAAGGTTACTCTGCCCGTGCCCATCTCTCTGAGAGTGGGAGTAGGCCTAACTACTGGGAAAGGCATGCAAAGACAGAACAATCTATTCATTAGTGCAGCGAAGCTCAACCTTGAATAATAAAGAGAAACAATCGAGGCTGCTTTCTGCTGAGGCAAGCAGTGTAAAACAGAAGCTTAATTTCGATCATGGTACAAAATGGTGGCTGAATACAAAATGGTGCCGCAAATGCTAACTTAACTCGCACAATGCTACAAAGAGTCGACAGAACACATTTTCCAGTCCAACAACCCCTCCAGACAGAGAATTGAGGCTTTTGGGAAGAGGATGTTTTCTTCACCTACCTCACCCTCAGATCAGTCAGTGCTAGCTGTTTGCTTGGACGGTGCTCCTATGCACTTTGGGGAAATGGTCTCTGAGATCCTGCCAGAAGATTTTTGCTCCAACTTAACACAAACCATTCCAGATGGGCAGGATGTGGCCAAGTATGTCATATGGTCAGGCTTGGACATGACCAACTCTTTAGGCAGAGTGATCAGCACTAGCACGGTACTCCGGCGATACGCATGGATAAGATCTACAGGCTTCTTGGACAACATTCAGGCGTCACTCATGGATATGCCTTTTGACAGGTCTCTCCTTTTGTGGCAAGAAGGCCGACTCAGCCGGCGGGCGCTTCAAAGAAAGTAGAGGCCCCTCGATCTCGCCACACCCTCAAGGCAGTATCCCCAACAATTGCATCCCTTTCAAGACATCACTAGGAGGTTTCGTCTATAGGCAGCATCAAGGCCCACTACCTCAACAACAGAAAACCCCATCCTTTTGAGGTCAAACATCCAGCAGACTACGTCCAGGCTGGCAGGACAGCAAACCTCCCAATCACCAGCCCATCCAGCAGCAGCCTCCAAGTAGCTTCAGTTTGCCCTTAGCAGCACACTACCACCCTGCGGGCTGCCGAATTGGGCATTTTCTCCACGGGTGGCAAGCCATAACATCCTACAGATGGGTCCTGCAGATAGTCCATAGGACTAAGCAATGCCATTCCTTTCCATCCCACTGCATCTTCCACCCACATCAGATCAGCTTTCGGAGGACTACTTGCCAGTTTGCTGCTGGGTTTTACTCCCATTATTTCCTAGTGCTGAATAAGGGTGGAGGCCTTTGCTCTATTTTGGATCTTTGATCTCTCAATTTCTTCCTGCAAAAGGACAAATTCAAGATACTCACACTGGCCCTGCTGGACATCTATTTCCACGTTCCCATCCTGAAGGCTCACAGGCGCTACCTGCAGTTCAAGGTGGGCCAAGAGCATTTTAAGTTTGGCGTGCTTCCTTTTGACCTCACCAGTGCCCTTGGATGTTCACAAAAGTGATGGCAGTGGTTGCAGCATATCTTCGGAGGTCAGGGGTGCCAGTCTTCCCTTACTTCGATGATTGGCTATTAAAAATTGGCTTGCTACATTCAGTCGTGGACCACCTCCAGATGACGGTGAACCATCTAACATTGTTGTGGTTCATGATCAACGCGCCCAAGTCACAACGGATTCTTTCGCAGAGGCTCTTTTTCTGTGCTATACTGGACATGATGCACTATCAGGTCCACCAGGACATTCAGGCTATGATCCCAATGTTTCAGCCTTGGGCCTGGGTCTCGATGAGCGTGGTTGTGAGGCTTCTTGGCCTATTAGCCTCCTGTATCTTGCTTGTCAATCATGCCAGATGGCACATGCAGGCTCTGCAGTGAGATCTGAAGTCTCAGTGGGCCCAGCACCCAAGGAACCTGTTGGATTCCATCCAGGTTTTGGAGGGGACTGCAAACAATATACAGTGGTGGATGCTTGACCGAAATTGGATGAGCGGCAGATCCCTCTCCTTACCCCACCTGAAAGTTTCATGGAGATTGAATAAATATGCATTATTTCTTAATCAATGTCCGTAACAGGATTGTATAAGCCAGTGACATTTCCTAGTGATCAAACTAAAGTGGCCTTGGATTTGTCCTAATCACCTGCAACTTTTGCTAACTGGAGTGATCTGCTGCCAAAAAGAAATTTCACTTTGCTACGTAACTTTTCAGCATGTTTGATAGAAAATCTCTGTTGAGACATAAATGTCTCAATGAGTAGTGGAGTCGTCCACAATGAATGGGGCTGCCTTGTCGAGAGAAAATATTGAGTCAGTTCCCAATTGGGTGAAAATCCCATGGAGCCTTCTGTTGCGCATTTGATAATCCCAATAAAAACGACTTTCTTGGATGGATAAGGAAACTACTATTTCAGGACTTTTTGTTTTAGAAGACTCCGGGAATTATATCAATGTTGTTTGCTCAAGAGTTACAGATACCTGAAATTAAGATAAAAGGGATGTACTAAACATTTTTACAGTCTCAAACACCCCGTAAACCCATTTTAGGAGTCTCTAAAGTTTTACCGATTACTAACATGGGGTTACAAATGGATAACAAATTGCTATTTGAATGGGCGTATTGTAAGTGCTCCTTCCTAGCCATATGTATCAGTGGTTTGCGATTGTAGTTTCCAACCTCAATTTTGGGGTGGTAACTCATTCGCAAAAGAGGGGTGTTCCCTTTGGACCTCCTTTCCTTTGTGAATTTTTTAAGAAGTGTCTGGAGATTAGGTAGCAGTCCAAGGTATACTGCCAATTCTCAAAGTTGCTTTTAATAAAAGTTGCTTTATTAAAAGGCAATCATAGAAATGGTAGTCTGCAGGGCCTTGCAGGCCAGCCATCAACCCTGTCATTTTCAACAATTGGAGTAAGTCACGAATTGCAATCTACCTTGGGAATATTAAAACGTTGGTTGGATTACAACCCACTTGGAATTGGAATTTTACGAACCAACTTATTAATAAATAGGTCGGTATGTAAAGTTCCATACTGGTTGCTGTATTTGGTGACCAGTTCATTGATGATGTTCCTGAAGAGATAAAACCAATAGATCTTTTAACTGACCACAGAAATGTGCAGGTTGTCAAATCTGCTAAAACAATGACCTCTATACAGCTTAGATGGGCCTGATTCTTTTTATTATCATGGTTTTGTAATAAAATATGGATCAGGTCTAAGTAATGGAAAAACTGATGCTTTATGTAGACAGAATCAATCAAAAATGAGAACTTGATAAATGAGCTACCCTTGATTTTGGTGTCTAAGACCTTGAATAAACATTCTTTAGCATTATTTAATACACATTCCTCCTTGACCATAGTATGTACAGGATTACAGTGTCCAGAAAGAAAGCTTGGATTAAGGAACATAAAAATATAAGAAAAAGGATGAGTTGCTTCAAGAGAAGGTAATGTACTTGTCATCTGATCGACTTAGCCTGTAAGCTATGAGTTGGTTGCATGATTTCAAGACTGCTGGAATCCAGAAATAGCTTAGACTTTGACAGCTGTTAAAAGACATTTTTTGTGGCCGACTTTATTTACTGATGTCAAGCAGTATGTACAATCTATACCAAAACCGTAGGTGTTTTGAGCCACCCTGTACCACCCAGACTCTCGCACAGAGAAGAGTTACTTAGAAGTCAGACCTGCACAGTAGTTTGTGGACCATTTGACCAAGATAGGTCATGTCATTTCATTTCCAGGGTAACCTACTTCTAAAAACCTACACCAGATTCATATTCACTTACGCAGCATTCCACAAATGTTGATTACTGATGGGGTTTCAGTTTACCGTAAGGTTTTGGTCTGCTTTGTGTAAGGAATTGGATATGGAAGTCAGGTTGTCTACAAGTTATCATTCGCAAACAGATTGACAGAAAGATTAAATCCGTGTATTGAGCAATATTCGAGATTTCAAGCTTTACAAGAAGAGGAATGGGGTAAGATGTTGTGATTAGCAGAATTAACCTATGACAATACTGGATACTCAGTTATTGGAATGTCACCATTCCTTTGCATGCATAGACACGATTCCAGAATATTGTCCACTGACTTGCCTTACTCCACTTAAGTCCCATCTGTACAAGAACATTTAACCCAGTTAAAAGAAATTCAAGAATCTGCACAGAAAGCCTTAGAAAAGTCAAAGGCTATATACAACTTATATGAAAATCGCAAAAGGACCCTTACGCATAAGGACATAGTGGACATTAATGTACTGTTACTTACAAAGAATTTGCATTGAAAATGTTCTCCAAGTTTGAACCAAAAATTGTTGGTCCACTCTTTATTGAACTGGTTGTAAGTCCAGTCACTGTGCGGTTGAAATTGCCACAGTTCATGAAAATTCATCCCATATTTCCTGTGTCATTAATGAAGACCTGCTCTTCAAAAACATTTCTTGCTCCAAATCCTGTACCACCTTCAGTAAATGCTTGCAAATATGAGTTACATAAGACTTCAGATGCAGGAATTGTTAGGAAAAAGTTGTAGTACTTGGTAGACTGGAAGGGGGTTCTACCCGGAAGGAAGATCATGAGGAGCAGCCTTAAATTTGCATGCTCCATGTTTGTTACATGGATTTTATGCTAAACATCCAGCTAAACCACAAGCACTGTGGCCCATGAACTGTGTCTTAATTCTCTCTACTCTGTGGACGATGATGCATCATATTTCGAGGGAACTTCTGTTTGTTCCAGTCAAAGAAAGACTGGAGCTGGACACGGAACATCGGCTTCCTTTGGTGAAAGACTTCACATCGTCGGACAATGCATTGTGACAGCCCCAAGCATGAACTACATTGCCCATGATTCCCAAACTCTCATGTCCTTTGGGAGTGTCAGCGGCCATCTTTGATGTTATGTATACGTTTCCTCATGGTCCACCATGTCCTTGCTAGGCAGTTGAGATGTTTAGTTGCTGCAGCCAGGATCTTGCTATCTGAGAGCCATGCCAACATGAAGAGAGCTGCATACACAGACACCTCACATTCTGAAACCCATCACTATGTTGATAGAAGAATCCTTTACATTTGGAGACAATTTCATTTGATAAGGCATGAACTACAAACAAACAAAACTAACTACAATTTAAAGGGAATACCCAGCTACCGTTTCTCAGTGCATTGGATTCATACTACGTGAAGTTACTAGATAGGATCCTTGCGCTCAAGATGATTATGTGTATGATGTGCGTACTGCATTGAAGGTACTGATAACTCAAGGAGGGTAATTACCGTAATCAGTAAGGTACCACAATACTGATTTACATTGTATATTTCCGTTCATAGAAGACCTGAGCAGAAATGTATGTTCTATGTATCAAAAGTTGAAAGTCTGGCTACCATTAGAAGTGATACAAGAACAGCTAACAACATACTGACAAAATTAAAGTTTTATCAATGTTTTCATTTTTTCAGAAATAGCACTTGTTGCACGATAGTCAGAGATACAGAGAAAACCTGAAGATATACCATTGCCTTTGTATATTTCTAGAATGAGATGCAGTATAATTACCACTGACCAGAAGTCATCACACAGAACTGATGAGTCAGCAGCGATCTCCAGTGCCTCTGTTCTCTCTTACACTATCCCCCTTTCAGCAGGTCTGCTGCCAAATAGCAGATTGCCACTGTGCTGGGTTGGTAGTATTGCGTAAACTGAGTCTCTGGCTCAGCTCTACAAGGTTTGTTTTCACACCCACATTGACACGACTGAACTTAGTCCAGTGTAACAGCACAGAATGTGAAAGACCGGTTATTGTAGCCCCGTAGAACCTAACCCAATATATACATGAGGTGGTGTCAGTGTTTTGGGTTACTAACAGGGAGCAATGGTAATCCAAACAATCGTTCATTAATGATTTACACACTCAAGAGCACTAGAAACGGAATATGTATTTCAACATATTTATTTCAAAATAGTTTTTTTTATAATTCTGCGATCTAGTTCACATAATATTGGTAACATCACAGAAGATAATAAAAAGCAGTTAAGCTTTTCAATAACTGGGAAAAATCATAACCTCACAATTTACAGCCCTTTAACCCTTACTGTGCTATCTCTAAGCGCTATGATAGTTCTCGCAAATGAATAAATAAGATTTTCATAGATGGTGCACAGACCTTGACAACAAGGTGTGTTGTCTTTTTGAATAGTTTGTGAGCTATGTCGAGTACTAGGCTAAGAGCTAGGAGATTGCGGCTAGCAAAGAACACAAACTTAGCACCAGTTTGTGATGGCAGAATGGAATGCTTCGCAGATCCTCTGGGAGTCTTGCTGGAGGCTTCTTTGATAGAGATGAAATCTGGTGCTGCGCTCATCTGGATCTACGATCATCTGCGTCTGTGACCTGGGTGAAGTTTCTCTACTAACCAAGTGGTCGTATCATATATTGTATCTTATCTAAAATGGAATTTGCAATGTAACCTTAGGAATTATTGACAGAATCATATACATCAGTGAATGTACTAATAAAGTAAAAATACATCAATATAGACTAACTTATTTGGGTATGGTTGTTTTATGACCTTGAAAAAGGTACCTGTCCCAGACTGATGTTGTACTGAGGGTTTTGTTGATGTCTATATCTGAATGACTTGACGATTTCACAGTTGTTGGAAAGACAGGCACAGACGACATCTGCATCAAAGACAGACATGTTGATGATTCTGCATAATTTGGGGGAAAATGGCAGCCTGCATTGTCAAAGATGGCGACCTCCATTACCTAGGATGGATATGGTACCAAAGGTAAACAAGCTGGACAGGCTAACTAAAATAGAGACGAGAGGTAAAACGGAACTGGTCCTCTATGTGCAGCCGCGGTCCGTGTAGGTAACAGCGGTGGGGCAGTGGGGCCGAGTAAGGGGGGATTAGAGGGATAATGCCAAGGGAAAATTAAATAAACAATTAATTTTCCCTCGGCATCGTCCCTTGAAATCCCCCCTTACTCGGCCCCACTGCCCCACGCCTGTTACCTGCATGAACTGCGGCTGTGTATGTGTTTAAAAACCTAAAACTAAAAGAAGCCTAAAAGCAAGTGAGTAAAATAGATACAGTAATAGAATTATGGAGGGAAACAGTCATAAGATTTATGACATTCCTGGAATCATTTCGAAGCTAAATAGTCACTGAATTATCAGCGAATGTGTTTTTGATTGATCTTGCTTATCAGACATATTCATTATACATTTACAAAATAAAAGCACATACCAGAAATGTGCATTTGATGAAATATCAATTCATCACTTGTTACATGTTCAATAACACGTCTTCAAACCGAAATAAAAATGGGGTCCCTGCGCTGGAAGGCATGATCCTTATAACAGTAGAGTCTAGGATAAAATGTGAAAGCTTGCATGCTCCCACCGTATCAGATTCAGGACTACAAGGTTAGTGCTTCCTGACCCCCTGCCTGAAGTACCTCCTTCCTGCCTTGGGGGCTCCATTCCTCCCCCTCCCTGCAATCCCTGCCTCAGGCTCTCCTTCATCCTTCTAGGTCTTTTCCCTCAACTTTCTGTAGTCACTCTTTCTTCTATGTCTGGGCAGGCCTCCCTCAGCCCCTTCTTCCAGCATGTCTCTGTCACTTCCTTGCAGTCCCTCCCTCCTGCCTTCAGTCCCTTACTCACTCCCCCCTTCCAGTTTTCATGTCGCCCTTACAGTCCCAACCTACAGTCTCTCCGCCCTGGCTCCAGGTGTCCTTCCCCATCCCTGCAGTCCCTCCTTCCTGTCACCATGTTTTCCTCGCTTCTCTGCAGTCGCTTCATCCTCCCTCCATGCCCTCTCCCCTCCCTTGCAGTTCTTCCCCTGACTGCAGTCTCTCCTCCATGTGGGCCCTCATTCCTGCTTCCATGCCTCAGTTGCTCTCCTCTCTCAAACCCTCTTCTCTGTCTGCAGTCCCACCATCCAGCCTCCATCTCTCCCTCAGTCCCTATAACCGCCCTCTCTGCAGTCCCTCCTTCATACTTCTTTGCCTTCCCCCTACCACCTTGCAGCCCATCTCTTCTCTGCAGTTCCTCTTTCCTGGCTCCATGTCTCCCTCCTCTACCTGCAGTCCCTCCTTCCTGGCTTCATGTGTCCCTCCTCTCACTGCAGTCCCGCCTTCCTGGCTCCATGTCTCCATCTTTGCCTGCAGTCCCTCCTTCCTGGCTCCATGTCTCCCTCCTCTCCCTGCAGTCCCTCCTTCCTGTCTCCATGTCTCCCTCCTCTCTCTGTAGTCCTTCCTTCCTGGCTCCATGTCTCCCTCCTCTCCCTGTAATCCCTCCTTCTTGGCTCCATGTCTCCATCCTCTCCCTCCTTCCTGGCTCCATATCTCCCTGCAATCCTTCCTTCCTGGCTTCATGTCTCCATCCTCTCCCTGACTCCATGTCTCCCTCCTCTCCATGCAGTCCCTCCTTCCTGGCTTCATGTCTCCCTCCTCTCCCTGCAGTCCCTACTTCCTGGCTCCATGTCTCCCTCCTCTCTCTGTAGTCCCTCCTTCCTGGCTCCATGTCTCCCTCCTCTACCTGTAATCCCTCTCTCCTGGCTCCATGTCTCCATCCTCTCCCTCCTTCCTGGCTCCATGTCTACCTCCTCTACCTGTAGTCCCTCTTTCCTGGCTCCATGTCTCCATCCTCTCCCTCCTTCCTTGCTCCATGTCTCCCTCCTCTCCCTGTAATCCCTCTCTCCTGGCTCCATGTATCCATCCTCTCCCTCCTTCCTGGCTCCATGTCTCCCTCCTCTACCTGTAGTCCCTCCCTCCTGGCTCCATGTCCCCCTCCTCTCCCTGTAATCCCTCTCTCCTGGCTCCATGTATCCATCCTCTCCCTCCTTCCTGGCTCCATGTCTCCCTCCTCTACCTGTAGTCCCTCCCTCCTGGCTCCATGTCTCCCTCCTCTCCCTCCTCTCCCTCCTCTCCCTGTAACCCCTCCTTCCCGGCTCCATGTCTCCATCCTCTCCCTCCTTCCTGGCTCCATGTCTCCCATCCTCTCCCTGCAGTCCCTCCTTTCTGGCTCCATGTCTTCCTGCTCTTCGTGTAATCCCTCCTACCTGGTTCCATGCCTCCCTCCTCTCACTGCATTCCCACCTTCCTGCCTCCATCCTCTCCCTGGCTCCATGTCTCCCTCCTCTCCCTGAAGTCCCTCCTTCCTTGCTCCATGTCTCCCTCCTCTCTCTTCCTCCTCTCCGTGTAACCCCTCCTTCCTGGCTCCATGCCTCCCTCCCCTCCCTGCATTCCCACCTTCCTGGCTCCATTTCTCCAACCTCTCCCTGGCTCCATGTCTCCCTCCTCTCTCTGTAGTGCCCCCTTCCTGGCTCCATGTCTCCATCCTCTCCCTGCCATCCCTCCTTCCTGGCTCCATGTCTCCCTCCTCTCCATGCAGCCTCTCCTTCCTGGCTCCATGTCTCCCTCCTCTCCCTGCAGTCTCTCCTTCCAGGCTACATGTCTCCCTCCTCTCAGTGTAGTCCCCTCTTCCTGGCTTCATGTCTCCTTTCTCTCTCTGCAGTCCCTCCTTCCTGGCTCCATGTCTCCCTCCTCTCTCTGCAGTCCCTCCTTCCTGGCTCCATGTCTACCTCTTCTCCCTGTAGTCCCTCCTTCCTGGCTCCATGTCTCCCTCCTCTCCCTGTAATCCCTCATTCCTGGCTCCATATCTCCCTCCTCTCCGTGTAGTCCCTCCTTCCTGGCTCCATGTCTCCCTCCTCTCCATGTAGTCCCTCCTTCCTGGCTCCATGCCTCCCTCCTCTGCCTGCAGTCCCTCCTTCTTGCCTCATCTGTCCATCCCTCCCCTTTGTGTAGCTCCACCTTACAGTCTTCATGCCTGTCTCCCTCAGTTTCTCTTTCCTCCTCCCCATGCAGTCTGTTATAATATCAAAGTGTAGTTAAGCCATTTCAATATATTCTTGAATCTTAGTGTAGAATATGTGTGTAGAATTCTTATAATGTGGAAGTTCAAGGAGAGCTGTTTGTGAACAAGGATCCAGATTGATGTACGAGCCTAAGGCTCCAATAAATACAAGACTACATCTTATTGTATGCCAGTTTCCTGGAATTATTCACAACAAAAATGGCTAAAAGATGAACATGGTATAAAAGCAGCCGAGATGTAAATGGAAAACACAGACACAGTGACGAAGCGTAACCCTGGCCATTTAACTCCCAGTGTTACCCAAGTGAGTGCGGTTTGGAATTGAGGACTGAAAGGAGCCTAGGGTCTGTTGTTCTACATTTACAGGTGAATTGAGGTGCAACATTTACCTTTTAACGGCCATTGGAATCCTGCGTGGACGTCAAACAATGAGGTCCTGCTGACCTGTGCTGCCAGACGCGCTATGGACGCACGTCAATGACGTCACTGCATGACGCCGGTACTTTAGAAGTGTATGTGCCGCTATATTGTTCTCACGGGTACACAGAACCAGATCAGGAGGATGGGCGTTCTCTTACATCGCTCCTAAAGCGTGGAACGACCTCCCGCTCCACATCTGGGCCTCCTCCTCTCTTCTTGAATACCGCAAGACGCTGAAGACCTGGCTTTTCAATTAATCATCCTATCCTAGGTAGGGCCAGACACACACACCTACTCAGTGCCAGGATTCCCTCTCGGTGATAGTGAACTTTACAAATACACATAACAACATATATTGATAGGAGGAAATCAGAATCACCTCAGTAACACTGGACGTGTACCTCTGAGAAAGGTAGACCGTCGTCAGAGGATCTCAGACTGATTCTCTTTATAACCTGTAAGGAGTACATCACCATACAAGTGTGAGTTTCTAATATAGCCTTAGAGTCTGCTGTAGCGGGCTCTACCAGCCATTAAAGGCCATTAAAGGCCCGCTCCAGGTTAAAGGCCTGAACTGAAGGCGAGGGCCATTAACAAGGGAGCAGGCCTTTAATGGCCGGTACAGCCCGCTATGGAGGGCTCTAAGGCTATTAGAACATTCCGCCCCTAGAGGGCAGAATGTTCTAATTTGTAAAACAAAGGCCTCATAGAGCCCGAGGGGGTTGAAATCCCCTCAGGTTCCGTGAGGTCTTTGTTCACAGCCACACCTGTGAAAGTAAAACATTAAAATGTTGATGCCCCGGCTTCTACCAGCCATTAGAAGCCCGGAGCACTCCATTCTCTTCAGTGGCGCAGTCAACATTCCAATGTTCTAATTGCTCTTATTTAGAACAATTTTTGAGTATCTGCGTGCCCTGGTAAACGTTGGAAAGCAGCACTACAAGTCTAACACAAGCATTAGTGCAGATTGGGAAACTGTTTATGGTTATTGGGCAAAGGAGTAATATGCACAAACGTGACTCACTATCTGTTTGACACCACTGTATACACACTCAGCTTACTATTTGCATGCACCACGTGAGCTTCAAAATCCTTGAATTTGTCTGCTCTACAAGCTTTCTTACCTGCGAAGGGAGAACCTTCAATGTGGTTGCAAGAGTGGATAGAATACTTTTGTAATTGCATTTCAATATCTGATGGGGATGATTTTACACCTGAAAATAAAAATAAAATAATAGTATACGCTTTAGATTCTGGTGGTTTAAAAACATATAATCAAATTGAAAGAAAAAAAAAACAAGATGGAGTTGGAGATGTATTGATGTATGCATTGGAAGATCTTAATGCACATTTTATGCCTGTGGTGTGTGTGGCAGTCGACAGATACACATTTTTCCAAAGAAAACAAGGAATTACTGAACGTGCCGATTAGTATGTTTCTGCCCTTCAGAGTCTTGCCGATACTTGTCGGTTTGAGGCCTTTCATGAGGAGCTGATATGTGGTCAGATTATTATGCATACCAGCAATTCAAATATCCCCTACAAATTCGGGGTTAATGATGAAATACCATTAAAGCATATGGTTGCTCTTGTAAAAAAAAGAGCAAAAAGCAGATTTTACAGATCGTTTTGCAAAGGCTGTTATTGATGAAGTTCAGGATATAAATATGGTTAGCAGAGTTACAATTTCTAAGAACAGGAAAAGTACCTCTTTGTAGGAAATCGGGGTTCATGGTTCAGGGAGGTGATAACCTTTCCAAGCAACAACCACTATCCTTGTCGGGGTGAACCACTAAAGTCACTAAATTAACCTGTGCTTAGAGCTCTGGTATCTTGGCACAAAAGCAGTCAGGCTTAACCTTGAGGCAACGTGTTAAGTATTTATGCAGCGCACAAACAGTACTAAAGTGAAAACGCAACGCAAGAAAAATCCCACACCAATTTAGAACAAGCATTGGCATAGCCAATAGGTCTCGCCTTTGGGACCTTATAAGTGTTTAGCCATGCAACAGTTTATGTTGTTGCACCAAGGATATTGTGCTGCATAACTAAATACTTATAAGGTCCCAAAGGCGAGACCTATTGGCTATGCCAATGCTTGTTAGAGGTGCTGTGGAAGATGGAGACGTGGCGAGGTATTTCTTTGCAGGGAAACAATTACACAACCCGGAGGAGGATCTGCACAATGGGTCTTGTTCTAGTGGTCTGTATGTTTTCCTGTGAGTGCAATGGAGTGGATTCTGCTGAGGACGACATTAGAAAAAGCTCCATAGCAGGCTTCAACAGCCCTGGGACCAAATATATTGCAGGACTACAGTGGTTAAGGGTTTTAAGAATGACCAATGTTTTTGGCTGAGCTGTTTGTATGGGTGTATTTGGTTTTGTGGCATCCCTAACCAAGACTGCATTGCAATTTGTAATGTCATTATCAGCAAAACACTTGCTGGAGGGGAGCGCAATACAGTCAGAGAATACTGACGCATTGAAAAGACCAAAACTGTGATGCAGAATAGGTAAAATGTGGACATCTAAATCCTGAGAGAAATGTGGATCTTGAACGATGTGTGGATCTTGAATGCCGCGTGGGTCTTGAACACAGTGAGATTAGAAGTGATGTCTTGAGGGTCTGGAGAGATCATTTTTAGAATTGTGACAGGTTTATGCCTTAAAGTATCCAGCGTCCTGGGAAAAATCCGAATACACAAGTCTAGTATTGCGTTTCCAATACAGTGTTTTTGTATTTATTCATTGCCATAAATACAGGTGAGCAAAGGAACAGCCGACACGTGTTTCGTCCTTGTGACCCATAAGCCAGGGGCTTTCTCAAGACTGATTCATGTGAAAATGCACATTATTTATACAACATAAAGGTAGATAAACTAATCACCTATGGTCCAAAGAAGATATCACGTCAAATAAAAATCAAGATAAGAATAGTGGAATAAGGTAAGGGTAGAATAGAAAGACGGTAAGTAAAGTAAGAATAGTGGAATAAAATAAGGGTAAAGTAGGAAGACAGTGAGTAAGATATTAGAACCATTACCGTTCCAATGTGAATGGAAGGGAGTATAAAAAGTGGCCAATGTCCAGTGATAAATAATAAAGTGCAGATAAGGGAGAAGTTTTCGGCCATTATTAATACCATTGGGAGATGGAAAGATGAAAAAGAAGTCAGAGGTAACGGGTTGATTAGGCAGTGAGGGAGACGGAAGTACAGGTGTAGGGAAGGGAGAGATACATAAGTTTAGTAAAAGAGATCAACATAGTTATTCCATCATAGCAAAATACTTAGTCATAATGAGCGAAGGGGGGGGGGAGAAGAAATAACAATAAAGTTAAATCATTTCAGTGCAATGACATATTGGGCTGAAGTAGTATAAAGTAGTCAGTGTATGTACACCGTTCACAAATTCGCATTCAGGTGAGCATTAAAGTTACGTTTTTTTGGTAAATGAAATGTTATGCAAAATATCCTCTTATATGTCAGCCAAGTAATTGTATCACAGTAAAAAATGCATAGACTTATAATAAATCAAATGTCATACAAAGCATCCTCATGTATTTCAACAGAATAATTCCATCATAGTAAACGCATATTCAAAGTGGAGAAAGAAAGAGAGGAAGGAAGCAAACGATCGAAAATAGAGTCCAATTATATCAGAGCAATGACATTTTTAAAGCTGTAATAGTATCGAGTTGTCAGGGTATGCACATGATTCACATATTCGCAAGCTGCTTAAACGTATGGAAATAGAACTTTAAGTAAATGACATCTCATGCACGGTGTATGGATAACCACAGACTGGCGTCCCCATATCAATACATTGATACAGTTCAGTACTAATGGTTGTCAAAAAGAAGCCCTATGCAAAATAGTAATGGGGAAAGAAACCCAGTATCCGGAGGAAGGTAGGCGGAGATTGACATAGTGGTAACGGAATTTATGAGTGAAGGACCCAGAAAATATATAGATATGATTTGTGACTTACCAAATATTCTTAGCACAATAATATCAGTAAGTCCTGAAATAGTGAATCTGCAGAGGGAATGGGCGCAAAATGAAAGAAAAAGAAGCGCATAAAAATTAAGCGGCATGAAAAGCATGTACCCGAAACAGCAAAGAGTGCAGCGGAATGGTGAAAGGCCGGTGTAAGGGTAACCAAGTAAGAGACAAATGTGCGTAAAATTAAGCAGCATGAAAAGCATGTACAAGTAACAGGAGGGAGTGCCGAAGGTCAACATGCTGCAAGCACCGTATTTGAAATCCAAACGTTAGCAAAGTGAAGGTACCAGTGAGAAGGAAACTATGGCAGTGCTCTCGTATCTTACTGAAGGAATGGCCGAGGGGCTGAGAAATCGTGAAAGGCTAGTGTAAGTGAAAACAAGTATGAGAAAAATGCACGCAGGGCGTGCGGGGTAAGGAAAGCTGGCAGTTTGGGAAACGTACGAAATTCAAGAGAGTTGCGTCCGTACCAAGGTACCGGTAACAAGAACGAGCGGTGCGCGCGCGCGAGAGCGTGCACCATGGCCTATTGCTTGCGATACCCGCACGGCCGCCGGGCGCGATAATTGAAAACACATGGCGGCCGTGCGGGTAACCGCACGGAAAAGGCCATTGTGCACGAGCGTGTGGTCAGCTTTTGGAAGCCCCTTACATAAAGTCTCGCAGAGCAGCGCATGCACGCTACTCTAGGCTCGACCTAAAAACCAAGTGAATTGTAATAAATAAAAGTATACTAGAACGACAAAATCCAATCAGTAGAACTGCAGTTCTTCCCCTGACTGCAGTCTCTCCTCCATTTGGGCCCTCATTTCTGCTTCCATGCCTCAGTTGCTCTCCTCTCTCAAACCCTCTTCTCTGGCTACAGTCCCACCATCCAGCCGCCATCTCCCCCCCCAGTCCCTATAACCGCCCTCTCTGCAGTCCCTCCTTCATACTTCTATGCCTTCCCCCTACCGCCTTGTAGCCCTTCTCTCCTCTGCAGTTCCTCCTTCCTGGCTCCATGTCTCCCTCCTCTTCCTGCAGTCCCTCCTTCCTGGCTTCATGTTTCCCTCCTCTCTCTGTAGTCCCTCCTTCCTGGCTCCATGTCTCCATCCTCACCCTGCAATCCCTCCTTCCTGGCTCCATGTCTCCATCCTCTCCCTGCAGTCTCTCCTTCCTGGCTCCATATCTCCCTCCTTTCCCTGCAGACTCTCCTTTCTGGGTCCATGTCTCCCTCCTCTCTCTGTAGTCCCTCCTTCCTGGCTCCATGTCTCCCTCCTCTACGTGTAGTCCCTCCTTCCTGGCTCCATGCACCCCTCCTTTCCCTGCAGTCCCTCCTTCCTGGCTCCATGTCTCCATGCTCTTCCTGGCTTCATGTCTCCCTCCTCTCCCTGCAATCCCTCCTTCCTGGCTCCATGTCTCCCTCCTCTCTCTGTAGTCCCTTCTTCCTGGCTCCATGTCTCCATCCTCTCCCTTCAGTCCCTCCTTCCTGGCTCCATGTCTCCCTCCTTTCCATGTAGTCAGTCCCTCCTTCCTGGCTCCATGTCTACATCCTCTTCCTCCATCCTGGCTCCATGTCTCCCTCCTCTCCCTGTAATCCCTCCTTCCTGGCTCCATCTCTCCCTCCTCTCCCTGCAGCCCCTCCTTTCTGGCTCCATGTCTCCCTCCTCTCTCTGTAGTCCCTCCTTTATGGCTCCATGTCTCCATCCTCTCCCTGCAGTCCCTCCTTCCTGCCTGCATGTCTCCCTCCTCTCCCTGCAGTCTCTCTTTCCTGGCTCCATGTCGCCATCCTCTCCCTGGCTCCATGTGTCCCTCCTCTCCCTGCAGTCCCTCCTTCCCGGCTCCATGTCTCCCTCCTTCCTGGCTCCATGTCTCCCTCCTTTCCATGTAGTCAGTCCCTCCTCCCTGGCTCCACGTCTACATCCTCTCCCTCCTTCCTGGCTCCATGTCTCCCTCCTCTCCCTGTAATCTCTCCTTCCTGGCTCCATGTCTCCCACCTCTCCCTGCAGTCTCTCCTTCCTGGCTGCATGTCACCATCCTCTCCCTGGCTCCATGTGTCCCACCTCCCCCTGCAGTCCCTCCTTCCTGGCTCCATGTCTCCCTCCTCTCTCTGTAGTACCTCCTTCCTAGCTCCATGTCTCCATCCTCTCCCTGTATTCCCTCCTTCCTGGTTCCATGTCTCCCTCTTTTGCATGTAGTCAGTCCCTCCTTCCTGGCTCCATGTCTCCCTCCTCACCCTGTAGTCCCTCCTTCCTGGCTCCATGTCTCCCTCCTCTCCGTGTAGTCCCTCCTTCCTGGCTCCATGCATCCCTCCTCTCCCTGCAGTCCCTCCTTCCTGGCTCCATGTCTCCATGCTCTTCCTGGCTCCATGTCTCCCTCCTCTCTCTTCCGGGCTCCATGTCTCCGTCCTCTCCCTGCAGTCCCTCCTTCCTGGGTTCATGTCTCCCTCCTCTCCCTACCTTTCCGCCTTCCTGGCTCCATGTCTTCCTCCTCTCCCTGCAGCTCCTCCTTCCTGGCGCCATGTCTCCTGCCTCTCTCTGTAGTCCCTGCTTCTTGGCTCCATGTCTCCATCCTCTCCCTGCAACCCTTCTTCCTGGCTCCATGTCTCCAGCCTCTCCCTGCAGTCCCTTCTTCCTGGCTGCATGTCTCCCTCCTCTCCCTGCAGTCTCTCCTTCCTGGCTCCATGTCGCCATGCTCTCCCTGGCTCCATGTGTCCCTCCTCTCCCTGCAGTCCCTCCTTCCTGGCTCCATGTCTCCCTCCTCTCTCTGCAGTCCCTCCTTCCTGGCTGCATGTCTCCCTCCTCTCCCTGCAGTCTCTCCTTCCTGGCTCCATGTAGCCATGCTCTCCCTGGCTCCATGTGTCCCTCCTCTCCCTGCAGTCCCTCCTTCCTGGCTCCATGTCTCCCTCCTCTCTCTGCAGTCCCTCCTTCCTGGCTGCATGTCTCCCTCCTCTCCCTGCAGTCCCTCCTTCCTGGCTCCATGTCTCCCTCCTCTCTCTGCAGTCCCTCCTTCCTGGCTCCATGTCTCCATCCTCTCCCTGCAGTCCCTCCTTCCTGGCTCCATGTCTCCCTCCTTTCCATTTAGTCTGTCCCTCCTTCCTGGCTCCATGTCTCCATCCTTTCCCTCCTTCCTGGCTCCATGTCTCCCTCCTGTCCCTGACATCCCTCCTTCCTGGCTCCATGTCTCCCACCTCTCTCTGTAGTCCCTCCTTCCTGGCTCCATGTCTCCCTCCTCTCTCTGTAGTCCCTCCTTCCTTGCTCCCTCCATCCTCTCCCTGCAATCCCTCCTTCCTGGCTCCATGTCTCCATCCTCTCCCTGCAGTCCCTCCTTCCTGGCTCCATGTCTCCCTCCTCTCCCTGCAGTCTCTCCTTCCTGGCTCCTTGTCTCCCTCCTGTCTCTGTAGTTTCATTCACCTTCCCTTGCAGTCCCAACCTACAGTCTCTCCGCCCTGGCTCCAGGTGTCCTTCCCCATCCCTGCAGTCTCTCCCCCCTGGCTCCAGGTGTCCTTCCCCATCCCTGCAGTCCTTCCTTCCTGACACCATGTTTTCCTTGCTTGTCTGCAGTCGCTTCATCCTCCCTCCATGCCTCCTCCCTTCCCTTGCAGTTCTTCCCCTCCATTTGGGCCCTCATTTCTGCTTCCAAGCCTCAGTTGCTCTCCTCTCTCAAACCCTCTTCTCTGGCTACAGTCCCACCATCCAGCCTCCATCTCTCCTCCAGTCCCTATAACCGCCCTCTCTGCAGTCCCTCCTTCATACTTCTTTGCCTTCCCCCTACCACCTTGCAGCCCTTCTCTCCTCTGCAGTTCCTCCTTCCTGGCTCCATGTCTCCCTCCTTTCCCTGCAGTCTCTCCTTCCTGGCTCCATGTCTCCCTCCTCTCTCTGTAGTCCCTCCTTCCTGGCTCCATGTCTCCCTCCTCTCGATGTAGTCCCTCCTTCCTGGCTCCATGCACCGCTCCTCTCCCTGCAGTCCCTCCTTCCTGGCTCCATGTCTCCATGCTCTTCCTGGCTTCATGTCTCCCTCCTCTCCCTGCAATCCCTCCTTCCTGGCTCTATGTCTCCCTCCTCTCTCTGTAGTCCCTTCTTCCTGGCTCCATGTCTCCATCCTCTCCCTGCAGTCCCTCCTTCCTGGCTTAATGTCTCCCTCCTCTCCCTGCAATCCCTCCTTCCTGGCTCCATCTCTCCCTCCTCTCCCTACAGCCCCTCCTTCCTGGCTCCATGTCTCCCTCCTCTCTCTGTAGTCCCTCCTTTCTGGCTCCATGTCTCCATCCTCTCCCTGCAGTCCCTCCTTCCTGGCAGCATGTCTCCCTCCTCTTCCTGCAGTCTCTCCTTCCTGGCTCCATGTGTACATCCTCTCCCTGGCTCCATGTGTCCCTCCTCTCCCTGTAGTCCCTCCTTCCTGGCTCCATGTCTCCCTCCTCTCCCTGCATTCCCTCCTTCCTGGTTCCATGTCTCCCTCCTTTGCATGTAGCCAGTCCCTCTTTCCTGGCTCCATGTCTCCATCCTCTCCCTCCTTCCTGGCTCCATGTCTCCCTCCTCTCCTGGTAATCCCTCCTTCCTGGCTCCATGTCTCCCTCCTCTCCCTGCAGTCTCTCCTTCCTGGCTCCATGTGTCCCTCCTCTCCCTGGCTCCATGTGTCCCTCCTCTCCCTGCAGTCCCTCCTCCTGGCTCCATGTCTCCCTCCTCTCTCTGTAGTCCCTCCTTCCAAGCTCCATGTCTCCATCCTCTCCCTGCAGTCCCTCCTTCCTGGCTCCATGTCTCCCTCCTCTCCCTGTAGTCCCTCCTTCCTGGCTTCAAGTCTCCCTCCTCTCAGTGCAGTCCCTCCTTCCTGGCTCCATGCATCCCTCCTCTCCCTGCAGTCCCTCCTTCCTGGCTCCATGTTTCCATGCTCTTCCTGGCTCCATGTCTCCCTCCTCTCCCTGCAGTCCCTCCTTCCTGGCTCCATGTCACCCTCCTCTCTCTGTAGTCCCTTCTTCCGGGCTCCGTGTCTCCATCCTCTCCCTGCAGTCCTTCCTTCCTGGCTTCATGTCTCCCTCCCTTTCCTCCTTCCTGGCTCCATGTCTTCCTCCTCTCCCTGCAGCTCCTCCTTCCTGGTGCCATGTCTCCCGCCTCTCTCTGTAGTCCCTCCTTCCTGGCTCCATGTCTCCATCCTCTCCCTGCAATCCTTCTTCCTGGCTCCATGTCTCCATCCTCTCCCTGCAGTCCCTCCTTCCTGGCTGCATGTCTCCCTCCTCTCCCTGCAGTCTTTCCTTCCTGGCTCCATGTGTCCCTCCTCTCCCTGCAGTCCCTCCTTCCTGGCTCCATGTCTCCCTCCTTTCCATTTAGTCAGTGCCTCCTTCCTGGCTCCATGTGTCAGGGACTGTCCGGGACTATGTCGGGAACACAGTCAGGGACTTGGGCAAGGACTGGGAACGGGGTAGAAAACGTACACAGAGAGAGGAGTAGAGCGCTGCCCAGGATCACACAGGAAGTCAGAGGAGAAAAGGGATCCAAAGGGGAAGCCAGTACAAACGAACAAGATGGCTAAGACTCAGAAAGGAAGGGCACTCACAAGGCAATTTAGCATTCAGACTAACTACACCCAGGACGGATGTGCAAGACATATATATAATACAACATTAACAATGAAGGGAATGTGGGGTAAAGCACACGGTAAAACTGAAGCTCACCCACAATTGCTGTTACAGATACTGACTGAAAATACCCACATATAGGATATGCTTGCAAAGGCAGGGTCTGTGGAGCTTATACCTATGGTGATGTTATAACTGTAACTCAAAGACAATACTCACAGTGAACAAGAAACACCACCTAGGTAGTCAGCTGTGCCCATGGATCCTGGCAATCAAACAGGAACACGCAAGGCAGTAACAGCAAAGGGGTAGAACTAAACACAAGCACAATAGACAAGGAGCTAGCAAGGAGGAGTGCTTAACAGGAAAGGAAGGAAATCACAGGGCACACTTGGCAGAAAGCAGGTAACAAACATACAAGGCAACAGAAGCAAGACATCAGAATAGAAAGACAGCAAACTAGAACTGGAACCAAGGAAATGGGAAGAAAGGCAGGGACTGGAAAAGGATATACAGAAGGGGAGGCTACAAGGGTATACTAGAATAGTGCAGGTTCAGGAATCAAGAAAACAAAGTAGCATAGAAGGCAGTGCTGGGGCAGGAGCAAGAATTGAGCAAAAGCTCAGGAGTCAAAGTAACACTGCAGGTAGTGCTAGTTCAGGAGAAGGGAAACTGCTGCAGGTCAGGAACAAGGAATGCTAAGGCTCAGGAGTCACGGTAGCACTGCAGGCAGTGCTAGTTCAGGAACAGGGAATTACTAAAGCTTCAGGAGTCAAGGTAGCACTGCAGGCAGTACTGGTTCAAGGAAACAGGAAATAGCTACAGCTCAGGAAACAAGGAGTCGAGAGCACTGCAAGCAGTGCAAATCAGGAACAAGAAACAGCTGAAGCCCAGGAACAGGAACAAAGAATAACTATAGCTCAGGAACACAGGAAACAAGGTAGCACTGCAGGCAGTCCTAATTCAGGCACAAGGAATAGCTATAGCTCAGGAACTCAGTAAACAAGGTAGCACCGCAGGCAGTGCTAATTCAGGCACAAGGAATAGCTATAGCTCAGGAACTCAGGAAACAAGGTAGCACTGCAGGCAGTGCTAATTCAGGCACAAGGAATAGCTATAGCTCAGGAATCAAGGAACAAGGATTAACTATAGCTCAGGAATCAAGGAATATCAAAAGCTCAGGAAACACTGGAAACAAGGTTATCAAAAGCTCAGGAAACACTGGAAACAAGGATCGGCCTCACCGGTATACAGCTACAATGACCAACCCTGGGCTGAAGGGAGCTGGGGCTTAAAAGAGCTCGCAGTAATCACATGCATCAGGTGTGAGCAGGCTAGCAGCAGCCAGCCACAAGTGAACTGAATTCCTCCACCCATCCTTGGCCTGCAGGGGTGGAGACAAAGCAGTGAGCAGGGGATTATAGGTAATGGAGTTTCCAGCATGAGCAGACTGGCTTCCACAAAACCCGGCATGAATTAGGAATGGATGTCAGTTCCTAAATGATGTCCAAATGCCTGGAAGTGAGGATATGCATACAGGGGAGTGTCTGGAAGCATATTAGAATACTGGAAAACCCCACAATTCGGCCCCCTGGTGGTGGGAATGAGAGCACAGGGAGTGAATCGTAACACCATGTCTCCATCCTTTCCCTCCTTCCTGGCTCCATGTCTCCCTCCTCTCCCTGATGTCCCTCCTTCCTGGCTCCATGTCTCCATCCTCTCACTGCAGTCCCTTCCTGGCTCCATGTCTTCCTCCTCTCTCTGTAGTCCCTCTTTCCTTGCTCCATGTCTCCATCCTCTCCCTGCAATCCCTCCTTCCTGGCTCCATGTCTCCATCCTCTCCCTGCAGTCCCTCCTTCCTGGCTCCATGTCTCCCTCCTCTCTCTGTAGCCCCTCCTTCCTGGCTCCATGTCTCCCTCCTCTTCCTGTAATCCCTCCTTCCTGGCTCCATGTCTCCATCCTCTTCCTCCTTCCTGGCTCCATGTCCCCCTCCTCTCCCTGTAGTCCTTCCTTCCTGGCTCCATGTCTCCCTCCTCTCCGTGTACTCCCCCCCCCTTCCTGGCTCCATGCATCCCTCATCTCCCTGCAGTCCCTCCTTCCTGGCTCCATGTCTCCATGCTCTTCCTGGCTCCATGTCTCCCTCCTCCCCCTGCAATCCCTCCTTCCTGGATCCATGTCTCCCTACTCTCTCTGTAGTCCCTTCTTCCTGGCTCCATGTCTCCATACTCTCCCTGCAGTCCCTCCTTCCTGGCTCCATGTCTCCCTCCTTTCCATATAGTCATTCCCTCCTTCCTGGTTCCATGTCTACATCCTCTCCCTCCTTCCTGGCTCCATGTCTCCCTCCTCTCCCTGTAATCCCTCCTTCCTGGCTCCATGTCTCCCTCCTCTCCCTGCAGTCTCTCCTTCCTGGCTCCATGTCGCCATCCTCTCCCTGGCTCCATGTGTCCCTCCTCTCCCTGCAGTCCCTCCTTCCTGGCTCCATGTCTCCCTCCTCTCTCTGTAGTCCCTCCTTCCTGGCTCCATGTCTCCATCTTCTCCCTCGTTCCTAGCTCCATGACTCCCTCCTCTCCCTGCAGTCTCTCCTTCCTGGCTCCATGTCGCCATCCTCTCCCTGGCTCCATGTGTCCCTCCTCTCCCTGCAGTCCCTCCTTCCTGGCTCCATGTCGCCATCCTCTCCCTGGCTCCATGTGTCTCTCCTCTCCCTGCAATTCCTCCTTCCTGGCTCCATGTCTCCCTCCGCTCTCTGCAGTCCCTCCTTCCTGGCTCTATGTCTCCATCCTCTCCCTGCATTCCCTCCTTCCTGGCTCCATGTCTCCCTCCTTTGCATGTAGTCAGTCCCTCCTTCCTGGCTCCATGTCTCCATGTCTCCATCCTCTCCCTCCTTCCTGGCTCCATGTCTCCCTCCTCTCCCTGCAGTCTCTCCTTCCTGGCTCCATGTCACCATCCTCTCCCTGGCTCCATGTGTCCCTCCTCTCCCTGGCTCCATGTGTCCCTCCTCTCCCTGCAGTCACTCATTCTTGGCTCCATGCCTCCCTCCTCTCTCTGTAGTCCCTCCTTCCTAGCTCCATGTCTCCATCCTCTCCTTGCAGTCCCCCCCTTCCTGGCTCCATGTCTCCCTCCTCTCTCTGTAGTCCCTCCTTCCTGGCTCCATGCCTCCCTCCTCTCCGTGCAGTCCCTCCTTCTTGCCTCATCTGTCCATCCCTCCCCTTTGTGTTGCTCCACCTTACAGTCTTCATGCCCGCCTCCCCCTGTTTCTCTTTCCTCCTCCCCATATAGTCTGTTATAATGTCAAAGTTTAGTTAAGCCATTTCAATATATTTTTGAATCTCAGTGTAGAATATGTGTGTAGAATTCTTATAATGTGGAAGTTCAAGGAAAGCTGTTTGTTAAGAAGGATCCCGATTGATGTACGAGCCTAGGGCTCTAATAACTACAAGACTACATCTTATTGTATGCCAGTTTCCTGGAATTATTCACAACAAAATTGGCGACAAAATGAACATGGTATAAAAGCAGCCGAGATGTAAATGGAAAACACATAGTGCCAATATCGGCAACACTCAGTTCTCATACAGCAACATACATAAATAAACCACACAACACCTTTTTAGTGGAGAAATTTGCTGCAGGTTTATTTACATAACCAATATGCCAACATGGTGGATTATCTTACGGGCGATCCCAGAGCAGACCAGCCCCTATGCCGCCTGCCCGTCTGATGAGCCAACTTGCACCGTGGCCGTCGCCAATCGGTGGTTACCAATTATTGGGAGAGGACACCTCTCCCATCAGTGGACCGCCAGTCCACTCCCTTACTCACGCCCCCCGACCGGTGGGCGGAGCGTTCCAGGCAGCCCCCGGTTGCTCAGACCCACAACCGCCCGTAGGACTAACGGGGCGCCGTAGTTCTTCTAGGGGACCCGCTAAAACATCCCTGGGTATCCTTGGCTTAGCACCCTTGTTGTGCTGCTGCAATATAGTACCCTTCTGTACCTTGCAGACTCTGGATCGCCCTGTAACAAGGCAGATATTCCTACCTACATCCTGTTGCTTCCAAGGCCTCCCCAAGGTCCAGCAAAATTAAGTCCATGCCTCCCCTTGAGAAGTGAACCTCATCCACTTCCCAGCATCCAGTAGACTTGGCCTGAAGTAAACCATGCCAGATGAAGCCAAATCCCCTTTGTTCCGTGCATTTACGCATGGCGCTGTTCACTCTCCTACGTGATATCTCAATGGCGTCTCCAGATCGGGATCCTTGCCAAACTGGGCAAGGTAAAGTTTAAGACCACCACAGTTCACATGCCCCAAGCTGAATACTCAACTGACACATGATGCCCCTCATGTCTTGGAGCATTACTCTCCTCCCCAGAGTCGTCAGGTCATTCCTTCCCAAATGTATGACCAGAATATGAGGTAGACCGATCCCTCCCCCAAGTCTCTGCTGCAGCTTCCTCATCAGCTCGTTCCAGCGCATACCCGGGTAACCCAGCCACGTTAACTCTGTGGCGGAGGAGCCATGACGCCACTTTCCTATCTCCGCCCACCGTGCCACTCTAACGATGCATGGATGGCCAATTACCCAGACCTTGGTCCTGGTAAATACGGAGATGTTGTGTTTCAAAACCATATATATAGTAACGTTTATATTCTAATAGTCTACAATTGCACAACAAAACCACATCACTGCAACATCAGTTGGCAAACCGGGCCAAAACCGTACACCTATAAACACCTGACTTTCGGTTGCAACATAGGACTTAAGAGTCCTCTCGCCATATCGTCCCGCACAAGGCCTTATATATCGTTTGTAGCATTGCGAGTCCCAGCGCCCTACCTGCTTAATACGCTCTGGCGGCATCCCTGATAGAAAGGCTGTGATTGCCGCCCCCAACCCTGAAGGAGTGGCTGCTGAATCTCTCAACTCCCCCTGTCTGTCCTGACTATTGCAAGCATGCCTGCATGATGTGGTCTACTTGATACTTTGTAACCGGAGACCCATCCTCATGCACCAGGAGGTACACCGCAATCACCGGGCGGAGGGCCAATAAGCCCTGCCCAAGGGCAAAGGGCAGTACCTAGTGTCCCCAAGCCCCTGTAACAGGACTACTCTCCCTTCGCCTGCCTGATCAGTTTTAGACTGTCTCACCACTATCCTGAGACATGATGTGCTAATGGTAACGTCCTTGATATTCAATGCCCCCCCGAGGTGTCCTGCTTGGATCGCCGCTAGCTCCCCAACCTCAGCTCCATCAAAATCAGCCAACCACCCCCCCAGGTGGAGTCTACACCCCCACACTTCTGATAGTGTAACACGCGATCATGCCTCCTGTTCAGTTGAAGATAGTAATTCTTGGTGCTGACAACCACAGGGGCCTAATACTGGGCTGTATATATGCGCCCAGGATGACCTAAATCAAACGGTTTGGTGTGGATGGGTGTCAACCTTGCCTGGCTGAAGTGCAATACCTTTGACAAGCAACTCAGGGCAATAGGTGCCCATACAGGTAGAAGTTTGAGTAACAAGCCCGCCTTGCTTCCTCTCACCCAGTTATCCGTGTATGGCGCTTATGGAGCCTGTCCCTCAGAATATGCCAGTCACCACCCCAGGTGACGTCTTGCCCTCCCAAACTTCTGCTAGTATACCAGGGAGCCGACAAGACAGTGGGACAGGCGGGGACTATATGTGTAATTACCTGCCCCTTACTTGAATACTGGGAAGGCAAATGTTCATTAATACTTTGTAGCCCATGTGTGCCTTACCCAGGGTTTCACCCAATTTTTTGAACCGTAGCACACATGTTGGATGACAACTTCTACAACCTGCCTGGCTGCCAAGGCTATAGGGCGGGCGACATTTACCGCAAAGTCTCTCGCTTTCTACACTGTTGTGTGAGCCCAGTACCTACACAAAAACCTATACAATGTACGTTTCTGACTGTAATTAGGAGTACGTTCACCCCATGGTATCTTTGTCGCTGCAAAAACTGTTTATAGTTACTCAACTCAAAGGCACTCGTTTTAACGACCTCAGGAGGATGAATTGCTAGGTGAACCTACCAGGATCTGACCTTCTGACCAAGCGGTCGAACGCAAGCCCCTTTCAGTTCTGCCGCTCCTTAGGCCTGTGCAATTGTATCCCAGGGCCGACTTCTGGTACCTGTACCATTACTAGGACATGCCCGAGCTAGAAACCCACATCTAGAAGGCCTGCCAACAGGCTGACCACCTCCAACACTGGAGTGTCACGCCGCCACTCCGTAGCCAGGATACTAAACCAGGTATAGATGTATCCAAAGACCCATCTCTTAGCGCCTGCCTGCCACGCTGACCCCCGCTGAAGGAGTTTGCGCGGGATGTCCTGGTAGACCAAATGGTGGGGACTGGCCTGAGTCTCCCTGCCCAGAACAAACCACTGACACCATACACAGCTAATGCTCACTGACCTGAACGCGGGGAGATGCACTGGCCAATCCTTGGACCAACAGACCTCAAACCCCAAACCAGGTAACCTGCCACAAACACTCTGACATTGCCCTTATGGTCACCCCGCCTTCCCCGAACCGGACTGCTGGGAGCACAGGCCCCAACTACGCTGACAACCGGCGACAGGACAGCCGTGCTCATGCCAAAACCGAGCGACACAAGCTACCCCACACGTGGCACAGTTCCCTTGCCAGGTTACTCCCCTTAATGCGCACCTACTACAGGAGCCTAAAATAGTTCCTGTGATCTGCATTGTAAATTAGTCAAAGATGCCCATTTGATCTGGCAGCTGATAAAGTTAATTAAGCCTGCCAATACTCCGCTCAGAGCACCCCGCTAGATAATGGCTTCCCTTGAAAAGGCGGAGCCAACAGACCTCCAAGCACCGAAGGCTGTACATCTGAGTACAGCTCTAGTCTAACAGATGCCCCTTGCATCAGATATCAACCATACCACACCTGCCTGAAAGCTGCTCAGTGCTTCTGATGCATCGGCGCTCCCTGACCCTCCGCAAGCTTCACCCTGATAAAATCAGCTCGTGACTGGGGCATACCAGTGTGATTAAAGCACAAGACATGCTTGCCCGACGTTAGCTCTTCAACCAGGCTCCCCCGCAAGAGCCCTTCACAAACCATGTGGCCTAAAACATTCGTCCTGTGGGGCGGTTGCAAAAGGACTGCAATCAACCCCTATCCCTTCTCTACCAATGTTATAAATGGCGTTAACGGTTGGGAACGGTGTGCACCTACGCGTGGCTGAGCCCACCATTAGTCATGAGAAGGGAGTACACACTAGGCTAACGCCTGCTCGCCCCCCAAGTAGCTAGACAGAGCCTTAGGGCTTATTCCAGAGGCCGTGTACAATTTTATGTGCCAAACGCACACCCACAGTAGCCAACTAGGCACACCACAGCAGAGACTGCATACAATGTTATTAAAATATCCTTCGTATACTCCATTAAAGAAAAACTTAGTCCCCCTGCCTGTATTGCACTGTGCTACCAAATCTCGTCATGACTTCGTAGGGATTACATAGAACCTAGCTCCATTGGGTCACTGTCCTCCAGATCAGTTAGCGCAACCCCGTAGCTACTGGTGGAACTGTACTTAACATGACACAATATGCATCAACTCAATCAGCAGTGTACCCTACTAACCTTCTAGCCGTGCGCATATCAAAAGCACCTCATGTCCGACCTAGGCATCACAGCTCACCATGGCGTTGCATACAATTGGCTTGACACGGGGGCTAGGGTGCCGCTTCTACGCCCTCCATTGGCCAATCTCTGGTAATATCTTCGCAACATGGAGCACAGAAGCCTCTGGGCCAGCCCCATGCAACTCTGCCTTCGGACGCTTCGAGTCAGAGAAAAAACAAGCAATTGACAGTCCTGCGCCGTCACAAGTAGAGGTGTGAAGTACTGGGTTTTATTGGACCCAGCGGTGCCAGGGAACACACCCAATGACCTCGAGTTCTTCCTGTCTCAGACTACAGAAACACAGAGTCTTCTTGGTGGCTTCAAAGATCAATTTATTGGCTGCAGCCAGCAACAGGTATCCTAGAAGTACAACACGGTGTATGTTCTCAGGAGACTGCTCTTTTTCATGGAAACCAGCTATCTCTTTTATACAGAATATTATGCTTTAGGCAAACATTCCTTATTTTTACAGTGGGTCATTCACATATTTCTTACAACAAAACAAAGACAGATTCATGATGACAAGCCCGTTTTCAGTTTGTCCAGCCCACAACCAAATACCCAGTGAGGCCCAACACCTGCAACAGATATAATCTGGACCCCTAATAAAACCGGGCACCTCCTCCTCGTAAAGCAGGTCATAAAGAAAGAGCAGTGACAGGTGTGAATAAGATTTAGATATAGATGTGTGCAATGAAGGGTTTATGGCATGCTGCACCTGGGCCCCTAATCTCGATCGGTCACTGGGAACTAAAACTGGCCGAACAGGTTCTGGCTCTGGACAGTGGAGTCAGCTTGCCCAGGTCACTGAAAGTGTACGTGTCCCCTAAGGCGCGTTTTGGCTTGAGACATTGCCTTATGTGAGGGCAACCACAAAATGGCTGCCGTACACAAAATGGAACCCGAGGGTTCACAAGGGAATCGTTAATATTAGAGTGATCCCGTCACTCGAATATGACGCAAATACTCAGATATAGCATACCTGTCATTACCGGTCTGCTGATACCAAAATCGTCATGTTACAATGATGAGAATGACACAGGTCCAGAATTTTCAGTACCACAGACCCTCCTTTTGCCCTTACATAGGCAATTTACTTACACTCATGCTAATCTGAGTCTAGGTCTATGTTCATGAATTCATTGAGATGTTGCTGTAGCATCATCCTATTACTTAGCTCGTCCCTTGATACATGTTTCCTTACACATGATGTAACACATAGGCCGCATATGGCAGGAACACACTGTATGCACAGACAAAACAGGAAAAGGATGGCTAGAAGTATCCCAATGACCATCAGAACTTTCCATCCCCAGGTGGATAACAGTTCCCAGAACCATCCCATCAACGACCAGTCTCCTTCATCTATATGGATGGATTCAGAGATCCTATGTAGTTTGGAGATGGCCTGGTACACTGTTGGAGCGTTATCTGGAATGAAAATGCAACAACTGGATTGGATCACTCTACATACCCCACCACGGTCTGCAAGTATGATGTCTAACGCGACCCTGTTCTGCAGGGTCATAAGGCGGTCCGACTGGAGCTCATCAGTTAAATTATTAAGGGCACCGACAGTTTCGACTATGGTGGATTCAACCACTCGCGTCAATTGCCTCACATTCCTGTTGTTAGCCATAGGTCCCCAGAACGGCAGAAAACCCCTAAAGAAGTCTCCCGCTTCTTGTCCTGCAGTGTCTTCCTTGCTGAAGACACCCCTAATTCTTCTTATTTTATGGTAATCTGCCGCAGCTGTGTAGGTGGGAGGCAACAGGAATGAAACGAAGCATGTGCCCGAGAAGTCAGGGGGCAACCACGTGTAGGCCCTATCATGGCAGATAAAGTAGGTACCCCTAGCTGCTAAGAACAAAGGGGAAGTCTGAGACGCAAAATATACGTTTCAGTGCAGATACTCTTCCCTAACTGAGCTCTTGGATTCTTGCCATTACCTTGCAGACATAGATGACCCTGATGGGGTACAATCCAAATTGGAGCAGATCTTTTTGCTTGCTGGTTCTCGCTCAGACTCGCTCCATATCCAGTCACGTTCCATCCAATATACGCTAGTGTCTCATCTTCCGGGATAGTTTCAGTAGGAACTAGTTCCCCTTATCATGTCGACTATCCCCTTAACTAGAGCACTATTCTTTGGGTTGTCTTTGACGGAACGTAGGGGGTGGATTTCGCGAGCATAGATGAACATCGTTCGGTATGCCCACACAGAACCATTGTAGCTGAATGGCAGCACTAGGTAGGGAATACCTTTCTCAGTAGTATGAGGCATAAGGCCACACACCCAACAGTTGGTTCTGTTCACTACTAGCTGGTGTTGGTGTAAGAGCTGAACAAAGGAGTTGTTCATAAACTCTAATCTTCTAACGGACTCGTGTTCAGGTAGAGGGTGAAAAGAATGTGAGGAGATAGTAGAGGAAGGCATGGGCTGTACAGTGGGTGCAGATGTCACTTGAAAAGAGAATATGATATACCCCACTAAAGACATCATTAAACTAAGTAAAATACAAAGACACATAATTAAAAAACATTTTCTGCTCATGGTTGCACATATTTTCCTCTTGAAACTTATTCTTTCAACAGGTCTCTCCATCTGAAAAGGCTCCATCCTCTAACGTGCTGTTCGCGGCGGTTGGTTTTCTTCACTTGAGAGTGTTTCTGAATGTCCCAGGAACGCCCTAGAGCAAACCAGACCCGTAGACCTTGTGTCCGCAGGCTACACACTCAAGTCTTTTCACCACGACCCTACAGCTGAACCCGGATGGTGGTTCAAAAACAGGTTTTCGGATGGGAGGACCAAAATTTCATTTTATTTGTCCATGACTCTCGGTCGCAAGTTATAACGGCTTTTTCCAGGCAATGTCTGGTCGCAAAACAAAAGTTCAGGCTCAGTAGTGTCCAATCGAAGTGGTGATGGTATTGCTCTTTGGAGAAGATCGTCACTTTCTCGCTCAGAATTTGTCCCTGTGACGCGTGCGTCACTAAAAGGCAGAAAACGAGGCACTGTTTCAGTTTCCGAGTCAGCAATTCCCTCCTGGACCCACCGGTCATATGGTAGAGGCAAAGGGACCCTCTTACAGTGTACGCCGTGGATCCAGTTTTTCTTCCCTTGTACTCGCACTGCAGATCTTGTGGACAAAATCACCAAATAGGGGCCAATCCAGCGGGGCTGATCGTTCTTTGTCCGCTGAAAGTTCTTGATTAACACACACGATCCGGGATTGATTGCATGCCCTGGATCTTTAGAAGCCTGAGGCAGTGTATTATGAACCTGTTGGTGTAAAACACGCAATTTAGCCGTCAAATCATGCAAGTAATCAAGCAGTACAGGGTGTTCAATCTCGCTGAATTTCGTTGGCCTTGGCACTCCCCATATGTTAGCCGGGCGACCAAACACTATCTCATGAGGACTAAGTCCTACTCGGGAATGTACGGTCATCCTAGTTGACAATAGTGCTAATGGCAACGCATCAGGCCATTTAAGGCCAGAGCTTGCTTGTATCTTGGCCAGTTTTAGTTTAAGAGTGCCATTATAGCACTCAACTAATCCAGCTGATTGGGGATGATTTGCAGCGTGAAATTTCTGCCGGATTCCTAAACCTTCACACACTCGTTTCATCACTTGACCCACAAATTCACCCCCATTATCACTCCACACCATTCTCGGCAAACCAAACCTAGGGAAGAACTCTTTGAGAAGGGCTTTCGCTGTGGACAAGGCAGTATTATCTTTCAGAGGATATGCCTCTACCCATCTTGAAAAGGCACAAACAACAACGAGTACGTATTTCAAATTGTTGCACCTCTCCATGTGGATGAAATCTAGCTGCAAAACCTCGAACGGATACGTTGGAGGCGCAAAATGACAAGCTGGAGTTGGGGTTCCCTTACCAGGATTGTATTTCAAACAAACCATACAATTTTTGACCACATTCTCTGCACATTTGGGAATTCCAGCATTTTGCCACACTGGAGCCAATAACTTACAGATTCCTTTCACACTGATGTGGGCCATCCCATGTGCCATTGTAACCACTGCAAGCACATATGTATCGGGTAACAACCATCGCTGATGCTCTGACAATTCAACCCAACAACCATTTGCATCCAATTTACCCGTACTCTCTCTCCACGTACTTAATTCCTTCTCCGTAGCTTCAGCTTGGATGGACTTCACACTCTCTATCGTATCTTCACACATTCCAACGTCACCAATCCATCTTGCAGGGCCCGCAACATACATTCGACTCATCACATCTCTTGCTGTTTCTTTCGCAACTTCATCAGCAAACATATTACCGCGACCAACGTCGTCAGTGATCTTCTTATGTGCACTGCATTTCACAATCGCGACTTGCAATGGCAAAGTAAGTGACTCCAGGAGCTCATTCACCAATTGACCATGCTGTATTTTCGTACCGTGAGACGTGAGGAACCCACGTTCCTTCCACAAGCGTCCAAAACTATGGGCCACACCAAACGCATACTGGCTATCGGTATATATGGTCACTTTCATTCCTTTTGATAATACACACGCTCTCATAAGTGCAGTCAACTCTGCTGCTTGAGCTGAATTATGTGGGATACGTGCAGTTTCAACAATCGTATGTAAAGTCGTGACAGCATATGCCGCAGTCGTATCACCATTCGGAAGCTTGAAGCATGACCCATCCACCCATAAGGTACCATCACACTTTACAAGAGGAGTGTCCCTAAGATCTACTCTCCCTTTCGTTTCTTCTTCTGTCCTAAGAAAGCAATCATGCTGTTCCGGAACATCTGTCTTTGTTATAATTGGCAACAATGTAGCTGGGTTCAGCGTGTTGCATTTTCTTATGTGCACATGGCTCGCTAAAAGTGTCAACTCGTAACCTGACAATCGAGCACTAGTTAAGTGCTGTGTCTTGGTCCTGTTTAACAAAATATCCACTGCATGTGGGACCATCACGACCAGCGTATTATTCATCACCAAACCAGCAGACTGTCGAATAGAAACAGCTGCTGCCGCTGTGGCTCTCAAACAACTCGGCAACGCTCTAGCTACCGGGTCCAAAATCGACGAGAAATATGCACATGGACGTTGCTTGTCCCCAAAAGACTGTGTTAACACTGATAATGCACATCCTTCTCTCTCATGGACATACAGCGTAAAGGACTTGCTGTAGTCGGGGTACCCAACACAGGAGCCGAACACAATGCATCACGCAATTCGGAAAAACTTTTCTGACAATCTTCGGACCAAGGAAGGGGATTCGGCGTGTCTTTATAGGTCAATGCTACCAAAGGTTTAGCCATCAATGAAAAATTCGGTATCCATTGTCTGCAATAGGATGTAATACCTAAGAAAGCACGCACTTCTCTCTGTGTCATTGGCACACTTAATTTTGCAATTGCCTGAATTCTTTCTGGGGTCAATCTTCTTCCTTCTTTCGATAAGAGGTGACCTAAATAGGTCACTTCTTGTCGACAATACTGTAACTTGGAAAGAGACACCTTGTGGTGTAAATCAGACAAATGATGCAACAATGACAAAGTGGCTTCTTTACAAATCTCCTTAGTATCTGCAGCAATTAACAAATCATCGACGTACTGTAGAAGGGTAGCGCCATCAGGTAACACAAGAGTGTCAAGCTGAGACTTCAGAGCCTGACTATAGATAGAAGGACTTTCACAAAAACCTTGAGGAGCTCTCTGAAATCGGAAGCTTCGGCCTCCTAAACAGAATCCAAAAATATCCCTGCTCTCTACGGCAATAGGGATGCTGAAGAAAGCATTCTTCAAGTCAATCACCGAGAACCAAGTGGCTGAGGCTGGAATCATTGTCAGTAAAGCAGTGATATTGGGAACGACTGGAAACTGTGGCACAACTATCTTGTTTACCTCTCTAAGATCAATCACAAACCTGTAAACAGGTGGCTGAGAAGAGTCAGTACGCTTCAAGACAGGTAAAACAGGACTATTGCAAACATTACCTCTTGTCTCTTCAATTACATTTTTCTCAATCAAATCATAAATGATCGCTAGCAACGCTTTTTCACCTTCATTAGAGATCTTGTATTGGGGAATGCGCGGCATTTTAACATTGGCTTTCAACGTTACAACATATGGCGGTATTTCCAAAAGACCTACATCATTGGGACCAGTAGCCCAAAGAATATCAGGGAGAAACGACAATTCTGTTGGAAGTTTGTCCTTTGACAAATATATTGGTGAAACCACTGTCTTACCCAATGTGAGTTGTACTCCCGAAGGAGAACAATACAATGTCGCATACAATCTTTTCAGCAGATCCAATCCTAACAAGTTCTCACCACAACCTGTCGTTAGAATAAGTGGTGCTTCGATTTCACAAGGTCCAACAGAAAGAGACATAGGGCTAGAAATCGGGTTCCTAACCGGGGCGCCAGAAAAACCTACTGAAACATTAGTTTCGCCAGACAAAGGTGCGCCAGGGAATTTAGAGTGCATAATAGAACTCTTTGTAGCACCAGTATCCAACAGAAAAGGCTCTGACACACCTGATGTAATCACCTCAATATAAGGTCCACTCTGATCTACTGGAACTGAAACAACTCCCTCTCTTTGTCTATGGCTGTCCTAGCAATCATCACCTTCCATACTCTCACCTTCTGCATAGTAGTCATCAGCATAGTACTGAGTCGTCCTACCAGACGCGTTATTCTGCTGATCAAAACTATTCATTGAATTTTGAGGAGGAAATGGGCGCGCGTTCTGGGTGAAATTTCCGCGTCCTCTAGCTCTAGGTGCTTGTGGAACACCTCGACCTCTTGCGCCAGAAATACCATTCATACGCTGCAACAAAATAGGGCAATTATATTTAAAATGACCTTCTTCCTTACAATATGAACATTGGTTAGGGCCTATCAGAGCACGTTGTTGAGGATACTCAAACCTTTGCGAATTCCTCTGATACTGTTGAGGTTGCTGATAGTCACGCTGATTACTACGAGGCGGATACGCTTGTTGTAAAAGAACCTTTGTTTTTAACTCTTTAGTTTTCTTGTCTGCTCTATCTTTCTCATCTTTATCTCTATTTTCGTAGTATTGTGCAGTAGCCAATATCTGTGCTGAAGAGGAAACGGCCCAAGAACTCTCTGAATCTTTCAATTTTTTACACAATTCGGGAAGCAAATTATGCACAAACTTGTCAACAAACAACCTTTGACCACCTTCTGTACTCATATCCTGACCACTGTGGTCGATAAATGTCTCTTCAAACCTAGTGAAGAAGTCAGATACACTTTCCTCCTTCTTCTGCTTGCATGCAGACAATTTATCCCAATTTACACGCATTGCAGGCATCAAAGTCTTCATGTAAGTAACGATCCTACCAGGGAGGTCTGCTACTAAAGGCTCTGGTTTAGCACCGCCTACTTGTCTGTCATTTGCCGCATTTATATTAATCCATGTGTCCCCTAACTCCGGCGCATGATCCGTGTGACGGATCACTCTCCATAAAGGCTGTGGGACCACATTTCCAAACAACATGTCTATATCAGCTAAATTCATAACACAGGAGTCTGCAGTCTGTGATAATTCCTTATAATAACCTGCAGGGTTTTTACGGGGGTCGGGTAGAGTCTGCTTAAGAGCCAGGACTTCAGTTCGCTTCCATGGAACATGTACCCACACACGTTGAAAATGAGGCTGAATAGGTGGAACAGCATTTAGGTCTCCTTCTTTCCAAACTGGGGGAACTTCTCTCATGGGATACTGTCTGACCTTCCTTTTAACAGAGGGTTCTGGCTCAAACAACAGTCGAGAAATACCCTCACTCCTAAATGATAATAATGTCGCAACTGCTTTCTCAATATCGGAACCCACAATCGTGCCTTTGGAAAACTCAAACCGTACACGACACAACTCAGGCGGATTGGCCTCCATATCACAATCTTTTAATCTTTCAAGAAGAACTTCGCACATTTTGTCAAAAACATATCTCTGTTTCGGTGCTTGCCATTGGTGGAAGACATCCATAACAGACTCTAACTCATATCTTGTAGGGTCAGTGACCCATTTATGCGCCAAATGATCCAATACTCCCTTCTCTCTAGAATCGGGCAATTGGCTACGCAATTGTTTACGCTCTAAAACGGGGGTCGTAGTCGGTGACCCAAAGAAAGGAGACAAAATACTAGTAACAGTGTTTGTCATTCTCTGTCGGACAGAAGGAGAAGTTGACAAATGAACAGGAGGAAAAACAGGAGGAGACAAAGCAAATGCAGAGGCAGTGTCAGAAGGGATAGTGTGGAGGGAAATAGATGCAGGGGGCAAAGTCATAGGAAGTAAAGATGGAACAGGTAGTAAAGGTGGCAGCCCTTGAGGGGCTGCGCCATAGTAGTAGGAGCCAACTGAAAAACAGCTGGTGGTTGTGGAAGAACCGGAGGTACAACAACTGGGGGTTGTACAACTAAAGGTTGCGGAGGTGCTGTAGCACTCTGCGCATAAGGAGGTGGTGAATTCAACAAATGAGACATTAAAGGATCCTTCTCAAGTTCCTTCACTGTATCTTGCTGAAGAGGTGGCAAAACTGGATAACATTTATCAATTGCCAATTTACGTTGCCTGTGCAGCTGTTCACTCGCTTGTTCCTCTTCATCATCCTTATACTGCATAGCAGCTTGCATTATTGAAATACCCTTTTCTCTTTTATTCTTCTTTACTAATTTAATTTCTTTCTGTTTGGCTTCTTTTCGCCATAGGCGGAAAGAGTCAAACATCGCCGGCCGGGCTTTCTTCTTAAAAAGTCTAACCTCTAAATTATCCAGAATTTCGGTGTCAAAACTACCATATTGGGGCCACTTTAGGACACCATCTTTCCTTGTGTACCTAACCCATACGTTATTATACGTGATAGGGCGCACTCCATGCTTCACGTAGAGCTCATAGGTTGGAGTTCCAATTGGAGGAACCGGACACGAGTCCTCCAATCGGGAATCCCTATTACAACCAAGACAAAACAAATTTCCAAGTCTGCTAAGACCAGGCATCTTTGCTCACTAGTCTAGCTTCAAACTTCAAAGGATTATCGAATACGACAGTCTTGTGAATACACGAGTCCTTCGGCTTTGGTACTTGCAAGTTCCAAATAAAAAAAAGATCCTAACAAATCAAAGATCCCATGGGATACCCAAAACTAAGAACCAAGACTAAGGACTGGGAGACGCTCCACTTATACTTAACTGAGGTATCGATGACGTCACCAGAAGACTCGTCTATTGTCTCGCTCTACAAATCATAAAAGGGTCCAAGACAGGGCGATAGTCAGGGCAGCAGTCCTTCGTAGCCGTCGGGACGTGGGGAACCTCGCAGCAAAGACTTTCGGACCACGAACGACATACAGGGGTCGATGAAGTGGTTGGCCTTCCTCCAGAATTTTACACAAAGCTCCTCACGACCTCTGGCTTGGACCGGTACCGCTGAAATCGCCCCACGTTGGGCGCCAATTGAAGTACTGGGTTTTATTGGACCCAGCGGTGCCAGGGAACACACCCAATGACCTCGAGTTCTTCCTGTCTCAGACTACAGAAACACAGAGTCTTCTTGGTGGCTTCAAAGATCAATTTATTGGCTGCAGCCAGCAACAGGTATCCTAGAAGTACAACACGGTGTATGTTCTCAGGAGACTGCTCTTTTTCATGGAAACCAGCTATCTCTTTTATACAGAATATTATGCTTTAGGCAAACATTCCTTATTTTTACAGTGGGTCATTCACATATTTCTTACAACAAAACAAAGACAGATTCATGATGACAAGCCCATTTTCAGTTTGTCCAGCCCACAACCAAATACCCAGTGAGGCCCAACACCTGCAACAGATATAATCTGGACCCCTAATAAAACCGGGCACCTCCTCCTCGTAAAGCAGGTCATAAAGAAAGAGCAGTGACAGGTGTGAATAAGATTTAGATATAGATGTGTGCAATGAAGGGTTTATGGCATGCTGCACCTGGGCCCCTAATCTCGATCGGCCACTGGGAACTAAAACTGGCCGAACAGGTTCTGGCTCTGGACAGTGGAGTCAGCTTGCCCAGGTCACTGAAAGTGTACGTGTCCCCTAAGGCGCGTTTTGGCTTGAGACATTGCCTTATGTGAGGGCAACCACAAAATGGCTGCCGTACACAAAATGGAACCCGAGGGTTCACAAGGGAATCGTTAATATTAGAGTGATCCCGTCACTCGAATATGACGCAAATACTCAGATATAGCATACCTGTCATTACCGGTCTGCTGATACCAAAATCGTCATGTTACAATGATGAGAATGACACAGGTCCAGAATTTTCAGTACCACAGGTGAGCCGCGAAGCCCTGGGGAAAAGTTACTGAGGGCCAAAGCCCCAATAGCCCCAAATTGGCTGTACTCTGAATTGTGTCCCCGACCAGTACCAAGTACACGACCGCGTGTCCAGCGGAGGTCAAAAAGGGGGGCACAAATGGCGCCCCGAGGTATAGGGGCTCAAACCGCCCTCGCTGTGCACCACTGATGCTCCTGATATAACCAATGAGTAACCAGAGGACATTGGGCATCCCCCGTAAACACTGTGCCTACCAGCGCGATACCCCTTTGATACTGTAAAACCAATGGTGCCTCGCACTTGCCGCTCATGTCCCGAAAGTATGCCACTTCGTTTGTCCCCCCGCTGCAACGCGTCCAGCCATGCGTGCCCTGGGCACTCCGAGGCAGGGGCAGCGAGCCCTAAAGTCACTGCCAAGGCCCCGAGAACCACCCCGAAATTCTATTTTATATAAATAATTAGTAAATGTAAACTGCGAAATGCAGCTTAATTCCAAGTAGCGTAAGAATCAAGCACCTTTGGCAAATAATGCATAGTAACTGGAGCAAATTCTTTGATAAAGTAGGCGGAAAGCGAGGTTGGAATGTAACAAGGCCGTGGCCCTAACTGGTTAAAAGCCATATACATCCAATAGCTTCCCAGGCCTCAATCGCCTCATTTCTGAAATTGCGCAGAGAGCAGACAAAAAAGGTCTCACCACATCTATTGGTATTGCCGACTTTCAGTTCATGAACCAAGCCGGGAGGTTGTGAACGTCTGGCAGGACCTGGGCTAGGTGCACAATGTTGGCCTCATGAAGGCATACTAACAAGGCAGTATTTCAACCCCTAAACAATGGAGAGAAGCAAAACCCAAGGAGAAAAGCTCGTCGGACCATATGTCCGCCTATCACCTTTGCCCCACGCATAGAACCCTACGATGTTCCGAATGAGACAAATGTGCCAATTATCTTGTGTTATTAGGGAAAGTAAGTTATTAATAAAAACAACTACTGCAATATGTTCCGTAAAATTCACTAGTAACCTAGGTAGTGTGTGAACCACCATTTTACTGTGGCAAGGTTTAGGTCCCACACACTGTTGCACTCGGCACGCAAATTCATGCATAATAAGATTATTGCCTCTCTCCCCAAACCCCATCAAAATTGCCGGCCTGCTCACCGCCCGGTCTCAATCAGTCCTTGAGCACACCTCTTCCCAGCCTTCGTCCCGCCACAAATCTCTATGTGACGTACCTGCCCGGCCGCGGGCAGCCACAGAGGCCCGCCTGCAGTAAGCAAACACTCCCTGAACTTAGATAGTGCAAATCCGCTATGCGCATTTCGTTTCCAGGCCATTATAAACAAGAAAGATGGGGAAGAAATTTACACTTAGAACGATTTAAGAATTCAGTGAACTTACGCAGAGGGTGAATTCTTCTTGGTAACCCCTTGCGCACGAGCACCTACTGACACATTGTATGGCCCCGTGGGAGTGCTGCTTAGTGGTATAGAAAAGGTGCAGAGCTCTACTGCATGAATTCAAATCCTCCTTGCTTTTCCCAGATGGATGCCGTCAAAACGCGGCAATCCCTATACTTTATGTCGTCACAGTTACCAAAGTAAATGGGATCGCACAGAATACGGCTCGTCCTACAGGAAGGCGCCCTCACCGCCAATGCATATACACGACGGGCAGACGCTCTTGAAAAGCCACCCCCAGTCAACAGCACGCTGCTCTAATAGTTCCCAGCCTCAACGCCGACTGCGGACACCGCTCGACGAAGTGCAGCGGGACCCTGCTGAAAAACCCCCCATAGTTTCTCCCGATGTTGCCGGCACCAAGGGGCCCTGAGGCATGGCCGACAGTTTCAAAAACTGGGGGGAGGGGGCGCCCGGAGGGCCAAAGTGATTGTCCCAGCGGGCCCCGGACTCCCATCCTAACACCCCCACTTGTGTGCAATGCAGACCGGGTGTGCATGTTTCCCCCTCGCGATTGCTGCTAGCCCACGTTCTACATGGAGACATACCACGGCCCGCGTACACTGACCCCCTGGTACACTAACACCAATGATAATTTGTAACCAAATCTGCCCCGGAGACTGGCACTAAAGCTCCGACTCCCGAATGGTCACACCCAGGCTCACCACGGCGATTAGGCCCTAGCAGCGGAGATCTTCACGGCGCCCGTTGAACCTGAGGCCACTGACCGCAAAAACAATGCCGGCGAGGGGCACGCTGCCCTGGTCCCATGCTCGCTAGCACAAGGGAAAGCTGGCTCACTCCCCGGGGCCCAAACCCAATCCCTTAGCTTTGGAGCATCGCTGTTGGGATATCGCTCCCCCTTCCTCTAATCGGCAGCCCGGAGACGAGATGCTGGGCACACTTGCACGGCTGATAGAAATATAACAGCGAGGGAGTGGCTGCGGAAATACCCCTCAAACCCTTACACTAAGTACAGAGAAGGGGGCACCCCCCTGCCACACAATGCCACTCCCGCTCCGCGACCGCCCCCCTCCCCCACCATGAGCCCGGCAGAAGGCCGTGCCCGACCAGGCCGCGGGCCCTTGGCCCATGCTAATTCCCCCGCCACACAACACACCAACAGACCAAAGGGCTCGGGGACAACCCGGGCGCCGAACCCCCGCCCAGCACGACCCGTGCGACCAGGCTCCAACACCGGGTCAGACCCACAGACAGGAAGGGAAAAACCTGGGGGCAGGTGCTACAGTACCACACACTCACCGGAACAAAACCCGACGCCAGACCAAGATACGACGGCGTCCCCGGACGAACCAAACAGCGAGACGGGTAGCGGTCACTGTTACCCAGTGAGTGCGGTTTGGAATTGAGGACTGAAAGGAGCTTAGGGTCTGTTGTTCTACATTTACAGGTGAATTAAGGTGCAACATTTACCTTTTAACGGCCATTGGAATCCTGCGTGGCCGTCAAGCATCGAGGTCCTGCTGACCTGTGCTGACAGACGCGCTACGGACGCACGTCAATGACGTCACTGCATGACGCCGGTACTTTAGAAGTGTATGTGCCACTATATTGTTCTCACGGGTACACAGAACCAGATCAGGAGGATGGGCGTTCTCTTACATCGCTCCTAAAGCGTGGAACGACCTCCCGCTCCACATCTGGGCCTCCTCCTCTCTTCTTGAATACCGAGAGACGCTTTTCAATTAATCATCCTATCCTAGGTAGGGCCAGACACACACACCTACTCAGTGCCAGGATTCCCTCTCGGTGATAGTGAACTTTACAAATACACATAACAACATATATTGATAGGAGGAAATCAGAATCACCTCAGTAACACTGGACGTGTACCTCTGAGAAAGGTAGACCGTCGTCAGAGGATCTCAGACTGATTCTCTTTATAACCTGTAAGGAGTACATCACCATACAAGTGTGAGTTTCTAATATAGCCTTAGAGTCTGCTGTAGCGGGCTCTACCAGCCATTAAAGGCCATTAAAGGCCCGCTCCAGGTTAAAGGCCTGAACTGAAGGCGAGGGCCATTAACAAGGGAGCAGGCCTTTAATGGCCGGTACAGCCCGCTATGGAGGGCTCTAAGGCTATTAGAACATTCCGCCCCTAGAGGGCAGAATGTTCTAATTTGTAAAACAAAGGCCTCATAGAGCCCGAGGGGGTTGAAATCCCCTCAGGTTCCGTGAGGTCTTTGTTCACAGCCACATCTGTGAAAGTAAAACATTAAAATGTTGATGCCCCGGCTTCTACCAGCCATTAGAAGCCCGGAGCACTCCATTCTCTTCAGTGGCGCAGTCAACATTCCAATGTTCTAATTGCTCTTATTTAGAACAATTTTTGAGTATCTGCGTGCCCTGGTAAACGTTGGAAAGCAGCACTACAAGTCTAACACAAGCATCAGTGCAGATTGGGAAACTGTTTATGGTTATTGGGCAAAGGAGTAATATGCACAAACGTGACTCACTATCTGTTTGACACCACTGTATACACACTCAGCTTACTATTTGCATGCACCACGTGAGCTTCAAAATCCTTGAATTTGTCTGCTCTACAAGCTTTCTTACCTGCGAAGGGAGAACCTTCAATGTGGTTGCAAGAGTGGATAGAATACTTTTGTAATTAAAAGTCCGTTTTTATATAGCGCAGCTACTCACCCTTACGGGTCTCAAGGCGCTGGGGGCCGTCGTGGAAATTAAGTGAGCTATTGCCCAGAGTCACATGGTGCTGAGCTGAGCTGCCGCCGGAGCCGGGGATCGAACCGTGAACCCTGTGCTCCGAAGTCTGCTGCCCTGGCCGCTGCACCACACCTCTCCACTCCATTGCATTTCAATATCTGATGGGGATGATTTTACACCTGAAAATAAAAATAAAATAATAGTATACCCTTTAGATTCTGGTGGTTTAAAAACATATAATCGAATTGGAAAAAAAAAAAACAAGTTGGAGATGTATTGATGCATGCATTGGAAGATCTTAATGCACATTTTATGCCTGTGGTGTGTGTGGCAGTCGACAGATACACATTTTTCCAAAGAAAACAAGGAATTACTGAACGTGCCGATTAGTATGTTTCTGCCCTTCAGAGTCTTGCCGATACTTGTCGGTTTGAGGCCTTTCATGAGGAGTTGATATGTGGTCAGATTATTATGCATACCAGCAATTCAAACATCCCCAACAAATTCGGGGTTAATGATAAAATACCATTAAAGCATATGGTTGCTCTTGTAAAAAAAAGAGCAAAAGCAGATTTTACAGATCGTTTTGCAAAGGCTGTTATTGATGAAGTTCAGGATATAAATATGTTTAGCAGAGTTACAATTTCTAAGAACAGGAAAAGTACCTCTTTGTAGGAAATCGGGGTTCATGGAGGTGATAACCTTTCTCAAGCAACAACCACAAACCTTGTTAGGGTAAATGTTTGAAAGTGGATTAATGGTAGGGGCAAATGTAGGTCTGCCACTGGCAATAAGGCCACTAACACAGTATAGGGCTCAGAATAGGTCTTAGAAAATTATTCCTATGCTCAACCCTTGGTAACGTGGCTGCGAGCAGGCAGGCTTAACTTCAAAGACAGGTATGTAAAGCATTTAAAACCACCAATTCAGTAAATAATTAAGACACAACACAAAATAAAAATCCAACACAATTTATAAAAATAGGAAATATTTTTATCTTTTAAATGACACCAAAATGAAAAATATCCATTGTAGGGAACCAGAGATATGAATTTTTAAAGATTTGTCACTTTCTAGTGCATAGAAACCAACAGTGCCCCTTTTAGTCAATTTGTTTGCTCTGACAGGGACACATTCACCTTTAGCAATTGTTCTAGAGGATCTCTTACCACTCTTGTGCAGGCCCCTCCAGCAGGCTGGATCCAGTTAGAACTCCTTCCTGAAGTTCTTCTTGCGGGTCCCAAAGTATCTGTTCTGTTCTGTTCTGGAATCTCCAAAGGGCTCCTTGAAAGTGTGAGACTTCAATTCCCACAATCCACTTGAACAAAACCCTTACAAATCCATTGATAGTACTTCAGGCTGGGGATTCTTTGTGGTGATGTCCAGGTGAGCTCTGTTAATGTGTAGCTTGCAGGGAGTCCACTCTTTAGTCCTTTTACAGCAAAGTAATCCACAGGCTGTAGTTGCAGATGGTGCAGAAGGTGCAGTCCTTTGGAAATGCACATCAAACTTCCAGCATGGCCTGTCTTGCTTTCTTAAGTTTCAAGCAGCAGATCTGAGAGGCATCGCCCCTCTCAGATACTTAATCAGTGTTCTCTGGGGTCAAGCAGGAGGGCACTCCTGTCCAATGAGCTGCAGGGTTCCACCCAAAGATCTGACCACTTCCTGCAGAGTGTGGCAAAATGCTAACCCAGAGACCACTATTCTTCCAAAATTCAATATGTCAGAACTTTCAGCAGGGAGAGACGAGCTGGCTAGACACACCCCTAGGATGGCTATTCTCCATAGTCTCTCCCCCTTGCATCTGCTCATTCCTTCCTTAAGCCTAGCATCTGGCTGTAGGTGAACAGTTTAAAGTTGTAAATGCCACTGAGGCCTTCACTTTCCTTTGAAGACCATGGTTTACGACTCCCCTCCCTGCTCTGGCATTCCAATGCCCAGTAACCTCTCCTCCCCGAGAGGCTTCCTAACCCAAGGGGTCATTTATCACCTCTTCAAAGCAGCCAGGCTCACCCACTTATCTCTGACCAATCAGGGCAGAGCAGTACAGGGTTGAATTTTGGCTTACAGACAAAAAAAGTCTTATAACTTCTTGTTTGTACATTTTACAATTCAACAATACCATATTGTTGGATTTATCATTACCATTCTACTGAGTCCTTTAATCCTAGTTTTATGGCTTTTCTTTCTCCAGTTATTAACTAATAACCTTTTCCAATGTTGACCTATGGCATGGGATTTGCAATGGGAAAAGTGACTTGGGCCATTTTTCCAGCACCAGGGCTTATAAAAACATATTTTATAAGTACGCTACATATATCTACAGGACCCCCACCCCAGGAACACCTAGGGGAGACTTTAGGGGTTCTGAATATGTAAAAATATTGCAGATCCTCCCTCCACAGTGCTCCTACCACCAAAGTCGATTTTGGCCAGCACTTTATCACAATGTGGGGAGTGAAATGTGCAATTTCACTTTACCCAGGGCATATTAAACTCATTTTATAAGGGTCCACCTTATAGATACCTGACCCCCCACCCCTGGGACACCTAGGGGAGACCCTGGGGGTACCTAATATACCCAAACATTGTAGGTTAACCATTTTTAAGTGCGCCAAACACAAAAGTTGAGTTTGGGCACAATTTACTTTTTAAAAGCAGTCCTGCCACACAGAGCCACTTTTAAAATGACCTCAGGCTTCAGCAGTGCACACATGCAAGTGCAGAAAGGTCTGCTGGCCTCTAAACTGCCATGCTATATATACTAGGGACTGATAGGTAGTTTCAATCCCCCTGCCCTAATAAGTGTTAGGGCCCTATGGGATAGGTCATGCCAATCACAGGGGTATCCCAAACCTTAGTGTACCCTAGTGTATGTAGGTGTTTTCACTGTATTCTAAGTGTTTTCAGCATAGCACTGGCCCTGGGCAAGCAGAGCCCAGGGTCAGTCAGAGTCAGTTACCACCAGTACCAGTCAGCAAAAGGTTGGGGGGTGCCCAGGACACAGGATGACTTTGCAACAGTAAACCACTATAGTCACTAAATTAACCTGTGCTTAAAGCTCTGGTATCTTGGCACAAAAGCAGTCAGGCTTAACCTTGAGGCAATGTGTTAAGTATTTATGCAGCGCACAAACAGTAATAAAGTGAAAATGCAACACAAGAAAAATCCCACACCAATTTAGAAAAACAGAGTGAATTGTAATAAATAAAAGTATACTAGAATGACAAAATCCAATCCGTAGAACTGGAGATATGAAATTTCAAAGTTTTAGGTAAGTATAGTGCCTAAAAGCATAAAGAGTCACTCGCAGTCATCTGGTCATACTGGACCTGGGGAAAGTCACAAGTTCAGGCCAAACACGATGGAGCGCAGGATGGATACAAGGACCATGCTAATCCCGCTGAAAAAGTTACCTTCTCAAAGTCCGGCACGAAGGGTCCAGTTCGTGGTGGAGGAGGCCCCGAGGAGCAGGGAGAGCATCGTGGATGGTTGTCACTACAGTGTGAAGAGCAGGCATGGCGTCATGGATGGTCGTTGCGGTAATGCGAAGATTTGGTCGGGTGTTGCAGACAGTCGTTGCTGGAGCTTTGCGTTGGCAGTTACCACAGGCTATAGTTGTTGTAGCGCCAAGTGCATATTTTGCATTGCTGTTTGTCACTGGTGGTCGCTGTAGCGTGAAGAGTTGGGTTCACCAGAGAATCGTGTTAGCGGTCGTCACAGGCGGCAGAGTCTCAGCGTGAACTGGCCCGGTCACGAAGAGCTCAGAATTACAGGATTTCTCCTTTCTGTTCAGAGGAGTGCACTCTGATGCCAGCCAAGTGTCTATGTCATGGAAAGGCACCTCCTGGGGAACAGGGACTCACTCTAGCAGAAACTAGCTGGTCGAGGCAGGTCCAGTTGCAGCAGATCAGCTGAGTCACTCTGCTGGTCCTTGGTGTAAGGAGCAGGTTCAGGTTTGCTTCCTTCCTCAGGACACAGGCAGTCCTTCCAGAAGCAGGGCAGTTCTTCTCCTACGCCTTCCACTGATTTGATGGGTGGTTCAAGACGTCTAATATTTATACTTAGTGCCAGCCTTTAAAGTGGGGGGAGGGAGGCTCCCTATACTACCCCCACATCTGCTAGGCTATTCACAGTCATGTGGCCCAGGCAGCAGGCAGCATGCACCAAATAGTTAGGACAAGAAAATGCCAACTTTCTAAAAGTGGATTTTTCAGGATTGTGACTTAAAGTCCGACTTTACCATTCAAGAGGATTTTAAATTACAAGTCATTTGAGTGTAAACATCATTCTCTGCTCTGCTCCCAAACTAAGTTATCACTTATTAAGTGTAATAAGGTAACCCAATGGTATCCTATGGGAGAGATGGGCCTTGCAATAGTGAAAACGGCTATAGGAGTTTTTCACTACTAGGACATGAAAAACTTAAACCCACATGTACTACATTTTAAATACAATGCATTCTGCACTATGAGCCTTTAAGGCCTTCCTGAGGGGTGCCATATGTATAAAAAGGAAGGTTTAGGCCAGGTAAAAGATTTGGCAGGTCGAATTGACAGTTTACAACTGCACTACAGGCTCCAGTGGCAGGACTAAGTCAGGTTTAAAAGGCTACTTTAGTGCACATTGAGTGCTGCAGGCCCACTAGTAGAATTTATTTACTTTACAGGCTCCGGGTACATGTGGTACCACTGTGCTAGGGACTTGCAAGTAAATTAAATGTGCCATTTAGGTGTAAGCCAATTGTAACATGTTGTAGGGAGTGAGCACAGGCACTTTAGCACTGGTTAGCAGTGGTAAAGTGCATGGAGTCCTAAAGCAAACAAAAACTAGTTCAGCAAAATAGGAGGGGTGAAGACAAAAAGTTTGAGGGGCTACCACCCAAGGGTGTCAGGTCTAATGTTCTTCTGAAAAAAATACAGAGGGTAATAACACTAATTAAACAAAACTTGCATCGGTGAAAACACACAGTTCTACTAAGGTTTGAACATGTTATAGGTGTGGTGGTCTTGAGCACTTGGCTTTTTAACAAAAGATGCCCGGCAAAAAACAACGTTCCATATGTGGTATTTGAGGTCATTACACCAGAGTATGTAGAAATAAAAATGACTCTAAAGTCAAATGTATTCAGGGGGAAGAAAACTCAGGATCAGATGAGCAAGAGGTTGCTGATGTTAGATGTGTTTTTTGCATTGAGTATGATGTCTTGGGTATTGATCATATTAAGAGAAAGAAGCCCATATGTGAATTAAGTGTGGGTGCCATAAATGTGAATGTTGTTGCCAATTCTAGGTCACCCTTTAACATATTCAATGAAGATGTGTGGAGGGGATTGTTTGTGAATGAATAGTGGAGCACTTAAAACAGCCTGATGTGAAAGCCAGGGTTTAGACAATTAGAATTTGAATTTAAGGATAGAAAGGCTGAGTGCAAACTATATGTTTCAAAGAAGGGACCTTCAAGTCTTGGTTGGGCAGATCAAAGTGATTTAGGAAATTTTGGACCCTAAAAGTCCAGAACCAGATTTAACTGTGATAGATGATGCTGATGTTTCCCAAAGTATTTTCGGGCAACATTGGGTTACTGAATGATTTTCTTTATAAGATATAAAAATTGCCTGAATCTGATGTATTTTATGAGCTTTTAAACTCTAAATACCTACGTTCTTTAGCGCTAGCGTGCTGGCTCCCTTGCGGTCTCCTGAGAACACCCCTCGGCTCTAGCCAATCACGCCGGGCGGGGGAGGAGTCAGAGGCGGGGAACCGGTACTTATGTCCACTGTAGCGCGGAGCGGCCACTTTAGGAATTGTGCCGCTACCTTGCGGACTGTTATTTTACTGTGTGATATATTTTTTAAAAATTGCCTGAATCTGATGTATTTTATGAGCTTTTAAACTCTAAATACCTACGTTCTTTAGCGCTAGCGTGCTGGCTCCCTTGCGGTCTCCTGAGAACACCCCTCGGCTCTAGCCAATCACGCCGGGCGGGGGAGGAGTCAGAGGCGGGGAACCGGTACTTATGTCCACTGTAGCGCGGGAGCGCAGCGGACGCGCGCAGCGGGCGCGCCGAAAGGCGCGCCAAAGGCAAGCCCGTCTGCGCCCGTCCGCGCCCTGACGGGCCATGGGGCCCTAATTTATCCTCAAACTGTTACGTATACCTCAGAGGAACTTAGGAATCTTCATCAATTGTCGCTCCCACTTGACCCTGCTAGCTGTATGCGTCTAAATTTTCTTGAAATCTTTCAGGCACGCAGATCCTTTCCAGAAATTTCAGAACTTATTTCGTTTACACCTCGGGCATTGAGGACTGCTCAAGTTAAACATACAGAACTCTGCTTATATTATCTAAATACCCGTTCCCTAGTCAAGCATCAGTTGGATGTTTTCCTGCTTTTAACATCTGAAAAACCAGACATTTTATTTGTCACAGAAACATGGCTGAATCCTGATTCTACCCCTGATGTATTGGCTGCACTACCTCACGACTACTATATCCTCCATGTGGATCGACCACTAGGAAAAATGGGTGGTGGAGTAGCTGCGATTATCCACCGAGACCACAAATTCACTGCCATTACCTCCTTAAGTCTCCCTGCAGTGGACAACATGGTCATTAAACTAGAGTCTGGTTCGACTCCGCTTATTTGTGTCTTGGTTTACAGGCCCCGAAGTACATGCCCCTGTTTCCTCTTTTGCTAAGTGAACAAATAGCCAATTTGGCAACTAATTATGCTAAAATACTATTATTAGGTGACCTAAATTATTGGTCTAATGATGTACATGGTGGGCCTCATTCTGCTGAACTGACTGATCTATTAACCAACCTCAACTTTACCCAGCACCTTGTCTCAGCCACTCACATCAAAGGACACACATTGGATCAAGCTTGGACCACAAACATTACAACGTCCGTGCCCATGATTGTACCATGTATATGGTCTGACCATCACCTAATTAAATTTACGGTAATGATTCCCTTGAGTAGCAAGACCCCCAAGGTCGAGGGTGGCATGATCAGGAAATGGAGTGCCCTCAACAAACAGGAATTTCTGGATACATTGGCTAGCGCATCCCCCGCCTTTGACACTAATGTCGATATCTTGGAAGCAAACATTTCAGCATGGCTATTAGAGGCCAGTGACATGCATGCTCCGCTCAGGAAACTAAAATGCGCTCGTCGCCTCAGAAATGGTTCTCTAAGGTGCTAAGAGATCAAAAATTGGCCCTTCGCCAGAAAGAAAGGAAATGGAGATTAAGCTACTCTCCTGATGAGAAACATCATTATTTAGAAGCTCGGAATGAATATAAAAAGCGATTATGGTAGCCAAGGCGGCTCACTTCTCTGCTAGAATTTTAAATTCTGATAATAGATCGAAGGAAATATTTTCCATTGTCAATGAATTATCCAATGCAGCGAGAGTCCTACCTACACCTACACCTACTCAAGAGCTCTGTGACTCTCTGAATACCTATTTTGTGGAGAAAATTTCTAACATTAAAGCTAGTATCCCTAAATTTAGCCCCACTGAGACTACCCCGGTTATAAAAAAGAATCCATTTATCTTGGATCACTTTTCGGCCATCGACACCCAGTCCTTCTTGGACCTGCTGTCTAGAGTCAAATCTGGCTCACCCAGGGACTGTTGTCCACCTCATATTTTAAAAGACATTCTTCCTGGACTGTCGTGTATTATCATGACCTTCTTGAATGAGTCTCTCTCGCAGGGCCGTGTTCCTAAAGCATTCAAGGATGCAATTGTGGTTCCCCTTTTAAAGAAACCGGGAGCAGACCCCCAGATGTTATCAAATTATCGTCCCATCTCTCTGCTCCCCTACTTCGCCAAAGTCCTGGAAGCCCATGTAGCAAAGTGTTTGTCTAATTTTATGGAACACTCTGAATATCTAGACCCCCATCAAGCGGGATTCCGTCCCGCTCACTCTACAGAGACAGTGATTCTAGCTGTACTGGACGACCTGCGAGATAAAGCGGATAGAGGTACTCCTCAGGCCCTGGTGCTTTTAGATCTTTTGGCCGCATTTGACACGGTCGATCATGAAATTCTGATGGATCGTGTCAGGCTGGCCGGCATTCAGGGCCCAGCCTGTAGCTGGATTGGCTCCTTTTAGAGGATCGTACTCAATCGGTTCGCCTGAATTCATTTACCGCTCCCAAGCTATCAACTACTTGTGGGGTCCCACAGGGGTCATCATTATCCCCCCACCTGTTTAATCTATACCTCTCACCCCTGATTCAGTCTTTGAAGGCACGGAAGGTAACTACCTTCAATTATGCCGATGATCTACAGTTAACTTTTACTATAGATAACTCCCCCAATTCAATCTTGGAATTCCAGGCCACTATGCTCCATATTCGCCATTGGATGGACCGGAATCATTTAAAACTCAATCCAGATAAGACTGAGTTGGTCCTGACCGGGAGTAGTAAGATCTTTTGGGGCCCACACTATTGGCCGGCGGAACTTGGATGTCCGCCCGAACCCTCTACCTCCGTCAAGAGTCTAGGTGTTATCATAAACAACGACCTGTCGTTGAGATCCCAAGTTGGTGCTGTGGTCTCAACCTGTTTCTTTCAATTACGCAAAATCAGAAAGATCAGTCGCTTGCTCACCCATGCAGCGTTGGTACAGGTTGTAATAGCCATGGTTTTATCACACTTAGACTATGCCAACTCTATCTATCTGGGTATACCACTTTTTTTAATCAAACGGCTTCAGATGGTCCAGAACCAAGCAGCAAGACTGATCCATCAGCAACCAAGATGGCAATCAGCCAGACCCCTTTTAAAAAATTACACTGGCTCCCCATTTCCCAACGTACGGCCTTTAAGACGGGATGTTTAATCTTTAAGTCTCTTCACAGTCGGAGTCCTAGATTTATTAACTGTCTTTTATCAAGGCATACTCCCTCCCGTAACTTGCGCTCAGCCCACCTTCAGCTACTGACCATCCCCGCCTTCAAGTTAAAACGTCAGGGTGGCTGTAGGTTTGCTTCCTTGGCCCCTAGACTGTGGAATTCTTTTCCACTGGAGGTCCGGTCATGTACTGATCTTTTGAGATTCAGAAAAATGCTTAAGACATGGCTGTTCGGGCAGGCTCATGAATAACTATCCCCATCGGTCCCGGCACATTCTAGAGTAGCGCCATGAAACCTTCTGGTGTACGTGCGCTGTATAAATTCTTGTTAACATAACATAACATAACATTGAGTTGAAAACCACAGCCAAACCCTGTGTACATAAAGTCAGACGTATTCCCTTTTCCATCAGAGAAGAGATTTTGCAAGAGTTGAGAAACTTAGTAAAAGAAATTGCATATTCAAACCTGTTGAGGCTGCAGAGTGGTTGTCTCCTTTAGTGTTGGTACGATGGCCTAATGCAAAAGTGAGATTGTGTGTGGACCTTAGAGAAATAAATAAAAACATACTAGTTGACCAATTTCTTTTACTCAAAAATAATGAAAGGGTTACTGCTACGCAAGATGTACATTGGTTTTCAACACTAGATTTGAAGTCGGCATATCACCAGATATAACTACACGCTAAATGTAAAGGTTAACATTTATAACACCAATCGGATGCTTTGAAGTTGTATGAGTACCTTTCGGCTTAGCTTCAGCATTAGCAATGTTTCAAGAGTCATGATTAATCTGTGAGATGGTATTAACAGGCTGTTTTTTTCAGGATGGTATTCTTGGAATGGGAAAAATCAAAAGTGAGCATCATATAAAATTAAGACTAGTTTTGGAGATTTTAGAAAACAAAGGCCTAACTGTGGAATTTAGCAAACGTAAATATACTAAAGAGGAAGAGACTTATCTCAAACATATCATTAGTAAGAACGGTATTAAGCCCAAGCAAGAGTTAGTGAATGCAATCAAGAAGATTCCAGCACTCAAAGGAAATGATGATGTAAGTGCAGTTTTCGGACTAAGAGAATGTTACTCTTTTCTGAAAAAATATGCCATTTGTCAACTGCTCAAAGACAGGGTGAAGTTTGTTTGGTCTGAAGAGAGTCAGAAAACATTTACAAAATTGAAAGAGGAGAATTTGTGCTGGATCATTTTAAAAATCGTTTGATCCATCCTGAAAAATATTTGTGACAACTGATGTGAGTAAAAAAGGCTTGTGGGCTGAATTATCTCAGTGTATGAAAATAATAATGAATCGGTGGTTGCTTTTGTGTCTCGACCGTTGTCCCCTACTGAGGAAAGCTATTCATTCATTGAAAGAGAGACTCTTGCTTGTGCATGGGTTCTCCATCATTTTGGTCAGTTTGTACCGGGTTATCCTATTGTATTGAGATCTGATCACAAACCATTGACAAAGGTATGTACCTCAATTGGTTTACAAAAATGAATCACCCAGTTTAGCAATGGTTTCTGTGAAACTTCTAGATTTTAATTATGAGGTACTTTATATTGCTGCCATTAGGAACAGAGTAGCAGATTTCCTCAATTATATGACTTTATCATTAAAGGATGATAGTGAACTGTTTCTGGATGAAGGGTATATTGCAGGATTTTTTGATGATGGAACAAACTGTATTGAAGTTAGTGAATGGAAGGAGAAGTTGTCCAAGGATAAAAATATGCAAAACATCTTGAGGTTTGTTAATGAGAGTTGGCCAGAAAAGAGAATTCTTGATAAGGACGTACATGTATTCTAGGAGGTGAAAATTGAGTTAAGTGAAGAAAATATGTTATTAAAATATGGGACGGTTGTAACACTGGAAACTTTAAGAGTAAACTTTTTCTTTCATAATAAGCTTTATTTCAACAATTGCCATAAAAGCAAACACAATAGGTTACAATTATAAAGATCATGCAATAAAACCACTTAAAACACATAACATATACAATATAAAATTGTTAAAATGTTTATAATACCCACAGTTAGAACTAGCAGCATATAGGGGAACATGACATCTAAGTTATAAAATAATTGAAATATTTAAAATACCCACAATTAAAACTAGCAGCATATAGGGGGAACATCACGACGATTTTAAGATGCAAAAATTAATTCCATCTAGCAATTCCTATACTGGTTTTCTACTGTTACACAATCTACATGCTATGTACTGGGTGTCAATGGGGCAGTCTTTTCCTGTCTGTGTCTCCACATGTATATAAGAAACCGGGAGACAGTGAAGACAATTTAGTTGAGCTGTGTCTGCCCTGAATATCCTAGTTGCAAATTTGTAGTCCCTAATGCCCTAATCACGGCATAACGGCAGGATCCATTTCCTCCTATGTGCATGGTACTGCACGCAAAAGTACAGGACATGATCTACAGTTTCCTTAACCTCTGGGTCAAACAGGCAGCTTAGATCCGGTCCAGCATCAACAAGGGTGCGCGGTAAATGATAGAAGTGGCAAGGTCCCAATTCGAAACTTGATTTACAGTGTCTTAGCAGCCGGAGGCTCAATTATGTTCATATACCTTTCCAGAAGATAATTATCTTTAAATTCCAAAAAGGTAGAGGTTAAAGTACCTGCCCCCCCCTACATGCTGGTACAATCTACCATCTACGTGTCTCCAATACTGCTTCTTGAGCGTAGCATTGGAAGTGCCACTGGATGGTTCCAAATGAGCCCACGTTGCCGCACCCGATCTCCTTGAGTGAATTCTTAATATACCCCAACCATGGAATTCTAGTGGCCCCGGGAAGTTTCATAATCTCTTCCAAGCCCAGCCGATAGGGTAATAGAGCTACTGAGGACCAGATCCTCCTCCAGTATATCAAAGATCTAAGTTTTACTTTATGAGTTAGTAAGCAGATGCCAAGATCTAAACGAAGTGGTACGAATGGAGTACTGGGGGGAAAGATTGGTGAGGAGTCAGAGAAAATGATTTTCCGTCACCTCCAAATCGTTGACATTAACATGCTCCCAGAGCTCCCCACCATATGGAGACCCCCCCCCCCAAGGCGTGCAGGTTGTAAATTTGCAATGCAGGTGTCATCGGACGAAAGCTGGATCTCTTCAAGGCTCTCAGAAGGCCACCACTATAACGTTTTAATCTAAGTTTGGACTTGTTATTCAGGGGTGACCAGCCAAATTGCTCATTGAGAGTAAGCCCCAGATATTCAAAGGTGCGGACCCTCTCCAATTGGATACCATTGAGGACCGGGTGCGATCTGGCAGTCTTACAAGGATCTTGCTAGTATTGATCTCCAGCCCTCTCTGTCTGCAAAAGTCTCTGAACTGATCCAGAAGATTTTGGATACCCATTGGGGATCGCGAGACCAGTAACGTGCCATCCGCGAACAGGAGGGCCGGACGTGCCGTCCGCGAACAGGAGGGCCGGGACTTTCCTGTTAGCCAGACGCGGGGCATCATGCTTGCAATGCTCTAGCATGTTCACCAAGTTGTTAATATATAACAAAAACAAAGTGGGGGCTAATACACACCCCTGTCTCCCCCCTCGAGTCACTGGAATGGGATCTGTCAATTCCCCTGCAGGGCCATACCTAACTTGGGCATAGTTATCCAGGTGTAGCCTCCTAAACACACCAATTAGGTATTTCGGGACCCCCATGCTGGTAAGAACTGCCCACAGGCCCTCCCTGGGAACTAAATCAAAAGCCGACCATAGGTCGACAAAAATGACATACAGATGCCCCCCCAAAGTGACATATTTCCAATTGATTAGTTGTAGTTGTAACACTTGATCAATAGTGCCTGTCCCAGCCCTGAAACCTGCTTGGAGTGGTGTCAACACATCTGCTTCCTCAATCCATGTTTGCAATATACTCAACAGAATTCGGCAAAAAGCTTCTGTGAGCTGTCAAGGCTAATAGGGCGATAATATGATGGAGCAGACCTCGTACCCTTCTTATATATTGGGACAATTTCAGCCCCTGCCCGTGTCCGTGGCACGGTAAGCTCTTTCATGATGTTGTTGAATAGAAGTGCAACATAGGGGCACCAGATCTCCTTCTCAGGTTTAAACAGGTCCCCGGGCACCTTATCAAACCCCGGCGATTTCCCTGGTGTAATCTAGTCAATGGCTGCGTCAACTTCTTTCAATGTAATAGGGCTAAGGGCATGGTCAATCTAGAGGGGCGGGCCAACAACAGGGGAAACACTCTATGATTGAGACTCATTTTCCCACTCCCTCATGTGGTCAGGCCTTTAGCAAGTGTCGCTAGAGTCAGTCCCTCATTTGCCCCTCTAGTCAGGCTCAATGTCGGGTCAGCAGTTGACAACAGGGCCCTCTCGTTCTTTCCCCCATCCTGAAATTTGGATTTGTGCCATCAAGGCCATTTAGGTATTTTGAAAATTAACATAGAATCAAAAAAATGTATTGGTGGCCTGGTCTAAATAATGATATTGAAAGGAAAATATGGCAGTGTGTAGAGTGCAACAATTCGGACAAGAATCAGAAAATGTTTCATCCTCCTTTGGCTCCGATTCCTTGTCCCACTATGTCTTAGGAGAGAATGTCCATTCTCCAATTTATATGCAGAAAGAACCTTGATTTCCTTAAAGACAACGGGGGCTAACATCATGCAATAAGCTTTTATTGCTGCCCCAACATGCAGCCTTTTAAAGAATATTACTACATCCTAAAACATTAGAATGCTCGTGAGGGACTATAAGTATCCAGTGCACAAAGTGTGGCTCAATGGTTAGAGCGGCAGACCCTGATGCAGAGATCTGGCCTGGGACCAGGGTTCAATTCCCACCTCGGCGGGTCTTGGGCTCAACTTCCTTGGACCTGATAATTCTCGCCTCGGTGCCTATTCTAATCATGGGTCCCACTCTGCAACTCTGGGCAATAGCTTGCTTAATCTCCACAACGGCCCCACCAGCGCTGGGATGCCTGGCTTCACCTTGGGGGTGCCCAGGAGTGGACATTTCACAGGGAAAAGCCAGGAAGGGTTCCACAGCGGTATGCGTTCAGCGCCAGGAAGCCTCAGGGTAGCAGTGCGCTTTACAAGTACAAATTCATTCAAATTCATCCTCCTCTTTTAGCTGCGATGACACAAGAAACAAACCACTTCGGTGATTTCTGCTGGATCCTATGAACTATTATCTAAAAACAATGGAAAGGAAATCTCACAGTAAATGTAATCCAAACATAACTTCAGAATAATGAAAGAAACTAACTTCTTAAGAGAAATATATTTTCTTTAAACATTTTTATTCAAATGCCTTGAAATACACCTTCTAAGAAAATACTCACCTTCGAAAAATATCTCTCCTCAATGGTGAGGAGGGTGGGCTAATGTTAGCCTCTGTCGTCATTAATAAAATCAAGGTTATCTCTGCATATAAATTGGCAAATCGCCATTTCATTACAAGTCCAGAGTCTACCATATACATGTTTAAAGCAATCTAAAGCTACATTACAAACATGCTCCACTGGTCCCAAATAAAACCTCGCAAAGGTGTTTGCATTTGACCAGTCGGCTGTTTTAAGTATTTCAGGCAGGGATCCACCTGCCCAAAAGACCTTACTAGCCAAAGCCCCTCTTGAGGAATGGGCTCCGAACCTTGAGAGATCTACACCAGGTTCACTTATAATCATGCGTATCCATCTGGCCAATGTGGCTGCTGAATCAGGTTTATACGGTTTCACATAGGATAAGAGAAGTTGATCAACACCATGCGCTCTGAATTCCAGGACCTTACTTTCATACTCCTTCATACATCGTACCACACATAATTTCTCGCAATCATTGAAAAAGAGGTAGAAGACCAAACTTGATATAGTTTTTGTTCTTTTCCAAACGTCAAAGTGAACACCCTCTGCTGGATAAAAACGGTTGGACAACTCAAGCGCTTTCATGGCTGAGACTCTGCTAAAGAAAATTAAGCATAACAAGGTTGCCAGCTTCTTATATATTTATTTAAGAGAGAGGTAAGTGTAGTTTGGACAAGAACTAAAGAGTTTGAAAATTAAATTGACATCCCACAGGGATTCATATTCAGACCCCCCAGGATATTGCGGCATAGATTTGCAAATTTAGCGGCACAAAAATTGAAATTTAGCGGCATTATTGCGGCACTTTATTTTACTCGTAATCATTCCTTTTCAGCCCTGAATCAATAGAACCTGTTTTAGCATAGTATTCCACTTTGAAATAGGCATATTTAAAGTTTCTGCAGCTCTACGGAAGCACAGCTCCAATCTACTAACCTCGTGGGAGCGGGCCGTATTTCTCCCTGGGATGTTCTAGCACCCATGTATGCACCCCTGGTGGGGCACCACTTTCACCACTCCCTGGTTTCAGTCACACAGCTCCCTTCACTCTCTGGTTTAACTCACGCAGCCCATTTCACTCTCTGGTTTAACTCACGCAGCCCATTTCACTCTCTGGTTTCAGTCACGCAGCTCCCTTCACTCTCTGGTTTAACTCATGCAGCCCATTTCACTCTCTGGTTTCAGTCACGCAGCTCCCTTCACTCTCTGGTTTCAGTCACGCAGCACCCTTCACTCTCTGGTTTCAGTCACGCAGCTCCCTTCGCTCCCTGGGTGCAGTCACACAGCCCCCCTTCGCAGGGGCGTAACAATAGTCCCTGCAGTACCCGCGGTGTGGGGGGGCCCCGAGCTCCAGGGGGCCCCCTCAAGCACTGTGCACGGCATGGGAGACTGGTAATAAGGGTCGTTCCTCTAAAAATTATGTGGGAGTCAGCAGCAAAAGTAATATACCGGAAAGATGCTCACCACAGAAAATAGTTCGAGTTTTGGGGGGGATGGGGCAGCTACGTACGTGCCGGGCGGGTGTATGGAGTGATTCGCCTTTGAGGCACAGTCCGGCTTACTGATGTCACGATGGTGGGCGTGGCCATTGTAAGCGTGGCTTCTTATGCTGGTACTGTGGCATTGGCTGATTTGGCCCAGGGCGGGATAAGTACAGCAGAGCGACAGGCAGGGCAAGGAAGGTCAATGTAGAGAGTGGCAAACGCAGGCACAATGATAGAGCAGTCTCCAACCACGTGGTTCAATTATTACGTTTTCCTGTCATTAGGTCATATGTTTTACATCAATCAGACCCTCCAGCATTTCGCGATTCACGAAAAAATCGCGAAATCAGCTGGCAAGCGCGATATTTAACAAACCGGCCGCAAAAAAAGGTCTCCCGGCAGGCATAAAAAAATGATGCCATTTTATTGGCTGTACGCGCCTACGTCACCACGTGAACGGCGCTGTACAGCTGTAATAGCTGCCTGCTTCCTCTATTACAATATTTATGAAAGGCGAGCGAGAAAAGCAAAGTGTCGCTTCTCTGCTCTCCAGCTTGCAGGCTCGACTGCTGTCCTGTAATTGCAGGAAAGAATGTAAACAAGCATTGGCATAGCCAATAGGTCTCGCCTTTGGGACCTTATAAGTATTTAATTATGCAGCACAATATCCTTGGTGCAACATCAACTGTTGCATGGCTAAGCACTTATAATGTCCCAAAGGCGAGACCTATTGGCTATGCCAATGCTTGTTTCAATTAGGGGTTAGGGTGTTAGGCCTCAGGGCAGGGGAGGGGAAATGGGTAGTCAGGGTAGTTTTTAGGACTGAGGGTGGGCAGTTTTTAGGACTGCGTCAGGGCTGGACTGGGTCAGGTTAAGGGACAGGGTTTTAGGTCTCATGGCAGGAGGAGGGGACAGCGTGGGGGTTGGGAGGGGGGTAGGGGTATTTGGACCTCAGGGTGAGCGGGGTGGGAGTTTGTAGCTTAGTGAGGTGGGGAGGGGGGGTCGCACCTTAGCCACGTATACTCCTTTATCATTCATACCTTTACCACGAAATTACATGGTAAAGGAATGCATCGTTAAGACACTGTTGATATTAAGAACGCGTTGTTTAGGCATGCATGGTTATAGAATTCGTGGTTCTGACATACAACCGGCTGAATTATCTGAAAAGGGTGCTCGTGTGGATGATTAATATGGCAGTATTTCTTCTGAGCACGTTCAGCAATGTATCGGTTACAAAAAGTGCTCTCTGCTAAGCGATGCTTGCAGCAGCACTTAAAAAGCACTAAAAATCCAAACTACTGCAACACGGTAGATAGCGCGTGAGCAGATTGGTGGCACTATATTTTATAGAAATCTATTTCTAAACAATGTGAGGAAGAATAATAGAAAATCAAGAGTTCCAAAAACAAATGAGTTTTCCTTTCACCAGCAAGACTAACAGGATGCTCAATACATGTATAAGACCCAGCTGTTGGTCTAGTAAAACTGGAATTTACCACATTTTTTTCTATTTCACATTTCAACCTTTACTGGTTGCATCGCATTCACAATCTGAATGACCTCCAAGCTACTGCTCAGCCATGCGATACCTTAGATCTCAAGATGCAGCCCCTGGGGACAGGGAGGGGGCGGAGGGCTCTGATTCCCTCATTGTTCGTGCTATGCATGCATCTAATCGCCCTAAATCCCATGGCGCTTTGTCCATCTTCTCCCAGGCTAACCCTTTCAAAAGCAGCTTTTCGCGCCCATACCGCGTCATTCATTGTTATCCCACAATTCTTGGGTTCTGGCGCCTCGGGCCCCGCAGCTCCATTCAGAGACTCGTCAGTCTCAAAGAAAGTGGTTTGAAAAGCAGGAGTGTAAGCGAACGTATTTTTACAAGAATGCCGCTTCACGAGCTACTTTTACGAATAAAAATAACATATACGTTTCTACTTAGTCTATTTCTAAACGCATAAAGCTCACTTTCAGCTTCAATTACAAGTGCATTCAGCATTTGTCTTGGTGTGAAACATCAGTAGAACAAAGGGGGAGTTTTCTCACTTTCACGCAGCTGAAGGGAGGTTTAACAAACGTTCCAAACCATCTAAAGTTTTTACTTGGTGAACCCGGAAGCTGTGTGTTTGTTTTTTTAACACTAAGGAGTACAACGCATTTTCCTTTAACAATATATTTTATTTATGCAGAATTATAACGAAGCAATTTATATCATAGTGTTAGTTGGCAGAGGGCGTAAACGGGGAACAAGTAGTAGCAAAGAAAACAAGCATTGGCCGCGGGGCCGTGAAACTGACACGGCCGCGCGGCTGTGAAAGTAATCGCGAGCGTCCAGATGGCGAGGGAAGCCATATGGCGCCTGATCGCGCGTGCACGCTCGCGTGAACGCAAGCTGGTCGCCAGCAAAAGCCACTGTTTGCACTTCCAAAACCCGCTTACTAAAACTCTCGCCAGAGCAGCGCATGCGCTGGCTCAGGCGAGACCTAAAAATGAGGATCCCAGCACGGGGACGGGTGGGCGGGCAGAGAAGGAAAAGGACTCTGTCTTTTCCTTCTTGCCCAGAGCATACAACGACAGTGTCCACTTCTGCTCTGCCGCTTCAGCTGCCCTCCCCCCTTTCTTTCTTCCTCCCTCTTATTCCCTCTGTTTGTCTAGCAGCTCCTCGTCTCTTACTGAAAACCGTGACTCTAAGAAACGGTTCTCACCCTCTCTTTCCTTCTTTCGTTAATTTGTTCCCCTGTGAAATGGATCCAAAAAAGAAAAACACTGGAAATGTCTTTTTCTGACATTTTTCTATTCCAAACTCATGCAGGATAAATAACAAGACACCAAAGTGCCAACAGAACAGTAGAGTGCACTCTCAAGCGGCCCGGCTCTGACCAAGGGGCCATACTGCACGTGCGCACAGAAGTCGCTGCAGGACGTCTCCTTCAGCTTGTCCTGTCACAGCAAATAAACCATCACTCAAAGTGAACATCAATATTGTAGCACAGCTAGACGGTCGTGCCTCCCCCTCCCCCAACTCCCCAGTGACAGTAACAGGTTACAGAAGCTCATGTTACCCCCAAGAAGCCACCTGCCTTGCAAGACCTACCTGCTAGTCTGGGTGCATGTGAAGTTCGGGACAGTGGTGCAGTTGATATGTGCACACCAGACTCATTTACTTAGCGGTGAATATCAGGTCACCTCTGTAAACTAACATATACTATTCAAATCAAAGAAAAACTTTCACAGGGAGTTTAGACACTGCAGAGTCAAATTTTCTTTTTCTGGTAAGGACATGTTTTTCATTGTAGAAAGTAGATAATTGTGTGAGAGTGCTCTTATGTGGACCCCCAAGTTATTTGCTGTTTCTGCAATTTTCTTTGATCATGCCTTGTATTTTCGCTTCAGCCCATCAGTGCTTCTGTTAAACGGACCACTCTTTAACCCATGGGCAAACCACACTGGTAGTATGTGGGATATACTTAACACACGTCATGCCTCATGTGCATGGGGGTATCACTTTTATTCAGATTGTGCACCGAAATTGTTAGTGCGCGTGAGTAAATTACCATGCAGCACTTGTTGCCAATTTTAAAGATGGCTTGGAAGGAAGTGTACAGTTTTCTCTGTCTTCTTTGTTCTGCCATTGTGAATGACGTTCCGGTACAGTCATTTTAATTTTACCAGCCAGGCCAAACACACCGATCCTTGGCTCAAATTGACTGAATTGGACTATCCAAAGGAAGATGAGCTGACGGTTTACCAGATGCGTTTTTCTCACCATTGATGTAAAACATATGACCTAATGACAGGAAAACGTAATAATTGAATCACGTGCCTGCCGGGAGACCTTTTTTGCGGCCGGTTTTTGAAATATCGCGGCCATCGCGCTTGCCAGCTGATTTCGCGATTTTTTCGTGAATCGCGAAATGCTGGAGGGTCTGATTGATGTAAAACATATGACCTAATGACAGGAAAACGTAATAATTGAACCACGTGGGTGGAGACTGCTCTATCATTGTGCCTGCGTTTGCCACTCTCTACATTGACCTTCCTTGCCCTGCCTGTCGCTCTGCTGTACTTATCCCGCCCTGGGCCAAATCAGCGAACGCCACAGTATCAGCATAAGAAGCCATGCTTACAATGGCCACGCCCACCATCGTGACATCAGTAAGCCGGACCGTGCCTCAAAGGTGAATCACTCCATACACCCGCCCGGCACGTACGTAGCTGTCCCATCCCCCCCAAAAGTCGAACTATTTTCTGTGGTGAGCATCTTTCCGGGATTTTACTTTTGCTGCTGACTCCCACATAATTTTTAGAGGAACGACCCTTATTACCAGTCTCCCATGCCGTGCACAGTGCTTGAGGGGGCCCCCTGGAGCTCGGGCCCCCCCCGCACCGTGGGTACTGCAGGGACTATTGTTACGTCCCTGCGAAGGTGGGCTGTGTGACTGCACCCAGGGAGCGAAGGGAGCTGCGTGACTGAAACCAGAGAGTGAAGGGTGCTGCGTGACTGAAACCAGAGAGTGAAGGGAGCTGCGTGACTGAAACCAGAGAGTGAAATGGGCTGCATGAGTTAAACCAGAGAGTGAAGGGAGCTGTGTGACTGAAACCAGGGAGTGGTGAAAGTGGTGCCCCGCCAGGGGTGCATACATGGGTGCTAGAACATCCCAGGGAGAAATACGGCCCGCTCCCACGAGGTTAGTAGATTAGAGCTGTGCTTCCGTAGAGCTGCAGAAATTTTAAATATGCCTATTTCAAAGTGGAATACTATGCTAAAACAGGTTCTATTGATTTAGGGCTGAAAAGGAATGATTACGAGTAAAATAAAGTGCTGCAATAATGCCGCTAAATTTTCATTTTTGTGCCGCTAAATTTCAATTTTTGTGCCGCTAAATTTGCACATCTATGCCGCAATATCCTGGGGGGTCTGATCAATGGTGAGAAAAACGCATCTGGTAAACCGTCAGCTCATCTTCCTTTGGATAGTCCAATTCGGTCAATTTGAGCCAAGGATCGGTGTGTTTGGCCTGGCTGGTAAAATTAAAATGGCTGTGCCGGAACGTCATTCACAATGGCAGAACAAAGAAGACAGAGAAAACTGTATACTTCCTTCCAAGCCATCTTTAAAATTGGCAACAAGTGCTGCATGGTAATTTACTCACGCGCACTAACAATTTCGGTGCACAATCTGAATAAAAGTGATACCCCCATGCACATGAGGCATGACGTGTGTTAAGTATATCCCACATACTACCAGTGTGGTTTGCCCGTGGGTTAAAGAGTGGTCCGTTTAACAGAAGCACTGATGGGCTGAAGCGAAAATACAAGGCATGATCAAAGAAAATTGCAGAAACAGCAAATAATTTGAGGGTCCACATAAGAGCACTCACACAATTATCTACTTTCTACAATGAAAAACATGTCCTTACCAGAAAAAGAAAATTTGACTCTGCAGTGTCTAAACTCCCTGTGAAAGTTTTTCTTTGATTTGAATAGTATATGTTAGTTTACAGAGGTGACCTGATATTCACCGCTAAGTAAATGAGTCTGGTGTGCACATATCAACTGCACCACTGTCCCGACCTTCACATTCACCCAGACTAGCAGGTAGGTCTTGCAAGGCAGGTGGCTTCTTGGGGGTAACATGAGCTTCTGTAACCTGTTACTGTCACTGGGGAATTGGGGGAGGGGGAGGCACGACCGTCTAGCTGTGCTACAATATTGATGTTCACTTTGAGTGATGGTTTATTTGCTGTGACAGGACAAGCTGAAGGAGACGTCCTGCAACGACTTCTGTGCGCACGTGCAGTATGGCCCCTTGGTCAGAGCCGGGCCGCTTGAGAGTGCACTCTACTGTTCTGTCGGCACTTTGGTGTCTTGTTATTTATCCTGCGTGAGTTTGGAATAGAAAAATGTCAGAAAAAGACATTTCCCGTGTTTTTCTTTTTTGGATCCATTTCACAGGGGAACAAATTAACGAAAGAAGGAAAGAGAGGCTGATAACCGTTTCTTAGAGTCACGGTTTTCAGTAAGAGACGAGGAGCTGCTAGACAAACAGAGGGAATAAGAGGGAGGAAGAAAGAAAGGGGGGAGGGCAGCTGAAGCGGCAGAGCAGAAGTGGACACTGTCGTTGTATGCTCTGGGCAAGAAGGAAAAGACAGAGTCCTTTTCCTTCTCTGCCCGCCCGCCCGTCCCCGTGCAGGGATCCTCATTTTTAGGTCTCGGCCTGCACCAGCGCTTGCGCTGCTCTGGCGAGAGTTTTAGTAAGCGGGTTTTGGAAGTGCAAACCCACTGGCTTTCGGCTGGCGACCAGCTTGAGTTCACGATGGCGTGCACGCGCAGCTGCCATCTGTTGTTTCCTATCTCTTCCTCATTTCCTCGTTATGGCTCATTAACTCTCTGGACTCTGATGTTTCAATCGAAACAGCAGCTCACATTACCAACTGAGGGCCCTGGACTACAGTCACATGAAAAACAACAGCGATTAGCATTGAAATGCAAGCTTTTTTTTGGCTAGTTAGAAATATTGCTTCGGTGGGTTGATTTCACCTTATATCGCTATTTGTTTTATATTGGGAGTCACAGCCTAATTACCAGTATTTTTGTCTCTCACTGTTTTTTTTTTAATATTTATTCGCGCAAAGCACAAAGCTATATTTAAGGTTACTTTTTCCGCGTCACTTCTTCACTCTATTTAAACTCCACACCCCCCACTCTTATTGTCTATCTCCTTCTCTCTCTCTCCCTCTCTAATTCTCTCTCTACTTAATTAACTCTCCCCTCTCTATCTTTTTAGCCTTTCATTCTCTCTCGCCCCTTTATCTGTTTCTCTTTCAAACTCCTTCATTCACTCTCTCTCCCCTTCTTTCTCTCTCTCTATCCCGCTCCACTCTTTATTCTATGTACACCCTTTCTCTCTCACCACCCTCTCTAATTGGGCATTATATCTTCACTCTATCTCTCACTCGGCAACACCACAGCATCACTCAGCGCAACCACAGCATCAATCAGAGCCAGCAAGGCATCAATCAGAGCCAGCACAGCATCACTCAGCACCAACACAACATCTCTCAACGCCATCACAGCATCACTCAACGCCATCACAGCATCACTCAACGCCATCACAGCATCACTCAGTGCAACCACAGCATCACTCAGTGCAACCACAGGATCACTCAGTGCAACCACAGGATCACTCAGTGCAACCACAGGATCACTCAGTGCAACCACAGGATCACTCAGTGCAACCACAGCATCACTCAGCACAACCACAGCATTACTCAGCACAACCACAGCATCACTCAGCGCCACCACAGCATCACTCAGCGCCACCACAACATCACTCCGCGCCACCACAGCATCACTCAGCACCACCATAGCTTTACTCAGCGACACCACATCACTCCGGGCCAACACTGCATCACTCAGCACCACCACAGGATGACTCCGCACCACCACAGGATGACTCAGCACCACAACAGCATCGCTCAGCACCACCACAGCATCGCTCAGCACCACCACAGCATCGCTCAGCGCCACCACAGCATCGCTCAGCTCCACCACAGCATCGCTCAGCGCCACCACAGCATCGCTCAGCGCCACCACAGCATCGCTCAGCGCCACCACAGCATCGCTCAGCGCCACCACAGCATCGCTCAGCGCCACCACAGCATCGCTCAGCGCCGCCACAGCATCGCTCAGCGCCGCCACAGCATCGCTCAGCATCGCCACAGCATCGCTCAGCACCGCCACTGCATCGCTCAGCACCGCCACAGCATCGCTCACCGCCACCACAGCATCACTCAGGGCCACCACAGCATCACTCAGCGCTGCCACAGCATCACTCAGCGCCGCCACAGCATCACTCAGCGCCAAGACAATATCACTCAGCACCACGACAGCATCACTCAGCGCCAAGACAATATCACTCAGCACCACCACAGCATCACTCAGTACCACAGCAGCATCACTCAGCACCACAGCAGTATCACTCAGCACCACAGCAGTATCACTCAGCAACACCTGAGTATCATTCAACATCACCTCAGCATCGTCTCCGCATCAGTCACCACCACCACCACTACCACCTCAGCATCACTCAGCACCACCTCAGCCTGCTCTCGGAATCTGGCATCTGTTGATTCTCCCCTAGCGTCTGGCCGCTGCTAGTGTTATAATACAGGTACTAGTTCCCAACCTTCACCCTCCAATTGTTTATGCCCCCTCAAAAAAAGCTTTAACAAACAACCATTGCCAGCATTGCAAGAACAAAAAAAACCTGAGAATTTTTTATTGTAAATACTTTTTTAATATGGTCGTTCAGTTTTACATAATGCCTTCTTGGTCATATATAAAGTAACAAAAATGCTTCTGACACTTTTTTATTATAACTTTTCAGCATGCCGTACAGCAGCCACACTTCTCTACAGCACAGCTTGAAGACATTGTCAAAGTCAATAGCTCTGGCTAAACACTTATAAGGCCCCAAAGGCGAGACCTATTGCCTATGCCAATGCTTGTTTACATTCTTTCCTGCAATTACAGGACAGCAGTCCAGCCTGCAAGCTGGAGAGCAGAGAAGCGACACTTTGCTTTTCTCGCTCGCCTTTCATAAATATTGTAATGGAGGGAGCAGGCAGCTATTACGGCTGTACAGCGCCGTTCACGTGGTGACGTAGGCGCGTACAGCCAATAAAATGGCATCATTTTTTTATGCCTGACGGGAGACCTTTTTTTTTGCGGCCGGTTTGTTAAATATCGCGGCCATCGCGCTTGCCAGCTGATTTCGCGATTTTTTTGTGAATCGCGAAATCGCAAAATGCTGGAGGGTCTGCATAATGTGCTTTAGGGGGTCTTTTTAGTCTCACGCCTTTCATCACCCTTCTTATTAAAGGATTACTACCAATTGCTAGATTATTAACCAGAGCATGGCCAGTAGAAATTGCAGATCTATAACAATTGATCGTTCTCTTAGAAAGATCAGAATCAAAAAGCCTAGCTGGTAATTGGCTACCTGCTGTACAGGGACTTCCACAGGATCCAGAGCCCTTTCTACGCACCACCTACACCATTTTTTCCAAACACCCATGTATTTTATTCTTGTTCCTGGGGCCCATGAGTCGTCCAATACACTTCTAGCTTCTCCTGAAAGGCCTGAATATCTATTTGATACCCTGAAATCCTCCAAACAAGAAGGTTCATCTTCCCCTCTAAGAACAAAGGGTGCTCTTCTCCGTCTGAACCTTGAAGAAGACCCAAGGATAACGGCGTCAGGTGTGGGATATCTACTGCAAGTTCCATCACCAATCCTGGGACCTCCAGAAGGGAGCAAACACAAGGAGATAATGGACGGAGTGCTGAAACTTTTCAGACACTCACCTCCAGTCACAGATCTGGGTTGAATCCATCATCGTTCTTTAGCTCACTCTGCCACCCCAGTTCAGACACAGCTATATGCAAATCAGTCTTGACCCTGTGCCTCATGGGAACAGTCCAGTCCGAACTGCCAAGCCATGTCTTCCCTGGACCGGAAACAAGCATCCTGGGACCGGTTTCGGGCTAACAGCCCTCATCAGCCAGGCTAGCATGAATCCAGTGGCAAAGTGAGCAAGGGACCCACGTCTGGGCATAACCTGCCAACTTAGGGCGAACAAAGCAAACACAAGGAGATAATGGACGGAGTGCTGAAACTTTTCAGACACTCACCCCTAGTCACAGATCTGGGTTGTATCCATCATCGTTCTTTAGTTCACTTTGCCACCTCCAGAAGGGAGCCACCAGAATAATACTGCTGGACTCTAGACTTACTTTCCACAACACACTCTGAATCATGGAGAAGGGGGGAAGGCATATCCTCTGTTCTTGCCCCAGCACTGAATGAAAGCATCCACAGCCGCTGCCTTTGGATCCGGCCTCCAACTGAAATACACTGGTACTTGGAAGGCTAGTCTGCTTGCAAACAAATCTACCTGGACTGGCCCACAAAGTTCTTGTATCAGGGAAAAGACCTCTGGCTGCAATATCCGATCACTGGAATCCCAGAGAAACCTGGAATTCTAGTCCGCCCTTACATTCTGAAGTCCTGGAATGAATTCCGCTCTTAGCACAATCTCGTGTTCCCAACAAAAATACCACATTTGTTTTGCCAAGTCTGACAAGGTTTTGGATCTTGCACCTCCCAATCGATTTATATATGACACTGCTGATAAACTATCAAATCGAATCAGTGTGTTTGAATTTTCCAGCAAATCTTTGAACCTCGTTAGGGCATTCAGCCCAGCCAACATCTCCAGACAATTTATTTGAAGTGGCTGTTCCTCTAGTGACCATCTTCTCCGTTTCCAATTTGCCTATCCGGGCTGCCCAGCCCCGGTTGATTGCGTCTGACTCTAGGACAAAATCTGGGACGTTCCCGAAGATGGCCTTGTCATTCCATGCTACGAGGTTCCTGAGCCACCAAACTAGGTCCTCCTGAACATCCTCTGATGGGGGCATTGATGGGGGCATTGAATCCCTGCACCATAAACCTTTCCTTAAGCCCAACGCTTTCAATCTCTGTAGGCCTCTGTAGTTAAGAGGGCCAAGGCAAATGACCTGAATGGAAGATAATAAAAGTCCCAAAACTCTTGCCAAGTCTCTCAGTAGTATTGAATCTTTGGATAAACCAATCTCACATCCTTCTTTATCTTTGTCACTTTATTGTGTGGAAGAACAAATTGAGATATAATCGAATCTACCTGAAAACCTAGAAACTCTATTTTTTATGTGGGGACCATGACAGAACTCTCCGTATTTATTATAAAGCCCAAGCTTTCTAGAAGCTCTATTGCCCAAGACAGATGTTTTTGAAGCTCCGACTTGTCCTGTGACATAATGAGTATGTCGTCCAGGTATATAATTAGTCGATCCTCCTCTTTCCCTGAGGTAGCTTACTACAGGACGAAGCACTTTGGTAAAACACCATGGGACTGAGAACAGCCCGAAGGGTAGGCAGAGGAACTGATAAAGCACGCCCCTCCAAGCGAAGCCAAGATACTTCTGGCTGTCCTCGTCCATGGATATTGTGAAATAGGCATCCTTGAGGTCCAATTTTACCAGCCAATCCTTGGCCTGCAAAATGTCTCTTAAGAGATGGTTACCCTCCATCTTGAAGTGTCTGTAGTTTAGAAATGTGTTCAATTCCTTTAAGTTTATAACCAGGCGCCAGCCCTTGACTTTCTTTTTTACCAAAAATATGGTACTCGCAAACCCCCCTAATGTTTTCTGTTCTGTTACTTGGGTTATTGCTCCTTTCTCCACCATTTGGGACACCTCCAAGTCTATGAGAGTTATTTTTTCTGCATCTAAAATCAATTCTCTGGGTTTTGTCAGTTGAACTGGGTATTTCCAAAAGTCTATTTTGAAACCCCCAAGGGTTTACAACACCCATGTGTCCTGTGTTATTCTTCTCCAATTCTGAATAAAGAGTTTTAACCTTCCCCCTACCCTTATGAGGGAAGACGTAATACTGCTCACCTTGATATCCTTGGTTTGAGGTACTAGGTCTTCCTCCACGGTTTCTTGAGGTTCTCCCTCTTTCGGAATAGAAGTTTGCGTTTTGGAAGTAGCCCCTGCCGTAGTTAGTAAAACCTCTTTATTCTTGTGGGTAAAACTGGGACCTAGTATGTCAGAGAGTTTATCCTAACACTGTTTTAGACATTTTTCAATACCTTTTCTGGGGTCCTTTCCGAACTTAAACAAAAAGGTTATAAGTTCCGTGTCCAAATTTGGTGTATTGTTCTAAATCTCATCTTGGGGAGAGGAGTTGGCCTAACGGCTAGGACGGTCGACCTCGAACCTGGGGAACTGAGTTCAAGTCTCGGCAATGACGCTGAACATCCTGTGATTCTAGGCAAATCACTTAATCTCCCCGTGCCTAACAAAAATGAATGTGTCCTCATGTAACGCAACTGGTGCTATGTAAAGCGCTCTGATACCCGATACCTTCGGGTCAAGTTCGCGCTATATAAAACTCTGTAAAAAAAAAAAAAATAGGCTCTCTAAGGTATCATGTTTGTCCTGTGGGTCGAATATGAATTCATCCATTTCCATCTCATCACAGTTGATATTCTCCGCCGAGGAGTTGAAACTGTCTTGAGAATCTTTTGCGCCATGAAGGTCACTCCTTCCCATCATGCTGCTATGAGCAACCTTTCTAATAGCCCCGTCAAGGTGGCCTCTTTCTCTTGTGCTGCTAAGAGAACCACTCTCTATTGTAGCGCAGGGGCACCCAGTGCCGTAGGCGTGGTTGAATGCTTTTTCTACATGTTTACTCATTTTGGAAACTTTCCCCCCTCTCTGGGGCTCAGGGGTAGCAGGGGAGTCTCTGTCTGAGAGGGAAAAATAATTCTCCTCTACAGGGGTTCCCCTCTTCCTCTTAGTTAGTGCGGCATCCACCACCTCCCCCACAGAGGTCCTAAGTTCCTCTTCTAGAAACCGTTTATGCTTTCTCCCATGAGCTCAGGAACTCGTGGGGTTGGGGGTTGGTGGTCTCCATAATTGTTGTAGTATTGACCTTAAAATTCCAGCCCTTGGTTTCTTAGATTAATTAGAGAGCCTACTCATGGTTTGTCTGTATAGGGTTATACAGTTGTTTTTGAATTACAGCATTTCAATGATATTTTCCACCAAAGGGTAGAGCACCGTAATAGATTTGGAAAGGAGGGATTGTCAGAGCCTCCGATATTTTCATCGGAGCAACGCAGCCGTTGTAGCTCGAGTGAGGAGCTGTTGCCTAGACTACGTGCTCCGGCAGAGAGAGGACGTCAACATAAAGGAAGGACGTCCTTCCCTTGTTGACGTTCGCTCGTAGTAATGCAATCCAGCAGCGCGTCAAAAGACGCAATGTTGTGTCAGTTGATAATTGTTTCCAGGGAGCGAACTCGTTGGTAGGAAACCCGTGTAAGGAAAAACTCTGGTTTCTCTTTATATTTTAACATTGAGGCTTGTTGTAATCTTTTTAAAAACAGGGAGGAGGACGCATCACCGCTTTAATAAAGGCGATCGCGTCTTCGTTGCTTAATTCATTGCGCCCACCTCGGTGGTCGGCGGTATGTAGCAAACGTCCAGCGTTACTTCTTACACTGACAATTTTAATTTATTCAATAGGTCGGTATGGTAACCAAATTGGTACTTACCTGGCCGGACCATAAATTGGATGGGCATATGATCTCCAGGGCATTGATACCAGCTATAAATACATTTCCAAAGTGCGATAGCAATAACAAAGGAACCAATATTATACTATAGTTTAAAAACCATTATTAAACATCTTAAACATAATATTGTAACATTTTTCTAAGGTTTAGTAGTAAAGGTTGATATACTTCTCTTGTTGAGGAGCAGCTAGTAAAAGAGAGGATGGCTTTGTGCACCGGATACTTATAGTCCCTCACGAGCATTCTAATGTTTTATGATGTATTAATGTTCTTTAAAGGGCTGCCGGTCTTGTAATGAAATTAGTATAGATGAAATGGTACCAGTATATGGTGATAACGATGAGAGTGAGTACATTACTGGGTTAATGGATCACTTTCAAAATCGCAAAAAGTAGAGCTTGTGAGGAAAGCTGATGGTGAAAGTACTGTGCATTTCATGGACAAACTCTTTATGAGAGAAGGATTATTGAAGTGTAATATTTCTGATAATGGGGCTCATTTTTCAAAAAAATTTTGAAGAGAAATTGTATCATTCATAAAACCACCTCTGTGTATAATCCCAAAGGGAATGGTGTGAGGAAATGGGGTGTATTATATGGTGCAGTTGTGAGATCTCACTGTATAATACTCTACCAACCCTTCTAAAACCAGTCAGGTTTCGTTTGTCAAACCTTAGCTCAACCATGGGTAGCTGAGGCTACTAGTAGTCAGGCTTCAATAAACGAACAAGTGTAAAGCAATTAAACAGAACCAAAACAATTGAAGAAGAAAGAAACACGACTTTCAAGAAATATGACACCAATTTATAAAAATAGCTTACATTTTAATGAATTGATGGACACCAAAATAACAAAAAATGATCCACCAGAGGGTTCCAGACATATAGGGGCACATGCATCAAGCTAGGCAATTGCGATTCCTTAATAGCTATTATTAAGGAATTGCTATTAAGGAATCGCAATTGCCTATGCATGTAGAAATCGCTTAATGAATAGCGATTCCTAATCATTCCTTAATTGCTACTCGCAAATTGCGAGTCGCAATTAAGGAATACCTACCCATTCATTCCTATGGGCCAGGAGGCCCATAGGAATGAATGGGAAGATATTCACTATTAGCGATTCGCTATTAAAGAATGGCTAATAGCGGGAGCTATTTCAAGGGTGCCAGGGTGTCAAAAGGACACCCTGTTGTACCCTGAAATCTGCATATGAGTACATCTTGCACACACACATGCCCCAAGGGCATGTGTGTGTGTAAAATGGAAGTATGAAAAATGAACTTTAGTGCATTTTTCAAAGTTTTTGCAAATTACCATGCAGTTTAACTTCATGGTAATTTGCTCCCCCTATTAGCGAAATCGCGAATTTTTTAACTTTGATGCATTGCATTTAAGGAATCTCAATTTGTGATTCCTTAAATGCAATTGAAATTTAAGGAATAGCAATTTTGCGATTCCTTAAATTGCGATTTCTGCATTTGGGATGATGCATCCCAAATGCAGAAATACTGGTCGCAAACGGGCAGATTCTCAGAATCTGCCCGTTTGCAACCAGTATTTCGGTTGATGCATGTGCCAGATAGGGCTTTACAAAGAACAATAAATCAAGACTTTTCACTTACCCACGAACAAGCATTAGCAAATTCAAGAAATTTGACATTAAGGGCCACATGCATCAAACTTAGGAATTGCGATTCCTAAATTGCGATTTTTAAGAAATTGCAATTTAGGAATCGCAATTCCTTATGCATGTAGGAATCGCAAAAAAAATTGCGATTCCTACACATTCCTTATTTGCGACTTGCAAATTGCGAATCGCAAATAAGGAATGGCTTCCCATTCATTCCTATGGGCCTAGAGGCCCATAGGAATCAATGGAAATTGCATGCGCAATTTGCGAGTACCAAATAGGTACTTGCAAATTGCGCATGCAATTTCAAGGGTGCAAGGGTGCCAAAAGGACACCCTGATGCACCCCTGAAAGTGCAATTAAAAAACATGTTGCACACACACATGCCCCAAGGGCATGTGTGTGTGCAACATAGAACTTTGAAAAATGCACTTTTGTGCATTTTTCAAAGTTTTCGCAAATTACCATCAACTTTAAGTTGATGGTAATTTGTGTTTCTTAAAAGCAAAATTGCAAAAAGAAATTCTTGTTGCATTGCATTTAGGGAATCGCAATATGCGATTCCCTAAATGCAATCGCAATTTAAGTAATCGCAAATTTTGCGATTACTTAAATAGCGATTTTTGCATTTGGGATGATGCATCCCAAATGCAAAAATTGCGGTCGCAAAAAACAATGATGCATGTGCCCCTTAGAAACTTTTTCAAGAAAACTCTGGTCAACGTGCAAAGAGTTACTTTGGGTGACCCATTCCGTCTGGGAGCCAGTCAAGGGGACCAGCAAGGTCCGAAGAAACAATTACCTCAACAAGAAAAGCAGTCTTCAGTCCAGTTCCAGAGTCTGTGGTCCATTGCTATTGACTTCCATGGAGTGGTCCTGATGGAAGGTATACAGGATGCTGAAGATGTGCCGTCGACGGGGGCCTTCCTGGGGTCACTCCTCAGTCATAGTCCTGGTGGGGCAACTTTTGCCACAGGAGTTGACTTTCCTTGAAGTCCTCTTGGGACAAGCAAAAGTCCAGTTGCCACTGGACTACTGGTCGCCTGGCACAACAAAGTCAGCGGTTCTCTTTTTTTGGAGATAAGTTTCCTCTTGGGCATGCACACCGCACTCAGACGACTCGACCAGGTCCAGCAGACACGGTGCGACTTTTGAGCGACGAGGAGTGTTGATCCAGTGATATGGGCAACCAACTTGCCCAGGCAGGCTTCTTCAGCTTTTGTGGCCCTGTGCTGCGAACAGGCAGTCAGCCAACTGACTATTGGAGTCTCTGCTTTTGCCTGGCTCGTGGGGCGACTTCTCCACAAGCAGGACAAATCAGGCACAGTCCTTCACTTCACTAGCCCAAGGAGCAGAAGTTGCACTTCAAATTCAGTGCAGCAGCTTCTTTGTAGGTTATAGGGCCAGCAGGGCAGTCCTTCTTCGGTCCTCTTCTCCAGTCCAAGTGAGGTCCGAGTCTGGATTGCCATGGGTACCCCTTTAATGCCCAGAAAGTGCCCTCAGGGTAACTTGCGATCACTAGCCAATGGGATACTAAGTTCCCTCCCGCCTGATGACAACTCTTGTGCAGTGTGGCATCTTGCTATCCACAGTGCTCTACTCTGCCCATTCCCAAGATGGCTAAACACCTCTCTTGGGGGTGTGGAGCTCGTTAGCCCATCCTAGAGAGGTGGCTACATGCCACACGCACATGGGAAAACCGATTTGGCCAGTGTTTCCCCCTTTCTGTCCCCGACTCCAACCGGTCTACCTGGACAAAAGAGCAATCCCTCTCGAGCGTGGTTACCATTTGCCCTTCAAAGGTGGCTTCCCCTTTGAAGCTCGCTTTTTGGGATCCCTGTGTGATTTCCTTTCAGGCAGAAGTAACACCTCCTCCAGCGGCAGACCTCTACTGTTCCTGGGAGCAGTGTCACGTCTCCGCGGCAGAAGGCTGTCTCATGGCCAGGCTCAGCAAACAGCCACTGGAAAACTTTGGCAACAGAGTGGTAACTTTCTAAAAGTTGGACATGGCAACAAGTTACATTAATTTGGACTTGGGCATTGAGTCGGACTTAATGTAACAAATTGTTTGATAACTTGAAGTACTAACTTTGATAGTCCCATTCAGAAGTTACCACAGCTGAGTTGTCAGCGTGTAACTCTGTACTTGCCAACCGGGCTACCCATCCCTTCCACAGTAAAACGACAATGGCAGGTTTATACTGTTAGAACATGTTAAACACGTTCTACTTTTGTCAGATCTGTAACCACTAACCTGATCAATCCGGCCGGCGGGGGCAATGGTGAGAAGACAGTCCAACCACTCCCATTCGTGTTCTACCTGAGGGACAGATGAAACTGCCCAACAAGGAGCGTACCCAGGGGAAAGGGGGAGTGGAGAAAACAATAAAAAAAACAGCCTACGAATACTGGATGGGCCTCTCTTGCTGCGTCTTCTGCATGTGTCTCAATGACCAGCATAGGAAAGGAGCCAACCCTGAATGACGCAACCTGCAGTCGATATAAAGGGAAGAGAGAAGACAGTATTACACTCACAGTCCTCCGACCAATCTCTTCACGCACATTTGCTCCACCACCTCCGGTACTGACTTAATATGCACATATAGGCTGACAGCTGAATTGCAGAGAAAAGATCAGGAGATTAGGAAACATCACTCCTCCTTCACTTCACACTGTCTCGAATTGCATTGAGGTTCCATCTCAATGAACCCTTTGGCAACAGGTTTTTTTCCAGAACATAAGCAATCCAAAGGAACGAAGAGAAACCAAAACAAAGTCAAGCGTTCCAGAGATAAGCTCTCTTTGGTGCTGCTGAAAAGTCAATGATATGCCATAACAAGCATTTGCAATGCAATAGGTCTCGCATTTGCGAGAGTTTAGCTATTGGCATTGTAAATGACAATGCCTTTTATTTATGTTTTGCTAATTTAAACATAAATAAAAGCCATTGCCATTTACAATGCCAATAGCTCAAACTCTTGTAAATGCGAGACCTATTCAAAGAAGAAGCAGCCGCCGTTGTCCCGGCTGCTCGGAAAATTAAAGCACGCATGGCGAGCTGAATGTTGCAGGAAAGGAACGTCGTACCTGCAGTAGGAGAAAGTCATTACAGAAAATAGTGCTTACAGACTAAAAAAGACGAACCATGTAACAACTGAAGTAAAATGGCCAGTCCTCATGGGAGGTTGGTTACAAATGAAGACAAGGCAGTACTAAAGAGGGACTAACGAGCCTATTAATGAATCAGAAGCCAGCATTTACAAAGGACAATGACACAAGCCAATAACAAATATGGGCGGGGAGCCATGTCCAAAATACATGGCGGGGAGCCATGTCGAAAAAACATACTGACACCAGCAAAAAGTGGGGGTAACCATGAAAGCAGATCCTACAAGACTTAACTGTGGTGAAGCCTTGCCTTTATATACATGCAGCTGATGGATGGTGGAAGCTCGGGAAAATCCGTGGGGGCCACAAGTCAACAGAACCATAAAGGGGAGCAGTACACCAGGTCTTTTTGTCGATAATGGAATTTAGTAGCTCAGAGATAAAAGTGAGAAGCTGAAAATGTTGCCAATGCCAGCTGCAGGAGATAAGCGGCAAGACCAGAATTACCCAAAACGTGCTTAGGAGTTGCAAACGTAACACAAGAACTAGAATTACTTGTTGTGGTGCTTGACTTTGATAGTTTTGTGTGTGCATTTTTATCAGGGAGAAGCGGGAATATCCTAAAGGGGTTTCAATACTGCAAGCAGCAATTATAGATGAACACACAACATGGAGCGTAGGCAATTTTGACAAAGTATGGTGTTTCGATTGGGTGTACATCAATTACATTAGACAATTTTAGCAACAGTCGAGGAAGAACGTCTTGATTTCTACAGTCACATAACTAATTATTTTGTTTTCGCAAAATTCTATTCACAGCTTGTGTGAACCTCTGGGGTGGCACTGTTACACTAAAGATGTTCCTTTGACACCCCAGATGGCTGCAGGGTGGTCTGAAAGAGCTGTTGTGAAAGCTACGGGCCAGAACCTCTGAATGGTTTTATGACGCATGGCTGTGATATCACAAAAGGCAGAAAGGCGTGAAGCCACGGCGTTGCACGGACCTGCAACCCTGCCACACCGCAGAGAGGTACAAAGCGTGGGGGATGTGGACTGAGAAATTGGGCTTACAGCGAATTCGAACTTTAAAAAATAAATTGAATTTAAACTCACCGCATCTCAAAGAAAGGCAGCTTCAATGCAACCTGCATGTACACGCGCATCGCCAGTCCCAGTGTTCTCAGTGGTGAACGTTGATTTGAGTGGTCTGCTGTTTGTGAACCATTGCTGAAAATATCATGTTTCCCTTTGCGCCAAAGAGGTCTTAAATGATTGAGGGCCTGTGATTTCCAGACTCTCTTATGAGACTACGTTAGTTTCCTGTGAGGAGACACTGCTTATCACACGAGCGGGCAACGGGCAGGCTGGAGAAGTAGCTGTGTTTGCTTAGTGCAGGGAGAGGGAAACACTGCTCTCTCATGGCATTGTATGCAGCACCATAGCAACCAGGAGGCCTGCCTGGAAGTGCAGCACGCAGGCAGGGAGGCAGGGGCAGGCAGGACGCGCTCAGACTGCAAGTTACGCCAGTCAAACTCCCCTCTCTTGCACAAATGAAGGGTGTCCTGCTGAACGACCCCCAGCGCCCCACAGCCGCGAGAACTGTAGCTTGCTCGAACGTTCCGAGTCCTCATCTGTGTCAGGTTTCCAAATCGTTATCTTTGAGTAAAAGAGGCACAAAAAAAACCTCGATCAGAGATGTACAAAGCGAAGCCTCCTTTATAGAACTTTTTGGAAGTTAATTAATGTACCTTGCCCTGCCTATGGCAAACCGGAACTTTGTGCTTGTTTATAAGAATTTGCTTGGCTGTAACTGGATGTTTTATGCGTGACGTAGCTTAGAATTTAGTTACAAACGAATAGAAAAAAAAACAGAAAGTGAGAGCTGTATGGCTTTTCCTTTGGAGTGGAAGAGCATTCATCTAATACATTCGATTTAAAATTTCTAAAGTAGGACATTGATAAATTCCAGGCATCCAGAAACCAAAGTATCTCTTCGGGCAGCTGAAAAACTGACTGCATGCATTAATAAGCCGAGAAGGAATGATCCCTTACCTGCCGCTTAGTCTCGGAGGCCATGTCTGTGTAGGGAAAGCAAAAGCACGCCATGCGCGCGTTGAGGGAGCCGAGCCGTACGCGTGCACACCTCCTGTCCTCCGTTCGCGTACATCGGCTGTCCCTTGTGCTAACGCTGCCAGCCGTGCGCGTGCACATATCCTGTCCCCCCTCTGACGAAAAACCGACAACAATAGATCTCGCCAAGGCGAGCAGCGCATGCGCTGCGTCGCTAGGCGAGACCTAATAAAAACGATAACCAAGTTGCTATGCAGATACGTGCATATAATAGTATACTTAACTCCAGAGCGCTGCTCTGTCCTTGAGCGTTCTCCCCAGGAGGTCAGCAGCAGAGCGGCTATAACCGCCAGACACCGCGGAGATTGAGAGCGACACCCGAGTGAAAGGATGCCTGGAAACAGCGGCGCTAAGAATGTGCACTCACCCTCTGTTCTGGGCCAGGAGAAGCGTACCAGAGTCCATGACAGAGCCTGCCTTTGTCGAGGTGATCAGCCAGCAACTGTGGAATCCCTAAAACTGTCAAGCAAGGTCTGAGGCACCACTTGGCAGGTGCAGGCAAACAGCCGGCGCGTCGGGAACTTCAAAAGATGCCCAGCAGGGACTAGGGAAGAACACACCCAGCCTGAGGGAACAGCCTGCACAACTGGGAAACTGGGATGGCCCAGCAAAGACCGGGGGTTAGTAAAGTTGCATGGTTTGCGAGGTAGAACTGTCTTCCTTCCTTCCGGGTTAGTTCGACCAGAAGCGCGCACCTAAAGGGGTGAGGCCTTTCTACCCCTGGGAATCAATATGGCCGCCAGAGGGTTTTGCCGGGCTCAGTCATTCTCTGCTTCCAAGCGGGTTTCTGAGACATCGAGTACTGGACTCTGTCAGTATTTGGCAGGACTGAGGTAGGCATTTATTCACGCTCCACACGCTCCCCAGTTAACCTGTTATACACACGGGGTCTCAGTATCACAGAACGGGAATTAACATCCTGTGAGGAGCCCTTACTTCTGTACAGGGTTATAACAACTTTCTCCTCTGCTGCACCATGCCTTAGGACTCGATAGTCCAGCTGTGGGATGACTTATACACATTCAAAAGGGAGTGTGGGCTTTGCCTTTGCTTAAAATGGCAAAGTCAAGTTAGCAGTTTAAAACTGCCCTTCCGGGAATCACAGTTTACCTTGTCCCACTCAGGGTGGCACATCAAGTGCTGCAGTCCCTGAGGGGGCACTCTAATTTACAGACCCTGGGTACTCCTGGTACCATATACTAGGGACTTAGAAGTAAGTGAGCTTAGGCCAACTGGGCAATCAAACATACACGGTCAGGGCACTGGCACTGAGGTTTGATTAGCAGGCCTCAGTGCAATCTCAGAGTCGAAAAACCAGCAGCATCAGTCCAACACTTTGGAGGCAACCATACAAAAGGAGGCATTTCCTTACAAATGGTTTGGTTGAAAGCTTCAATAGAGTGCTCAAGGGCATTACACAATGTGCCAAGAGCAACAGACTGAAGTGGGAAGAGGAAGTTATGAAAATGGTTTGGAAATATAGAATCACACTGTGTGCCATTACAGATCATTGTCTATTTATTTTGATGAGAGGACAATAACCTTTCAGTAGGGATTTGTGCTGGTTACCAAAAGCTAAACAAGTTGAATGGTCACCTGAAAATGTCAGCAAGAAAAGTGCGCGGGCGCAAGACGCGTATGAGGCTTGGTTTAACAAAGAATGAGTACACAAGGACGTGTCATTGGAGGTTGGTGATTGGGTGAAAGTGAAGTATGAGAGGAAAGTATGCAAAGTGTTAAGGCAGCTCTCTAAACCTTTGAAAGTGTACAAGATATTTTGTAATTCAGTGATGGTGATTGACGGGAAAGTGTGGCACATGAGTAGATTGTCTAGGTGAAGAGATGAAATGAGAGAGAGTGATGCTAAAGAAAGGAATTATGATTGGATGGATGGTGAAGAAGTCAATATATCAGATGATAAAGCGGTAAATGCTCCAGATAGTTGTAATGAAAACTGTGCTCAGGATAATGTATTGAGTGGAGAGGAAAGACCTAGTCAATCTGAGTCTGAGCACCAAATTACTTCTGGAAGGAGAGGAAGAGCTATAACCCAACCGAAGAAGGTTAAAGATGATATTTGTATATAGTTCTTGGTTATTTTTTTCCCTTTCTTTTATTCAATTTATCTCCTGTACCAGAGGACGATGTGTTATATTGTCAAAGTGTAGTTAAGTCATTTCAATGTATCCTGGAAACTTAGTGTAGGATGTGTATAGAATTCTTAGAATGTGGCAGTTCAAGGGAAGCTATTCGTGAATAAGGATCCAGATTTGTGTCCTGATCTACGGCTCCAATAAATACAAGACTACATTTTATTATTTGCCAGTTTCCTGGAATTATTCACAACATGGTATCTCCTTTTTACCCTCATGCCGTCCCTCTCCCATCTGCAAGCCCCTCCCTTTGCTGCAGTCCTTCCTTCCTGCCTCCATGTGTGCCCCCCTGTAGGAAAGTGCCCCTTTTTGACATGGTCACCCCCACATTTTGCCTGGTATTTGGTGTGATTTCGACTGGAAGTGCACTGGGTTCCTGCTAACCAGGTCCCCAGTGCCAGATCTCTTTCCTAAAACTGTGCAATTGCTTACCCAATTGGCAATACTTTTAGCACCCCCTGAAGGTCCCTAGTAAATGGTACCCCTGGTACCTAGGGCCTGGGGTACTACAGAGGATCCCTAAGGACTGCAGCATGAATTGTGCCACCCTAAGGGACACCTCACCAAGCTCATGCAAACTGCCACTGCAGGCTGCGCGTCTTGGTGCAGACCAAAAATGAAAATACAACATGGCACACAGCCTGTGTGCCATGACTGCAGACACTGCATGCAGTATAGGTTAGTCACCCCAACAGCAGGCCTTACAGCCCTAAAGCAGGGTGCACCAAACTACATGTGAGGGCATAAGTGCATGGGCAGATATGCCCCTGTGCTGGTCAGTACCATTACTGCCAGTACAAATGATCAGGGAAGCCATTTTAAAAGCATGTGCTGGACACTGGTGAAAACAAGTTCACAAGCTACATGATGGCTTCACTGAAAATAGGGATGTTTGGTATCAAACATCTCGTATTAATAAACCCACATCGATGCCAGTATTGGATTAGACATACGTGCACCCAGAAGGCACCTTAGAGGTGCCCCCTGAAAACCGACCAGCTATGGGTGTACTGACTGACTAGTTTTCGCCAGGCTGCTACCAGAGACAAATTTCTGATCCCCAAGGGTGAGTGTCTTTGCACTCAGGAGGCCAGAAATAAAGCTTGCTCGGGCAGAGGGTGTTTACACCCCCACCCACAGGATGACCTGCAGATTAGCACTCCAAGGTAGGAGAGCTTCAACAAGCCCACCGCCTCTGGTATGCAAATCTGGCTTCCCTCACAGGAGAGGATGCTGCCCCCCTTTGTCCAGAGCCCTTTGGCACGGGACAGACTGGAAAATTAGCAAGTCAGATAGGCATGTACACCCTCAGGATAGTGTCATCCCTAAGGTGGGCTACCTGAAGTGGAGGACACTTTTCAAAGTTAGCGATCTTCGTGATGGCAAACTTAGGAATTCTGAAACAGGGTTATGCCCACTTCCCACAGGAAGTGGTCATTTAGGGGGCGTACTTACCCCAAGGGTAGGTAGCCCATTGGCTACTACCCTACACTCCCTGAGACCCCTAAATTCAGTATTTGCTAGAGCCCCAGGCACCAGAAAAGAAGACCCTACTGACCTACAAAGAAGGACACTGAAGAGCTGTGAAAGCAAACATTGAAGAAGGCGTCAATGACATGGCCCCAGCCCTGCCGGCCTGTCTGCTGTTCCTGTCGAATTGCGCCAAAGTCATCTCGTCCTGCAATCTGTCGTGCCTCCCAAAGCCTGGGAGGACTGCCTGCCTTTAACAAAGACCCAGGGACTCCCGTGGAGCAACAGAGCTGCTCTCCTGCAGGCATCCCAAGAAGAACCACGAGGACTCCATCCCTGCCAAAACCCGACGCCGCCAAGCACCACTGCACCCGAGCCTCCCAATCCGACTCGAAGTGGGCCAACTGCGTGAGCCTGGTTCCCAAGCCCTCAGGAGGCAGAGTTCACTTTGGTTTCACCCCTCATGAACTCTCCGAAGCCGCCTGTAGCCTCTGAGTGCAGGCCCCCTCAACAGTGAGAGCTCCTGGACGAAGAAACCAGACACCTCAAAGACCCTCTGCACCCGGCCACCCTGGCCTGTGGAGAAGAGGACCACCGGTGTACCCATGTCCCCTAGCATCGCAAGACTTGAACCCTCTGGTTGGTTCAGCCCGACTGGCCTCCCGGTCCAAACATGTAGCCTCTTTTCACACAGACCGATGCCCATTGAATGACATTAAAAGACACACAATTGATGGACGGAATGCAGAACAAATCAAAACATTCACCCCCAGTCAAGAGATCTGGGTTAAATCCATCATTCTTTTGCTCACCATGCCACCCCAGTTTAGACCTGGCCATATGCAAATCAGTCTTGACCCTGTGCCTCATGGGAACAGTCCAGCCCGAACTGCCAAGCCAGGTCCTCCCTGGACCGGAAACAAGCATCCTAGGACCGGTTTCGGAGTTTCACCCCTCTTCAGCCAGGATATCTTGATTCCAGTGGCACAGTGAGCCCAGGACCCACGTCTGGGCATACCTGGCGCACTTAGGGCGAGAAAGCAAAAGACACACAATTGATGGACGGAATGCAGAACAAATCAAAACATTCACCCCCAGTCAAGAGATCTGGGTTAAATCCATCATTCTTTTGCTCACCATGCCACCCCAGTTTAGACCTGGCCATATGCAAATCAGTCTTGACCCTGTGCCTCATGGGAACAGTCCAGCCCGAACTGCCAAGCCAGGTCCTCCCTGGACCGGAAACAAGCATCCTAGGACCGGTTTCGGGGTTTCACCCCTCTTCAGCCAGGATATCTTGATTCCAGTGGCACAGTGAGCCCAGGACCCACGTCTGGGCATACCTGGCGCACTTAGGGCGAGAAAGCAAAAGACACACAATTGATGGACAGAATGCAGAACAAATCAAAACATTCACCCCCAGTCAAGAGATCTGGGTTAATTCATCATTCTTTTGCTCACCATGCCACCCCAGTTTAGACCTGGCCATATGCAAATCAGTCTTGACCCTGTGCCTCATGGGAACAGTCCAGCCCGAACTGCCAAGCCAGGTCCTCCCTGGACCGGAAACAAGCATCCTAGGACCGGTTTCGGGGTTTCACCCCTCTTCAGCCAGGATATCTTGATTCCAGTGGCACAGTGAGCCCAGGACCCATGTCTGGGCATACCTGGCGCACTTAGGGCGAGAAAGCAAAAGACACACAATTGATGGACGGAATGCAGAACAAATCAAAACATTCACCCCCAGTCAAGAGATCTGGGTTATATCCATCATTCTTTTGCTCACCATGCCACCCCAGTTTAGACCTGGCCATATGCAAATCAGTCTTGACCCTGTGCCTCATGGGAACAGTCCAGCCCGAACTGCCAAGCCAGGTCCTCCCTGGACCGGAAACAAGCATCCTAGGACCGGTTTCGGGGTTTCACCCCTCTTCAGCCAGGATATCTTGATTCCAGTGGCACAGTGAGCCCAGGACCTACGTCTGGGCATACCTGGCGCACTTAGGGCGAGAAAGCAAAAGACACACAATTGATGGACGGAATGCAGAACAAATCAAAACATTCACCCCCAGTCAAGAGATCTGGGTTAATTCCATCATTCTTTTGCTCACCATGCCACCCCAGTTTAGACCTGGCCATATGCAAATCAGTCTTGACCCTGTGCCTAATGGGAACAGTCCAGCCCGAACTGCCAAGCCAGGTCCTCCCTGGACCGGAAACAAGCATCCTAGGACCGGTTTCGGGGTTTCACCCCTCTTCAGCCAGGATATCTTGATTCCAGTGGCACAGTGAGCACAGGATCCACGTCTGGGCATACCTGGCGCACTTAGGGCGAGAAAGCAAAAGACACACAATTGATGGACGGAATGCAGAACAAATCAAAACATTCACCCCCAGTCAAGAGATCTGGGTTAAATCCATCATTCTTTTGCTCACCATGCCACCCCAGTTTAGACCTGGCCATATGCAAATCAGTCTTGACCCTGTGCCTCATGGGAACAGTCCAGCCCGAACTGCCAAGCCAGGTCCTCCCTGGACCGGAAACAAGCATCCTAGGTCCGGTTTCGGGGTTTCACCCCTCTTCAGCCAGGATATCTTGATTCCAGTGGCACAGTGAGCCCAGGACCCACGTCTGGGCATACCTGGCGCACTTAGGGCGAGAAAGTAAAAGACACACAATTGATGGACGGAATGCAGAACAAATCAAAACATTCACACCCAGTCAAGAGATCTGGGTTAAATCCATCATTATTTTGCTCACCATGCCACCCCAGTTTAGACCTGGCAGTCTTGACCCTGTGCCTCATGGGAACAGTCCACCCCGAACTGCCAAGCCAGGTCCTCCCTGGACCGGAAACAAGCATCCTAGGACCGGTTTCGGGGTTTCACCCCTCTTCAGCCAGGATATCTTGATTCCAGTGGCACAGTGAGCCCAGGACCCACGTCTGGGCATACCTGGCGCACTTAGGACGAGAAAGCAAAAGACACACAATTGATGGACGGAATGCAGAACAAATCAAAACATTCACCCCCAGTCAAGAGATCTGGGTTAAATCCATCATTTTTTTGCTCACCATGCCACCCCAGTTTAGACCTAGCCATATGCAAATCAGTCTTGACCCTGTGCCTCATGGGAACAGTCCAGCCCGAACTGCCAAGCCAGGTCCTCCCTGGACCGGAAACAAGCATCCTAGGACCGGTTTCGGGGTTTCACCCCTCTTCAGCCAGGATATCTTGATTCCAGTGGCACAGTGAGCCCAGGACCCACGTCTGGGCATACCTGGCGCACTTAGGGCGAGAAAGCAAAAGACACACAATTGATGGATGGAATGCAGAACAAATCAAAACATTCACCCCCAGTCAAGAGATCTGGGTTAAATCCATCATTCTTTTGCTCACCATGCCACCCCAGTTTAGACCTGGCCATATGCAAATCAGTCTTGACCCTGTGCCTCATGGGAACAGTCCAGCCCGAACTGCCAAGCCAGGTTCACCCTTGACCGGAAACAAGCATCCTAGGACCGGTTTCGGGGTTTCACCCCTCTTCAGCCAGGATATCTTGATTCCAGTGGCACAGTGAGCCCAGGACCCACGTCTGGGCATACCTGGCGCACTTAGGGCGAGAAAGCAAAAGTCACACAATTGATGGACGGAATGCAGAACAAATCAAAACATTCACCCCCAGTCAAGAGATCTGGGTTAAATCCATCATTCTTTTGCTCACCATGCCACCCCAGTTTAGACCTGGCCATATGCAAATCAGTCTTGACCCTGTGCCTCATGGGAACAGTCCAGCCCGAACTGCCAAGCCAGGTCCTCCCTGGACCGGAAACAAGCATCCTAGGACCGGTTTCGGGGTTTCACCCGTCTTCAGCCAGGATATCTTGATTCCAGTGGCACAGTGAGCCCAGGACCCACGTCTGGGCATACCTGGCGCACTTAGGCGAGAAAGCAAAAGACACACAATTGATGGACGGAATGCAGAACAAATCAAAACATTCACCCCCAGTCAAGAGATCTGGGTTAAATCCATCATTCTTTTGCTCACCATGCCACCCCAGTTTAGACCTGGCCATATGCAAATCAGTCTTGACCCTGTGCCTCATGGGAACAGTCCAGCCCGAACTGCCAAGCCAGGTCCTCCCTGGACCGGAAACAAGCATCCTAGGACCGGTTTCGGGGTTTCACCCTCTTCAGCCAGGATATCTTGATTCCAGTGGCACAGTGAGCCCAGGACCCACGTCTGGGCATACCTGGCGCACTTAGGGCGAGAAAGCAAAAGACACACAATTGATGGACGGAATGCAGAACAAATCAAAACATTCACCCCCAGTCAAGAGATCTGGGTTAAATCCATCATTCTTTTGCTCACCATGCCACCCCAGTTTAGACCTGGCCATATGCAAATCAGTCTTGACCCTGTGCCTCATGGGAACAGTCCAGCCCGAACTGCCAAGCCAGGTCCTCCCTGGACCGGAAACAAGCATCCTAGGACCGGTTTCGGGGTTTCACCCCTCCTCAGCCAGGATATCTTGATTCTGGGCATACCTGGCGCATGGACGGGTATGCCCAGACGTGGGTATCGTGCTCTCCATGCCACTGGAATCAAGCTATCCTGACTGATGAGGGCTGAAAGCCCGAAACCGGTCCTAGGATGCTTGTTTCCAGTCCAGGGAGGACCTGGCCTGGCAGTTCGGGCTGGACTGTTCCCATTGGGCGCAGGGTCAAGACTGATTTGCATATGGCTGGGTCCAAACTGGAATGGCATGGTGAGCAAAAAAACGATGGATTTAGGCCCAGATCTCTGTACTGGGGTGAATGTATGACATTGTTCTGCATTCTGTCCATCAATTGTTCTTTTTGCATTGACTGACATTGGGCACCGATGCTGTATTGCATCACTGCATCCGGCCGACCTAGTGCCGCTGGAGGTAACCTGCTGGTGCAGGCTTGGACCTTGCCCCATACTCACCCTTAAGTCCAGGAGATTGGTCCTGTAAGTCGCTGTACTCTACCTGAATGCCTAACGTCTTTTTCCTCCCATAGGATAACATTGCAGCTTCTGAAAAATCCACAGTAAAAGTATTTCTCTTGCAAAATGTACTTACCCGATTGTATTGATTCTGGTGCCTAAATACATATAAAGATATGTGTTATTTTTATAAATGGGTGTGGATCTCCTTCTTGTGTCGTGTGCATCATTAATTGCCTTTTGTGTGTATTTGCAGATGTCTAACACTTCCTTCTAAAAAGTCTAAGGCTGCTGGACCACACTACCACCTAGAAGAGCACCTTGGGATTGCTAGAGCAAGCCCCAGTCCCCTTATTAGGGAATATCTGGACTCTTTGCACAGTAGATCTCGTTTTGATATACTATATAAAGCGCCAGCTTCCTACACCCCTTCCCTGTGGTCCCTCCTTCCTACTTCAATGTCCTTCCCGCACCTTGCAACCCTTCCATTGCCTAGTCCCTCCTTCCTTCCTTTTGCCCCACTGTCTACAGTCGCTACATCTTGCCTCCCTCCTCTCTCACCCTAGTCCTTCCTCTATATAGACCCTCTTTACTCACTCATTTGCCTTCCTTCTCTCCATCCCTAACTCTTTTTGCAGTCCCTCCTTTTTAGGTCGAGTCTGGGCAGCGCATGCGCTGCTCTGCGAGTCTTGCTGTATTGAGGTTGGGACTTAAAGCTCCGCCCCTGTCCCACCCATCTTTTCAATTGCCTCCTGTTACTGTCCTTTCGAAATTGTTGCTTTTCTTTCCTGAATAGGCTTATTAGTCACTCCTTGGTACCGCATTTGTAACCTCCCATAACGACTGGACTTTTTACTTGTCTTGTTATACGGTCTGCTTTATGTAGTCTGTGAGCACTATTTTCTTCAATGATTTACCCCTATTCCACCCACTACGTCGCAGCACGCCGCCCGCTTTTATTTTAATTGCTAATGGCGGTCCACTTTAAGTATAGCGGCTGCATTTCTTTATTTATTTTAGCAGCGTGGTCCGCTTTAAGTATAGCGGCCGCGCGTATTTATTTATTTATTTTTTGTTTACTAGCACCCATGGGGCGCTTTCACATTACTGGAGGCCGCGCCCCTTTCTTTAGACAAGCCGCGTCTAAAGAAAGGTCTGCGGCCGCTATTAAAGTGAAAGCGCGGCATGGGGCACTTTTACAAAAAAAAAAAAAAATGTGTTTGTCAACTTGACAAACAGATACTTTTTTTTTTGTAAAAGCGCCCATGCTCCGGTTTCACTTTAATGTTGGCCACGCCCCTTTCTTTAGACGCGGCTCGTCTAAAGAAATGGGCGCAGCCTCCATTAATGTGAAAGCGCGGCATGGGGTGCTTTGACACAAAAAATATTTGCAATCCAATAGGTCTTGAGTTTAAGCAATGCCAATAGCTCAAACGCTCGTAAATGCGAGACCTATTGCATCGCAAATGCTTGTTACTACCATGCTTTTCTCCCTCCCCCAGCACTCCCTTCCTTCTCTGAACTCCCTCCATTCATCCCTCCCTGTAATTTTTCCTTCCTGCCTCCATGTCTGCCTACCTCAGTCTCAGCTCCCTCCCTCGTCAGTCCCTCCTTCCTATCATGCCTTCCTCCCTCTTTCCCATCCCTCCTTCCTATCTCAATGTCTGCCTCCCTCTGTCTTTCCCTCCCTGCAGTCCCTCCTTCCTGCCTCCATCAGTCTCTCCTCACTCCCTGCAGTTCCTACTTGCCATCCCCCATTGCCTCCCTCAGTATCTTCTCTCTCTCTCCCTCCCGCAGTCCCTATTTCCTGCCTCCATCAGTCTCTCCTCCCTCCCTTTCTGCCTCCATGTCTACCCCCTCAGTCTCTCCCCCACCAGCAGTCTTTCCCTCCCTGTGGTGCCTCATTCCTGCCTCAATGTCTGCCTTCCTCAGTCTTTTCTCCCTCCCTCCATGTCTGCCTCCCTCAGTCTCTCCACCCTCCCTACAGTTCCTCCTTCCTGTCTCCATGTGTGCCTCTCTCAGTCTCTCCACCCTCTCTACAGTTCCTCCTTCCTGTCTCCATGTCTGCCTCCATCAGTCTTTCCCCCGCTGCAGTCCCTCATTCCTGCTTCCATGTCTACCTCCGTCAGTTTCTCCTCCATCCCAGCAGTCCCTCTATCCTGCGTCTGTCAGTCGTTCTTTCTTTCCTGCATGCAGTACCTTCTTGCTGCCTCCCTCAGTCTCTCCTCCATCCCTCAGTCCCCCCTTGCTTCCACCATCAGTCTCTCCTCCCTCCCTCCCATCCACCCACAGTCTCTTCTTCTGGGTCCCTCAGTCTCTCTGCTCCCTCCCTCCTTCCTGCCTCCCTCGGTCTCTTCTCCCTCCCTGCAAGTCCCTCCTTCTTGCTGTCTCTCCTTCCTCTCTCCCTGCAGTCCCTCCTTCCTCCCTCATTCCCTCCCCGCAGTCCCTCCTTCCTGCCATCAGTCCCTCCTCCCATGGAGTCCCTCCTCCATTAGTCCCTCCTTCCTCTCTGCAGTCCCTCCTTCCTGCCATCAGTCCCTCCTCCTGCAGTCTCTCCTCCCTGTCTACCTCAATCTCTCCTTCCTCTCTGCAGTTCCTCCTTCCTGCCATCATTCCCTTCCTGAAGTTCCTCCTACCTCACTCTGTCTCTCCTCCCTCACTCCCTCCTTCCTGCCATCAGTCCCTCCTCCCTGAAGTTCCTCCTTCCTGTCTGCAGTTCCTCCTTCCTGCCATCAGTCCCTCCTGCCTCCCTGCAGTCCCTCCTCCGTCCCTCAGTCCCTCCTTCCTCCCTGCAGTCCCTCCTTCCTCTCTGCAGTCCCTCCTTCCTGCCATCACTCCCTCCTCCCTGAAGTTCCTCCTCCCTCAGTCCCCACTCCCTCCTAACTGCCTCCCTCAGTCCCTCCTTCCTCTCTGAAGTCCCTCCTTCCTGCCATCAGTCCGTCCTCTCTCCCTGAAGTTCCTCACTCTAGCAGTCCCTCCTTCCTCCCTGCAGTTCCTCCTTCCTGCCATCAGTCCTTTCTCCCTCCCTGCAGTCCCTCCTCCTTCCTCAGTCTCTCCTCCCGTAGTCTGTCCCTCCTCCCTCCCTCAGTCCCTCCTTCCTGCCTCCCTCAGGCTCTCCTCCCTCGCTCAGTCCCTCCTCCCTCACTCCATCAGTCCCTCCTTCCTCTCTGCAGTCCCTCCTTCCATCACTGCCTCCTCCCTCCCTGAAGTTTCTCCTCCCTCAATGCCCCCTCCCTCCCTCAGTCCCTCCTCCCTGCCTCCCTTAGTCCCTCCTTCTTCTCTGAAGTCCCCCTTTCCTGCCATCAGTCCCTCCTCTCTCCCTGAAGTTCCTCCTCCCTCAGTCCCTCCTTCCTGCCTCCCTCAGTCTCTCCCCTCACTCTGTCTCTCCTCCCTCGCGCTATCAGTCCCTCCTTCCTCCCTGCAGTCCCTCCTTCCATCACTGCCTCCTCCCTCCCTGAAGTTTCTCCTCCCTCAGTCCCTCCTCCCTGCCTCCCTTAGTCCCTCCTCCCTGCCTCCCTTAGTCCCTCCTCTCTCCCTGAAGATCCTCCTCCCTCAGTCCCTCCTTCCTCAGTCTCTCCCCTCACTCTGTCTCTCCTCCCTCGCTCTATCAGTCCCTCCTTCCTCCCTCAGGCTCTCCTCACTCCCTCCTCCCTCTGTCTCTCCTCACTCCCTCAGTCCCTCCTCCCTCACTCCATCAGTCCCTCCTCCCTCAGTCTCTCCTCACTCCCTCCTCCCTCACTCCATCAGTCCCTCCTCCCTCACTCCATCAGTCCCTCCTCCGTCCCAGCCATCCTCGCCCCTCCCCTGACACACAAAGCCCGGCTGCGCCCAGCCCCGGTGACAGGCTGAGGAGCTGCAGCGGGCCCGTGCGGCACGGGAGGGGTGGCCCCCGCCGGTTTCCATGGTGACCCGGAGGTGCTTGGAGGCGCCCCCTGCTCCAGCGGGGCGCAGCTGACTGCCCCCACCCCACTGAGACCCCCTCCACAGGTCACCCCATCAATAAAAGACTTCCGCCCGCGGGCTGCAGCGCCATTTCCGGGTTCTCCGCCCGAGCGCCGCTCCCGCCCCCTCTGCGGCTTCATTCTGCTGATTCGTCCATTCTAACACCCCCCCCCCCCTCCTTGTTCTTGGGGGTGGCACTTCCGGCCCCCGGTGCGGCTCTTCCGGGGCCGCAGAGCAGAGGCCCGGCCGCTGTTGCAGGTGCACAGTGGGCCCAGTCACCCCCTCCCACCAGCGGCCCCTCCCACGGGCACCCCCGCCTGGGTGAGACTCCCTCCTCTCAGGACGCACCCCCCTCCGCCCGTGGAGCAGAGGATGCAGGCGCCATGACGTGGGTGGCAGAACGATACCCCCTGCACCTGCAGGTCTGGGGCAACCACTACCAGGAGCTGGAGGCCGAGCTGCTAAAGAACCAGGTGAGGGGGGCTATGCTGCTGAAGAACCAGGTGAGGGGGCACAGAGGGGGCTATGCTGCTGAAGAACCAGGTGAGATGGGCTGGGGGGCACAGAGGGGGCTGGGGCAATGCTGCTGAAGAACCAGGTGATGGGGCACAGACGGGGCTGGGGGGCAATGCTGCTGAAGAACCAGGTGAGGGGGCACAGAGGGGGCTGGGGGGCAATGCTGCTGAAGAATCAGGTGAGGGGCACAGAGGGGTCTGGGGGGCAATGCTGCTGAAGAGCTAGGTGAGGGGGGCTGGGGAGGGGGCAGTGCTGCTGAGGAACCAGGTGAGATGGGCTGGGGGGCACAGAGGGGGCTGGAGGGGCAATGCTGCTGAAGAGCCATCTAAGGGGCCTGGGAGCCAATGCTGCTGAAGAACCAGGTGAGAGGAGGGGACACAGAAGGGGCTGGGGGCTGGCACAATGAGCAGGCCTGGCATACTGGACACTTGCTGAGGAACGAGGTGGGGGGCATGGGGGAGTGCTGCTGTGGAACCGGTTAAGGGCTGGGTGTTGGTACAAAGGAGGCTTGGGCACTGCTGCTGAACACCCAGGTGAGGCTGGGGGGGGGGCTGGCTAAGTTGGTACTGAGGGAGCTGGCATAATGGGCAGTGCTGCTGAAGGTCTAGGATGAGGCTTGTGTGTGGCAGACTTGGTACAGAGGGAGATGGCACACTAGGCAGACTTGACGGACTGGGTAGAGGTTGACGTGCCGAGCAGACCTGGCATACTGGGCAGTGCTGCCAAAGAACCAAGTGAGCCCCAGGCGAAGCTGGGGGTCTGGCAGACTGAGCAATGCTGCTGAAGAACCTGGCGAGGCTTCCACAGTGAGTACAGAGAGACCTGGGTGCGGGCACACTGAGCAGGCCTGGCATACTGGGCACTGTTGCTGAGGAACCAGGCGTGTGCTACTGAGGAACGAGGTGTTGGGGATCGGCGGGGGAGGGGAGTGCTGCTGTGGAACCAGGTAAGGGCTGGTGGGGGTCGGCACAAAAGAGGCTGGCACATCTGCTGAACAACCAGGTGAGGCTGGGGGAGGCACTGCTGCTGAGGAACTAGGCAAGGCTGTGGGGGCTGGCAGAGTTGCTACAGAGGGAGCTGGCACACTGGGCAGTGATGCTGATGAACTAGGATGAGGCTGGGGGTGTGGCAGAGTGGGTACAGAGCGAGATGGCAGGCATGACAGAATGGGTAGAGGCTGGCGCACCGAGCAGACCTGGCATACTGGGCAGTGCTGCTAAAGAACCAAGTGAGACCCAGGCAAAGCTGGGGGACTGGCAGACTGGGCAGTGTTGCTGAAGAACCCGGTGAGACTTGCACAGTCGGTACAGAGAGACCAGGGTGCTGGCACACTGGGCAGTGTTTCTGAACAACCTGGTGAGGATGGGGGAGCTGGCAAAGTGGACACAGTGGGCAGGCCTGGCGTGTGAGGCCCGGCCGAACCCGGGATACTCCCAAACTGGTTAGGGACTGGTGTACTGGGCAGACCTGGCATACTGGGCAATGCTCTGCAAGATCCAGGGGGGCCTGGGCAGAGCGGAGGACCTGGCAGACTTGTCGGGAGCTGGCGTTCTGGGTCCAGCTGGAAACTGGGCAGATACGAAGCTGGGGACTAGGCAGAGGCTGGCAGACATTGCATACCAGACAGTGCTGCTGAAGAACAAGGTGAGTGCCTGGCAGAACTAGGGAGCTGGCAGACGTGGCACAGAGGGGGGCTAGATACTGGTCAGATGCTAGGAGAACTAGCAGACAGGGCAGGAGCTAGCAGATTGGACAGAGCTGGGGCCAGGGCAGTCCTGGCATTCTGGGCAGTGCTCCTGAAGAGCTAGGTCAGACGTAGGTGGGGCTGTGAGGGATGGGAATCTGTGCACAGAGGGATCTGTGGCTGGCAGACTGGTCAGGGTCTGGCGTACTGGGCAAAGGAAAACCTGGGTTCCAGTCAGACTGGCAGACCTTGCAGAGCTAAACACTTGCCAGACCGGGCATACTGGGTATTGCTTCCAGAAGAATTAGGTGAGATCCAGTTGAAACTGGTGGTGGGCAGATGTTGACTGACTGGGTGGTGGCTGGCAGAATGGGCAGAGACAGCTGTAGGCTGGGTAGAGGATCGAGACTGAGCAAAGCTAAGATTAAGCAGAGATGGAGTCTGGCAGGGTGGAGGCAGACACTGAGCTTGGGCTGGCAGAGGTGGAAGAGTGGGCGTAGGTTGGCAGACTGGCTACAGACAGCAATTGGGACTGTGCAGAGTATGAAGACTGGGCAGGGGCTCCATCTGCATCTCAACAGCACTGCTCAGTATCCAAGGTCTGCCTTTTTCCAGCCTCCCCCAGGCTGCAGACTGGGGGGAGCTGGAAACTGGGCGTACCTGTCATACTGGGAAGTGCTGGGGGAGCTGCAAACTGGGCAGGCCTGGCATACTGGACAGTGCTGTTGAAGAACCAGGTGAGGTCAAGACGGAACTGGTGGTGAGCAGAAGTTGGCAGACTATACAGAGCCGGAGGTTGGATAGCGACTGAAGACTGCACAGAACTGGAGACGGCAAGAGCTGACAGAATGGGTAAAGTTTGGTAGACTGGGGCTGGCTGACCGGAGGCATTGGTGGCGGCTGGACAGGGGCTGGCAGACTAGACAGAGCTGGGAACTGGGCAGGCCTCGTACACTGGGAAAATCTACTAAAGAACTAGGTGAGGCCCAAACAGTGCTGGTGGTTGGCAGACTGGGCAGAGACAAATCTGGAGACCAGGTGGAGGCTGGAGACTGTTTCGAGCTAGGGTACGGGGCAGTAGTAGCCAGACTTAATACAGAGGGAGCTGGAGCCTGGGCAGAGGTGGAGACTGGTAGGAGTCTGGCAGTCTGGAGGCGTAGACTGAGCTGGGACTGGCTAACTGGAGGCACAGGTGAAGACTGGGCAGGAGATGAAAGAGTTGGTACAGACGGAGCTAGGGCCTGGGCAGCAGAGCAGGGGGACTGGGGTTTCCGACTGGGCAGAGCTGGAAACTCTACATACCCGGCATACTGGGCACGGCTGCTGAACTAAATGAGGCCCAGACAGAGCTGGGACTAGGCAGAGGTTGGCAGACCGGGTGGAGATACAGGTGGGCTCTGGACAGAGGCTGTCCAACTGGAAGCAGAGGCTGGGCCTATCCTGATAGACCGGGGACTGGGCAGGGACAGAGGTGGACATTAGGCAGAAGTTGGCAGTCTTGACAGGGGCTGAAGACTGGTTAGAATCTGTCAATCTGGGCAGAGCCTGGCACAATGAACTTGGCAGACGCAGGCTAGAGGCTAGGCTGTATCCTGGACCAAGTCTGACGACTGGAGGCAGAGACTGAGCCCGGCAGATATCGGTGTACTTGTAGAGCTTGGACCAGACTGAGGCTGGCAGACTGAGCTGGGCTTTGGACAGAGCAGAGGTTAGCAGACTAGGCAGAGACCGAGCTGGAGACTGTGTAGAGCGGGGTTGAGCAGAGGCTAGCACTCTGGGCAGAACCATTCAGAGTGGACAGAGGGGTGAGTGATTGTAACCAGGCAGAGCTGGAGACTGTGCAGCGACTGGCAGACTGAGTTCACAGATGGAGGACGGGACTGGGCAGAGCCAGGCAAACGGAACATAGATGGAAACTAGGCAGATACTGGCACTGTAGGCAGCGGGTGGCAAACTAGGCAGATCTGAAGCTGGGCTGAGTGTGACCCACTGGGAAGAGACACCTCGTGAATGGGCAGAGCCAGACAGCCTTTGCAGACCTGGATACTGATCAAAGTCTAGCAGAGTGGATGGGCTTGAGAGCAACATCTACCATCAAAAAATATCCCTAGCTTGGACTTGAGGGTTATTACTGTCAATAAAAGCACTCTTTATGGCCAGAGTTACCATGCAGTAGATTTGGTGCAGACTAAAGTGGTGCCAACTTGACAGGCATTGGCCCAGAGATGGGTCATGTTTGCATTTTCACACACAACCTTTGGACTGTTGAGGCTGGAAGCAACATTGGTTTAATTCCATGTGGGGTAGCTCTGCTGTGTAAAGGGTTGCTGGGGTGTCTCGAGATCTGTTGATCTATATAAGCTCTATGAATTGAGCCAGCGAAACTACTCTCAAAAGGAGGCTGCACTCAAAGGCTTGTGAGAGTCGCACTCATGCATAGACACTAAGCCTGTACCAAGGACGTGCTTGCCTTTGAGGCCTAGCCTTGCACACATGCACCAGATCTGTGCTTGTATGTTGGAGATGGGTGCACATACACATAAAGCCTGGAACGACCTTCCATAACACATCAGAGCCTTCTCTCTACTTGACTTTTGTAAGAAGCTGACCAGGCTTTTCAAGTAAGCCCCCAGGACTGCCCTTTGTTCACATGAGGAACGGTGAACTGCAGGTCGTAAGTTGAGCCCAGAGATGGTTGGAGATATATGGGATCAAGAGGTTTTAGATCATAGAAAATCCTGTTTAAACTGGACACGTTTAACAGGGAGCTAATGTAGAAGCGGGGTGCATTTGAGATACGGTCAAATTTGCACAACTTGAAAACCAGCCACACATCAAGGTTCTGGGTGAGCTTCAATTTGGGCAGTAGATATCCGGGAATACTATTGTAGTAGTCTAACTGGGATAAAACCAGAGTTGGTACCACACTCAAATGTTCGTTTGCTTGAATGAAATGTAAGACCTTCCTAAGCATGTGGAGCATCTAGAAACATAATGCAGCGACACAGTTAGTTTGTGCAGAAATAGAATAATCTGAATTGAGGGGGATTCTCAACACCTTAGCTTTGTGAGCTGCAGTTGGAGGGGTCCACAGGTATATTTGCAACAATGTGTTGTACCATCAGGCGTAGGCTTCTCCAAAGAGATGGAGCTCAGTTTTACCAGCGTTGAGTTCATTTAATATATTGGAGCTCATCCACTGTGCGTAAGTCCGTCCTTCACTCTCGTAGTTGAGATAGGGGTCAACTGATGATTATCTGAGTGGCATCTGCAAACGAAACTGCCTTAAGCTCAAATGATCTGGGAAAACTTATACAGTGGGCGGATTTGAATATAGAAATTTAACAGAGATAGGGAGGATACCTGGAGGATCTTGCGATTGTTTCATGTGCACCATTGTACTGTATTACTGTGACCACATATATGCAGTTGTTTGTTAAAGTGCAGGTAATGCTGCATTCTATAGAGTGGTGATTGGGCAGCTGTGTCATTTATTGCAGTTTACAAAATATTTATTCACCTTCATGATTACTGTCAAACATTTTACATGTGGCTAACACCTACTGTAGTAAATTAGCTTCCTTTTTATGTATATTTTCTTAATACATTTCATAATAAAGTTAATAAAAGATCTAATTTAAAAAGCGTTTACCTGCCTACCACATTTAATCTCCTGACTGCTGTAAACTTTGCTGAAACTTGCCGAGATCCCATATTGCTCCACCAGTCTCCTATTATTCTATTTTAGAATAATTCCCCAAATATAGAACTTACTCCTGAAATCCACTGGCGGGATCAAAGAATTAATCCAGCCCTGAGGACCTTTGTCAGGAGAGCGAGGGGATATGAGGACGACCCGTGAGTCAAGTGACAGGAGCAGCGGGATGCCGTGTTCAGTCGCACTCTAGTGCCGTGCCCCGGCCGCCCTTTCTGACCCAGGCTGAACCATCCGTACTCTTCAGTTCAGCCCAGCTTTCTAATCTGGCAGAAAAAAAGGAGGTAGAGCACATGCAGAAGAAACTCTATGCCGAGCTCCTGGGACCACACTTATGTTATGTTAATAGGTTTTGTAGAGCGATTGAATACCAATATGGTGTCTTGGCACTAGCTAAGTGACAAATCGGAGTGAGGGCTACAACCGAGAAATAAATTGGTAAAAAAAATCCAGATTAAAGCACCTTCCTGAAGGCCAAAAGATTGGGCAAGGACTTAATGGATAGAGCCCCCAGAATGAAACCACGATCGCCCCATTTCACTTGTCTAAAGTGAGGAACCAACAAGAGCTTAGATGAGGCGGAACGTAGAGACCTAGATGGGAGGTAGAAGGAAAACGCAGAATTCAGAAACGCAGGACCCTGACCGTGCAAGGCTTTGTATACTATACAAAGTGATTTGAAGATGATTCTCGCTCTGACAGGAAGCCAATGAAGCTGTTGGATAGCCAGGGAGACAGAATGATATTTAGGAAGTTTACAGAGGACCCTGGCGGCTGCATTCTGCATGGTCTGTAACTTATTGAGAACATGTTGGTGCGCATTTAAGTATTTATTTATTTATTAAAGAGTTTTATATAGCGCTGGCCAGACCCGAGGGTATCGGAGCGCTTTGCAACATTCGTAACAAGGAAATCACACAATAAAGCAGTAGTAAACCGAATGGCTCATGGCGCTTCGGAGATCTCAGCGCGCTGTGCAGCATTAAGGCAAGGAAGTCATATAGAATTCTAGTAGTGTGCACGTTGACTCAAGCCGAACCTCCTTCAGGGAGGGAGGGATAGAGGGAGGGGTCGGGTAGGTGGAGGAGGTAGAAGTCTTAATGTCAAAGTATCGGTATGCTGCAGTGTGCAAGCTTGTGTGCTTCGGCGGCAGCTATCGATTCGGGAGAGAACGATTGAGGAAGAGGTCTTTGAGCTGCCTTTTAAATTTTGAAAAGGATGGGGTAGTCCTGATATGGACTGGGATGGAATTCCAGATTTTGGGCCCACTTCCAGAGAAGGAACGGGCTGCGTTTTTTTGTTTGCGAGTTTTCGGCGGGATGAGGAGAAGCGTATTGGAACTCCTGAGGCTCCTTGTCTGACCGGCCTTCTTAAGTTTGGAGGCAAGGTAGGCGGGTTTCCCTGTGTGCAGGGCTTTGTGCGTGAGGCAGGCAGTTCTGAAGTTGGCACGCATTTCGACTGGGAGCCATTTTAGCTCTCTGAGTGCGGGTGAGATGTGATCATATTTCTTTACTCCTGTGACCATTCTGGCTGCTGCATTGAGTTGTTCTGAGGGGAGCTAAGTGGGATTTAGCTGTACCTGTGAGGGCTGCATTCCCGTAGTCGAGTCTGGACAGCACCAGGGATTGAGTAGCTTGTTTGAGGTCCTTGGGCGGGATGAAGGGTTTTATTTTGTTGAGTAACTTCAGGTTGAGGAAGGCGCTCTTTGCAGTGTTCTTGATGTGCTTGGCCATGTCTAGTTTAGGGTCGAGGGGGATTCCCAGCGATTTTACGGAGTCAGCCAGGGTGAGATTGCCGTTGAGAGCATCAATAGCTTTTAGCCATTCTACGATTTGGGGGTTCTCCTCTTTGTTAGAAATGAGGAGGAATTCCGTTTTGTCTTGGTTGAGATTCAGGTGATTTAGTGATAGCCAGTGTTGTACTTCTCTAAGAGTGTCGTTGAGTCTTTGAATGTCATCGATGGAGGGGGTTTCGAGATAGATCTGGGTGTCGTCTGCATATAGGTGGAAGGGGATGTTGGTTTTTTTGAGTATGGTGGTGAGGGGTTCCATGTAGATGGTGAAAAGTTGCGGGGAAAGAACTGACCCTTGGGGGACACCCCTGCTGACGGGGTGTGGGTCTGGCGAGAAGTTTTTGATTTTTATTCTTTGGGTGCGGTTCTGGAGAAAGGAGGAGAACCAATGTAGGACCACCTCTTCTGCACCTAGCCTTTCTTGAAGTACTTTGACGAGTAGCTTGTGGTCAACCGTGTCGAAGGCTGCCGATAAGTCCAGAAGTATGAGTAAGCAGCATTGGTCCGTATCGAGTGACTTGTGGATATCGTCTATGACATTAAGGATCGCTGTCTCTGTACTGCAGCCTTTTCGGAAACCCGATTGGTGGGGGTCCAGGAGGTTGATGCTGTCCATGTGTTGAGTCAGTTGTAGGAGAACACACCTTTCCAGGATTTTAGATAGGAGAGGAAGATTGGAGACGGGTCTGAAGTTATTCAGATCGTTAGTGTCCAAGCCTGGGTTTTTCAGAAGTGGCGTGACTTGGCCGACTTTGAGGCAATCCGGTATGGTTCCGGTTCTCAGGGAGCTGTTTATGATCTTGCTCCAGAGCGGGGCTAGGGAGAGTTTGAGTCTTTTGGCCAGTTGGGCAGGTATAGGATCAAGGACGTGTGATGAGGGTTTGAAGGTGGAGATCAGTTTAACTATCTCCGCTTCAGGGATGGGGTTGAAGGCTTTCCAGAGTTTTGGTGGGTGTTTGGGTGGGATATCGTCTGTCCTTTGGGACGGGCTCCTGTGTGGGGGACTGTGGTTGTCATCCAGGGAGAGCTCAAACTTGGTGATTTTGTCGTTGAAGAAGTTGGCGAAGTTGTCGCACAGGTCTTTGGAGGCCAAAACTGAGGATGAGGGGGTGCTTGGAAGTTTGTTGCCTGGTGAGGTTGAAGAGTTCTTTGGGCCTGTTTTTTGCGTTGTCGAGAGCATTGCAAAAAAAGGAAGGTTTTTCGTTTATGATGTGTTTTTTGTACTTCCTGCATGCTGATTTGAGTTGTTCGCGGAGGATTGAGGACGGGTTGTTCCGCCAGAGTCTTTCTGTGGCTCTTAGTTGTCGTCTTTCAGAGTTTATGTCTGTGTTGAACCAGGATCTAGATGGAATGTTCCTGAGTTTTTTTAGTTTCAAGGGGGCTAGTTGGTCCAGAATGGAAGTCATAGTAGTGTTGTAGTGAGAGGTGAGTTCTGTTGTGGAGAGATCATCTGGGGAGATGGGAAGGAGAGATCTTACCTTTTCCTCCTGGTCTGCCAGGGGGATCTGAGTTAGATTTCTCATCCATTTGGGGGGGGGGGTCCAACGTGGGGGGTTGGCATAGGATCGGTTGGTTGATGTGGAATAGGATGATGTGGTGGTCAGACCAGTCAACTGGCAGGATGTGGTCGATAATGACTGAGTCGCGTTGGGCAATAATGGCATCCAGGATAGATCCTCTGTCATGTGTTTCTTCTGAGCAGTGTTGGGTAAGGTTGTTGTTATGTAGGAGATTGTTCAGGGATTGGATTAGCGAGTTGTTTTCCTCATTCCAGTGTAGGTTGAGGTCACCTAAAATTAAATTGTTTGAGTCTCGGAGTGAGCAGTGAGTAATCAGATCGGACAGGTGTTCACTGAATGCTGTGGTGTTGCCTGGCGGATGATGGAGGAGATGGCAGAGTAGAGATTTGTTGTCACTCGTCTTAATGATGGAGGTTAGGCATTCAAAAGTGTTGTATTTGAAGGTGTCGGTTTCCGTCACGGAGATGTTGATCTTGTGTATGATTGCTATGCCTCCTCCTCGTTGGTCTTTTCTCTCTTTGTTGATGATTGCAAAGCCAGGGGGCACAAGCATGTCCAAGATTGGGGAAGAGAATTCACTTAGCCAGGTTTCGGTGATGAACGTGATTTCTATGTCATGGGTGAGGATGGTTTCCGCCAGCTCTGTTGCATGTTTGGTGGCTGATCTGCAGTTTATGAGCATGCATTTGGTGGAGGTCGCCCCTTTTTTGTGTTTCTTCATTAGGGGGGCCCTGGGAATGTTAGTGAGGAAGGCAGGGGGTCTTAAGGGTCTCGGAGGTGAGCGGTCTCTTCTGACTCCAGTGATAACCTGGATCCTGGATTTTGGGGTGACAGAAGTGGGAGTGTCATAGGAGGAGGCGCGATCCAACGCTTCACTCGAGGACATTGCAGCTCTTGTTCTTTTGGGTCTCTGTGACTGGGTTCGAGAGGGGGGTTGAGATCCAACTGGGACCTAGAGCCTTGGAAGGCCATTGATGTCTAGTGATGGGAAAAGTGGGAGTCGTGTGAGGGCGTTGGCTAGGCTCTCGGAGTGTGGTGAGGTTTAGTAAGATTACGTTGAGGCCCAGTATTTCAGTTTCTAGCTGGCTTTCCAGCAGAGCGAGACGCTGCGTCGTCTCCTCAGAGGAGGGGGTGGGGGTGTTCTGGGCAGGGTCGTCGCATGGGGGAGAGAGCTTGTCGTTGATATGTTGGCTTTTGGCGTTCGTGATGCCGGTGTTGTCTCTGTGTGGAGCCGTGGGCAAGGGGCGTGAGGGTCACGTCGTGATTCCAGCGTCCTCTTGCGTGTGGGAAGAGATAGCGAGTTAGGTGTCGTAGATTGCGGGTTGGGGTCGTTAGTTGTTTGTTGGGTGAGGTGGTATGGGGAGGGAGGGGGTAGGTGACGGTCGTCAGGGTGATGGGGAGCATCCTTGGCGTCGTACCTCCGGTATGTATTGGAAAGGAAGAGTGTGTTGTGCGTGTTTTGTGCGGGGTGGACGGAGGGGAGCTTGTTGTCCAGGGGGGAAAGGTTGACGGGGTTGGCAAAGGGCGTGGGATTGGTTTGTGGGATCTCCTAGCGGGTCAGTCTGTCAAGGGATGGGGAGTAGGTTGGGCAGGGGCGATGTGTGTGCGAGGGGGCGTTTCGTAGCGAGGGGAAGAGGGTGTCGAATGCCTCTAGGTTGTCATTGTTGGCTTGAATCAAGACTGTGCCGTTGGAGTAGATGGTCGCAGAGGTGTTGCCCTTATGCATAGGGCGGTTGGGGATAGAGAACGTCAGCTTGCAGCTGTAGGGAGTGTTGGTTGGTTTGGATATGGGGAGCTGAGATCTGAGAATGAAATTCCATTTTTCTGGTCTTCCATTATGGAAAATGAGATCCATTTTCAGTTGGCCTTTAGAGGAGCAGTGGTAAATGTCCGCGACTAGTGTTTCTGGGTGTTGTCGAATCAGTCTGTGTTTGAAGTTTCTTTTCGCTTTCGAAGAGAGGTTGGGGGGGGGAAATGATGGCGAAGGAGTTCAGGCCATGTGGTATAAGGTAGGTTGATGTGGAGGGGCTGAGGGAGAATAGGGTGGCAGATGTCATTGTGTTAGTTGGACGGGAGGATGGCTCCTCGGAGCTCTTCTTAGGCTGTTGGTCTTTTGCCAAGACCAGCTGTTTCTTGTTGGCAATATGTGATCAACAATCCCGGCAATGTTCTGAGTTCCCAGGTCTTGGTTGGTTCTGAGTGGTTAGCCCTCAGAGGACACCCCAAACTGGAGGTATAGGAGGAGTAGAGGCGATTGAGCCGGGGTGACGGCTTGAACAAGTTAGTGTGGGTTAGGCCTAGATGCATGTGGGTCCCTCCGGGATCTCCCTTGGTTGTGGGTGGTGTGGGAGGAAGGCATGTGGCTTATCTTCACTCATATGTGTCTTGGGGATAGTTGTATAGAGTATTGCCTCTCCTGTCTGGAGGTGATTTGCGGCTGGAGGCCGTTTGTTGCGACTATCTGGTGCTTAGTCGGGTGAGAGGCTGTTGGTGACGTACAGAGGCTCCCGTCTTGGGGGCAGGCGTCGGGTTGCTGTCGGCTATACCTGCTAATGCTGGGGCTAGTTCGACCGTGGTGGTTATTCAAGGGAGGCTGGGGATGCAGTTGAGGGTTGGTTAATTGGGAATTGGGAATAGTCCGAGTAGATGTAGGTTATTTATAACATTTGGTGTTATAACCTTTGGTTCTCGATGGGAGGGGGCCGTTACTGCTGCGAGGGGGAGACTCTCAGCAGCTCATCAAGCAACTCCTCACCACTTGATCTCCGCTTCCCCGTTTGGGCTTATTTATAAACAGTATTGCTCCTTGGGCTGTTCTTGCTGGAAGCGCTTCGATGGTGTGGGGACTCGGTGTGCCGCCGTCTCTGGGTCAACTCTTAGAGACAGCGGTCCCTTACAAGATAAGTTAATGTATGTTGCCACAAAGTTACAATCAAGATTGGGTCTGCTTTTGTCTAAATAGACAATATTTTAATTTTAAATAGACAAAAAATTATACCAACAAAACAGTATACAATCAGTGAGTGAGCAGGGCGTGAAGGGGTATTGGGAAATCAGCCGATTTCCTTACCACAGGCAGGTGACTTAAAAGCTTCATGAAAGGGTTTCAATGCTTTTGCATTTGACTCGTGAGGGACATCTAGTAACGACTAGAGGAACTGCAGCTTGAGGTATTAATAATTTCAATGCTTTTGCATTTGATTCGTGAGGGACATCTAGTAACGACTAGTTGAACTGCAGCTCTTTGTAGAATTATTTTGATATTAGACACTATAATATTCACTGCCCACTGCTAATCTCGTCCCATAATGCTTTGCAGGGCCTTTGGTTGGGATTGTATTTTTGCCCATAACTGTGCTTGGGGTGGTCCTAGGAGGAAGGGACCACCACTGAATCGTTCAGCATGATATGCTCTTTGTGTTCGAGGCATCTGCTTGGTCCTCCCCCTAGGTTAGGGGGGACCCCAAAATCATCACCTCTCTCATTGCCTGATATTTTCATTCTCAAAGTTCACTTTTGTGAATTGGTTATATGCTTTTTAGCATGTAAAATTGCTTCATCAAAACATTTGTAGGTGTTGATGATTTTGCTGCTACGCTACGTCAATTAGCACAGTTTTAGCACTGTGCTACGTGCAATTTGCGTAGTGCGTAGTAGCACAAACTACTCATGCTCCGTGAGCGTAGCATAGTACTACGCCCAGGGTTATTCGTAAGTCACTTTTAAGTCACCTGCCTATGGTAAGGAAATCGGCTGATTTCCCAATACCCCTTCACGCCCTGCTCACTCACTGATTGTATACTGTTTTGTTGGTATAATTTTTTGTCTATTTAAAATTAAAATATTGTCTATTTAGACAAAAGCAGACCCAATCTTGATTGTAACTTTGTGGCTACCTACATTAACTTATCTTGTAAGGGACCACTGTCTCTTAGAATTTACCACTACCCTTGGACCCTTTTGATTACAAGGGTCCCCTTGTCTCCTTTTCCTGCCATCTCTGGGTCAGGCTTCTGTGTCCTAAAGAGCGGCCATCTGGGAACCAGGCACCCCAGTGATTACAGGGCCGCGAGCGCTTCTCAAAGGAAGGAAAGCAGTTAGTATTTCTGCTCGGGGTGCAAAGTGAAGAGTGACTAAGTCCCGCTCATAGCGCAAAAATTGAGAATTGCGCGTCGGAGGTGAATGCACTCAAGGAGCCGCCATCTTGTGTTCAGGCGTCCGAGTTTTGCAACGAATTGGGGCGAAATTGAGGCATCCGAGGCGTCAGATGCGGATTGCTGCGGTGGTCTGTTGAGAGGACCCTTTCTTTCGGATTCGGTACCCTTTCTCTTGATTCGGTACTCACCCACGCAGTTTTCTGGTCAGGGAGAGTTCCGAATGCACGCAGCGGGCCATCTTGGGGTCAGGCAATTGCGTTCTTGAGGACGGCGGTCTGAGTTAGCTCGGTGTCAGCTTCTCCTCGGTCCTGGAGTTACCAAGCCTGACTGTGATCGGTTGTTGCTCGGGACTCTCGCGGGTCCAATGCAGAGCTGTCCTGGAATCGTCCGGTGTGGAGTCCGCTGAAACGATCACCTCCGAGGCATCAGTTGCAGTCCTGGAGGTATCGAGGCGCGGATCGTCTATTCCGTGGTGGGTAAGACGCGATTCTGGATCTCCCCCCTTGGGTTAGTGTTCCGGTGAGTCGCTGGTTCTTGTAGGGGTCGCAACAGGGATTTACACTGGGGATGTGATCCCGGCGCCCAGGAGCTCGGACTTAGAGCTCCTTCCCCGTGGCCATCTTGGCATCGGGGAAGGAGTAAAGACCATTGCAGTAGTCTAGTTTTGACAAGACCAAGGATGTAACCACAGTTTTCTACAAGCGACGAGGAATGACGGGTAGAATCTTATGAATAGTTTTGAGGGTATGGAAGGCGGCAGAGGTAACAGAATTAACCTGATTAGTGTATGACAAGTCAGTGTTAAGAACAACTCTGAGATTTTTGACTGATTTCGCCTGTGATGGAAAAGGACCAAGTTCAAGCGGCCACCATTCTTGGGACCAGAAGGAGGGTTGAGCTCCAAACAGTAACACCTCCATCTTGGTGGAGTTCAATTTAAGGCAGTTAGATGGCATACATGTACTAACTGCCTTCATACAATCACAAAAGTTGGAGGCAACCCCTTGTTGCTCCGGAGATAGCGAGACGACAATTTGTGTGTCGTCCGCATAAGATGTCAAGGCGAAACAAAAAGAATGAATGAGGTCTACCAAAGGATTAACATGGAGATTAAAGAGCATCAGGCTGAGCTAGGAGACCTGTGGGACCCCACAAGGAAGAGAAAAAGAGGGTGAGACAGGGTCTCCAAGACACACCAATTGCTCTCAATCAGTAAGAAAAGATTTGAGCAGCTTCCAAGCAGATCCGGACACCCCAAGTGTGCCCAGACGCTCAAGCAAAAGTCCACGATGAACCGTATCAAAGGCTGCCGAGAGATCAAGCAAAATCAGGACGGCTCTGCTCTCTTGCACCCTCTGATCCAGCAGAGAAGGGAAGTGCACAAGCCTGATGGAGGGCCGGTGGCCAGAATGAGATCGATCACCCCCTATCAAAGCACTTGCTCGCCGAAGGGCTCGGACTTCGCAAAGGTGGTTGATGAGCTCGTGGCTGGTCCTCTTGACCCCAGCTACCCTTCCTACCGATGAGCAGTGCAACCAACCCAACCCTGGAGTCTCCCTCAGCCTATTTGAGGAGTCTGGAGGTGAGGGGAAGACACCATGGGTTGGGGAGGACAGTGAGTCTTGCGGTAGTGGCGGGAAGTGGTGAGCCAGTGGCATGCGCTACAGTTTGTGCTTTGGGCCTGAAGCTTCAAAATATATAATTAACAAACTCCTCTCTGAATAAAATCTCCGCCTTGTAAGGAAAAAAAAAGCTAAAAGTGAAGTGTGGTGGTCATAGTTTATTGTGCACAGGCTGCACCTGGTGGGAGAATATCCGAACACTATCTCACACACCAACTGCTCCAGAACTATCCTTGAATTGAGGCTGGTGAATACTTTAATTTAGGCTGGTTGAAAACTTTAATTTAAATAATCAAGACGCGTTGAGTTGCCTGGGTTCTTTCTAAGTCAGCAGAAACTGATCTACTGAATCTGATCTCACTCAAGTTTGGCTCAACCAAGAAATTGTCAAATTATAGAAAACTACGTAGCTGCGAAAGAGAGATCTTTATAACCAAAGTTTGTTATAAATAACAAGAGGGTGAATAATGGTTCAAATGCAAACAAGTAGTGGGAGTCCCAAGTTAGTCCACAGTGAGTGAGCCGATACAGACTATCACGAGAGAGCGATTCTGTAAAAGTAGGAGGTCCTACAAAAAGTCCACCAAGGTGACAGAGATCAGGTATGGTAATAAGTAAAGTGCTGAGAAGAGAGAGAGTTAAGAACAGTTTGACAGTAATAATGCAAAAAAAAACAAACCTTAATTTCATATGGCTTGGGAAAAAGAAATTCAAAGCTCGATAAGCCTGGCAAACTTGACAAGTCATTTGATAATTCTGGCAAACTCGACGAGTCACTAGCTAAGTCACAAAGTTGCCTGCACATGAGTAAGACAGAGACACCTCTGACACCAGATACAAGACTACCTTTCGCTACCAAAAGGATTAAATATGCTATTGGTGATGAAAGCGAAGTAAAAACAGTGAGTGAGGAGCCATACTTACGGTGAGCACAAATCTTAGACAGACAGTGGGATCAGGAAGCTTTGTATACTAGATTATATGAAATCAATAACTAAAAGGATAGAGCCTATAATGACCAGTAAGGAACAAACTCGAGAGCTAAATCACATGCTCACCCCAGTAGTTTTAAACATTTCCAAATGGGTGTTAATAGTTAGAGCAACGGAAAGTCAGTGGCAAAAAACCTATGTATTTGACAATCTTAAAACCAAACTGCTCTGACACTGAAGAATCTCAACACTGACATCGCACTAAGAAAGGTCGACCCAGAAACCGGTTTTGTGAAAAAATCTCAAACTATGGTTCTGTTAGATTGACTAGGTTTTTCAAGGGAACAGAGTGGTGCTAACTCCCAATTCCCACCCCACTCGTGTAAACTACTTCAGAACCTTCTTAATGTGAATCAGTAAACACATACTTGGGGAGGAAAGGGGCATGGGATAAAGAAGAGACTGTTCTTGGTCTTGTATTGGTTCTTTTCTGATTTGTTGGCTAAGTTATCTTGCCTTCCTTTCTGCTGTCCTGTCTTCTTCTCTCTTCTTTCAATTTAAGAGAGAACCTTTAACATATGTAAACGCACATTACAACCATTCTGATTTTCTATTAACACTATACGCTCTATATGCAATTAGTAGTTACCATTAAAACCCCCAAACACATTCTCTGAGATGAAGAAACATTCGCCTCTCTTCTGAAGTCAAGTAATAAATCCTGTAATACAAGAAATTAGTCTTGGAATGTTCATAATTTCAGCAATTGTGGAATTCTTATTACTGGTCTCTGAGAATGCGTTGTTAACCTCCTTCAAGATGTCCCAAGGCAGGACTCTCCTGTCGACTAAGTTAAGAAGCTCTCTTCCTATTTTGACACTAGGAAAAAAAACTGGATGTTTGTAGAGGGTGCCACCTCACGGGAGCCTAGTCTGTCTACTGGATACAGGCACGTAGAACTGTTCCTTTTTAACGTGCTTGAGAAGGAACAATAATAGAACTTGAAAGCTGGAAGAGGTGTTGGGAAAGAGCGGAAAGGAAAAGTAATGAGGAACAACAGCTCGACTAAATGGAGAATGACTGCTGCAACGCTGAAGAGAGTCAGCGCGAACACGATACACTATTTACTCAGGAGATGCAGTTAATGGAGCTGTGCATTAGCAGGCAGGAGCACCCAAAACATTCAATTAATCAACATCGCAAGATGTTGTTCCTGAAGCTCGCAACATCTTAGAGGATAACCGGCAGCCATCATTGAAGGTCTCTCCTTATCTTCTTTTCCATAGGCATCTCCAATGGTTTGCAGCAGGTTTTTTTTAATCTACCATGTGGCTTCAACAGTGACCCAAAGCACTTCTCTTAGAGAATACAACAGCTGTGCTATTCTCTTTCCTGACTGGTTCAGGTTTAAATTTACCCCAAAACTAATAGCCCGTGGTTACTCTCAGAAGGGTATCCGATCCCTCAGTACGATTCGAAATTTGACGGTAACATGGAAGAGAAAGAAAAAGATATAAATATGGCAAATACTTATGGGAGTACTGTGTCCAACCTGTTGGGTTGCATAAAGCACTGTAAGGAGTACTGCAAGGAAAACAGTGTCCCTTAAGCAATATGTTAATTATAACATAGTGAGTGATAAATCGATTATGGAAACATTCGCACATGAAGTGCATCTAAAAGATCAGAGGGATATGCTTCTTTGATTGATCCTATCAGAGAAATTTGAATTTTGTGACGCAAAAAGCACTGCTAGCCCCATATCCAAAGCCGATGAAACCACCTCGAGATTGATAAAACACTCTAGCCAAAACCATGAAGGTTCACGCTCCCATTTATGACAAACTCCTCAATTGAATACAACAGCACATTAGTGGACAAATGTTGGATATCTCCCAGAAAGTGTGTGGATTCAGGAAAAAACTATTCAAGGCAACAAAGAATCGAGTCAACCTCACTGTCTCCCACAATGACCGCAATTCAAAATCCGGAATCCTGCCTGAAGTTTCTGGAATGAGTAGCAAATGAGTGACCATAATATCGACATCACTTTAGCTATATTGCAACACTTGAAACAAACCAAAATTAGGTGACCCCAAAGGTGACAAAAGGACTCCAAGCAAACATGAAGAAAGCGAGAGAGGATTACATCCACATATAGTAACCAACCTGTCAAGCCAGTAAGGGTACGATAAAATGGTTCAAACTGGGGACACAGATTGCTCATTTAGAACCTGTAGCCCGAGAGATATGGAACATCAGACAGGCTTTTCAAAGGCCGAAGGAAACTCATGGTACAACAATGAAGGAACAAAGAAAAACAAGGAGGTTAACACTAAGATAAGACCCTAAGATGTGGCCGGAAAACAAATTATAACTAGAACTGAATCGGAGAACTGAATCAGAGAGACCAATTTTTACAGACTCCCCACTGAAGGAAGTGCTTTAGCATATGCCCAAGATTGAAATTGCATTGCAGCTACAATTTACCTTGGGACCTAAGTTTCCAAACCTTAGAGTTCCTGATGATAAGGCTGTTAGTTTTTGTCTTGGAACATCACTGGTATTAAAAGAAATTGAAAATCGCTAACATCTATATTGAAAGAAAACAAGATGATTGCGGCCTTGCAAGGAATTAGGCAGGTAAGCGTATGTTTTGAAGGGAGTATTTGGCTGACAACAATTAACAGCGAATGCCGTCCGTCCAGCAGTAAAATTTTCTTAGTAGCAGTAAAATTACAGTTCAAGAGCGAGATAATCTTTAAGGAATTCAGATTTGATAACTGTAGCAATTTTTAGAATGAAGAAATTTAAATCTAGCCCTGCAACAAGCAAGCTTCCTTATTTAATAGTAGTGATTGCCTACCTTCCACCAGTAGAAGACCAAGACTAATTACTGTAAAACTTGGTCCTCCTAATCGGGGAAAATAGAGAGTAAATTTCCTTTCATGTCCATGCTACTTTTGGATGATTTTAAAGCAAAAATACAATCCCCTGAAACAACCGACTAGTTCCAACTAGACATGGAAAGTTGCTTTTGGGTAACCGGTCAAATACGGTCTCTCTGCAAAGGTAATCTACTGGACAAAAAATTAGAAAAAGTTTTTAAAAGCCTTAATCGGAGCATAATCAGTGGTAGAATGGCTAGCAACCGGCCAGCCATTTGTACAACGAGAGGATAACCTTCCTTATTAACTGGGCAATTATTTCATCTGATTATTTTTCGCTTGTCAAAGATTTGGAAGTAGGGAGGTTGACTGGTAATGACCACAAACCTCTTTTGTTGTCATTGGACAAAATGCAGGTTTGGAAAGTAGATGAATTATTGGCAGTTATAATGAAATGTGTGACTGTTTTATACTAGGAGAATTTGTAGAGAATGTAAATAAAAGATTAGAAAGGCTGACAAAATAATAATGTCAAAGAAATTCGACTACTGGTTTGGTAAGGGGTGGCTAAGTAGATTAACTTGAGAAACAAAAATCGAGTAATTCGAAGAAAACCTGCCCTTGGGGAAGTTGATAGGATACAGCGAGAATCCGCTGTAATCACTCGTCTAAAAAAAGACTTTTTTTCTAGAGACCCCTCACCCACCAGGGTTGCCCCTAGGTGACATGCTTCATCATTGGGGATCCTCTACGGATTGAGGCGTGCTGCGACTTGAGAAATACGTAGGAGCACTTACTGTTTCAGACTATGTGTAGTGCTGTGAAGTGGAGTGGAAAAGGGAAAGAGAACTTGAAAATACCTAACTAGTTAGTCACTCTTTTATTCCCGCCCCTAGTTGGTATGGTTAAAAATCAGGGGTTGTTACTGAGGAGAAACCGGACCTTAATGAGTCTGGTTGTCTCAGTAATGTGTAGTCGTCAACATGTTTCGAGCCGTTCCCCTAATGGCTCTTCATCAGGACTCCACGGGGTCCAGCCCCGCGTGTGCCACTCCTAGTCAATCCTATAATAAGGACGCAAAACGTGCATACTTAATGCGCATGCACTGTGTATACATACGGTTTTTTAAATTAATCTGTATTTCTGTAAACGCTATATTAATGCGTCATGGTCAAAACCAGGGATAGAGGGGGTTGTTGTCAAACATTCGTCAAAGCCGCCTCTGGTTTAATAACCTACTTCTCTCCCTGGAGAGAATTACTCGATTTTTGTTTCTCAACATAACTGTCAGGAGGATAAACCTAGCCTCTACCTCTGCCTCCCTCTTTTCTTTGTTTGTAATTAAGTAGTGGAGAGGTGTGGTGCAGCGGCCAGGGCAGCTGACTTCGGAGCACAGGGTTCACGGTTTGATCCCCGGCTCCGGCGGCAGCTTAGCTCAGCACCATGTGACTCTGGGCAATAGCTCACTTAATTTCCACGACGGCCCCCAGCGCCTTGAGACCCGTAAGGGTGAGTAGCTGCGCTATATAAAAACTGACTTACTTACTTACTTAAGTAGATTAACTACCAGAACACTAGAGTATATATCTTGGAACCGAACCTCACCCGCTCTTTTTTTGCATAAATATAACGGTTTAAACTTCTAGGTTCATCTCGAGATGCTCCAGCAATCCCTGAGTAAAACTATGAACTTTGAAGTAGCATTTGCAGAATATAATAATTTAAAGAGTTTAGTAGACCATGAAACGGTTTGGAAGTACTAAGGGGAGTAGTGCTTTAAAGCTGACAGAGCACCATTTAAAGCACCCTATAGTATTTTTTTGCAGATTTATTCAGAATCTAACGCACCTTTTATTCTATACGCTGTTTTACATTTGATATAGCCTATTGATATTAATTCTAGTCTGACGTTTTAGATGTACACAAAACTAGCTTTTAATGTTTTATGGGAATGCTTACTGTGAAGATGTAGTGATTTGATTTTTAAAATTGGCAATAATGTAAGTTGCTATGTGATTGTTTTTAATGTTTGTTTTAGCTAGAATTTATAATAATAAATATAAATAAACATCTATAGACCAGCTTATTTTGATGCTTAGTCAGTGTAGAAATAGCTCTTTCAATTATTGTATGGTTGTAAAATTCCTCAAACTTACTTTGGAGTGTTAGGATCTCACCACCGCTGTAAAATAGATTGAATTTTGACAAATTCTAGTGTCGCCCTCCCCAGCTATAATGATCCCAACTTTTTTTTATTTTTTTACAGAGTACATGCTTAACCTTGGACTATATTTTTTTAATTTTATATATTTATTTGCAGTTTAGTATTGATTGAACAAGATGTGTATCAGAGCAGTTTTCAATCAATCAATCAGGGGTTTGTAAAGTGCGCTACTCACCCGTGAGGGTCTCAAGGTGCTGGCAGGGGGGGAGGGAGCGGCTCCGGATCAGTCGAAGAGCCAGGTCTTGAGGTCCTTCCTGAACGTGTGCAGGGTTGGGGAGCGTCTGATGTTCACAGGGAGCCCGTTCCAGGTCTGGGCTGCGATGTAGGAGAAGGCTCTCCCGCCGGTTCTGTTTCTGCGGATGCGGGGGACCTCTGCCAGGGCGAGGTCGGCAGAGTGGAGGTTCCTCTTGGGTACGTGGAAGGATACTCTCTCGTTGAGGTATTTGGGTCCGATGTTGTTGAGGGATTTGTAGGCGTGGGTGAGGAGTTTGAAGGTGACCCTCTTTTCGACGGGGAGCCAGTGGAGGCCTCGTAGGTGTTGGGTCATGTGCTCGTGATGTGGTGTCCCGAGGACGAGTCTGGCTGCGGCGTTCTGGATGGTTTGAAGTTTGTGTAGAAGATTCCTGTTGATTCTGGCGTAGAGGGCTTTGCCGTAGTCCACTCTGCTGGTTACGAGTGCGTGGGTGACGGTTCTTCTGCGGTCGGGGGGGATCCATTTGAAGGTCTTATGGAGGATGCGAAGGCAGTTGAAACTAGTGGACGCGACGGCGTTGATCTGGCGGTTCATGGAGAGGGAGGAGTCAAGGATGATGTCGAGGTTCCGAGCGTGGTCTTTAGGGGTGGGTGGGTTCCCGAGGGCGGAGGGCCACCAGGTGTTGTCCCAGGCAGAGGTGCAGGGTCAGGGTCCGAGGATGAGGACCTCGGTCTTCTCTGAGTTGAGCTTCAAACAGCTGTCTTTCATCCAGGCGGCCACGTTCTTCATTCCTTCCTGGAAGCAGAGTCTGGTGTCTTCGGGATTCTTCGTGAGCGAGAGGATGAGTTGGGTGTCGTCGGCGTAGGATACGATGCTGAGCCCATGCTGTCTGACGATGGCGGCGAGAGGGGCCATGTAGATGTTGAAGAGCGTGGGGCGATCCCTGGGGCACTCCGCAGTTGATTTCCGTGGCTTCGGAGAGGAAGGGAGGGAGTCGGATCCTCTGGGTTCTGCCGGAGAGGAAGGATTGGATCCAGTCGAGGGCGGCTCCTTGTATCCCCACGTCGTTGAGTCTGGCTGCAAGTGTGCGATGTGAGAGTGTGTCGAAGGCTGCGGAGAGGTCTAGAAGGATGAGGGCCGCAGTGTGTCCCTGGTCTAGTAGCATGCGGATGTCGTCAGTGGTGGCGAGGAGGGCGGTCTCGGTGCTGTGGTTGCTGCGGAATCAAGACTGGGAGGCGTCTAGGATGGAGTTCTCTTCGATGAAGGCGGTCAGCTGGGCGTCCAACACATGAAAAACTACTTTGCTAGTAAAGTGCCACCTATTAAATTTGCTGTTTTGTCAACTTATGTCCTCTGCTGGGGGCACCTAAAGCATGTGCTGTTTGAATAAGCGGCTCGAAGTTTGCAGCTTTATCAGGTGTCCATTATAATTGGTATTGAACATGATGATGATGAGGTTTTATAAAGTGCATCTATGACCCTAACAAGGTTCTCCTGGCGCTATCAGACTGCTAATCATGACCCAAATTACTGTAACAGTCATGTCTTCAACCCTTTGTGAATGTTTAAAGGATTGCTCTCCTTTCTTGGATGTGAGGGAAGGGCATTCCACAGTTTGGTGTCCAAGAAAGAGAAGGCTCTCCCACCTTTTAGAGTCTGGTTTATTTACAGGGGTGTGGAATTTAATAAAATATCTACTTGTCAATGGGACATGTTGCTTCATAAAAGTACTTGTCCTGTAACAAAATCCGCTTGTCCCTTTGGTGCCATGTAGTGTGGCAACAAGTTATGGCAGCAATCTCATTATAAAAGAGCTCTGATATTCGCCTCTCTGATTATACCAGAGCTCATACCATAGTAGGGTTTGAATACTAACAATCCCCGGTTTTGCCACCTTTCCACAGATCTACATACTCGGGCAGGGGGTAGCGGTAAAAAATAGTTCCTCATGGTTGGAATGCACTTTTGAGTCTGTACAAGCCTACTAACTTGCATGTTTTATGGGTTTTCATCAGCTTGTCTCCAATATTTTCCTATATAGAGAGAAGTTGGAAATTTACTCCTGACAACGGCAGAGGTAAAACGTCTTCCAGGGTTGGGGTAAAAAGTGTTGGGAAAGTGAACTTGTTATAGCGCAACAGATTTTCGCATGAGGAAATCTACACATGATTATTTGCCAGAGCTAAAATGCAGTTCACAAATTTTCTAGGTGTACAATTTCCTGACCTACTTCTCTAAATTCTCGTGAATTCATTAAAGTCGTAAATCTGCACTACTGCAAGGACATATACCATGGGTGTACTTTTGTGACTTTCTTTCAAAATTGAGCCCCTATTTAAGTCTAGCGTTTTTTAATTCAATTTCTATCCCTCTCTCTCCATCTCCCGGCTGGCTTGACTGTGAGTGACCGTATTCTGCTCTTTCACAAGGATCATATTGGCACGCAAAGTAGTTTTGTTCAGTGACAGAAACTACTGTGGCAATGTTTGGTTTTTGAGACCAAAAATATTTTAGCTTTTGCCAATGTTTGTTATAAGGATGAAGGCCCAGCAGCTCCAACAACAATAAAGTTTTAAAAACCCACGTCAAAACATGGCACGCATTGACATAACCAAAAGGCTGACCACCAAAGTCTTTGCCAATGCTTGTTTATTCTCATGTTCAATATAATTTTGTTGCAGCTGGTTACACTGATTTTCCATCATGAATATTTTTGGGAAATACTAGCATGCAGCAACACATTTTGCTAAACGATGCTTCAAAGATATGGTATCTAAAATTTCACAGTTTAGCAAAACGTTTTTTCCTAGTTGCATTTTTTTTATGACTGTTTGTTTTATTTTGAAAGCAAAAAATCATCATTCTTGCGTTCAAGCTTTTGCATATATTTGAATCAAATCATAGAGCATCCTGGAAGCATTGTACGTAGCCTTATATTGTTAAACTTTGCAAACGTGTACACATTTTTATACTGGAACCACTGTCTGTAGTGCAGTCTGAACTTACAACATTTCCTTAAAGCGCTCACCCTAATAAACAAGCATTTGCAATGCAATAGGTCTCGCATTTGCAAGAGTTTGAGCTATTGCCATTGTAAACGACAATGCCTTTTATTTATGCCTTATTTTACTTTCCACAGGTGTTAAAAGGTCACGGGGTAGGTTGCAACCTCAGAAAAGGGAGTCCACAGAGTGACTTCATGAAGAGTTAAGATTGGAGAAAGAGCTTTAAAAACAAAAAACAAATAGGGACCTAACTAATGCAAGCACTGGCCTAGGCCAGGCATCAATGAGAGGCAGCAGCTGAAAGCAGACGGTGGTGACTCAGTTTACATCACTGAGAACAGGAAAAGGTCAAGGAGAATCCATCTTCAAAAGGAGTCCACCCTCAACCGCCAGTGATCGCATCAATCACAGTAAACACACTGAAGATGTAAGCATCAGGTCTTTCTTCCGAGGCAAGCGCGTGGGCATCCGCAATGATATGAAGGGCTAACGCAGTGTACCGACCCAACCTGGCACAATTCATGTGAAAATATAAAACTGAAGCGCCCAGAAGCGAGGTAACCATAGCTCGTTAACAAATCACTCACGCGAAAACACTTTAAAAACACAAGGGAGACACCAGTAGTGGGGCTGACAGTAAGCGAAGATCTATGGTTGTAGACCAAAGGAACATTACATTCACATAAGTGCCCGAGGACAGAGGACATTAAACTAGAGAATGCTACAAGATGGTGTCGCTTAGGTGCTGGTTTGGCAACTGAAATTCAAGATGAAAAAAAAAAAAAACACATTCCCAAATGGTTTGAAAAAAATTATCGCGTTTCTATTGGCTGTAACAAGACCATGCTGCTAATCTCTTAGGACGCATGACCTTGATGTGGAAAGCCTCCGCCTGTAAAACTATGACCCTCAACTCCCCGATTATTTCTCAGTACCTCTCATTAGGGTAACAAAACAAACACCGAGCTTGGCTTTATAGTGTTGGCACGCAGTTTTACCGAAATAGATTCTATCAGCATGGACCAAATATTTTCACAAATCCTCACGCCCTCTCTAATCTCTTCTCTTCATATCTTCATCTAACGATTCATCCTAATCTCGCATTTCCACGACCCTTACAATTCGCTGTGCCTTTCTATCGAACCTGTAATAATTTACCATGTTGCTAAATTTGGTTTTAACCTTTAGAATGTGTGAGAGGCACGTGCGGAAGCCAATTATAAAGAAAGGAAAAAAACTCCTAAAAAAAAAAGATTACTGAAAAAATTAGCAATGACGAAAGTATTATGAGGCAAAAACGTTACTTTTTTAAATAATTGTATTTAAGTAACAGTTACTTTTACAATTTCCTTATGTATGTTAACAGGTAGCAGCAGTGCGCCATATTCCAGCTTTGCTAGCAAAACACCCTCATCCAGATCCTGCCCACACACACACACATGCAGTGCACCTCGAAAAAATGGTAACTTTATCTCCGATGCATTGACAAAACTGTGCCACAAGAGGGGGCTCAAAGCAAGTAAACATTATGTTGTCCCGTTTAGGCAGTAATTTTCAATTAGATGTTTCAGGTTGGATAGACATAATATCTGGGACACGGCAATAACCCAAAAGTCAGAAGAGAGGCCGGTGACCAGAAGACATGAGCAAAGACCAAGTGCATTATCAACAAAGGGTTGTCTTACACCTCGCTAATCAGTCTAAGAACGGGTCTCAAGAAATACTACAATGTTGGAAAAGTCGCCTTATGTTTTTCAATAATTTCACATACCAACTTCCCGTTGTAAACAACGTGGCAAACAGGCTTAATTAGGTATCCAGCACAGAGCAATCGCTATGAAAAATCAAGATAATAAAACTACAGTACGAACTGCAGAAAAAAAAAATCTAAAAGTTAAACAACGCACCAAGTATTGCAGCTACTATCAATAATATGACTTTTAAGCTCCGGGAAAAGATGCATGGTCTTGGTAGATAAATTATTCTCATAGTTTTAATAAGACAAGAAATTGTGCAGTTAAGAGAGAAACGAAAGTCGTTTAAGACTTCAGAAAAAACGGGGAAACGTTTAAACTGCTGCAAACAAGCGTAAAAAACGCATAAAAAATACAATTCAAGACAGCTTTACTGGCAAGACTAAGTGTTTCGTGTTGAAACGGTATTAGGACGAGTCCAGTCCGGGTGGGCGGGGCCTAAGGGAGACAGGGCGGTCACCAACCCCACTTCCAAAAGAAAAGTGACGACAATAGATCTCGCAAGCGAGCAGCGCATGCGCTGCGACGCTAGGCGAGACCTAAAAAGGCTTTCTATTAATGAATCTTAAATACAAGTTCGAACAGCGTTAACATATGGGCACAACTATTCTCTTAACTGCAGACAATGCCCTTCCTTGATCCATAATGTGGCAGTGTAATCTGGCAGCCAAAGGTTTTGCCCTCAGGGGGTTGGGCCTACTTGTCCGAAGGACAAAATAAACATGAAATCTTCTTGTCCTTGACACCAAACAATATGTCCTGGGCGTCGGGGTATAGGAATTCCACACCCCTGTATTTAGGGGAGTAAACAAGGAGGCTTAAACAGACTGTAGACTCCAGCGAGAAGAATAAGTCTTAAATCTATAAGTTATTATAATATCCGGGCCCAGCTTGTAATTTTAAACTGAATTCTCTTGTCGACCGGCAGTCAATGTAAGGCTCTAAATATAGGAGAGCATTAAAGTTAATGGGGCGACCCTGTGTCCCTCAGAACCTGGGTATTGGTAATATAGAAAACAATTGGTTCTGTTGGGTGGGGGTAATTACTCTAGTGCATGTATTCAGCCGTCAACTATGGAATGATTCTCCAGGCCTGGAGAATCATTCCATAGTTGACAGCTGACGGTAGCAGACGACTTAGAGTAGCAAACGAAAAGTAAATTCAAACCAGGAATAATTTGGGCACAATTTGACTCCAACCGGCTGGTGGAAGTCCTGTGTGCTTTTATTTAAGTTATTTACGAATGTCTTGCAAACGAACAGTAGACTTAACCTAGGAATCATTTCTACACTATTTGACTCCAACCGGCTGGTGGAAGTCATGTGTGCTTTTATTTAAGACTCCAACATTTTGGTGGAGTGCAACGCCGGTTTCAGTGTTAAACTATAAATCAAGATTCTTTAAAGACGCCCCCGGCATTCCCATGACCTGCATTAATTGAACTTTGAACCTACCCCCGGTATCCAACTGGATTACCATTACACCATCCTTCATTGATTGAACTATTGTTTCGTTTGGCTGTCCATCCCGTGTTTTTACAGTCCTGAGGAAGACCCGGCCTGACGCACATCCTTTCGCGCTGTTTATAGGGTCGAAACGTCGACCGTACCATCATACATGTCTACACAGTTGTCTTGACCTTAACTCTGAAATAGTATTGGGTCTGGCATTCATGTGGATACTCATTAGACAGGAAAAAGAATAATTATCATTCTAGGTCACTTGCGTATGTCTTGTATATAGTGCACCTTCGATTTCACTAGTCACCACATGTCACTTGTTCACTACAGTCACATTTTTGTGTTGCAATCAATTTGCATGTGTGACAGCCATATATGTTTTCTCGTAATTACTTTTAAAAAAAACAGTAAGATTAACTCTGTTATCTAATATTTCTCCTGGTGTGTTCTTGTTTAATTAATTTTTGGTATCTAATTAAGAAAGCCTGTTGTGTTTTTTTCGTATTCAATACATGCACTAGAGTAATTACCCCCACCTAAATATAGGAGAGGCAGACTCATTATGTTGCACGCCTGCGAGCAGTCTCACAGCCCAGTTTTGGATTCTCTGCAGGCGGGTTATGCCTAAGCCGGTAGTCCCAAATCTAAAGCATTGCAGTAGCCCAGGTGTGATAGAATAGTTGCTTGGACTACCTTCTTATGGGTTTGTTTAGGCAACATTGGCAATACTTTAAGTAGCATCCTTGGAGATAAGAAACGGAATGCTGAGACCTTATTTGTTTATCTAAGTTCAGGTTCTTGTCAATCATCACTCGCATGTTCTCTTTTTTTTTTTTTTTTTTTTTTAAGAGTTTTATATAGCGTGAAATAGACCCGAAGATATCAGGTATCCGAACGCTTTACATGAGCCCCGGTTTCGTTACACAAGGACACATTCATTTTGTTAGGCACGGGGTGATTAAGTGATTTGCCCAGAATCACAGGATGTTGAGCGTCGTTGCCGAGACTCGAACCCGGTTCCCCAGCTTCGAAGTCGACTGGTCTAGCCGTAAGGCTACATCCTCTTTGCTAATTTAGTGTTGGTGATTGACACATTGCCAAAGCACAGCACCTCCGTCTTGTCACCATTCACCTTTAGGGTATTTGTGCTCATCCTCTTCTTAACTCAGGACAGACTGTTGTGCAATTTTAAGGTTGCTTTAGATTTGTCCACCACTGAGACAACAATTTGAGTATCATCTGCGTATGACATGAGAGAGAACTCAAAGGGGGAGATGTAAATACTGAACAACGTCCAGCTTAATATAGACCCTTGGGGCACTCCGCACTGCAACGGTTTCTCCTTGGAGAAGAAAGATGCCATTCCTACCGTTTGAGAATGGTGCGACAGAGAAGACGTGAACCAATCCAAGGTGTTACCTTGCAATCCTGATGTCTGTAGCCTCTGAAGAAATACACTATAAAAGACTGTTGAACGCTGCTCTGAGAACCAACAGTACCAGAGCTGCTCTTCCTCCTCCATCCAGTAACATCCTGACATTATCCATGACTGATACCAAAGCAGTCTCTCTACAGTGAAGGGGTCTGAAACCTTCTTGAGTTTTGTCAAGCACATAATTAACCTCCTAATGATTTTTCAGCTGTCTGTCAAAATCCTTTTGTAATATTTTAGCAATAAAAGGCAGTCTTGAAATAGGTCTGTAGGTTGACAATTCATTGGATCTGATGAAGGTTTCTTTAAGGTAGGCAGAATTTGAGCAATCTTCCACCGTGCAGGACAAACTGCTGATCTAATGGACAAGTTACATAAATCTGTAATAACTTTTGCCTAAACATCCTCCGCCAAATGATAACGGGAGGCAGGACGTGGGTCTGAAGGAGAACTCCATTTAATTGTTAAAACTGAAGCTGCCACTGCTTCCACTTTTAAAGGCTGAAGCATCCTAATACCTTCTGTGGTGAGACGGGGTCTACAAGTGCCTCAAACTCAATACACTCATTAGTGAAATGTTTTGTAATGTTGCTTATCTTTTCATAAAAGAAAGTTGCAAAAGAATCACAGATCTCTGCGGAGGCATCAGTCTGTGTTTGCGAGAGTGTGCGCGAGAGAAGGAGGGGAGCATAAATCTTTAACTCCTCTGAACACTTCTCAATCTGAGTTTTCAGCCTCGCTGATCTTCTTGGCATAATATGCTTTTTTTTTTTGCAGACCTACAAAGTTTTTATAGGTTTTCAATTTAGCTTTATATGCCTACGCTAGTCGCCAGATGCGTTCTGATTCCTTACAACGCCGTTTTGCAGTCATCATTCCGTGAGTGCACTGGGGGAGGACTGGTACTTTCTTCTATTGTACTTTGCTTTCACTGGAGCAATAGAGTCAAAGGTCATTACAATCCAATCATCACATTTATTCCCAAACAATTCAATAACCTCACGAGAGTGTTGACCAGAGCCCTTTACCTGTAATTGCCTATCTAATTGAAAAGGTATCGCATAGTAGTTGGACCAAAGCAACTTTATAGGTGCTTCGACTATCCTAGAGTTATTGGTGGTAAAAATAAGGTCAATCAAGTGACCTTTTTCATGTGTAGGTGAAAGAACTTGCGACTCTAGCTTCAGTGCTGTCACAGCATGATACAAGTCCTTAATATCACAATTGTTTGCTATGTCCCCCCAATATATTAAAGTCCCCCCGCATACAAAAATTTATGGACTTTATTAGGTGTGAGGTAATACCTGCCAGATTTGCTCCTAAGTTGGCACAGTGGGTGGGGGAGTTTATATAGTAGTGGACAGGTAACTCTTGATGTTTCTGAAAGTGTTTAATTTTAAAAAGCAAGTTTCAGCCTGTTCAAAATGAATTGTTTCACCTCTGACAATCTAAACATCGTTGCTACTCCTCCTGTCTGCCTTCTCTCCGTCAGATTACTTCATATCCATTTGGAATGGCACCATGAAGATCTGGCCCGAGCAGTCCTTCAGTCAGGTTTCTGTAAGACTCAATAGGAATTATTTTTCTGATTCTGGGAGAAATGCAATCTCCTCTGCCTGCTTCTTTATTGAGCTGCATGCCCTTTACTTTTGGGTGTACTGATCCCTTGAGGCCAGCACAATCCTGGTCAATTCTATTGCTTCCTTCCTTCCAACCGCTATTCCTGTTCGCCACACATATTTTCTAACCCCTCTTTAGTTTTAGTAGCTCCTATATTGAGTAAATAAATGATCTTCTATAAATATGCCATCGGCAAAACATTATGAAGAATTGAAATATTGTACTCGCAGTCCTTCTCGTTCAAATCCAAACTCATCTCTTGGTTCCTTTTAACCACAATCCTATCGTCCTGAGAAACAGCAAAGTTAATTTACATTTCAGAAAAAGTTGATATATAACCCTTAATTAAAAAGGTTTTTTAACATGATCCACCCATGTGAGTCTTCAGTTATTTTGGTGAGTTGGTAGGCACTTATCAAGGCCAGGATTGTTTTAGGCTCACATATTGTAGGGATTTGATTCAAATGGCAGTGCTTATAGCTTTAAGTCCTCAGTAGGAAGCACTCTCACTTAATCACCAGATCACTAATTCTCAGTACCTGTGACTCTCTGAAGCTCCTAAAACAAATGTTAGGGAGCGCTTAGATTTGCCAAAGTGGAGCTAGGTGGCTAGCACCAGGAATCTTTTGTCTTCTTGAAGCATACGCTGCCACTCACTCCCTAGACCTCCCTTTCTGCTTTTGGGAATTGAGGCTCATTGTTCGCACTCGCCCTGGGATATCAAGCACATGTCAGAACTATATAGCGCTAGCAGGCAGGCTTCCAGGAGCACCACTGAAGCCCCATGTTTGAATGCATTGAAACGAATCCCTCTTTTGCCTTGTGATTTTACATTTCTCTTTCGTAAAGCTCTACACGCTACTGTTGGGTGTATCTGAGTGTTTTGCGGAGGGGGGTTTTCATGGGGATAAAGCTGGCTCAGGAGCAGTGTCTAAAGCTTGGAGCTAAAATCTATACATGAAAGCAGGTGCTGTGGAACCGAGGAGGACCAGTTGTAAAGGTAAACAAGGTGGTCGGATAGATCTGCTAGGTGTAGTCACATGGCTGCCCTTGACAGCCTGCTTTAAACCTTTGCAACAGGAGGTACCAAGATGAGACCGCCTTGGCAGACACAGCCGTGCTTTAGTGAATGGGTCGGCAGTAGACCCTGGCCAGCCAGTCATGAATTCTGATGAAGAGGGCACTGTGCCCCAGGAAGATGGAGAACATGGAATGATGGGATTTAAACTGTTGGTGGTGAAGTACGCTTCTAGTCCATTCGCATTGGTGGGGGTGGGGGGTGGGTAGGAGGGAGGTAGTCTGCCTCTAAATCCATGATGTGTCGTGAATAAGGCTGGGTTGTTTTCAGTGGCAGGCCTCCGATGGCTCGATGGCGGATGATGCGGAAAGACTTTAGAAAGGTAGCCAAGGGCGCGGGCCGGCAGTCTCCTGCTGACACTCTGCCAGTTCCTAATGACCTTTGTTTAGTTTTAGTTTTCTGGAGCACGGTCGGCCTTGACATTCTTGCTGGAGGTCCTGCTTCTAATAACATATCATTACTCGTGTAGAGGCGGCTGCTCGGGTGGGCACCTCGAAACAAACACCCACCATCCTTTGCCAACTTTTAGATTGGAGTATGGGCGTATCTGTTTAAATGGAATCATTTGTAGTGATGTCTTCAGCCACTTGGTGGCGCCAGCGATGTACCGTGGTAACGTTTTATTTATGTTCGATCCAAGGAGTCGAGCCGTGCCCTTAAATGCCCTAACTCTTGTGGGGGCGGGGTGGCCCCTGCTGGGCGCGTTGGCACACTCGCTGCCACCCTGACAGAGGGACATGGAGGCCGCTACTCCCCAGGGTGGCTCATCGAAATGTTAAAGTTGAAACCGTGTGACAGGCGACCTACGGCGCACCAGTTTTTTAAAAAAAAATTATTTATTTTTTCGGTTTATAATAACACGTACTTGGGCCTGTTGGTGCTCTTTACGAGAGCAGGAAGTACGTTCTGGTTAACAAACATCGTAAACAAGCTATTAGTACCAGGAAAACAAGGCACAGGCCGTTCCCACGTTACACGATGAGCAGTAGATAGCTGACCATCATGGCAACCAAGAGAGCAGAGAGAAGAAACGAGCGGAAACAGGAAAGACAAGTCAACATAGTAGAAGCGATCATTCCCACTATAACCAAAGTGTCTGTTAGGATTTTGAGTTCCCTTTTGGATGTGAACAGACAAGAGGTTGTGCGAAGGGCTGCTGGGAAGGAGTCCCAAAGCCTTGTTGCTCTACCAAAGAACGCCTCTCATGCGTCCCTCTTGCCTAAAAGTCGCAGGTTCGAGCTGGAGGAACTGGCCGCTTCTTGATCCTTGTTGAGATCCACCGGCTTTTCGGTTTTAAAAGGATCAGATATGTTAATTGTGTCCGTTTCAAGTCTGTCCAGCACCTTTTTCAAACGCAGGAATCTCAAAAAGAACTGAACGGATTTACACTTTTGTGTTGCCATAGTGGCCCTACGTGGGAAGGGTATGCCCAGACGTGAGTCCCCTGCTCACTTTTCCACTGTATTCAAGCTAGCCTGGCTGATAAGGGGTGATGCCCCGAAACTGGTCCCAGGATGCTTGTTTTCCGGTTTAGGGAGGGTCTGGCTCGGCAGTTCGGGCTGGGCTGGTCCAATGGGGAGCAAGGTCAAGACTTATTTGCATACAGCTGGGTCCAAACTGGAATGGCGTGGTGAGCAAAAAAACGATGGATTTAACCCAGATCTGTGACGGGGGTAAATGGTTGACAATGTCCAGCATTCCATCTTTTTGTTTTGCTATGGATTTACACTTGTACATTCCTTTTGGCTCAGTTTCTAAGATGTAGACCACTTACCTGATTCGCTGTGGTTTGGTATTAGTTTATGTACGTTGGTCAATACATTTCCCTGTCTGTGAGAGAGTGTTCTATTACAAAGATTGTGGCTTGTTAATACACATGAGCACGTTAACTGCACAAGTATTTACCGGGTCATGATTTGACCATAAGTCTCTAGGTAGTCTAGTTGGGCAACACAGTTGTTAAACTATCCCAATTTATTTCCATCTTTGGATTTGGATTTTCAGTGGTTATTTGTTCAACTTTAATTGTTATTACAACAAGGGGCAAACCCTTTCCCTCCCTCACATTCTTTGTAGTTTTGTGAATTGGGATATTTAAGCAAAGAGCATTCTCCTTCTGTGTTCTGGGTTCTGTGAGAAGTAACAAGTGAATCTTCTGCTCTTAGTAATATTGTGCACTTAAAGCTTTTGTTTCACGGCTGGCCTAGCATGCATCCTAAGACATGTCCTCTAGAATGCTTATTATATTAAATAGGGATTCTCTGTTCATAGGTGTAGTTTTACATATGTTCCTAAGCCTTCAGAAAGAAGTCACATTTGGTTTAACTTATTTGAAGAGAATTGCACCAGGGATATGTCGATGCACATTTCAACACTTGGCAGGATGGTTTTGGACTCTTTCTAACAGGCCGCTCAGTTTTGTAGTAGAGTTTGGTATTTGGGCTCTGTTAAAAGCAGCCCTCCTCCATGCTACCCACCCTGACTCGCATGGGCCTATCTCAACCTGTCTTTGACACAGTACCGGCGACTCAAGTAGGCTTGCGCGGAGGCGTCAAACATCATACGCTGTCTGAAAGTGATGAAGAGTTGGCCTTGAATGTCTGCACAGAGTATAAGCTACCACGGACTTTGGTTACGGTCTAATGCCAGGCTGTGTAACTAGTTTAAAATAACTTCAGTAAAGTTAATGGTCCTCGTGGTAATGAGATGAGTCTCTGTCTATCCTCCCTTCACCATCACCAGGCTGAAGAGCATGTGAGATCATCTGAATGCTGGCCATGGAGTGTGTCTGATTTATCCATATCATTCATATTGCTGGTGGCCATGGACAAGCAACCAAAAGGGCTTGATGCTGGGAATTGACGTTCAAGCTGGGGTGGTAGGTGTGGCAGGTAGCAGCGGTGCCTGGAGGGCTGGGGAGCGCTGCATGATTGGCGCTACACAGTGCAAGCGATGTTTCACCCGGCCCATCTTAACACGTTTGCTGTACCCTAGTCATTGTCGTAGAGCTCAGCAGCCAAGCCTGCTGAACCTGAGCAGCACACATCGCTGTTTGGTGTCTGTTGGTAGGACAGGGGTCTTGAGAGTGGGAGGGGGCCCCTCAAGGGGTCCCGGAGGAGAGAACAGGGGGGGGGGGAGGGTGCCTGACTCTAGCCAAAAGAAGCATTATGCTGATAACAGTGCTTTGCTTTAAGGGGAAAAAAGTTAGTGACAGTGAACTGCTCTGTAATGGGCCATCACTAACATACTTTGTCATTTATATACTAGCTGGGAGTGTGTGTCAAAAGGTAAGGGACTCCAAATATTCTACAATACCCCGCACCCCATTTCTAATAATCACACTGTGGATACTTTTACACGTTAGTAAGGCCTGCCTGACCAGAATAGTATGTTTGGCAATCATGTATTTGATTGCATTTTTAAAATGGTAGCATAACTTAACTGCAATGTTTAAATAAGTCTATACATATTTAAACATTGCCAATTTAATAGAATAATTGTGAAAAATTCCGAGGGGGTCCGATTATTTTATTTTTTTCCACGGGGGGCATTAGAAATTTTGAAGACCGCTGTGGTAGGATATCCAGAAAGGATTTTGCAGATTCTACCTGGAGAACACAAGCTTTCCCTCGTATGTCACCCTCGAAGCTCTGAGGCCACCCGTTTTTACCCTCCAGTTCCTTTCTATTTTCTCAGAGAGCCCTTTTTCTCCCTGAGGTATCCCGATGCAAGTTAGGACAAGCATTTGCAATGCAATAGGTCTCGCATTTGCGAGAGTTTGAGCTATTGGCATTGTAAATCACAAAGCCTTTTATTTATGTCTTTTGAAAACCTGCAAGCGGCATGTAAACACCTACTTTGTACTTGTAGTCCTTGCTTACGAGAAGCAGGGCTGGCAGTAACTATGCCTCTTTTGCTGCCAGCCTTGCTTCTTCTAAGCAAGGACTAGAAGTACAAAGTGCGTATTTACGCACTGCTTGCAGGTTTTTTAAAACTCAAATAAAAAAGGCATTGTCATTTACAATGCCCATAGCTCAAACTCTCGCAAATGCAAGACCTATTGCTTTGCAAATGTTTTTTTTTTTTTTTTTTTGTGTACACACATAGTACCCAACTGCCTTGCATAGTGCTGTGTATTTGTGTATATGCTGTAGGCCTAAATATAATCTGAGCACCTATCCCGCACATATTTCTCCATCATTCTGCTTGGCGTTGCATCCTAAGACAAGCGCACCTCTCAGGTCACTCAGAAATGACATAGGATCTCACATAGGATCACAACAAGTACAATACTCTGTCAGCCATGCCCCCCCCTCCCTCCGTGTTGCGTGCTACCTTTCAGAATGTGTGCTTTTGTGCCCCCACATAGACTTATGAAGCTCTATATAAATGCTACAACACAAAATTAATTGAATTACAGCTTACGCAGATTCAATCATAGCGGCCTCAACGTCCTGCCCAATTTCCATCCCACACTGCAGTGACTACTAAAACACACTGAGTATGCCAGGCAAAAAAGGCAAATGTGTGTCTGGCAGAGTTGGACCATTCTTAGTAAGAGTAGAGGTGTGTGATGTAGGTTCCAAGGTGGTAGAGTTGTGTAAAGAGTGTTCCACTGTATGATAGATGTATGATGTAGGCTCCATGGTGGTAGACGCGTAATGGGGGTTGTAGTAGCTTCGCAGGTGATGGCAAGTGGTCCACGAAGACAGATGAAGTGTATGAGAGGTGCAGGTGATGGTAGGTCCATGGCGGCAGGGTGGGCTGTACAGGCTTGGGGTGCATAGCGCAGGGTGTACAGTGCTGCAGTACAGTTGGGTGGGGGTAATCTGCAGATTACCAATCCACCTTACGCTCACCTGGTACCATCACAGCCCCTCACCTTAGGTGACCACCTAACTCACGCCATGTTCATCACAGACCCTGTGTGTCTGCTGCGGCCCTTTTACCTGAATGTCATTTCTACACGAAGTATTGGTGTTGAAAAATCCGTGGAATTAAAACCAAGCCTACAACACCCAGAATGCATCAGGGAGTCATTGAAAAGCCCAGTCCGGGATAAAAGGCGTTAGTGAGTACATAGAGCGAGACCACCACCCCAACCAAAGCATGCAGCTCCTCGACCCCAGGAGCCCCCCCTTAAAGGCACTGCATGTAATCATTTCCAGCTGCTGGTAACATTTCTACTCCCACGGGCCCCGCTGCCCCTGTTCCGTTAACCCCACTGCAAGACCCACCCCCGCCTCACAACACACAGGCCGCCCCCCTCCCAACCACAGACTGCAGGACTCTGCTTTCATCTCTGCTAAGAGGAGGAGCTCGAGCCAGGGTGCCCAGGCACCCTCGTGCTTAGGGTTTACTTTCTGGGCGCTGCCATCACTGGTTACTATTCGAGGTGTACAAAATCAGCACATCTCAGCCCACAGTATGAACACAGCTCCAGCGGCTGTAATGTATGGCAATGGTGGGGGCGTTGAGGTGGGGGTGGTGGGAGACTAGGACATGATGCGCGGTCTTGGGTTCTTTATGGGGCCCACTCGCGGTAATGGGGTGAGGGGTTCATGGGTAAATAGAAGCGTCCATGGTGGACATTAGGGGTGGAAGTGATGCGTGGGGGAGGTTGGGGGGCCTAAGGGAGGCGGAGCGTGCATGCAGGAGGTGGGGAAGGGGGTGGATCCCTTGGTGGTGGGGGGGGGTCTTAGTTCAGATAAAGGTTAATGATGATAATGGAGGCTACAGGCGGTGGGGTCGGACACTTACCCTCACATGCTGGGTCTTCTCCATCCCACGCTAAGGCAGCTGCAGCCCCATCAAGGCCCGCTGATCCCACCGGCCTGTCGGATCCGACTTCGCGAAATCCGAGGCCCGATTGGGGTAATCCACTGGTTTCCCCAGGAGATCCAAGGGTGCGGGAGGGTCCAAGAGTACGGAAAGATCCAGCGGTCCGGGGTGCCTGGAGAGTCCACGGGGATCGACACCCGGGGCCCGAACCGAGATCCTTGGGACAGAACTGAAGCGCCGGGCCCCGGTATCCGCACCAGACCTGGGGGGCGAAGCGCTGAGCGAGCAAGAGCACAAAGGAGGCGAAAAGACACAAGTTTCCAATCCGAGAATGAGGAGTACGTGCAGCGGGGGATGCGGGGGGGGCCAGGAGCGTATTTTAATGAAAGCGCGGCATGGGGCGCTTTATTTAAAAAAAATAAGTAAATACGGCGAGCCGCATATAAATAAAGCTGTGCTTGCCATGAAACTGAAAGCGCAGGTTAAATAAAAAAAAAAGCATTTCACACAGTAATTGAAACAAGCAGGAGGGAGGGGGAGGCAGCTATAGCACAGGGAGCGAGCGTTGTGCAGTTGGCCATGAAGCAGGTAATCAAGCAGCGAGGGACGGAAACTGGTGGTCGGGAGACAACACAGGACTGACTGGAAAAACATAGTGCGTACGGAGTTATAAAGGACACCGTGTAACGCCGCCAGTACACGATCGAGTCCGGATGGGCTGTCCCAAAAGGAGACAGGGCGGGAACAAACGAGCCTCATTTTAAATCGGAGCCCAGCGTTTAGCATAAAAGATGACCCCAGCCAATGAAAACAATGGGCGGGGCTTCTACTCCACTTCGGAAATCTGCTCGATTACAAAAAGCCTCGCAGAGCGAGCAGCGCATGCGCGCTGCAACGCAGGTCTGCGAGACCTAAAAAAGCAGGTTGTGATCCTCCTGGAGTACTACTTTGTCCCCTGCAGGGTGCGGTGTAACAACCATTACTATATCTCCTGGCTCAGTTGTTTCGTGTAGTTTGGAGGGGAGGTGAGAGGCCGGCCGCCCATCCGCCGCATGGGGTCCTCGCCAGAGTCTGTTTGCACAGAGGGCACCGTGCATATCTCCCCAAATAGAGCTTCAGTTTATATGGGGGCTGGAGCTCCCAAGACACTAAGCAGGGATCCTCGCCTCATACTGTGCAACTGTTCAATTGTCACATCTAGTTTGATGATCCCTTCCGTCACCACGACCTTAAAGGATGTCAGTTCTTTGACGTCAGCCTCTATGTCTTTGGAACAACACTCCAGTCGCTGGACTCTCAGCTCTGCTCTGTTCTACACCCTTTCCAAACCCTTCACCTTATTCGAAGGTCCTACCAGGTTCCCCTCTGAGACAGCAGGGTGTTAGTAGAGCTGAAAGTACTGTTTCTCCTGCTGTAAGTCCCTCCATGGCTTAGTCCAACGCCACACCTTTATAGGAGGTGCCCTTGGGTGATTTAAAAATCTGGAAAGAAAAAGTGCTAAGTGGATGCCACACACCCCAGGCAGAAAGGCCATCTAGGGCACCAGCCGGCTCTGCCCCTGTTCATTCATCTTTCCGGTAGATCGCTCATACATGCATATCAGCAGTTGGATTATGTTGAACGTCGGACAATGGTGTACAGTTCAAAGGGATGTCCAGTTAATAGAACTCTGTACTGCCAGGTGAAAAGCAAGGTAAGGGAGTCTGGTGGGAGGAATGGGCAGTGTATTGACATTTTAGATCAGTGGCATGGCGGCTCATACCAGGAGGAAGACAATTTAACTACACAACACCACTCGGATTATGTCTACAGCTTTGTGCCTGAGGCCTGCTGAAGAAAGAAGCATTATGGTGAACCTGGAGGAATGGGCAGGATGGAGATTACCAGCCTGGCACCACCGGGACCCCCCCATCATGTACAGTGTGTACACACTCACACTCTCACACTCTCACACTCTCACACTCTCTCACTCTCTCACACTCTCTCACACTCTCTCACACTCTCTCACACTCTCTCACACTCTCTCACACTCTCTCTCACTCTCTCTCACTCTCTCTCACTCTCTCTCACTCTCTCTCACTCTCTCTCACTCTCTCTCACTCTCTCTCACTCTCTCTCACTCTCTCTCACTCTCTCACTCTCTCACTCTCTCACTCTCTCTCACACTCACTGTTTCAGGAATCCGTCTGTCATGTCCTTGACACGACGATGGCCGTGGACATCATTTATGGTGACTCCCAAGACAGTGCCTGCATGCCATGTTTACACAGACACATGTATAAACAAGCATTGGTAAAGACAATATATCATGCCTTTGCTACCTACTGGCTTTGGCAACGCTTTTTAGCGACGCAGAACAGCATCCAGTATTGTTATAAAATGGCTGACACCACTTAGATCGATCATTAAAAAAAATATATATATGTATAATGTAAGTGTGCAAATGCACTTTTGTGGAGGACCTACATTCATGTGCTGTCTGATCCTCCAAAAATCAATTAAAAAAAGAACTGGGGAGGGAGTGTGGTGAGGCAACGAAGGAGCCATCCAGTGCTAAGCAACCAGGTGGGTTTTACGCCCCTATAAGTTCATGGTAAGCTCGCAATAGGTCCTGTCTAGTAGGCTGACCAAAAAAGGTCTGTGCCCATGACTGTAAACGCTGCATCCACTGTCAGTCTCCACATAGCTTAGTTTGGAAGGCAGTAGCCATTCATGCTGAAAAGTGGGTAAATGGGGAGGGGGGGGCATGACCTCGGAGGCTAGCTCTGATGTCTCAAAATGGTAATGAATGGGAGCACCTCCAGTTGGCTCGCATGATTGTCGAGTTCACAGTGGAAAACATCAGAGCTGTCAAGAAGCCTACAGAAGGGCATGGCAGCACGCTTGTCCAAAGTCATGCAGGGGGTGTTCATCACAACTGAGGACGCATCTTTTCTTAATCTTTTATATCCTCCCCTTTGGGGTGCTGATTCGGCTGGACCTAATGCTGGCTTTTAGCTGCAAACATCCCAAAGTGATGCATGGTAGGTGTATAAGCAGCAGTGCTCAATGGTGGGTGCCTTGTATGTTTTACGTAATACCAATGACATTATAATAGATTGCTCCTCCTTTTTCAACATAACATGGAATGTTGCATTTTAAATGTATTTTTAAATACTGTTTGCTAAATCTACCTATGTATCAGGCCGTTGGCTGTGACCTCAAAGGCATCACTGAATGTAACAAGGTCTTTGGAAGTTAACAGCAGTGCAAGGTTCAGGTTGTTACATTTCCATAATTCCTTCACAGACATTGATAAGCTATTTATAAATGTACCAAATGGGCACGTATGTGGAGTACCTGAACAGTACACTCTCCAACTCCTGGCCTCTGGAAGCTGTGATGCAGATTGGCATGACTAGACTGAAGGTGCATGCATAGTGTCTTGGGGGCTTCATTCAGTGTTTGGTGAGCCAGTGCCCTAACGGCTGGGAAGACTGTCCGCTTCCGGCGCCACTTTATTCTTTTTTGCTGGTTTTTTGCCAAGGAGGCTCCTGCCTCCAATTCAGAAGTCTCTTTGGTGAAACCTAACCATTGTCCTTAGGTCATTGCATGGCAGAAGACCTTTCAGCATTTCATTTATTTTCCCCAAAACAAGCCCCACTTTGGGGCTTTGTTTTCATAAATTAAAACAACCCAGTGTCCCCAACACTCTGGAAGTTTTTCTGTTAGTTTGTCGGGGACATTGTTCAACGTTCCTGTATGGTACTGCTATGGTGTACACGGCAGGGCTGGACAGGAAATTCAAATCTTGGACTGAGTCAGATCATCGTCAGCAGTGGTCTCACAGTCCAAGCTGTCACATATCCCGAGCCCTTCCTTGTATATGGAATTCAGAGAAAATACATCTTTCCATCCTTGGTAAGATAAGCCCTCAAGACTTCACTGGTAATACCTGCCCAGCTGGATGAAGGATGGCAGTCTTCTAGATCTTTGTCCCTAGTTACTGAACAACAGTCCCAGAAAGGCTCCTGGTGTAGGTTTGTGGGAATAAAGTGCTGTTCATTTATGTAGGGTCGATCTGGCTTTATTCCCAATAAAAGTAACATCCTGAACCTTACGAGCTGCGTTTAATCCGCGGTGAAACAAATGCAAAAGCAGGGGATTACACAATCACACATGGAAAAGTGTTCCACTGATGACAGCTCGCATACATGTCACAGGAAAGCTCTGGCATCATACGAGTATTACAATGGATACAATTGAGGTATGTGCAAACTTCAGCTACAGTCTAAACTGCAGGTTCCAACACAGCAGAGGCCGCTGTCCACACTTCTGTTTGACTTCAAGGTGGTGTTAGTAACATCCATGCTCTTGTAGAGGTTTGGGCATTCTGAATTGGAGGTACCTGGAATGGCATAAGACATTTCACTTTACACCAATAATATCCTGAATGTCTGCAATCGGAGGACGATATTGGAAACTATAGACTAGTATTTATGATGGTCTAGTTTGATAATAACTGGTAAATGTCAGTCTTATGCCCTCCTAAGAGAAGTTGAGCTTATCATCTGACCAAGCTATCATGTGGTCTGTGTTTTGACTCCCTTCAGTATTTTGATATAAAAGACTGGACGATAGAATGTGGATGACTATCAACCTATGCAGATCAAAGAGGTACTTGGGTCTGTAAGGAGACAACGGGCAGTTTTTATGTGCTCTTATAGCATCACATGCCATCTTACTACAGAGAAACAAAAACACTAACACTGTTTAAACAAGCATTGGCATAGCCAATAGGTCTCGCCTTTGGGACCTTATAAGTGTTTAGCCATGCAACAGTTGCATAACTAAATACTTATAAGGTCCCAAAAGCGAGACCTATTGGCTATGCCAATGCTTGTTGTAGCTTATCAGTGATGTCACCGCCTTGGATTTCTTTAGGGTCATAGGTCAAATTACAGCCCTCTCTGAAACATGGAAATCAATTGACCGAAAGTCACAAAGTGGCCAAACAGATGCTGTAGGCGTAAGGCATTATTGCATTAGAAAATAAAGTATTATCTGTGACTTCTCTTTGACAAGTTTCAAGTCCATGAGAGACAAAACTTGGCCTGAATGACTGCACATCTATTGCATGTTATAGGTATCCAATATGAAGTAAACCGCATATGAATAGACAAAAAAGTGGTGCTATAATGCTAGGCACCCAGTCACCATAGGTGCTAATGAAACAGACCCAGCAGGATTTGTTTGTAATATATCGAACAAGAAAGGAAGCAAACAAGCACACACTGATCCGTGTAGTTAAAAGTCCAACTCGTCTTGAATAAATCAATTGTTTTATGTTCTTCTTTTACTTCAGAATGACAGTCACAGGTATAACAATCCAAAACACTGCAGCTGACACGTGTTTCGTCCCCCAGACTTTTTCAAAGCTCAAGGACAATGAAAAAATTCCTGTGAGAAGTGGGTTCATCTCACAGACTCCGTAATAGTATCCAAATGTATATAAAAACCTTTCCAAAATGTCCCTGTCGAAGACAATGTAGACAACAATCCTCTACTCCTGTCTGTTTCCCTTAGTATCAGGAAACATGATGTCCAGTTGGGACCTTGATAAGTTCACTAGTAACTTGATTCCCGGCACTGTCCTGACGTCGTGTGAACCAAGTCCATGCAGTTTTCCATACAACGGATGGCTGCAGAAAGTTATGGGGACGAGGGAATATGTTAGGCAATACAAAGTGTAGATAGACCAATATTTTATTTCAGATTGACTTCATTGGCCTAGTCTCCAACCCACTTATTCCTCTTCAGTTCACTCATCAGGCTGTAGTCGGTTTAATTTTCCTCTGCTTCATTGACCAACATTTCCTTCAGCTTTCTCTCAATACTTTAACTTTTGATTTCAATATGCTTTAAGTTTAGTCTTGCTCTGGATGCCATATGTCTCTACTTTGTCTCTTTCTACCCTTATCACCTTTCACTCCACTCATCTTTGCAAATACTCCTGACCTGTCCCGTCCCTCCCTATGTATGACTCGTTCCTGAGACTTCAGATTCGGTCCCAGATAACACTCAAGCTTTACTCTTTTAAACTTTTAAATCCTGGTTAAGAAACCTGTACTTCTCAAGCCCCTCCCTCCTGTGCCTCTTGTCTGTTTATTAAGGTATTTTACAGCTTCACTTCTGCCCTCTGGTCATTAAGTTTGCAAAGTGCTTGATTGAGAATGCTTCAATTGAGAACTTGTTTGAGTGAACAAAGTATGGCCTACCAGAGCATCATGGGTCACCCGGTCACTCTTTCCTCTCCCCGCAACACGTATGATGTCACACACCCATGTTCACAGGAGGCTAAGATTTCATTGGAACAAGTAACATTATGCAAGTAAATGTTCTGCGTTTATGCTGCTAAGTGATAGGACCAAGAACGTTTACATTGTGTCATTCCCATCCTACCCCAGTGGAAGCTACCACATATTCTTGGCATTCAAGATCATCAAAAATGGCTAGTTGTTCCTGGAGAAACGGATTGGAAAATGGGTGCAATTAATTAGCCATCTTTACATTTCCAGTATAGAGTGGCTGTCGGGCAGATTATTGGAGAAATGCATAATAATGCTTTTGGCTTTCTAAACTAAAGGGATTCGCAATGGCGTGGCTTGGTTGTATTAATACTAAAGATGATTGTTTACAAACGCATAGCAACTTTGGCTATTTTCATCTGGGAATTTAGGCATCTTAGGGTTTTTTCCATCAGTTTCAACTTGAGGGGAAGAAATAGCATGCATAAGTTAATAAACGAAAATAGAATGATAAAATATTTAAAGTGTATGTACTTTGCAACGATCAAACCGAATTGCCTCAGACACTTCTTGGAGGAAAAACTAGGACAGATGGATCAGATTAAATAAAAGTGATAACATCATAACAAGTACACAAACATAAAGCTAACTTCTACTTCTTCAGCTGAACCATGTGGTTGAAACTGTTTCACGAGGGGTGTGCTCGCTCTCCAAGCACCCAAATGTAAAGGAGCAGGGGCGTAACGCAGGCCCAGACGCAGGGGGCCCCAATCCCCTTCTGGGGTCCCTCATTCATCCCAAGGCCAATGTAACTCTGTAAAATATGGGGGACTCAGGGGACCCTCATCACATTTCTGCAGGGGGACCTCATTTTGTGTTACACGCTGAAAGGAGGGACACCACTGAAGCTATGAAAAATGAAGTCAGTGGCTTCCTGTGTTACATTCTACAGTATGGTCAGTCAGGCTTGTGTGTGTATTTGGAGGCATTTGAAGCCTGAACTAGGGCCATTTCCGATGAAAGGCGTAAACGATTGATCCAAAATACAAGATATCTGGGGACCCGGGACTTCAATGAATTGCTGCAATGTGCAACCAGGATCAACACAAAGACGAACCTTAAGCATCTTCTACTTTGTGATGTGTACCTCATGAAATCCAAGAATGCTCTTGCTCAGTTTTGTCAATAAAGAACTGGGTAAAGTTGTGTGTGTTTTGAAGGCTGGACTAGGCCTCAGTAGAGGAGTTTGTGCCTGTTATATCTAGTCCTGGATCTTGAGGCTGGTTATCAGACTTGAAAAGCGAAGGGAAATTTCACCAATGACCCAACTCGGATTCTTGCTGTTGCCCTCTCAGTGAATATTTCTGGGAGCAAATAAAGTTTAACTTGCATGTGCGATTGAATATCTCCGTCTCATCTACAAAATAGTATCAGTTTTAGAAACCCTGTAAAAAATGCTCATGTACCTACTAAGCACTGGAACCATTTTACAGACTTGTCGAAAACTAAATGCATTTTGTTTTAATATACATTTCGAAATAAGTGTTTATGGTAGATTTGTGATTATGCAATCTAGAACTTTAACAAAAGTTGCATGAAATTGCTTATTATGCTCTGGAAAATAAGAAAGCTGGCAAAATCATCCATGATGATTAATTATAGGAGTGTTTCTATTATGCCGTACATTTTACACAATGGGCAGGGTCTAACCAAAAGACATGATTTCGATGAGAGAAAAATACAAATTGACAGACGAAGCAACATAAATGAGGTGGCGAGGTACCCCTTCTGCTCCAGCCATGGCTGGCCTCCCACCCTTCAGGGCTCCTTATCAACTAAATCCCAGGGCCGTGGGCAGCGTACTGGCCGAGAACTGACAGACGCCACTCCACTTGGTGAAATTGGCATTTTGTTTGTGGCAATCCGAGTCCACTGATACAGAGATGCCGAAATGCTGTGGAAGGCAGACAGCAGAGGCAACACCTCACTACAGCTGCTCGTCAGGAGAAGCGGAAGAGCCGGCACGAGGACCGGCCAAAGAAAGAAGAAGTAAATGCCCAGCAGTAAATCACGCCCTTTTGCCACGCTGGCAAGGGAAAACACGGCCAGCTTGAAGTTGTCAGCATTTTAATGATATGATTGATAAGAAACTGCGAGGCGCAGAGGCTGTCCACCTGTCGTGAAGGTTCTGATAATCTCTCAGCGAAAATATTATCTGCCTAGTCTGTCACCAATCAGCAAGAAATATCTCATAATGTGATTTGCTTAGTAGCTTCTCCTAACAGAACTGAACACCCTGTTCTGCTGCGCGACATATTCACACAACTTTCGTGGGTGTAAGCGCCAGGTTTCAACAATAACCCAGAACTGTTTTTGCAAAATAAAATTAGCATAGCTCTTTCCTTTTCCGGTTTGAGACATCTGTTTATTGCTTACAGTTATAAGGCGTCACCAACCAGGAACTAGGCAGCTGTAACTAGCTTTTGAATTCAAAAGCAGAAAAAAACGTTGTTAATGCAAATATGGTTTCAGACATTCGCATTCACTCAGAAATAAAGACATGTTGTAAATAGGATGTACTTGCCCTAGATAACGGCTTGTCAATATCCCTTTGATGTTCCAAGGGACTGCACTATTACATTTATTATTTGAAGCCGGAATGCGCCACATCCGTTAACGCTGGCAAAGATAAAGATTCCAATTTCACAGTCCTCCCGGTTGTTAAAAGTCATTTAGATAGTGGCTTTCTGCACGTTATCGGTCCCATCGCCACCCACAGGTCATTAACCGCAAAACGAAGCGCTGCAAAAACAAGCAAAGTGTCCCTACGACCATTATTTTTCTTGTCAATCGAGTAAACTTTATAAGCTAAATTGTTTTATCAAATACTGAATTGAAAGCAACGACCTAGCTCCTCCATAAGACAGTTCTGCTCTTGATAAATACAGCAGGGTGGGGAGTGTGGTGCATATCGGTGTTGCTGGTTATGGGGTTTACGACTGCGTGGGTGTTTTTTTAAAGGCGGACATTGTTTTAGTTTTAAAGACATTCCTTACTTAGTGTTGCTTTCAGTGCCTAAAACAAACAAAAGAGGAGCGAGGGCGAGCGAGCGCGGCAGCCTGCTCAGCTGACCAGACGCTCGTGCGTCATGGCCTTTTGCCGGCATGTGTTTACAATTATCGCGCCCGCGTCTGGGCACGATAATTGGAAACACATGTTTGCCGCGCGTACCCATCTCAAAAAGGCCAGCCACGACGCACGAGCGTTTCTTAGACTGCTTTGAAAACTCACTTACAATAAGTCTTCGCCTCTAAGCAGCGCTTGCGCGCTACTCGAGGCTCGACCTAAAAATGGTGACTATCTCTGTAAACTGAGTGATTGTTGTGTATCAACAAGCACAACCAGGCCAGCCAGCTACCTGCATTATGGTTAGGCTTTCCTGCTTTCAGTTTCTACTTTTGGTAAATTCTGGTGTTTTTTTTCCAGTGTTTAAAAGTGATTTCAATACCTTAAAAAAACAGTTATCAATGGTTACACATTTTCGCGTTACTAAAAACAACAGAAAAAGTGTTTTTCCGGTGTTTATGGAATATTTTGCTTTTATTATTGCTTGCTTTCTGCACTGATAGAACATGGTATATAGACAGTGTACGTATAGTGTATATGAGGTCCAAATAGATTTTTGCAAATTAAACTTATTGTACTACACCATACAATACTTCTTCAGTGAGTCTTTGGTCATGTGCGCTCGCTCTTTCCTTCCCATGTAAACTTCTGTGAAAAGGCCCTCTCAACATTGGCACTTGAGACGGGCAACGCCAAAACAGCCAGTACACAATTTGTTAACTCTGGCCACTGACCTAGCTTTCCATGCCAATACTGGTGCACTTGAAGATTGCAATTCTCACGGCAGGTTCTGCAACATTTGCATTGAGCTGGGCGCTTATGCCCTCCGAGTTATTGAAGCGGTCAAAAATAAAGCAGCACTTTTGAAACTACGGAGGAAATTCCCCTTTACTGAAGGGATCTAGAACTTGTACAGAGTACCACAGTGAGATTTCATTGACTTCAAATGCCATTGGTGGTGAAGGGACATTTCTATGCATCATTGCAAGCCATTTCTCATACATTGTAAAATAAACGTTCCTGAATTGCTCTTCAACATTGCTTTGCTTACCAAGTGGCAAGCACTCTAACATGGAACATGTTGCAGTGGCAAAGTCACTAAAGGTGTCGCCCAGCCTACTCTAAAGGAGATGTTTCACATCTACACCAATTATGCTGAACACTTGGTAGACAAGGGTTTTTTCAGACTCTAGTTTTTTTATTATGTCCACTACAGCAGTTATGTTTTCCTGTAAAAATCTAATAATGCAGTAGAGTGTACTTTTTTCACATCACTATCAATATGCGACCAAAGATCCTCACATTTCTTGCCTTTGGCATCATCACTCAGCAAAAATTCAGTAAACGGTTGCCACATGGATAATATAGCATTCATGGCCCCTTGGACTGAGAACCATCTGCTAAGGGACACAGTTGGCATGACTCTTTCTTTGATGCCACACAAAGCACAAAATGATAAATATTTGAGTTTTTGTTCCTGTGCATAAGAAAACAGTGTACCAGAATGGACTAAAAAGTCAATAGCATCCGTCATTAACTCTGAAGATTGTAAAGATGCTTTCAGCATACCATCTAACAAGTGGCAAGGATCTCCTACAGGGAATCACTTCAGCTCGGGTATCAATTTTGACAGGTCATTTTGACTTTTTCATATACGTAGCTGAATCACTGCAAATACAAACAATATCACTCCAATCTTTGTTGAACTTGGAAAGAACCTTTTTTGCACAGTATTCCAAGTGACGCTGCGTTCCATGTTTTCCAAAAGTCTGGTGTCCTGTTTTCACCACTATCCCAGATGCTTGGTGATAGCGCTCTTTTCACATACCTTACATTGAATGTTTAAAGCCTGAAGTGTTGGCAATTCACCTACTATCAATACTGACTCACTAGAAACTGTGAGCTGATGTATTGAGGGTTTTTACCCATTCTCTGTGGGTAAATGTGATGACCCATATTAGGAAAGATTCTTATGAAACCAGCCATTTTACCTATCAGTGAAAGAATCAAACGTAGCCAAAATATCAAATATGATTTTGATATTTCCTGATTTTCTACAGTTTATAAAATAATTAAACGAGACCTAAAACATGCTTCTAAACCCTGTATCTTTAGACCAAAGACCACAAAACTGAAAAAAGCAAAAGGAAGAAGAAACAATATTTTAGTGGCATCCCTAAACAACAAAACTCAAGCAGAATAATGTTAGCCCAGTCTTTCTTACTGCTAGCTTGTATAACAAAGTTACATTGTATTGGCCCCTTCAGGAAGAAAAAAAATGACTCTTTCACTCTCTTTTTCCTTTCTTTGAATGGCATTTAGTTTGTGGTTGTTCAGGTGTTTTTCCAGTGTTTAAATGTTTTCACTGGTGAGGGCCATTTCTCTTTCAGTGGGGTTTTATCAGTTATAGGTCTAAACCTAAAACCCCACAGCCTAATTATGGTGCATCGTGTATGACTGTACATCCTGCATCCGAAGCAATTCTGATTACCAAAGATTCAGATGTACTGACCGCACATACAGACCATAGGACCATCTAGTCTTGTCATTTTACAACTCATTGCAGTATCTAGAGAACTGACTAAGGTCTTCATTAAGAGTGCCACTTACTAAGTGCAGACCACCTTCTCCTAAACCTATCCTCTTTGTGTTCTCGCTTGTGACCAAAGTGGAGATTGTGAGATCAGAGGCTGCTTATCTTGAGGAAAACTGATCCAAGCCGTGGGCCAGTCATTCCACAGGCCACCCCTCTCAAACCCATGTGCCCTGAGGGCCCCTGACAGTATTTGTATGCAAATAAAATGATGTGTCAGAGAGGTGCGCCATCACATCTGTTTTCAGCTTCTCTTTTTCGTTGAGATTAGGACATTGAACGATTTCAGGGGCTTAGCAGAGGAGGCCTGTGTATGACAGAGAGTCTGGATACATAATTATTCTTAGATGGTGGATAAATGTCTGTGTGAGACCAGGATTCGGGATCCGTTTAACACTACTCTCCTTATTCCCCCCCATAGCACGATGTAGAGCTGGTCGACCCTCGAGGACGCACTCCCTTGCATCTGGCTGTGTCACTGGGAAACTTGGAGTCGGCCCGGGTACTGCTGCGGTTCAACGCTAAAGTCAGTCATGAGAACAGCAATGGCTGGACAGGTAGGTGGCACCGCCGCAGGCTTGACAGTTAACAGTTTTGGTAAAATTCAACTGTTTGATTATTTTTTGGGGGGGGATTTATTTTTCTTCTTCTATGAAGCGGCTTCTTACTAAATACCCATTGAAACTTCTGGGTAGTACCGGGGGATCTAGGACTTAGGAAGAATTGATCAAGGGTTAAACTCGACAATGCAATTTCTTGCAAAAGAACAGCGTCTTTATCGAATGTAGATTCTTTTAGTGCTGCAGATGTAGTTGCAAAAAGAACAATTGATGGACAGAAAGCAGAACAATGTCATACATTCACCCCAGTACAGAGATCTGGGCCTAAATCCATCGTGTTTTTTTGCTCACCGTGCCATTCCAGTTTGGACCCAGCCATATGCAAATCAGTCTTGACCCTGCGCCCAATGGGAACAGTCCAGCCCGAACTGCCAGGCCAGGTCCTCCCTGGACTGGAAACAAGCATCCTAGGACCGGTTTCGGGCTTTCAGCCCTCAACAGCCAGGATAGCTTGACTCCAATGGCATGGAGAGCACGGGACCCACGTCTGGGCATACCCGTCCCACTCGGGGTGACCAATGCAAAAAGAACAATTGATGGACAGAATGCAGAACAATGTCATACATTCACCCCAGTACAGAGATCTGGACCTAAATCCAACGTGTTTTTTTGCTCACCATGCCATTCCAGTTTGGACCCAGCCATATGCAAATCAGTCTTGACCCTGCGCCCAATGGGAACAGTCCAGCCCGAACTGCCAGGCCAGGTCCTCCCTGGACTGGAAACAAGCATCCTAGGATCGGTTTTGGGCTTTCAGCCCTCATCAGCCAGGATAGCTTGACTCCAGTGGCATGGAGAGCACGGGACCTACGTCTGGGCATACCCGTCCCACTCGGGGTGACAATTGCAAACATTTTTGGGGGAGACTTTTTTTTTCTTCTTCTATGAAGCGCCTTCTTACAAAATACCCATTGAAACTTCTGGGTAGTACCGGGGGATCTAGGAATTATGAAGAATCGATCAAGGGTTAAACTCGACAATGCAATTTCTTGCAAAAGAACAGCGTCTTTATCGAATGTAGATTCTTTTAGTGCTGCAGATGTAGTTGCAGCAGGGTCGACTCGTGAAGCTGTTTCTTGCACCGCACCAGTACTCGATAATGGTAGTAAAGCTGGAGACTCCAGTCTCTTGAATCGGGCCAATGATTTCAACTTGGCTGAGCTCTTCTTGGGGTAAATGTAAAATAGGAAGAAGGGTCTGCTACGGTTCCTTGGCAGATTTCACTTCTTGGGATTTTACATCGCAGGTAGTTGTGTCAGTACTTTACATCACAGCATTCGACTTTCAGCTACGTATTAATTGTTGTCATTTTATATGTGCCTATGTTTAAGTGTGTGTATGAGCATATATATACTTATATGGTCAAATATATACATGAACAATTGCACATATAATGAGAAAGGTACATTTGAATTTATTTTAAAATTAAGGTTTTTGTTAATTTGTAATTAATTACTTTAAGTAAACCAATTAGTACAGAACTATGGTTTCATTTAATTTAAATAAAATATTAATGAACATTTAATGTAAGTTATTTAGTAAATTACGTATTAGGTTATTAATAACTAATTAGTTTAAATATAGATTAAATGTAACTTAAAACATATTTAACTGTATAAGATTAAAAACATCTTTTTTTGTAATTTTAAATTTAATGTTTGAGTTTTGTGGATGGTAAGGAAATTTTAGGGTTCAGGAATGATTAGTGTATGGACTAGTGAGGGTTTGTATTGGTGCAGTGGTTGGTAGTGTACAGGTGTACTAAGTGCTTTTTAGAGTTCAGGGGTGGGTAGTGTATAGGCCAAGGGCTGTTGCTGATGCTGGACGTCGGGCTCCAACTTACAAATGTTTTGAGTGATGTTGATGGTAATTGCAAATAGCTGTTACCATCACAATTCCTATTCAAATAATGCCTTGGCTTGCCTAACAGTCACGTTCTTGCCTATACGTCAGGCAGTGTTCAGATGCACGTGCACTAGTGCGTATTTGTGCTGGTTTCTTAGCATTTTATTGGGTGGTATTAACTTGAGTAGTCTAAGGGCTGACCTTAGCCTGCAATACTCGGAGGTCCCCAGGGAACACCCACCGATGACGCACAGCAGTGTCACATTTTAAAACAGCCCTATTCACTTAAGGAATCAAACATTGTGCTTCAAACATTTTTGCACTGAGAATTTTTGAGTAATATATTTTGAAGACTGCCCCCCCCCCTTTTCAAAATGTTATGGCAAAAATTGGGGGAGTGGGAGGGGCACGGCTATTGCAGGGGGAGGGGATTATGAGATCATTACAGGGGCGCTTTCTTGTAGCTCATAATCCACACTAAATGTAAGACTTCTAATGAACAAACGCATCAACCAAAGACACTGCTCCCAATAATTGGGGTGCTAAGAGCCTCTTACACTCATGTGCTATAATGCAACTGCGGCTGCTACTCTGACAGGTGTGACCCTGCCATGCAGGCTGTCGCCTTCTTTTTCCACCGCTTGAATCTTGAAACAGGATGTCTGCCCCTTTAGGAAAAGAAATAAGCTGCTGCATTTCCCCCCACTGTATGCTGCAAAGGTTCCCTCTGCTGTAATGCTAGCAGGGAAAAGGAGCCCACATGCCCCATTTTTAAAGCAAGACGTTCATTATTGTGATGCTGTGGGCACCTCAAACGCCTGCGCCCCGTTGCAACTGCTCCTGCTTCACCAATGATAGCAGGCTGTCTCTGCCATCCCTTTCACTCGCATCTCCCTGATGCCCTTACCAAGGGGACTCCACTGCTTCAATGTTCTTCTTCCTTGGACCTTTGCTCCAAGGCACAAATAAATACTGGCACAGCAAGTATGCATTTACCCCAAATGCAAGAAAGAAAACAGTAAAACAGCCGTAATTCTGCAGAACCAAAGATTCCTACAACTCTGTGAAGCAGGCTGTCTACTCTGGCCATTACTCAAGGCCATTACTCAAGGCCATTGCTCCTAGGCCTGATTCCCAGAGCAGTCTTTCTGTGCTATTGAAAAAGAAAAAAACATCCAGCAACCCCACCACCACCACCACCACCCTGTTTCTTGGGCCTTGTTCCATGTACAGCAGGTTGACTTACTTGGGCCCCAGTGCTAGCCAGGAAAGGAGCCACATGCCCATTTTTGTAGTTTTCATAAAGGGGCAGGTTGAAGGGGCTCATGTGATGAGAAGCAGAGATGGATAGAGAGTTATAGAAGAAACATGCCGTCTCCCCAGAGTGCCTGCTAACGGAAAGAAATGTAAATGTGTGCAATTGGTTAATCACCTTATACAAAGGCTGTTTTGGAGCCAGTATTGACTTTTATTGATGGAGTCACGTGAAGCTTCATGGTGGAAAATATTTATTCTTTTTGAGAGGTAGTATTAAGGGGGTATCAGCGGAGTTGTCTAACCTGTCTTTTTTATGGACACTTAAAAAATGTTTGCACTGTATACAATCTGATAACTTATTACAAAAGTGTATATTTTTAAAGTACTTGTTTTATCTTAAACACTGCATTTTGCAGCAGCCTATTTTATACTGTGTAATACAATTTTAAAATAATGACATTCACAGAGATTTCTGTCACAGACTCGGACCTCATAGTACTATAAATAAACAAGTCACTCCTCACTGCACCAATCGGGATTTAATTGTGTGACTGTCTGGTCACACACAAACATCTGTAGTGATCACATTAACCAACTGAGCTTTCATAACTTAAAATAGTACATTTTCATTTAGGGTGTGTGCCTGTTATTTCACATGTAGTTAACTGAAGGTGAAAACAACAACAAAATGTAGAGTACTTTATCTTTTAACCTGTCTCCACACTCATTGACACTGTCCCTACTGCACTAATTATTACAGTCCCACACTTTTTATTTTTTTTTACTCTTCAACCGCATGTAAATTAGGACGGGCTGGAAGCACGCTACCAGGCTGTCTTCATTTACAAGTAAATGCTGAGACTTTCGCACCCCTCTGGGAATGCAGTCGGGGACCCCCAGGGGAGCACCTCCCAGTTTGAAGACCTCTGCTGTAAAGGATGATTGCAGGAAGTGTGGATGACGTGCCAATGTGAGAACTCTGAGTAGTCCTGCAGAGGAGTGTGTGAAATTTGTGTAAATTTTGCATAATGACTCGAACTTTCATCAAAATACAAACCCATCATTTTGTGCAATATTTCTAATGGAATCTTTCAACCGCAGAATCCTCACCTTGTGGATATTCCCCAGGCATCAGATTTGACCTGGAAATTTTAAAGCAGTACTCCTGTGCGCTAGCAGGTGACATCCTGAGACTCCGCGCAGAGATCGCCGTGTTCCGAAAGTGATGATGGGTGCCTCATGTAAGCGCCATCCATGAACAGTGACGTAAATTCCTTTCCTTCTGCTCCTTAAGATGCGGATCCACAGTTACTCCCTGGTCTTTTCTGGACCGTTTTCAGCAAAATTTTAAAACCAAACCAAAATGTCACCCCCGTAAGTTTATAGGGTTCAAGGACTCTCGAAACCAGATGTCTGACAGACCATACCAAAGTATGCCTATGGTGCCTGGGTTCGGAGCACGATTCCAGGGCCTGCGATGACTGCATCCAAATTCATCTGAAGAGCATATGAGACAATGAGGCAAAGCTGTATGTTGACAAATATTGGAAGATTCCACACGGTGTTCGGTCGAAATCGAACGGAAGGTCCTGTTCCTGAAGTTGTTCTTGTGGCAGATTATCGTCTCAAAGTCTTTGGGTAAGTCTAAAAGGAGAACCAAATGATTTGCATATGGCCATGTCTGAACTGGGGTGGCGTGGTGAAGCAAAATAACGATGGATTAAACCCAGATCTGTGACTGGGGGTGAGTGTTTGCCATTGTGCAACATTCCGTCCATCATCTTGTGTGTTTTGCAATTCACCCCAAGTGGGAAGGGTATGCCCAGACGTGGGTCCCGTGCTCACTGCGCCACTGGAGTCAGGCTATCCTGGCTGATGAGGGCTGAATGCCCGAAACCGGTCCTAGGATGCTTGATTCCGGTCCAGGGAAGACATGGCTTGGCAGTTCGGTCTGGACTGTTCCCATGAGGCACAGGGTCAAGGCTGATTTGCATATGGCCATGTCTGAACTGGGGTGGCGTGGTGAAGCAAAATAACGATGGATTAAACCCAGATCTGTGACTGGGGGTGAGTGTTTGCCATTGTGCAACATTCCGTCCATCATCTTGTGTGTTTTGTAAGTCTAAAAGGAAGCATAGGGGGGCGTGGCAAAAATGGCGATCGGGTAAGACGTGTCCTCGCCGCTCCCTACCACCTGATGCGGCTACTGCCCACACTCCAGATGCCCACGGGACTCGCGGATGGGTGCCGGAGTTGGAGCTGAACGCCCGGGCTGGATCCGAAGGGCCTCTCCCCCTGACGCAAACAGCCGGCCATAAAGAAGCAGTCCCCGCTCCATGTAATGGCAGCTGCGGCCTAGGAGCCCCTGTCTACCCGCTGAATTGCCCGTCCTGGGCCTGGGGAGATACGGGCGCCAACACATTGCCCGCGGACACTACCGCTCTGGCCAGTAAAGACGGCTGGAGAACGCTGAGGCTCCTACCAGGTAGAATGAGGTAGGCGGTGAATGAGGGGCGGGAGCAGCACGGGCGCTGAGCGGCATCCCCAGGACTCCTCCGCCCTTGCGGTGCGGCGGAGGAGAGTGCTATTGGCTGGACCCGTGGAGAAACTACGACGACCCCTCATGAGTGGAGAGGGGGAGAGATCCTCAGAACCGGGTCCAGCGCTAACCACGGATCCAGTGGGGTTCGCCATCCTGCGCGGTCGGAAGCTGGCCGAAAGAAGCAGGTCCGGCGCCGCATAATGGCGGCCGGGGCCTAGGACACTCTGCCTGCATCCCGAACTGATATTGCCCGTGGACACTACCGCCCCGCCCAGCAAGTCGGCTGGAGACTGCCAGGGCGCCTACCAGGAGGAAAGAGGTGAGCGGGAAGCGAGGGCCGGAGAGCAGCATGAGCACTGAGCGGCATCCCCGGGACGCATCCACCTTTACGGGACAGCGGAGGAATGTGGGGAAGGCAGGGCCTGGGGACCAACTGTGAGGATCCCTTGCGAGTGGTGGGGAGGACAGACCCAGAGCAACAGGTCCAGCCCGAGCCACATGAACATCGCGGTCCAGCGAGCCGGCACGAGGGAGGCGCCTGGACAGGAGAGTGCCCCGGGATTGTGCGCCCTGTCGTCGGAGCCAACCAACTGGGTGTTGAGCCCCTGGGGGAGTTGCGATATCCACCAGGAGACAGGCATTGTGCAGAGTGGGACATAGCTCGTGGGAGATTGCGGCCACATGATGTGCGCGCATGAATGCCGAGGCGCACGTGAACTGACCCCGGAGTAGCTGCTTCTCAGCCCAGAGCAGACGAAGGGGAAACGCTGAAAGCCCACGCTAGTCCTGTGGTGGTGAGCCTCAACAAGGCCTACCAGTGCTTAGGGGTTCTCCCTTTCTGCACAGAGTCCTCAGACCAATAGGAAGAAGTTGGCACAGAAACTGGAATAGAAAAAACAGAGTTTATTAAACCTCATGAGGTGGAGCTACATTCACACAGCACCCTTCGGTAATGCATGAAGTAGCACACTGAATGGAAGGACCTTGGTCCTTTTATACCCACACAGGGGCTCAAATGAAGGCGGTACAAACACAAATGCTGGTTTTAGGTACATATAAGGTCATACAAGAAATGCACAGTCGACGAGTGGGTGGAGCTAACAGTTTCTACTTCTAGTAGACACATCCTGACATTTATAAACTCTGAACAGCTGCATGGACAGCTGCGAGCTCAACTGAGCATGTGCAAAGCAAAAGAAACTAAATATAACTCGTCTCTAGGCAGATTTCAAGAGCAGTTAACAGGAAGGTAGGACAGAGCACATGGCGAGCACATGGCAGCACATGGCAACCAAAATGGCTGCCAGAAATACAAAATGGATTCCACAAAGCGGGCAATTTAGCCTCTGAATACAGGATGTCTTCGGCTAATGCTTAACTTAAGTGCTGCCAAATTACAACAGACGACCCTTTCAGCATTAGCTGAAGACATTCGTTTATCTGGGGTAATCTAAATATTCATCCCGTACATCTATTAACATTATTTCGGCCACCTCTTTATTCAACATTTGTTGGGCCTTTGTTTCAGCAACGTTTCCTTTGGCAGGTATACAAGCAGAGATGCAAATGGAGCAAAGCATTGGACCACATTGGATACATACACAGCATGTAAAAAGTATCATAATTATTACACACAGGCTAGTCAGTAGCTTCCAGCCCCAAGCAGAAACAAGAGTCCAAAACCATCCAGTAAAAGTCCAAGTACCAGTCTCTGGATGAATTTCTGCAGCAATCTTATGCAGTTTTGATATTGCGTCATATACTGAAGGTGAGTGATCCGGTATGAATACGCAACAGCTGCTACCGATGATGCGACATGCACCACCTCGATCAGCCAAAATCACGTCTAGTACCATCCTATTCTGGAGTGCTACAATCCTTGCAATCTGTAGTTCCTCTGTAATGTTCCCAAGTGCCATAGCTGTCTGATTGGTAACAGCTTCCACAACACGAGTTAATCGCCTGATCTTTCTGCTGTTTAATGCAGCACCCACAAAGAAAAATAAGCCCAAGTTGAAATCAACATATTGTTGTAGGGTAGTGTTGGTTTGGTCAACTTCATCCATACTTATTGTCCTCTTATTTCTGTTTTTGGAAATATCATTGTACAGTTTAAAATAACGGTGATATAATGCAGGTGCCAGAAACACAGGGGGCAACAGAAAAGATACATAGCAGATTCCTGACCACCCAACAGGTAATTGATGATATCCGTTATTTCCACACACAAAATACGTATTATGCGAGGCTGTGAAAGTGCTCTTATTGGCACCTTCAATGGTCAGGATTACAGTACACTCGCTCCTCCCCACTGGAATTCTTCCAACACTACAGATACACAAATCTGCTTTAGTTTTTGTCACAGAAATCACAAAAGGTCCAATGTTCTTTATTATTCTCACATTTGTGAAGGCATGTGGTGTTGAAATATTGTCCGGTTGATACTCTTCCCATTCCCTTTGGCTTGTGGATAACCTTCTTTATTTTGATAACACACTTTATTAAGTTGAAAAATAATCCCACCTACTGAAGGCTTTCCATATGCAAACAAGAGCGCATACCAAGCTTGACAAGAACCATTGTGAGAAAATGGAAGAGGAATAAAAGGTGTTCCTCCTTTCTTTTGATGTGCAGGTATCATCCCACACACCCAACAGTTGGTAGTATTTGTAGCATTGTGAGTATGGTGCAACATCTGAATAAAGGTATTGTTTAGATAGGATTGTCGATGCTTCTGCTCATGGTAGGGAAGAGTGAAGTAGTAGTGTTCCACTGGTACTGGCAACAAAAAGCTGTCGAACAGGAGCCACCTTCTCGATGTACCACGTAATTGCTGCCATAGCCACCATAGCAACAACAAACCCTACAGCACAAATGATTCTTTTGTTATTCATTTCAGCAACAGTAATGATTGATCTTTCTAAAAACTTGTTGAAAACAATCGTTGTTGCTCTTCTCCCTGGGCAGCCGTTGATTTCTTCACCATGGGCCAAGGCGGGTGTCACTACACTAATGCAGGGCTGATCCCCCTCCCCTTGCCACATCGGCTCTCCGTTTCACTAACCCAGGGCAGTAGCTCAACCAGTCTTTTTCAAAACTGCAGATTCTTTACTCGGTCTCAATTGATATCTGGATACTCCAGTGATCGTGTGGTCCGGGAAGACTTCCGCAGATTCGTCAGGTGAGATAGCTTGGCCTTTCTCCGTCTCCAGAATCTCTCGATGGTCGGTCAACACAGCAGGTTCCACTAAGGCAGGCGACACGCGTTTGCAGTGTGTGCTGTGGATCCAATTCTTTCTGTTTGTCACTCGAACTGCTGTCCTTGTCGCAAGGAGCACCTGCTCTGGTCCTCGCCACCTCGGCTCCAAGCTGTTTGATCTGTCGAAGACCTTGACCATTACATGATCACCAGGACGGAGTTCGTGGGCCTCACCTGTAGATCTGTCAGGAAGAGCTTCTCGAACCTGTTGATGAATAGAAACCAAACTGTCGGTTAATTGTGCCAAATAATCATTCATCAGAACACAAGGAACATCATGTATGGGGCGTGGCTTAGGAATTCCCCAAATGTTCATCGGTCTCCCAAACACCACCTCATAGGGGGTGAGACCTGATCGTGAATGTGGCACCGATCTTATGAACAACAATGCCAATGGTAGTGCATCTGGCCACTTTAGAGACGTGGAAGCCAGTATTTTCGCCAATTTTGATTTTAAAGTAGCGTTATACCTTTCCACCAATCCTGCTGATTGCGGGTGGAAAACTGTATGGAATTTCTGTTTGATCCCTAATCCTTTCAGTACATGCTCAACAACTTGCCCAATAAAATGAGGTCCATTGTCACTCCACAAAAGTTTGCAAACACCGTATCTAGGGAAAAACTCCTTTAGAAGCACCTTTGCTGTGGTGAGAGCAGTATTATCCTTTGTAGGGTATGCCTCTATCCACTTACTGAAGGCACATACCACCACTAGGACATATTTCAGATTATTGCAGCGTTCGAGTTGGATGTAATCCATCTGCAAAACTTCAAAAGGTGCGGTTGGTGTAGCAAACCCTCCTGTAGGAGTTCGTGTCCCTTTTCCAGGATTATACTGCCAACAGATCAAACAGGACTGTACTACTCTTTTGGCTGTGCTAGCAATTTCAGGATGCTCCCAAACTTGTGTAAGCAATTTAGTTATTGCTAGAGCTCCAACATGTGCCAGCCCATGTGCCATTTGAACCATAGGTTGTAAATAGGCTGCAGGCAATTTCCACTTATTCATTTCTTTGTTACGCCAACAACCCTCATCATCTAACATTCCTTCTTTAGACCATTGCTCAAACTCTTCCACAGAAGCAGATCTCTGTATATCCAATACTTCCTCTCTAGCATCATGCCAACGCTCAGCTTGTGATTTCACTACGTACATGGATGTAGTGCTTCGCTGCATCGCAGTTTCACGGGCTACGCGGTCTGCAAAGGCATTGCCTTGTCCTATTTTGTCAGTCACTTTCTTGTGTGCGCTACACTTCATAATAGCAACTCTCTTTGGGTATGTAAATGCAGTCAAGAGATTATGCACTAACTCTCCGTGCATTATCTGCATCCCATGGGATGTAAGAAAGCCTCTTTCCTTCCAGAGTAGGCCGAAATCATGAACCACTCCAAAAGCATAGCGGCTATCCGTGTAAATGTTCACACACAAGTCAGTGCTAAGCTCACACGCTCGTGTCAAAGCTATTAGTTCAGCTGCTTGAGCTGACTTCTGAGGTATGCGAGCTGTTTCCACTACTGTCTCAAGCGTGGTAATTGCATAAGCAGCTGAAGTCGTGCCATCTGGTAACTTCAGACAGGACCCATCAACCCACAGTTCCCCATCTACATCTGGAAGGGGCGTATCTTGCAAATCGATGCGACCCTTTGTCTGCTCCTCAGTAAGGAATATGCAATCGTGAGGCTCCTTTGACTGAGACTGAGTCGCAGGATATGGCAACAAAGTGGCTGGGTTCAGTGTCGCACATCTCTTCAAGGTAATATGAGGTGCTAGCAGTGTCAATTCGTATCCTGTCAAACGAGCACTAGTTAAGTGCTGAGTCTTAGTCTGATTCAAAAGGGCATCTACTGCATGGGGTACTAGCACCAACAGTTTGTGTGACAAAACTATCCCTTCACTCTGACGTATGGACACAGCCGCCGCTGCAACTGAACGGAAGCACCCAGGTAATGCACGAGCAACAGGATCAAGAACTGCAGAAAGGTATGCACAAGGACGCTGTTTGTCCCCGTGTGTCTGTACTAAAACTGACAATGCACATCCTTCTTTCTCATGTACATAGAGTGTAAAAGCCTTCGTGTAATCTGGTGTGCCTAACACTGGTGCAGAGCAAAGAGCTTGTCTCAACTGACAAAAAGCATTTTGACATTCATCTGTCCATGGAAGGGGGATCGGAGTGTTTTTAGTTAAAAGTGCTAGCAAGGGTTTAACAATGTGTGAAAAACCCAATATCCATTGCCTGCAAAACGAAGTCAGACCAATGAATGCACGGACATCTTTCTGCGTGGAAGGTACTGGGGTGTCTAAAATTGCTTGAATGCGATCTGGTGTCAGTGCACGGCCCTCCTTAGACAGAAGGTGTCCTAAATAGGTCACCTTCGGTCTACAATATTGCAATTTCTTCCGTGATACTTTATGGTGGTGTGTAGCAAGAAAAGAAAGCAAGGACAAAGTGCATTTCTCACACTGCTCAGGTGTATCAGCTGCCAACAAGATGTCATCGACATATTGTATGAGAGCCACTCCTTTAGGCAGGGTAAAGGAATCAAGCTGTCTCTTCAATGCTTGACTGTAAATACTAGGACTCTCAGTATAGCCTTGAGGAACTCTACAAAATCTGTATGATCTATTATTCAAAGTGAAACCGAACAAATATCGGCTATCAGGATGAATAGGAATCGAGAAGAAAGCATTCTTCAGATCAATTACAGAAAATGTAGTTGCTGTTGGAGGGACCAGGGTAAGCAATGTCGTTATGTCAGATACTACAGGGTACTGTGGTACTACAATCTTGTTAACTTCTCTCAAATCGATGATAAATCTATAGATCCTAGTGTCAGTATCTTTTTTTAAAATGGGAAGAATCGGACTATTGCAAACACTGTAAGGAACTTCTTCCACAACCCCCACCTTAATTAAATCATGTACAATACGTGTGAGTGCTTCTTCTCCTTCTCGAGAAATTTTATACTGAGGCAGTCTTGGCAATAAAGCGCCCTCCTTAACACTAATATGTACTGGTGGAATAACCATTTGTCCTACATCAGTGTCCGAAGTAGCCCACAAAGTACTAGGGAGTGAGGCTAGTGCAATGTCCTCTCTAATAATACAAGATCTCTCAATCACAGGGTAGTTGTCATTCAAAATAACCCGTACTCCTTCCGGAGAACACCGTATCGTAGCCCTGAAATATATAAGCATATCAAGACCCACAATATTGTCTGGTGTGTTTGGAGAAAGCAAAAACTGACATGGAGCAGTAAACTTATCAACATCGAATGCAAGTGGTTGTGACAATGGGCTAAGGGAAGGTGTTCCATCGAAACCTATCGATGTAATGGTTAAGCCAGACAGGGAGCCCTTGGAACCAACTGTTTAGACAAGGCGCTACGAGTAGCTCCTGTATCAACCAGAAACTGATCAGTAGAGCCCAAAACATGTGCTGTAACATAGGGACCCCTCTGATCTACTGGAACTTCAACTGATTCCTTACCCCATCCTAGGCAATCCCATGCATAAGCAGAATCTTGAAAATCAGAGGGCACATAGTCAGACATTTGATATTGGTTCCTTCAATCAATCAATCAATCATGTCACTTATAAAGCGCACTACATACCCGCGAGGGTCTCAAGGCGCTGGGGGAAGAGGGGGGTGATGGTGCTGCTACTGATCGAAGAGCCAGGTCTTGAGGAGTCTTCTGAAGGCCAGTAGGTCTTGGGTCTGTCGGAGGTTGGTGGGGAGGGTGTTCCAGGTCTTGGCGGCGAGGTGGGAGAAGGATCTGCCGCCGGCGGTCGTTTTCCGGATGCGGGGGACTGTGGCGAGGGCGAGGCTGGTCGAGCGGAGCTGGCGGGTGGGGGTGTAGAAGCTGAGTCGTCTGTTGAGGTAGGCTGGTCCGGAGTTGTGGAGTGCTTTGTGTGCGTGGCTGAGGAGCTTGAAGGTTATCCTCTTGTTGACAGGGAGCCAGTGCAGGTCTCTCAGGTGGGGTGTGATGTGGCTGCGTCGGGGGATGTCGAGGATAAGACGTGCAGAGGCGTTCTGGATGCGTTGCAGCCGTCTCAGGAGCTTAGCCGTCGTTCCTGCGTAGAGGGCGTTTCCGTAGTCCAGCCTGCTGGTGACGAGGGCCTGGGTGACTGTTTTTCTTGTTTCGGTGGGGATCCACTTGAAGATCCTGCGGAGCATTCGGAGGATGTTGAAGCAGGATGAGGAAACGGCGTATCAAAAGTGTTAAACCCATCCTGCCCACGTGTATTAGCATCAAACCGAGCACGATCATTCGCGCTTCCTCTAGGCCCTGGATATCGTGAACGATTTCTCATTTGTCCCCGACCACGTAGATTCTGCTGAGCACGCAGTACTGGACAATCAGAAAGCCAATGTCCAGATTTTTTGCAGTACGCACACTGATCAACAGACAAATTTGAACGAGTATAGGAAGGAAAGGACGAACCATAAGATCCACGTCCACCTCTATCATGACCTCTAGAAGGCGGACCATAAGCTTGAGCCAACATAACCTTTGTTTTCAACTCTTTAGATTTTTTGTCCTCATTACCTTTAGTTTCTAATTCTTGTCGCTCATAATACTGAGCCATAGTTAAAAGAGAAACCGGAGAAGAGGTAGTCCATGAACTCTCACTGGCCTTTAAGCGACTAGCTATCCCTGGCAAAAGGTTTGCGACATATTTATCAACAAACAGATGCCTACCCGTGTCATCTATCAATGACTGGCCACTAAAATCGTGGAATGCCTCTTCAAAGCGTGTGAAAAAGTCAGAAACTGATTCATTTACCTTTTGCTTGCAAGACGCTAACACTGTCCAATCTATCTTTTTAGGGGGAATGATCGTCTTTAACTTAACTAATATAGCTGCCGGAAGATTTAAAATTAACTGACACGGTTTCTGTGCAGGTTCTCTATCTTCATCTAACCGCTCTAAATCTTTCCACAATGCTCCAAATGTCGCATTATCATCAATTTTACGCACAGTTCTCCACATATCAGGCGGTAATATTAATCCAAAAAACAAATCAATATCAGACAAAGTCATAGTACAAGAGCTAATTGCACCCTCAACTTCCTCATAAAAGGCTGCTGGATTCTTTCGCGGGTCAGGCAATGCATTTTTAAGGGCCATAACATCTGCCCTATTCCAAGGAGTGTAAACCCAATTATAAATAAAGTACCCTTTCGCATTAGTAGAAGTCTTATCATCCTCTGTACCCGTTCCTTTAGGAGGAACATATAAAGGCGCGGCTTCCCGCATGGGTTTCACATGAATTACAACATTCTTATCTGTTTCAGGAGTAGGAGGTCGTGCCATGCTGATCTGAGATGCTAGTGCAGCTGCTTCTGCTGCCTTTTTCTCCTCTCGCAAACGGGCTGCTTCAACACGCAGTTTAACCAAGCGTCTGATCGTGTCAGCCACCTGGGAGAAGACAAAAAGACCGTCACGTAATTGTTTACAATCAGCTGCTACATCATCGGGCTCCATATCTACCGAATGCTTCCTAAATCGTTCAATAACCTCTGCAGCAAATGTATCGGTAAAATATATTTGCTCCCTTTCCTGCCATCCTTTTATACTATCTAAAAGTTCTGAAGCAGTGGTAGTACTACAAACGGCTTTACGCGCAGCAGATCTAATGTCAGATGCACGCCCAGCAGATAACATTGAGCGAGTTTCTCGAGCTTTGTCCTGGTCTGAAAAAGAGTCCTCATCTGACTCATGAGGAGCGGAAGAAAAAATATACGGAGGTGGAGAACGATCTAATAACAAAAAATCATCTTGCGGTTTATTAAGGATAGGATAAAGGGGCTGCCTAACAGCGTATTGGCCAGTTACCTGTAAATGGCGTTCCCTATCTTCCCTCTCTTTAATTTCTTTCATCTCCTTGTTTTTTAACTCTAATGCTTTCGCATAAATGGTCTTTCGCTGTTCTTTGTCAATCAAGGCTTGCTCACGCTTCATTCGCTCACACACTTCTTTCTCCCACATTCGCACACAATCAAACATATCTTGCCTAGTCTTTCGTTTAAACATACATTGTTCCACATACTGAATCTTTCGCAAATCAAATGACCCATACATCGGCCAACGCAACTCAGGATCTTTACTAGTATATTTGTTCCATAACGTGCAGTACATTATAGAAGAAATACCATACTTAATATACATATCCCTATTAGGCGTCCCCTCCGGGAGGCTGGTTGTGCTTCGTCAAGTCTCAAATTGGTACCACTACAAAAGCAACACATCCTACGAAGTGTGCTGAAAACAGGCATGCCAAAAAATAGTGCAAAATATGCAGTATTATAATCAAAGTAGCGCTTAAGGTACTCTTCGTACGTTGCGCTGTTCAAACAATTTTAAATAGAGAAAATTCTCCTCATTACCTGCCTATATGTATTGCAATACATATATAATTACAAAACAGATTCCAAAATTGGCCAATCATACAAACAAAGCCGCAGTAAGTGTTACTAAACTACCTTACCAATCAAAGGCATCAAACCAACAGCAAGTGCCGCAAAACGGCTCTTACCAATCAAATGGTGTCCAGGTTCCAACTGCCAAGGTCTCAAATCGACCAAATGGTCACTGCACAGCGAATCAACAGAAGAGATCTCAGTCGAGGACCGGCACCGCCGAGATGGTCAGATCAGAAAGAAAGGAAAAACGCAGTGGGTGCCAAGACTCGGGTCTCCTCAGGCAGCGATCGCGTCCAGAAGCGAGATTCCAATCCTTCGTCTCGACCAATCCTTCGGGCATCCGAGTCGCCGATGAGCCCCACGTTGGGCGCCAATTTGTGGTGGTGAGCCTCAACAAGGCCTACCAGTGCTTAGGGGTTCTCCCTTTCTGCACAGAGTCCTCAGACCAATAGGAAGAAGTTGGCACAGAAACTGGAATAGAAAAAACAGAGTTTATTAAACCTCATGAGGTGGAGCTACATTCACACAGCACCCTTCGGTAATGCATGAAGTAGCACACTGAATGGAAGGACCTTGGTCCTTTTATACCCACACAGGGGCTGAAATGAAGGCGGTACAAACACAAATGCTGGTTTTAGGTACATATAAGGTCATACAAGAAATGCACAGTCGACGAGTGGGTGGAGCTAACAGTTTCTACTTCTAGTAGACACATCCTGACATTTATAAACTCGGAACAGCTGCATGGACAGCTGCGAGCTCAACTGAGCATGTGCAAAGCAAAAGAAACTAAATATAACTCGTCTCTAGGCAGATTTCAAGAGCAGTTAACAGGAAGGTAGGACAGAGCACATGGCGAGCACATGGCAGCACATGGCAACCAAAATGGCTGCCAGAAATACAAAATGGATTCCACAAAGCGGACAATTTAGCCTCTGAATACAGGATGTCTTCGGCTAATGCTTAACTTAAGTGCTGCCAAATTACAACAGTCCCACCAGGAGAAAGTCACTGAGTTCCCAGGGGGCGCCCGAGGTCCCTGCCGAAACAGATCCCTGGCTTTGGGTGAGCACCGGGGGAAGGCGCTGGACATCAGCCACTGCGCTGGATGGCAGCCCTCAGGAGGCAGGTTCTCAGAGGGGTTAAAACAGGATGGGCCACACCAACCATTAGCATCACCGGGCAGTTTAGCATGCTTTGAGAGTCGGTCCTGAGCCTCACACTCAGCCAGAATGCCCTAAACTAGCAAACAAGATCCCACAGAGGAGCGGGGGCCCCTCCGGACGCATCTGAGCCGCCACCATGGGAGGAACGCAGAGGACCGACAAGGAGATAGCAGGGAGAGCACTCCGTGCCCGCACTCGGTCGGGGACCTAGTGCGCGGAGTGGACCCACGAAGATCACGCGCCGTGCATAGATCCACCCTCAATGATACTCGGAGCAGCGGAGGAGTTACGCCCCGATCTACAAGCTGGCCAAGGCACGGGTGGGTCCTCCACACTCTATTATTAGGCTTAAAGACTGGAGATTAGGTTCCCTCATCACGATAAAGGCACGGCCTGATAGACCGTGCAGCCCATTCCCCCAATCATGTCAACTGCTAGGGGGAAAAAAGACCGATCCTTGCAATGTTGACTAAACTCCCACCCGTGACAGGAGGGGATTATCGGGTGTCTGCCAACACCCACCCAGGCCAAGACATGGAGAAATCAGAGGAGCCAGTTACTCGCACTTTCTTGGAGGCACTGTTTTTTCACGTTGCGTGAAGACTTGCACGCACTCTGAAGGGAGCTGTCAAACGATATTCAGGAGATCCAACACAACGTGGACTCAATCGGGGAGCGAGTAGCGATTATGGAGGATCAGTAACACACTCACGACGAAGAAGTGGAGCAGCTACAGCAGGAGGTGATTTGCCTCCACGAATAGCAGATAGATCTCCAAGCCCATGCCGAGGACCTCGAGAACCACTCACGGCGAAATAACATCCGTATTAAAGGTGTGCCTCCCCAGGCAGAGGGCTCCGATATAAGACTCTACTTGAAAGACCTCTTCAGCTACATTTTGGAGGCTCCCCTAGAAACTGAGGTAAAAATAGACCGTGCGCATAGAGTAGGCCTCCCACGACGCCCTATAGCTCCTCCGCCAGACATCCCGACCTATCTCCCTGACTTCCAATCAAAGGAGCTGATTCTATGTAAAGCCAGAGAAAGGCACCCTCTGACGTTCCGGGGTCACACCCCCTCCTTGTATCAAGATCTAGCTATGATTACCTTGCAGAAAAGGAGGGAATTCCGGCCCGCCACCTCTCACCTGCAGAATCTGGTAGTTGCATTCTCATGGGGCCACCCCTTTCGTCTGATTTTCAGATGGAAGGGCAAACTACACCAGCTTTGATCGCTCCAGGAGCTGTGCCGCATCCTCGGTATAGAGGATTCCTTGGGCGAGGACTCGGAGAGGAGAACTTGAGGCCCCACGAGGGAAACTCCAGCGAATGCGGAGACGTCGCCCACCGGAGAGCAGTGTGAAACCCGACCCCGCCATAATAGCGATGGAGCAACAGGCCATCCTGGAGTCGCTGTCTGGGGAACGACAAGAGGTAGACGCCACATAAGATCTCTGAGCAGACATTGGAGTACAATACGGGGTCGGGCTGGCGGGATTATCTGGGAGCGGGGAGGGGACACATAGACCCCAACATGCACCCAGTTATTCCACCTTCTGCAGACTTGCGGACTCAGTCTGTTGGTTCCGGACTCAAATTGAAAGTATTAAGTTTCAAGTTTGACATGTTTCTAGTTTTATGGGGGTTAGTACTCAATATAGAGGGTTGCGGGGAGGGGAACGGTCACACCGGGAAATAAGGGAGCTGAGAGGGACCAAGGGCAGCAGAGACCACACATCAGACATGGCATCATACATAATTAAGGTCCTATTGCTTAACGCCAAGGGCCTCATTAATCAAACCAAGAAGCAACCGATACTCTCCTACCTCAAACTCGGAGACGAATATTTGCCTCCTCTAGGAAACACACCTTCTGAGTAAAGATTGGCACTGCCTCCGTTCCCGAGCATTCCCTCATCAACTTTTTCCTTCTACCTCTGGTAAAAAAAGCGGGAGTAGCAATCCTTATAGCGAGACAATTCAAGGGGAAGGTTGGTCCAAAGGTTGCTCAGGTGAAAGGCAGGCTGCTGGCCCACACTATTCACATCGGGGGATACTCTCTGGTCGTGGGGTAGGTATGCGCTCCCAACACAGGACAGGAACAATTTCTAAAGGCGGCGGTTTCAGAAGTGTTGGCCACACAATCATGTAAGATATTGCTAGGGAGAGACTTGAATCGTGTATTCGATGCTGACAAAGATAGATCCGGCCACCGTTTCAACTAATCTGGAGCCCTGTCACAGGATGGGGGCAGGTGGCTACACAAAGTGGGGCTAATCGATCTCTGGCGGGAAGCTCACCCACCTCTACCCAGTACACCTTTTTCTCCCATGCTCATAAAAAGGGACATGCATAACATCGTGGGGGACATAGAGATGGAGCCGGCAGCGATGTCAGACACTAACACTATATTTCCCACCTCAGAGAAAACACTTTGGGAACTGGTGACTCAGAGAGACCTTGCTGCATAGACCTGCAGTGATACAACAGCTTACAACAACAATACGCACCTATCTCGACCATAATGATACTTCCGATGTCTCTGTCTCCACACATTGGGAGGCACTGAAAGCTGAAGTGAATGGGGAATTAATAGCAGTATCCGCTGCTGATAACAAAGCTCGTAAAGAGAAGAGAGAACAGTTGACAGCTCAGGTCGGGAAACTTGAGCAGGTGCGCAGCCGCACCGGGGCCCCCAGAGTTTGGCGTCAGCTCCGCTCAGTGCAAGCCCAGTTGGAAGACCTCGATCTAGACAGAGCCGAATATGTCGCTCTTCGGTTGAAACACTCCTTTTATGTTGGAGGGGATAAACCAGGGCGGTTATTAACTAACAAGGGCTCAAAGGCAGCAGACGAAGGTCCATTCTCTAAGGTCCTGGGGGGGGCAAAGAACTGAGGGATGACTAACAGATAGCGCAGGGATTCCGGGACTTCTATGCGGAGCTATACACGAGGCAAGATTTGGAACCTTAGAATATCACCTCATACTTGGAGGGGGCAAAAACCCCCTGCCTCACTGCAGCCCTGGAAGCCTCCCTAGATGCTCCCATCAGAGCCGAAAAAGTCATCTCGGCGATCTCGCGCCTTAAGCTATTTAAATCCCCAGGCCCTGATGGATATCCAGCAAGCTTCTATAAATCTTTTTGCCAGATCCTGGCCCCTATTTTAACTAGATTGTTTAATTCCTTTGTGGGTCCGGGGTCGATCTTTCCGAACATGCTAGCTGCATCAATGGTAGTCATTCCTAAATCAGGGAAGAATAGGCAGATATGCAGTTGCAGGGCTCGAAAAATCCCAAAATTCTTACTCGACCAGCAGGTCTAGTAACCTCAAAAATCTACTCGACCGAACTGTAATGCACTTGACCTCTGTGAGCAAATGTGACAAGTTAACAAGATTTAAAAGCATTTTTATTGCTCATTCACTTTGTGATACCAAAGGGGATGATGGACGGAGCGTTTGAGCAAATCAAACACTCCCCCCCCAGTCAACTGATCTGGGTTTAATCCATCATCATTCTTTAGCTCACTCCACCACCCCAGTTCAGACATGGCCATATGCAAATCAGTCTGACCCTGTGCCTCATGGGAACAGTCCAGCCCGAACTGCCAAGCCATGTCTTCCCTGGACCGGAAACAAGCATCCTGGGACCGGTTTCTGGCTATTCAGCCGTCATCAGCCAGGCTAGCTTGAATCCAGTGGCAAAGTGAGCAAGGGACCCACGTCTGGGCATACCCTGCCAACTAAGGGCGAACAAAGAGATACCAAAGGGGATGATGGACGGAGCGTTTGAGCAAATCAAACACTCACCCCCAGTCAACTGATCTGGGTTTAATCCATCATCATTCTTTAGCTCACTCCACCACCCCAGTTCAGACATGGCCATATGGGGTGGCATGGTGAGCAAAAGAATGATGGATTTAACCCAGATCTCTTGACTGGGGGTGAATGTTTTGATTTGTTCTGCATTCCGTCCATCAATTGTGTGTCTTTTGCATTCACTTTGTGAGCAATAAATATGCCTTTAAATCTTGCTATCTTGTCACATTTGCTCTGCTTTCAGAGACTAAGGTCAAAAGTCAGTCTTCCTTCCTACTCGTCAGAAAGGGCGAGTAGGACCTAAAAATAGGTTGCCCTAACTAAATATGGCTCACAAATGCAAGCGGGCGAGTAGATTTTTCGAGCCCTGAGTTCCTATCGCCCCATATCACTGCTAAATGTGGACGTCAAACTCTTTACAAGTATTCTCGCGACAAGGATCGGTCCCATGATGCCGGGCATCATTGACCCCGATCAGGCAGGATTCATACAGTATAGGCAGAGCAGCGACAATACAAAGTGAATCTTGCATCTAATTGAGAAGACCGATCACACAGATATGGAGGCTTTCCTCCTAACAGTCGATGTCGAAAAGGCTTTCGACCTTGTGCATTGGCAGTACATGGAGCAAGCCCTTTCCCATTTTGGACTAGGCGATCGTTTTCGGGCCTGGGTGGTGAGCTGCTATAGTTCCCCCACGGCCTCCGTTAGGGTTAACGGCATCTACTCATCCCCCTTCCCAATAAGTAGAGGCACCAGGCAGGGTTTACGCCTGTCTCCTATCCTTTTCGCTCTGTATGTGGAGCCCCTGGCCAAGTGGATTAGAGACAACCCAAAGATCACCGGCATCCCCTTCGGTGGGGAGAGGCACACGGTTAGCCTTTATGCAGACGATGACCAGACACCTCATTGCCAGCATTCCTCGAGGAGCTCTACACATTTGGTCTAGCCTTTGGGTTCCGAATAAATGTCAGTAAATCCCAAGCCCTCACACTGCCCACTATGCGTGAGGGCCCATCCACGTTAAAAGATGGTTTCCCAGTGCAGTGGGTGGCAGAGGCGCTGCCCTACTTTGGGATCATTCTCGCCCCTTCGATCCCACAAACCATCAAGATAATTACAGCAATCTACTTCACCAAATTAGAGAAGATCTTGGAAACACACCATCTCTCGCTACTTGGACGCATTGCTGCCAGCAAAATGTCCACCCTACCGAAGATCCTATACCTTTCCCAGACGTTACCGGTCTCCCCTCCCACAGAGATGCTTACCACAATGCAGAGAGAGATTCATCAGTTTGCCTGGGCGTGGACCAGACCACACATGAGTAGGGAGTTGAGCTACTTGGGTCCAGGTGAGGGGGGATTGGGAATTCCCAATCTGCAGAGTTACTTTCAAGCGACGCAGATGAGATATCTAGTGGAGTGGAGTAGGGGGAAATCTAAAAAGCGCTGGTTAGTCCAGGACAGGGCGATTGCGTGGCTCCCCCTGTGGAAAGTACCGTTCCTCAAGAGGCCCAATAAGCCCCGAAGCCTTCAAAAATCGCCCATCACAAGGTTTGGTTATGGAGGTGTGGGATTACGTATCCTCCCGTAGGGTCCTCACCACATTCCCTTCTCCCTTGACACCTCTGTTTGAGAACGGAGATTTCACCCTGGGCCCGAGAGAGGTGTACACGGCTTGGCATCGGACAACGTGCCGCGCAGCAGGCCATATGTTTGACGAAGAGGGAATCATTGCTTTCACAAATTTGCGCTAACAATATAATCTGCCAGAGACTGAGTGATTACTCTAACTCCAGGTGCCGAACTGGCTCTTACATCCTTCTAATCTTTCCTCCGTCGGTAGACAACTTGCTCGTTACGAGAAGTGGTTGGTCACAAAAATAACAGACAAACGATTGATCTCCGAACTCTATGCATTACTGCGCAAGCAAGCCCCTTCGCAGCCTACACCCAGCCAAAAGCGCTGGGCACAAGAGCTTGGGAGAGAGTTATCTACTGTAGGAAGCTGGCTCTGTATATACTATACTAAAGTGAGGTATAGTGTGCACAGAGTCCAGTGGAACCCGAAAGGTAGGCAGAGGTAAAGTAGATAGCACCTCACTCTCTATTTGGGGTAGTGTGGTCGAACAGTAACGCTTTATCAGAGGACAGTGTTAAGCATTTGTTGTACACACTCAGTCAGCAAATTAATTCACACACTCAAAGACTGAACTGCAGACCAATTGTTTTTGTATAAAAATATTCTTTTAGTTATTTTATTTCCTAGAACCAAGCAAGCCTGGCACAGGTAAGTGATAAATACTTTGCAGTAAATATACAATTGTTATGCAGTTTGGATGGTAATGGTATATGCACTTTGGTTTGACTTACAGTATTGTTACTGAGAAATGCAATGCTTTGTAAATACTGTACATAGAACTTTGAATGGGCTTTTTTTAGTAAAATGACCAGTCATTACTTTCAGATTACTTATCTTACACAGTGTAGTATACCTGGATACTACACTGGGACATTTCCTGTAAACAGGTAAGTAAAAGCGTTTTTGTTATTTAGTACAATTTTAAAAGGATTTCTTAGGTTTTCCAACTCCACACTTTGACTGTTTTTCTATGAAAAGTTTCTATGTTATCCTATGGAGGAAAATAGTGTTATCGGTAAGTACTTTATTGTGGGAGTTGGTATTCTGGGGTTAGACTCAGGGGTCCCCCAGGGTCAAGGATGCACTCTTGTTACACCCTCAGCGGCACTAGGGCGGCCGGGTGCAGAGTGCTGAGGCCCAATGTTATCCAATGGAGGATAGGGGGCCTCCGGTTGGTGGCTGCTGACGAGCAGGCCACTGGGTTGTGGGAGCAAAGCTCCTGGACTTAAGCTCAGGGCAAATGGGGTTTTAGGCCAGCACAAAAGATGCAACCTCAGCGGCACTGGGGTGGCCGGGTGCAGAGTGCTGTTTTGGCGTCGGAAGCCCTGTAGCTTTCAATGGGGAGTCTCCGGTTTGCATAAGCACTGCAGGCTCGGGGACGAAGGCCTTCTGGGTGCGACCACCACTTGGAGAGGTAAGTTGGGATCTTGGGTGTTGGTTAGGCACGGTCGGTTGGGCTACCCAAGGCCGTGGGGCGTCGGGTGCAGGGGTGCCTTTTAGGGTCAGATCTTCTTACCAGCTCCTAGTCGCGGTTGGGGGACCTTCCGGTTTGAGGCTGCAGGCGTTGGCTCGAAGCTTGAGGCAGGTCAGGGGTCGCCGGATCTTGGGTCGGGATCGCCGGGGGGGGGGGGGACCTCCTGTTGGTGTTGGGCTACTCGAACACGTGCCGTGGGCGTTGGGTGCAGAGTGGTGCGGACCCGCGGATCCTTGTGGAGCTGGAGTCTGTTGTTTGAACAGATCTGGTGTTCACAGGAGACAGAGTCTTTGGGATTGACGGCAGGCAGGTCCTCCGGGGTTCTCGAGGTTGCTGGCTGCAGGACACACCGGCATTTCGCTGGAGCAGGTTCGAGGTGGGGACAGGACGATAGGGCTGGGGCCAAGTCAGTGGGCGTCCTCCTCTTGTTAGCTTCAGCACGGCTGTTCAGTCCTTCTTCTTTTCTTCTTGTAGTTTCTTGTCTGAGGAAGCAAGGTTCAGGGGTGCCCCTAAATACTAGATTTAGGGGCGTTACAGGTAGGTAAAAAGGTTGGGACCAATGGGTCCCTTCCCTGGGGTGTACATCCCCAATTATGCCACCCTCCGGTGGGAGGGGGGCATAAGCCTTTCCCTGGTTGGCTGGGTCCCCCCATCTGCAAGATGGTGGGGACTGAGAGTTGTGCTTCACCTCGCCTCCCCCACCTGAAGGGTGGAGTTGGCAGAGGTGGGCACACCTCTCTTCCTCACTTGTTTTTCCCGCTGGTTCTCCCGCCCAAAGTGGGGACCAGTTGCTGAAAGCAGCAAGTGGCCTGGGGAAACTCACAAAGGCAGCATGCCTTTGAAGCTTCCCCTTCGTGGACCCTGCCCATCCTGGGGGAGGAGGCTTGGCACCTCGACCCAGGATGTGCATTGTTTCAGGCCCCCGAGAGCAGCAGGCTCTCGACCCAGGGGCCAGAAACATGTTTGATGGTGGCAGCTGAAAGCAGCCACTCAGCCTAGACACTAGTGGTAGGTCGTTTTTCAGGGGGCATCTCTAAGATGCCCTCTGTGTGCATTTTTCATTAAATCCCACACTGGCTTCAGTGTGGGTTTAATGTGCTGAGAAGTTTGATACCAAACTTCTCAGTTTTCAGTGTAGCCATTCTGGTGCTGTGGAGTTCGTAATGACAAGCTCCCAGCACCATATACTCTTAATGGCAGCACTGCACTTACAGTGCCTAAGAATGGACTTAGACACTGTAGGGGTACAGGGCTCATGCACCTGTACCCTCACCACTGGTATAGTGCACCCAGCTAGAGGGGTGACTGATCTATGCCAGGGCAGTGGGTTGTAGGCATGGCACACAGAGATGTGTGCCATGTTGACTCTTCACTTTGTTCTGCACCAAAACACGCAGCCTGCAAAGGCAGTGTGTGAGTGTAATGGGACAGGGCCTCTAAGGGTGGGACAATAAGTGCTGCAGCCCTTCGAGGTCTTCTCTGGTCACAGTGCCCTGGGTACCTGTGGTACCATTTACCAGGGGCTGACCTGTGGCCAGAGATGCCAATCTGATTTTGTTTTTAATGCAGGTTTAGGGAAAGAACATAGGCCCTGGGGCACCTGATTGGCAGGAGCCCAAGGCACACTCAGTGAAAGCACATCTGCAGTTCAGCAAAAAGTGGGGGCTACCATGCAGAAAGAGGGCACTCTCATCTACTAAGAAGTGGGGCGAGATTTATCATAGAGCCAGACACCGCTCGGAACACCTCCAGTACAGAGACGGCTACTAAGATAGCCACCTATTGGTGCTTGACCCCAGAACGTCTCAATAAAGGGAATCCGGAACAGAGCCCAGACTGCTGGCGTGGATGTGGTTCAATAGGCACTCTTCTGCACCTGCTCTGGGAGTGTCCAAAGCTCACAACATACTGGACCCAGATCTTAGACGAGATCGATTTACATTTTGACATGCAGATACAAAGGTTCTCTGCATACACGGTACTGGGTTTAACCAACCCATTAACATACCCACTCAAATCCTGCAAAGGGAGACAGATGTGACTGGCATTAGGGGCGGCGCTTCAGAATATTCTAGCTCACTGGGGGACCCCTGCCATTCATACACACCTAGGGTGGCTCCACAGATTATGGTATATCCTGGGGATGGAACAGATGTCTGCCACTCTTACGACCTCTAAGACCTCTTTCCACGAGGTGTGGCGCCAAGTTCTCGCTCTATTATCCACAGAATTTAGAAAACTAACTTGCCCTAAATATTTACGTACCCTCCGATTGACTGAAACAGATTAGGTCTTCTCATAAGTTATGGAAGGAAGGACCGGATCCCTCTCTCCGCGACTACCATGTGATGCGCCCTTTTTATGAGTACTAGGGGAAGGGTAGGGGGCATGGGGGTTTGGGTTGTTTTGAGTTTATTTGGCATTTGTATTTGAAAACTCACATGACGAGTGCTGCAACGCTCCTCACTTTGATTTGCATGCATATAGCGAGAAGTGAGCAAAGTTGTATATTGAATGTACTTGTATGCTCTTGATACATGTGAATAAAAGATTTAGACCATAAAAGGAAGCATAAATCTTAGCTTGAATCTTTCTCCTTCCTGCCTCTTTCGAACTCCACAGAGGGCGTAAGGGTGTTGGTATGCCATCCTGTCTCGCTCTCGATTGGAGCTGATCCAGACTCTGGTCCCAGTGCACCTTGAGTTTCCAGCTCTGTTTGTGAAGTAGCAGCAAGTAGACTCCTTTAGGTAGGCCATGCTGCACTTTTTTGGCACTTTACCAGTCGCCTTTTGGTGCAACCGGGCCCCAATGATCCACAGGGTCTCTAGCCGGGCTTCCCCTGGTGAGTTCATGGTTGCAGACCCACAAATGTTACTTGCAGTTCAAGGCAGGCCCGAAACAATTTCAGTTCGCCGTGCTTCCTTTTGGCCTCACAAGTGCCCTGGGCGTTCATGAAAGTGATGGCAGTAGTCTCAGCTCACCTTCGGAGGTTTGGGGGTTCCAGTCTTCCCTTACCTCAATGACTGGCTGTTGAAGGCGGGCTATCCCCAGAAATTTTCAACCAACTTGAGGTGAAAATGAACCTCATCATATCGTTTAGGTTCACTATCACTGTGCCCCCGTTACTCTTGACTTTTTTGCAATTGCTCCAAGATCTCGGTTTTCCATTGGAGGGAGGCTACAGCCTTTACGATTATTAGGAAAGATACCGGAAGGAATACTGATTGTTGGAAGTGATGCTTTACAAACAGGAATCTATTACTCATTTAACTGTTTGTGTATTTTAAGCCCTGAAGAAGCGACTTGTTTTCGCAAAAACACGTGTTGGCTTGGCTGTATTTCTTTGTTTCTATTAAAGAAGATTATGTATCAAGTTGATGATTGAAAACAATGAAGGTGAACTCTGTCGAATGTTTTGAACACGGAATGAATAACAAGAATAAAAAAATTGTTTAATGGACAATTTTAGTTGCGATTGTATCTTTCTCAGTACATGATATATTGTACCCCTTTTTGACATGGTCACCCCCGCTTTTTGCCTGGTACATGATGTGATTTCGAGTGGAAGTGCACTGGGTTCCTGCTAACCAGGTCCCCAGTGCCAGATCGCTTTCCCAAAACTGTACAATTGTTCCCCCAATTGGCAAAACCTTTAGCACCATCTGTAAGTCCCTAGTAAATGGTACCCCTGATACCTAGGTCCTGAGGTACTAAAGAGGGTCCCCCCAAGGGCTGTAGCATGAATTGTGCCACCCTAAGGGACCCCTCGCCAAACTCATGAAGGGCTCCCATGGCAGGCTGCGTGTTTTGGTGCAGACAAAAGTGAAAACCCGACCTGACACACATCCCTTTGTTGCATGTCCCCTAACATTGCATGTAGAATTTGTAAGTTACCCTTACAGCAGGCCTTACAGCCCTAAGGCAGGGTGCTTAACCCCTTCGCTGCTAGGCCTTTTCCCCTCCTGTGCTAAGCCTTTTTTTGGCTATTTGGGGTAGTGCGAGCTTAGGGCCCTGTAACTTTTTGACCACATAAGATATCCATGCCAAATTTGCGTCCTTTTTTTCCAACATCATGGGGATTCTTAAGGTACCCAGGGTTTGTGGATTCCCCTGGAGGGAACCCAGAAATTAGCCAAAATACAGCTAAATTGTTTTTTTTTTTTTGGAAAAATGCGAAAAAAGGGCTACAGATGAAAGCATCTGGTTTTTTCCCTGCAAATGGCATCAAAAAAGGGGTTGTGGTGCTGAAATCACCATCTTCCCAGCTTTCAGGGACAAGCAGACTTTTGTCAGAAAACCAACATTTTTTACACAGTTTTGGCATTTTTCTGGGACATAGCCTATCTTTGCTATTTTTTGTGCTTTCAACCTCCTTTCAGTTAATGGTAGAAATGGGTGTGAAAGCAATAATGGATCCTGGAAAGCTATACATTTTAGAAAAGTAGCCCAAATTCTAAATTCAGCAAGGGGTCATTTGTGTAGATCCATCAAGGTTTCTTTATAGAAACTAACAGTTAAATATAGGAAAAATTGAAAATTAGTTGAAAAAAACAGCCTTTTGCGTCAACGTTTTTACCTGTAACTTCTTTTAACTATGACAGTTCTTTGAAAGCAATATACCGTTACATCCGCTGGACCTTACTGGTTGTGGGGATATATAGGACTTGTAGGTTTACCAAGAACCCGACGAACCCAGAGTCAAAAATTGAGCAGCAATTTGCAATGGCTTTTTATTATGTACCGGGTATATAGCAATTATTGTGGGAAAATGTATACATGGAAAAATCGGTATGAAAGACACCTACGTATTTCTGAAATGGGAACAAATTATAGAGTTTAGAAACAGTAGATATTTGCACATTCTCAAAATTGGGAATGCTCATACTAGCATGAGAATTATCGGTCATTTTTCAAAATGACTTCTTTTTTACACAATGTCTTTCATTTGGAAGGCAGAAATGCATCAAAAGTGAATAGGTAATAACAGTTACTTTACAAATCTGAATTACCCTAAGTCTCCCGATAAAAATGGTACCTCACTTGTGTGGGTCGGCATAGTGCCCACGACAGGAAATGGCTCAAAACCCCAACGTGAACACACCACATTTTCTGGATGAAAAATTACCCTTTTTTTGCAGTGTCTAGCTGTAGTTTTTGAACCCTAGCTCTGCCGGCACCTAGGTAAACCTAGCAAACCTATACATTTTTGAAAACTAGACACCCAGGGGAATCCAGGATGGGGTGACTTGACTGCCTCCCACCAGGTTCTGTTACCCAGAATCCCTTGCAAACCTAAAAAATTGTCAAAACACATTTTCCCCACATTTCTGTGGTGGAAAGTTGTGGAATCTGCGTGGATCCACAAATTTCCACCCACCCCGCGTTCCCCCAGGTCTCCCGATAAAAATGGTACCTCACTTGTGTGGGTCAGCCTAGTGCCCGCGACAGGAAATGGCGCAAAACGCAACGTGGTCACACCTCAATTTTGCAGTGAAAAATTACTCTTTTTTGGCAAAGTGCCTAGCTGTAGTTTTTGAACCCTAGCACTGCCGGCACCTAGGGAAATCTAGCAAACCTATACATTTTTGAAAACTAGACACCCGGGGGAATCCAGGATGGGGTGACTTGACTGCCTCCCACCAGGTGCTGTTACCCAGAATCCCTTGCAAACCTAAAGAAATGTCCAAAAAAACATATTTTCCCCACATTTCTGTGGTGGAAAGTTCTGGAATCTGTGTGGATCCACAAATTTCCTCCCACCCAGTGTTCCCCAAGGTCTCCCGATAAAAATGGTACCTCACTTGCGTGGGTGGGTGAAGGACCCGCGACAGGCAAAGGCCCAAAACCTATTGAGGCGACATCAAAATTACCTACCACAAACCAACCTGGTTTTGCATGGGGGTCCCATGAGTTTTGGCCCGGGGCTCGGCAGCCATCTAGGAAAGCTACCAAACCCACACATTTCTGGAAAGTAGACACCTGGGGATTCCAGCGAGGTATGGCTTTCGTGGGTCCCCCATCATTCTCCTACCCAGAATCCCCTGCAAACCTCAAACTTTTGCCGAAAAATTCACTTTTTCTCAAATTTCTGTGTGGGAAAGTTCTGGAATGTGCGTGGATCCACAAATTTCCTCCCACCCAGCGTTCCCCAGGTCTCCCGATAAAAATGGTACCTCACTTGTGTGGGTAGGCATAGTGGCTGCAACAGGAAATGGCCCAAATCGTACTGTGGAGACTTCAAAATTACCTACAGCAAAACTACCTGGTTTTGGGGGGGCACCTGAGATTTTGGCCCCGGGCTCGGCGGCCATCTTGGGAACGTACCAAACCCAAACATTTCTGAAAACTAGACACCCTGGGGAGTCCAATGAGGTATGGCTTGCGTGGATCTCCCAACGTTTTCCTACCCAGAATGCCATGCAAACCTCAAATTTAGCTGAAAAAACCACATTTTCCACATATTTTTGTGTGGAATCACCGTGCCGGCACAAATGTCCTACCACCCAGCGTTCCCCTTGTTCTCCCGAGTAAAATGATACCTTACTTGTGTAGGTGGGCTAAAGGCCTGTGGCTAGGAAGAGCCCAAAACATATGGATTTAGAGTATAGCACCGAGAATTCTAAGCGCTACATTTTTTTAAAAATACGTTTTTAGCCAATTCTGCTTTGGACACCCACACAAGTGAGGTATCATTTTACTCGGGAGAACAAGGGGAACGCTGGGTGGTAGGACATTTGTGCCGGCACGGTGATTCCACACACAAATATGTGGAACATGTGGTTTTTCAGCTAAATTTGAGGTTTGCATGGCATTCTGGGTAGGAAAACGTTGGGGATCCACGCAAGCCATACCTCATTGGACTCCCAGGGTGTCTAGTTTTAAGAAATGTTTGGGTTTAGTACTTTCCCAAGATGGCCGCCGAGCCCGGGCCAAAATCTCAGGTGCCCCCCCAAAACCAGGTAGTTTTGCTGTAGGTAATTTTGAAGTCTCCACAGTACGATTTGGGCCATTTCCTGTTGCAGCCACTATGCCTACCCACACAAGTGAGGTACCATTTTATCGGGAGACCTGGGGAACGCTGGGTGGGTGGAAATTTGTGGATCCACGCACATTCCAGAACTTTCCCACACAGAAATTTGAGAAAAAGTGAATTTTTCGACAAAAGTTTGAGGTTTGCAGGGGATTTTGGGTAGGAGAATGATGGGGGACCCACGCAAGCCATACCTCGCTGGAATCCCCAGGTGTCTACTTTCCAGAAATGTGTGGGTTTGGTAGGTTTCCCTAGATGGCTGCCGAACCCCGGGCCAAAACTCATGGGACCCCATGCAAAACCAGGTTGGTTTGTGGTAGGTAATTTTGATGTCGCCTCAATAGGTTTTGGGCCCTTGCCTGTCGCGGGTCCTTCACCCACCCACGCAAGTGAGGTACCATTTTTATCGGGAGACCTGGGGGAACGCTGGGTGGGTGGAAATTTGTGGATCCACGCACATTCCAGAACTTTCCCACACAGAAATTTGAGAAAAAAGTGAATTTTTCGGCAAAAGTTTGAGGTTTGCAGGGGATTTTGGGTAGGAGAATGATGGGGGACCCACGCAAGCCATACCTCGCTGGAATCCCCCAGGTGTCTACTTTCCAGAAATGTGTGGGTTTGGTAGGTTTCCCTAGATGGCTGCCGAACCCCGGGCCAAAAACTCATGGGACCCCCCATGCAAAACCAGGTTGGTTTGTGGTAGGTAATTTTGATGTCGCCTCAATAGGTTTTGGGCCCTTGCCTGTCGCGGGTCCTTCACCCACCCACGCAAGTGAGGTACCATTTTTATCGGGAGACCTGGGGGAACGCTGGGTGGGAGGAAATTTGTGTCAGCCCGGTGATGCCACAACTTTCCCACACACAAATGTGTGAACAAAGTGATTTTCTCAGCAAAATTTCAGATTTGCAGGGGATTCTGGGTAGGAAAACGTGCGGGATCCACGCAAGCCATACCTCCCTGAAAGCCCCCGGGTGTCTAGTTTTCAGAAATGTGTGGGTTTGGTAGGTTTCCCTAGTTGGCCGCCGTGCACGGGGCCACAAACCCAGGTGACCCCCCTTGCAAAACCAAATCGTTTTGACATAATTAGTTGTTTATTTCTGCAGTGTGAGAATTTTGGCACAATATTGCAAGGAAAATCTGACAGACATTTTGAGGTTTGCAGGACATTGTGGATAAAATAACTTGTTGAAATTCACAAGAGACATCACCATGTACTCCCATGGGTTTACGACATTATCTACAGTTGGTAGGTTATTCTTAGATGGAATGTACACCTTGGCAGAGAGACTAAAAAGACAAAGATTCCTGCACGCCATCTATTCCTCAAACACACACACATACTGGTTGGATTTGGCACGAGGGCGAGTGATGGTTCAGTATATATAATTTTTATTAACAAGAGATTTCACAAAAATGAAATACACTGTCAATAATTAAATGGACAAAAAACCGAACCAGTGACTCGCAGCTCGTGAGCTGTAAAGCCACGTCAAGGCCCCAACCGCTTTACAGGCCATTCACACACCTTTCATACGTGATACACACAAGACCATTCACACCACCAGGCACAAAACCAACACATCACAACATTCACAAAAAGGGACAAGGTACACCCTGCTTCAGAAAGACAAAAAAGACAAATATTACTGAACAGCCATCTAATCCTCAAGCACACACACATACTGGTTGGATTTGGCACGAGGGTGAGTGATGGTTGAGTATATACAATTGTATTAGCAAGTGATTTCACAAAAATGAAATGCACTGTTAATAATTGAAAGGACGAGAAACTGAACCATTGACTCACAGCTCGTGAGCTGTAAAGCCACGACAAGGCACCAACCTCTTTACAGGCCATTCATACACCTTTCATACGTGTGACACATACAAAACATTCACACCGCCAGCCGTGGGCCCATCACATTACAACACTCACATCCGCAGACAGCGCCATTCAAGGGCCCATCACTTTCACACGCCCACATTCCTGACACAGCAACTACACAAACTGATGGTTTGCGTGGAGTGGCGCTCAGCTAGCAGTGTGTGTAGTGACCAGCAGCAAGTCACTACTCGCACACCGCCAGCCAAGCGCCAGTCCACGCACACCGCCAGCCAAGCGCCAGTCCACGCACACCGCCAGCCAAGCGCCAGTCCACGCACACCGCCAGCCAAGCGCCACTCCACGCACACCGCCAGCCAAGCGCCAGTCCACGCACACCGCCAGCCAAGCGCCAGTCCACGCACACCGCCAGCCAAGTGCCACTCCACGCACACCGCCAGCCAAGCGCCACTCCACGCATACCGCCAGCCAAGCGCCACTCCACGCACACCGCCAGCCAAGCGCCAGCCTACACACACCGCCATCACATTTAGGATTTTTTTATACAAAAAAAAAACCACAAACAAATTGCAAATAGATACAAATCTACTAACACAAAATCTGAAACTAAATACATTGCACTAATGCCAACCTTGAAACAGAATAACATTTTTTACACAATACAGACCAGGCAGTTCACTTTACCACTCATGGATGCTCCCAAAAATTCTTTTGCGTGTGGTACGCTCTAAAACAAGCAGGCACACACAGCCCAGGGTTAGAAGGACACTCTGAGCAGAAAAGACGAGTCTCCTTCCGCAAACCTCTTCGCCAACAGACTCTATATCTCCTAGTGGGAAAGTCTTTTGAAGATGTGGGAGGAATGTAATCAGGAAAGTGGCGATCTTTCAATCGAGCCACATCCTCCACCACTCCAACTCTAGGAACACTTGCCTGTTCCACTAAAACAAGGCTGCCTATTACAGACTCTTGAAACTTAGCAAAAGTCATCTTTGACTCAGGACAAGAATCCTTGAACACAACAAAAGCATTAAAGGTTGCCAAGTGGAAAAGATGGATAGCCAACTTCTTATACCAAATGTAAGCCTTACGAAGAGCAGTGTAAGGTTCCAACCTCTGATCTACTCTGTCAACACCACCCATGTGCCTATTATAGTCTAAAATGCACACAGGTTTGCGCACTTCAGCAACCTGACCCCAAACAGTCACAGGTGCAGTGCTTTCATCATGGATGGTAGTCAGCATGTAGACATCTCTCCTGTCTGAAAACTTCACAGCTAGAAGCTCCTCGCAACGCAACACACTGCACTGTCCCCGCACAAGCTTTTGACAAACAAGTTCTTTTGGGAAACCTTTTCGGTTACAGCGGATTGTGCCACAAGCAACAGTGCCCACTTTGGCCAATTCCCTGAACAACCGCACACCAGTGTAGAAGTTATCTACATATAAATGGTGGCCTTTGTTAAATAATCCTCTACCAAGCTCCCACACAATTTTCTCAGTCACTCCAAAAGTGGACGGACAACCAGAGGGTTAATGTTGGATTCCTTACCGGTGTACACCCTGAAATTAGAGACATATCCAGTCCCACTGTCACACAGCATATACAGCTTAATTCCATAGCGTGCCCTCTTACTAGGAATGTATTGCCTAAAAACCAAGCGCCCCTTTAACAACACCAAAGACTCATCCACTGCTATTTCTTTTCCTGGAGCATAGATCTCAGAAAATCGATCAACAAAGTGATCAAGGACAGGCCGAATCTTAAAAAGACTGTCACAATCAGGGTGATCTCGTGGCAACGCTAAACCATTATCGACAAAATGCAGCATCCGAAGCAGAAGCAAATACCTATCACGACTCATGACTGCCGGAAATATAGCCGTTGCCATCAAGGGACTAGTAGACCAATATGAAGACATTGATGGCTTCCTTAGCAAGCCCATCCAAAAAGTTAATCCCAAGAACTTCTTCATCTCTGCAAGATTTGTGGGAGTCCACCGGGTAGCTCTAGAATAGGGCTTAAGGCTGGCACTGTTGTCCCTCAAAAACTGTTCGGCATACAAATTAGTCTGCTCAACAATCTCTGCCAAAAACACATCGTCCATAAACAACTGAAAAAAATTTATCTGCAAAAAGTTCAGTATTCACGCTACACCCTGGAACACCAGTAAAGTCTGCCAATGCCGGCTGCACCATGCCAGGGGCAACCCAGAGCTCAGCACTTTCAACGGGAAGCCTTGCAGCCCCAGCCTGCAGCCCAGATGCCTCTTGCCGCACTACACCAACGGGAAGCCTTGCAGCCCCAGATGCCTCTTGCCGCACTACACCAACGGGAAGCCTTGCAGCCCCAGATGCCTCTTGCCGCACTACAGCAACGTGAAGCATTGCAGCTGCACGCTGCAGCCCAGATGCCTCTTGCCGCACTATCGGCACATCAATGTCCTCTTCTAACACAGGCACTTCATCCGCACTGATAGAAGCTTCATCATCCGATGATTCCATGTGGAGAGAAAACTCACTGCCTGAATCATCTCCTCCCACCTCTGCCTCAGAATCAGTCAGTCTCTGAACCACGGTCAGAGGAACACTCAAAAAGCATACCAACAACCTGCTGAGCAGTAATCCTGCGGCTAGCCATTATCCTTACTAAGAAAGGAGACTGCACAAACAAGTCAACAACAACCAACACTGTGCAAAATAAGTAGTAAACAAAGTGTGGCTTTAGCACAAAGATCTATATACTCAAAAACAATATAACTCTTACCAAAGATAGCTACACTCACCAGCACCTACTCTGCAGAGACACAGCAAAAATCAACGATATCCCACTAGAAAGAAAAAACAAAACCAATTACTCATAAGACAACAAAGTACACATCAAGCACTAATGCAAAAAGATTTTGACACTCAAAACACAGAAGCCAAACATACTGCTATTACTACACCATTTGCAAAAACACATTCATGTAGGGAAATTAATCTAATTTACAGTAAATATTACGAAATAAATTTGCTTACCAAGCACATGCAACAACACAAGCTGCAAAACCAGCAGTAACAAAACCGCAACCTGGAACAGTGTAAACAGCAAAAGCCTTGAACTAGAATAAAATAGAGAAATAAAAAAATTACTATTACATTTCACAAACAATATAATTTTAATTGTCATAACACACAATGTCGCTACCCAAATGATCATTCGGCCACATGGGCCTTCAAATAGGGCTGAGAAAAATGGGGATAAGGTGAGGTTTTCCACCAAGCCACTCTATCTCCCAGGTGGGGCAGAAAACGGACAGATATTTGTCGCCCCCTGGAAAAAAAAATAGATCCCTGGTGCCTACTGGGGATTTCTGCCCCCCCCCACCCACCCGGGGGCAGTAAGGACAAAAAGACCGACTGCCACCAAGGGGGCGGGCAGAAAAACATCAACAAAAATGCTCCCCTTTGGTCGCTTCCATGTACATTTAAATGCCCCCAAATGGAAACCCTGGTGGCTAGTGGCCGAAAAAACGGGCCGATTTGCCCCCAGGGGGGCAGAAAAACATTACAAAACACATGCCCCCTTTAGGAAGCGACCCTTGCCCAGGGGGTCGCTTCCATCAACAATAACGGCCCCCAGATTAATCCCTGGTGCCTAGTGGTGTTTTCTGCCCCCTGGGGGCAAAACAACTGAAAAAAGGGGCCGATTTGCCCCGGGGGGGGCAGAAAAACATTCCTAATTACATGCCCCTCTAGGAAGCGACCCTTGCCCAAGGGGTCTCTTCCATAAAAAATAATGGCTACCAAAGTAATCCCTGGTGCCTAGTGGCGTTTTCTGCCCCCGGGGGCAAAACGGACGAAAAACAGGCTGATTTGCCCCCAGGGGGCAGAAAAACATTCCTAATTAAATGCCCCCAAGGAAGCGACCCTTGCCCAAGGGGTCGCTTCCATACACAAAAAATGGCCCCCAAAGTAATCCCTGGTGCCTAATGGCGTTTTCTGCCCCCTGGGGCAAAGCGGCCGAAAAACGGGCCGATTTGCCCCCAGGGGGCAGAAAAACAATTCAAAATAAATTACCCCCAAAGAAGCGACCCTTGCCCAAGGGGTCGGTTCCATTACTCAAGTAAACAAATCCCTGGTGCTAGTGGGGGCATTTCCGCCGCACGATCGCTGTGCGCGATCGTGAAGCAGAAATGCCCTGCAAAGAGACATCAGGGGAGAGGAAAATCTCTTTCCTCTCCCCTGATGCCTCTATGCATTCCCTAAACCCCCAGGAACTAGGAAACCTACCTTGTTCCTCGACGCTCAGGAAGCAAATGGCTTCCCGAGCGTCTGGGACTTCCTGATGACGTCAGCGTGCGCTGTGCGCGCTGACGTCATGGGATTCCCATGGGGGGGTCGGGGGTGGCAGCGGAAACTCTTCCGCTGCCATCCCCCTTTGTGGGGGCAAAATTGGACACCCGTGGGGGGAGCGCCAGCGCTTCCCCCGTGGGTGGGTCTTATGACGAGCTGGACTCGTCATGAGCACACGTCCACTGTGTGCCATGACGAGTCCAGCTCGTCATAAGCATCGAAAGGGTTAATGTTACATTTGAGGGCATACCTACATGAGCCGATATGCTCCTGTGCTGGTCAGTTCCATTACTGCCAGTGCAAGTCAACAGGGAAGCCATTTTAGAACATGTGCTGGACACTTGTGAAAAAGACTTCCTCAGCTACATGATGGCTTCACTGAAAATAGGAATGTTTGGCTTCAAACATCTCGTATTCACAAACCCACCCTGAATCCAGTGGTGGATTTGTGAATACATGCACACAGAGGGCACCTTAGAGGTGCCCCTTGAAAACCTACCAACCTCTGGTGTGTTGGCTGACTTATCTCTGCCAGCCTGCCACCGAGACAGATTTGTGACCTCCCAGGGTGATGGCCTTTGCACTCAGGAGGTCAGAAACAAAGCCTGCACAGGAAGAGGGAGTTCACACCCCCTCCCTCAGGATGGCCTACTGATTAGCACTCCTAGGCCGGCGAGCTTCAAAGCAGCTCCCACCTTTGAAAGGCGAATCTGGCTCCCCTCACAGGAGAGGAGGCCGACCCCCCCCCGCCCTTTGTCACCTGGAAGGTTGGAAATTAGCTAGTCAGGTAGGCGTGTCAACCCCAAGGCTAGTATAAACCCTAAGGTGGCCTAACCTGATGCGAGTACGACTTTCCAGAAGTGGACTTCTTTGTTTTGGAACACTTATAAACTCTGGGACAGGGTTATGCCCACTTTAGGAAGTGGTCATATAGGGGGCATAGTGACCCCAGGGGTCAGTAGCCAATTGGCTACCACCCTACACTCCCCTAACACCTTTAAATTCAGTATTTAGGGGAGCCCTTAGCACCAGGAAATCAGATCCTGCTGACTTAAAAGACGAAGAAGAACGTGAAGAGTCACATCCTGCAAGAATTGAAGACCCAGCAACTGTCCTGGTGCCAACCATGCCGGCCTGCCTGCTGACTTCGACAATTGCGCCAAAAGTCGACTTGTCGTGCAGCTGCTGAGTCCCCAAAGCTGGGGAGACCTGTCAGCACTTCACCCAGGAACCAAGACCTCCCGAGAAGTAGCAGACCTGGTTCCCCGCAGGCATCCAAAGACTCCTGTGAGGATTTCGTGACCGCAAAAATCAGATGCCTGAAGACCCCACTGCACCCGTCTCTCCAAGCCTAAGTTGAAGTGGGCCAATGGTATCATCGTGGTCCCCCAGCCCTCTAGAGACCGAATCCACCGTGGTGGACCCCATCACTTGAAATGTACAAGGACAGACATCCACCAAGTCTGTAACCTCTGCTTGTCCCTCGACCACTAGGACTCCTCCTACACACCTTTTGCAACAAAAAGACCCTCCAAAACTACAGAGCCCGTCGTATCGCCATCGTTTGGATGGTGCACCGTCAACAAGACAACACCCCTGACCTATTCAGGGACCAAGGCATCGAGGGCTACCAGCCGAGATTGAGGAGCTGTCGTCAGTGGAGAGTTTTGGTTATGATGCAGAGGAGGACTAGCCCCTGCCAGCGCAACGACTGAGAAAAACTGTTACTGTGAGTACTACCCTCCCACAGACTGCTCCTCGACATTACTCGCACTCCTGGGAGGTAAGAGCTTCAAGCTCCCAGGCCATGCATGAGGCCTCTGATTCGCCAATGCTGAAAGGTCGGCACCGAGTAGAGGATTCAGACCTGATGCCACCCCAAGCTTTGGAACCGAAGTCTTCATCCAATCCTTGCCCGTCCAACTCAACAGATGCTTCGGCACCGGCCTCAAAACTGAAGACCTCTGATCCGAAACCCAGCTTGGAACTGCAAGCGCATCGAAAACGTTCAGCTCCGAATAGACCGGCATCCACACCTGCCTCCTCTGCAACTTCAAGGATTTCGACCAGTCGATCCTCCAGCGCCTCCACTAGGATATCGATGTGAGGCAACAGCTTATCCTCATCCAGCCTGGCACCGTTCGGATCTTAGCAAAGCCTCCAGACAAACCCACGGACCCTGTTCCTCCCAAAGAAAATTCGGCGACATAAGGGCCACTTCCTCTATTGCCCGTCCACTTACCCCTCCTCCTGTACCACTCCCCACTAAGCCTCCTCTCCATTACTGCCTGTGAACCCTTTGCCACATTCACCTCGGGGTTCTTTTCCTTTGGGGGGAGGGTCCAAGGTCTCCCTACGACCTGCCATATGACTCACATCCCCATGGCGCGACCCATAGGTTGACTACGATGTGGAGCCCTCAGTTGACACTGATCCAGATCTCTATACGGCCAAGCCTTCACCGCTAGGCGACATCACTTCATACCATGAGGTTCTCCACCATGCAGCCAACGTTCACAAGGTAGAGATGCATAAGCAGCTTGAGGAGGATGACTTTCTTATGGAGACCCTCTCCTCCACACATAGGTCAATGCAATATCAGCCTATGCTTAAACGCATGCTTACCCCGCTTATACCATCTTCAAGGAACCAGTAAAGCTGTGAGTTATGCAGAGGGTGGACAAAAAATATAAAGCACCCCCCTCTAACCTACCTTACATCAGGGGCCAACAGCAACCCTACTTGCTGATTGTACATACAGCACTAAAACATGCTAATTCCCAGGGCATAGGAGATGCTATTCCTCCTCACCGAGAGAGCAAAAAGATTGATCGGCAGGCTAACGTTTGCCGCCCAATGTGCCACACATTGGCGCATTGCCAATTCAGTGGGCTTGCTCTCTCGATACGACCAGGCCCACTGGGATGAGATGGGAGACTTGATCCAGCTCATCACGGATCAATATAAAAAACGAGGTCAGGAGTTGGTGGTCGAAGACAAAATCCTTTCCAAGATCAGATGTGTTTTGGACGCAGCAGACCCCGCTGCTCGAAGCGTCAACACCAGCGTCCTTCGCAGGCATGCCTGACTACGTGTATCTGATTTCAAACCGGAGGTGCACCAACATCTCTTCAACTTGCCTTTTGATGGTGAGCACCTTTTCAGAACACAAGTTGATGAGGTGTTGGAGAAAATTAAGAAGGGTACAAAGACAGCCAAGGCTTTGTGTGCCCTGCAAACACCATCCTTTCACCGCACACAGTATTGTGTGTTGGGGGGAGGGGGGGCACCACCACCGAAGCATCCACATCTTTCCTCAGACAGCAGCAGCAACAAACACCCTCTCAGTGTTAGTATACGGGAGGATACAAGGGCAACAGCGGATGGGGTAGGGGAAAAGGTGCAGCAGCCCCCGAAAGGGCCGCACCAGCCAAGCAGTGACTCTTACCCTTCCCCCGATCATCTAACACCTTTTGGAGGAAGATTGCAGTGGTTTCTGCCCCACTGAGCAGAGATCAACTCATACCAGTGGGTTCTAGATATTGCAGAGGGGTACTGCCTAGAACTCTCACCGAACATACCCCACTGCAGGCTCTCCCAGGAATATCAGCGTCTACTCCAAGAGTAGATGCATGCACTACTCAGCAAAGGGGCTATAGAACCCATTCCGCCCCAACACCGCTTGTTAGAAATGGGATCTCTCGTTGGCAAGGGCTTGCACCTTTGTCCAAGTAGGGACCCTTCTTCCTAGTCAGGGTAAGGGTTGTTACACTCGTGAAGTAACCCCTGCTCACCCTCGTGGTAGCTTGGCACGAGCAGTCAGGCTTAATTTAGAGGCAGTGTGTAAAGCATTTGCACATAACCAACAGTAATACAGTGTAAGCACTACAAACGGACACCACACCAGTTTAGAAAAATAACCAATATTTTATATACTCAAAACGACCAATTACGACAAAAATCCACCATACTATACTTTACGAATGAATACTTGATACGTTAACTTCTTTGCAGGAATAGCACAAAAGCAAAGTTCGTACGAGTCGGTAGCTCCGTCCGAGCCTACCGTGATGCTGAAAACCACAGAGTCTAACAGTTCCAGCCGACCGCGTCGATACGGGCCAGCAGAGTCGTGAACAGACTCGGTCACAGTACCTTTTCTCGTTGTGGCTGGTACGGAGTGTACGAGCCGGTCGGCGTTCGTCGCGGTTGCGGGGCAAGACGGAGCGATGCAAGGTGCGGTGTCCCTCGATGCGGTGCAGGCAGCGGCTCGATGAGCGTCGTGCAGACGGAGTCGGTGAGTCCAAGGCGTGCGATGCAGGGCGAGACGATGCTCGATGCGGTGCTGACAGGTTGCGATGCAGGCGACCTAGCCGGAGTGCGGGAGCTGGCGTCGGACAGCGGTGCGAGTCGGAGCGGTGCGTCGCAGACGTGCGAGCGGTGCCCCAAATGCGATGCGGTCACGACTCTTGAGCCAGTTGCAGCGACAGTGTCGGTCTGGTCCAGCTGGCCCAGTGAAGCGATGCGATGCGAACTGCGGTGCCCACAGGTCACGGTGCAAGCAGCGGCTCGATGTTGGCGGCGTCGGACGTCGCCCACGGTGAGACCAGGGTTGCGATGCGAAGCGGGGCGATGCGGTCTGCGGTGCAAACAGGTCACCGGCCAGGGATGGATTCGGTTGACGGAGTCGGTTGCAGTTCCCTTCCTCTGTGGCGACTGAAACAGCGTTCCAGAAGCGGTACCCAGAGGCTTGTGAAGTCTTTGTAGTCCCTGAGACTTCTTAACAGGAGGCCAGCTCGGTTCCTGGCCCTTGGAGATACTCAGCACAAGTTCGTAGAAAGTTCAGTCCAGTCCTTTCACTGCCCAAGACAGAAGCAGCAACTGCAGGCCAACCCAACAAAGCAACAACACAGCAAAGGGGCAGTACTCCTCCTGGCAGCTCTTCCAGCTCTTCGTCTTGGCAGGTTCCTTGATTCCAGCGAGATCTAAATTCATGGGGTCAGGGCCCCAATATTTATATCCCAAATTCCTTTGTTCTCTGAAGGCAGAGAGGCCTTCGCCTAGTCCAAACCAGTTCTGGAGCACTTTGTTGACAAGTCTCCGTCCCTTCTTTCAGTGAGTAGGCCAGGGACATCAGACGCACCACAGGAGGTGGAGCCAGCATTGTGGAGGGAAGGCACTGTCCTATTCAGGGCCCAGGTGCGACCCCTCCCACCCATCTACAGGTCGATCTGGCTATTCAGCCCTGCGCTGACTCACCCTGTCTCCTGGCATCCCCCAGCCCCTGTCACTCACATTCCAGACACGGAATACACAACCTCGCAGAGGCAGGCTTGGATGGTTAGACAAGAAAATACCCACTTTCTAAAAGTGGTATTTTCAAACACAGAATGTTAAAACCAACTTCACTAAAAGCTGCATTTTATCATTCTGAGTCCAGGCATACTAAACTCGAATTTCTACCATGTTCCCGGGGTCAGTTAGGATTATATACTGTAATAATCAAAACCGCCCGTTCTGGCCTAGGGGAACAGGTAGCCTTACAATAGTGAAAAACGAACTAGGCTGTAACTCACTATCAGGACATGCCGCACACACCCGGGCATGTCCTACCTTTCGCATACACCGCACCCTGCCCACAGGGGTACCTTGGGCCTACCTTAGGGGTGACTAACATGCAGCAAAGGGAAGGTTTAGGGACTTGCAAGTGTGTGCACTTGCCAAGTCGACATGGCAGCCCCAGGCTGCGCACCGGCTCTGCGTTGGCAGGCCCGAGTTACACTTTACGGGCTGTTTGCGTGGGTGGCACAATCCAGTGCTGCAGCCCACCAACAGCATTTGGTCTATAGGCCCTGGCACTCGCAGTGCACTTTACAAGGGACTGACACATAAACCAAATAGGCCAATCATGGAAACACCAATCCATAACGCATTTTATACAGGAGCACTTGCACTTTCCCACTGGACCGCAGTGAGGAAAGTGCGCAGAATCATTACACCAGCAAAAACAGAGTCAAAACCGGGAGGTCAGAAAGCAAAAAGTCAGGGGAAACACGCCAAAAGATGCCAAGTCTAACACATGTCCCCTTCAGCTGAAAGTAGGGAGAACTACCCAACCCCATTGGAGTTCTCTTCACTAAGGCGGAAGAACCTGGACAGACCATCTGCGTTGGCGTGTTCTGTACCAGGACGGTGTTCCACCGTAAAGTCCATTCCCTGTAGGGAGATGGACCACCTCAGCAGTTTTGGATTCTCACCCCTCATTTGCATCAACCATCTGAGGGGCCTGTGGTCTGTCTGAACCCGCAAGTGAGTCCCAAACAGGTATGGTCTCAACTTCTTCAGTGCCCAGACCACAGCAAAAGCTTCCCTTTCTATGGCACTCCACCTCTGTTCCCTGGGAAGTAGTCTCCTGCTAAGGAAGACTACAGGCTGATCCAGGCCCTCTTCGTTCAGTTGTGAGAGCACCGCTCCCACACCATGCTCTGAAGCGTCAGTCTGCACGACGAATTCCTTGGAGAAGTCAGGTGCCTTGAGCACGGGCGCCGTGCACATGGCTGCCTTCAGGGCATCAAAAGCTTTCTGGCAGGACTCAGTCCAGATCACTTTCCTGGGCTGCCTCTTAGAGGTCAGCTCTGTTAAGGGGGCAACGATGGTGCCATAGCCCTTAACAAATCTCCTATAATAGCCGGTGAGACCTAAGAAGGCTCTCACCTCTGTCTGGGTCTTGGGGGCTCCCAAGCCAGAATGGTGTCAATCTTGGGTTGTAGGGGCGCCACCTGGCCGCTTCCTACCTGGTGTCCCAAGTACACCACCGAACCCTGCCCGATCTGGCACTTACTGGCCTTGATCGTGAGGCCTGCACCTTGCAGAGCCCTCAACACTTTCTCAAGGTGCTGCAAATGTTCTTCCCAGCTGGAACTGAACACAGCAATGTCATCCAGGTAGGCGGCACTGAAATCCTCCAGCCCGGCCAACACCTGATTGACCAACCTCTGAAAGGTGGCAGGGGCATTCTTCAACCCAAAGGGCATCACCCGGAATTGGTAATGACCTTCTGGGGTTGAGAATGCTGATCTCTCCTTGGCCCCATCGGTTAAGGCAATCTGCCAGTACCCAGACGTCAAATCAAACGTGCTGAGGAACCGGGCAGCTCCCAACCGATCAATGAGCTCATCAGCTCTGGGGATGGGGTGCGCGTCAGTCCTGGTGACGGCATTGAGCCCACGGTAGTCCACACAAAACCGGAGTTCTGGAGTGGCACCGGGCGCCGCAGCCTTTGGGACCAAGACCACTGGGCTGGCCCAAGGACTGTGGGAGGGCTCAATCACCCCTAACGCCAACATCTTGGAGACCTCCTCCTTGATGCTGGCTCTGACCCGGTCAGTCAACCTGTAAATCTTGTGCTTCACAGGATGGCTGTCACCGGTGTCCACGTCATGGGTACACCAGTGAGTAACACCGGGGTCAGAGAGAACAGCGGGGCGAACTGTCCCAACAACTGGCGACAGTCCCCCTGCTGCTCCTGAGTCAGAGTAGGGGAGAGGATCACACCCTCTACTGACCCATCATGCTCCTTGGTAGACAGGAGGTCAGGGAGAGGCTCGCTCTCCTCTTCCACCCCATCATCTGTCGCCAAGAGCATACTCACTTTGGACCTCTCGAAGTGGGGCTTGAGGCGGTTCACGTGAAGGACCCTCAAAGGGTTCCTTGGAGCCTGCAAATCCACCAGGTAGGTGACGTCACTTTTGCGCTCCTTTACCTCATATGGCCCAGTCCACTTGTCCTGCAAGGCACAAGGTGCTACTGGGGCCATGACCCACACTTTTTGCCCCGGTTGAAATTCGACCAGAGTGGCGTTCTGGTCATACCATCTCTTCATTTCTTCCTGGCTTGCTTCTAGGTTCGCCTGAGCGAGTTTCCTGAAGCGGGCAGTTTGGTTTCTAAAGGCCAGCATGTAGCTAAATACATCCTGGGGAGTTTTCCTGGGAGCTGCCTCCCAGCCTTCCTTTACCAAACTCAGAGGTCCTCTGACAGGGTGGCCATACAGGAGCTCAAAGGGGCTGTACCCAAGAGACTTCTGAGGCACCTCCCTGTACGCAAAGAGTAGGCATGGCAAGAGGACGTCCCACTTACGCCTCATGGGTTCTGTTAGACCCTTGATCATGCCTTTCAAGGTCTGGTTGAATCTCTCCACCAGACCGTTTCCTTGTGGGTGGTAAGGAGTGGTGAACTTGTAGGTTACACCACACTCCTTCCACAGGGATGTCATATACTTCGATATGAAATTGGTCCCCCTATCGGAAACCACCTCTCTGGGGAATCCCATACGGGACGGGAAAAGATCCCCATTAACGCCCGGCCCACCACTGGCGCCGTCGTTGTCCTGAGAGGGATTGCCTCCGGGTACCGGGTGGCATGGTCCACCAAGACCAGGATGTACCTGTTGCCCATGGCTGTCTTGGGGTCCAGTGGCCCCACTATATCCATCCCTACCCTTTCAAAGGGTGTACCAACAACCGGAAAAGGTTGGAGAGGAGCTTTGACCTTCCTCCCACTCTTACCACTTGCCTGGCAAGTTTGGCAAGACCTACAGTGTGCATCTGACTGCCTTCGCATTTGGGGCCAAAAGAAGTGGGTGACAAGCCTGTCAAAGGTCTTGTCCTGCCCCAAATGTCCTGCCAAAGGCACGTCATGAGCCAGACCCAGTAGGAAGGTCCTGAAGCGCTGGGGTACCACCAGCACACGGGCTGACCCAGGCTCAGCAACCTTAGGCTCACTGTATAGGAGACCACTCTCCCAGTAGATCAGATGTGACCCGGACTGATTGCCAGCTGCCTGGTCTGCAGCCTGCCGCCGCAGACCCTCCAGAGTAGGGCACTCGTTCTGCTCCCTGCAGAACTCCTCCCTGGTGGGACCCCCTTCTTGCTGCCAATGGGTCAGCTCAGAGATGTCTCCCAGTTCGGCTACCTGCTCCCCTGTAGGCACCGGGGCGTCCCCTCGAGGTCCGCCTCCTCCCGGTCCGTGGGAACTTCGGGGGCCGGTTTCCCGCGCCCCCTGCCCTTTCTCTTGGCAGGGACTTGGGCCACTGTTTCAGGCTCCAAGTCCTCTTGATCACCCTCTTTGGCTGCCATCGACCGAGTAGACACGCATGCCCACTCTGGCAACCCAAGCATCTCCAAGTGAGACCTGAGCTCAACCTCCTTCCATGAGGACTGCTCCAGGTCGTTTCCTAGCAGACAATCTACAGGCATGGTAGGGCTCACAACCACCCTCAAGGGACCTGAGACCCCCCCCATTCAAAGGGAACCTGCGCCACCATACACTGGCGCTCAGAGTTGTCTACAGCAACTACTTGGTGGAATGCTCCTGGGACTACTTGCTTCTCAGACACCAGGTGACACCGGACTGAGGTCACACTGGCTCCAGTATCTCTGAGAGCCTCTACCCTGTTCCCATTAATGGTCACCCAGGTGCTATATTTCTTTGTGTTAGGGGGCACCTGGTTTCCTGGGACCATCTCACTGTCCCCTAGTGAGACAAGGGTCATTTCTGCGGGATCCCCACCCTCCTGTGGGCACCCCTCCTCCCCAAGCGCTACACTAGCCAACACTTTGGACTGTCCACCGGTGGGCGGCTGTGTCCCCTTCGGGCACTTGGGGTCCCCCTTAAAGTGACCTACGTGGTCACATGCATAACACTTGCGGGGGCCGGTCTCAACAGGCTTCCCTGTGGAGACCCCTTTCTTCTTATCACCGGGGGCTGGGAACCTTTACCCTGGGTACTAGTTTGGGGCCCTTTAGAGAACTCCTGTGCTTTACCCTTGTCCCCCCGCCTTTCTGCTGGGGACCCTGCCCACCTTTGGCTGAGTCTCCCCCAAACGCTTTCTTGTGGACCCTGGTACTCACCCAGCGGTCCGCTTCCATAGCAAGCTTCCTGGGGTCAGTTAGCTTACTATCAACTAGGTGCTGGCGCAGATCTGCAAAACATAGACTAGACAAGTGCTCCCATGCAATCAAGTTGTAGAGCCCCTGAAAATCTGTTACGCTACTGCCCTTCACCCAACCATCCAGAGACCTGCAGAACACATCCACACATTCCAACCAAGTGTTGGCATCGGACTTCTTACTGGACCTGAACTGATCCCTGTACTTTTCAGGAGTAAGACCATACTTCGTGAGAAGGGCATCCTTCATGTCAGCATAGGATAGGTGATACCCCTTACCCAAAGCTATCAGAGCATCCCTTGCTTCTTCCGGGAAAAGTGGCCACAATCCTGCTCCCCAATTCTCCTCAGGGACCCCATTCATGTGTATGGCTGCCTCATAACCCTGAAACCACCTTTGTATGTCATCCCCCTTCTTGAACTCCTTGCCTACGTTCTTGGGAATGTGCACAATCCTGTCTGCCTTTCTGGACGAATTGCTGCCACCATCTGAGCCTGACTTACTCCTAAGTTCTAGCTCCTTCAGTTCTCTCTCATGCTCTAAGAGCATCTTCCTCTCCTCTATGGCCAATCTCTTCTCCTCCCGCTCACTCTCCAGCCTGAGCTTCTGCAGCTCGAACTGCCTTGCCTCCCGCCTGTCCTCCAGCTCCTCTGGGGACAGACTGCTGCTGCCTGACCTGGCGGGTTCCCCCTACCCAAAAGCACATCCACCCTGGAAATAGGCTCCTCCACCTCCTCACTGAGATCACCAGGCTGCCCATTGGCATGTCTGGCTGCTACCCAGGCCCTCAGCGCCTTCTGTAGCTCCTCCTTCCTTGTGAGGCCTTTAATTTGGACTTTCAGGTTTTTACAAATCGCTCGTAACTCCTTTACGGCGTAGGACTCCAACCTGTCCTCCTCAAAGATAATTTCCAGAGATGCAACGGATGATGCAATTGATTCAGGCATGACAAAAGTCGTGAGTTGAAAACTGGCAAGATCAACAATGGGCCAAAAGAAAAAGAACCAGTATGTGGTACGTAATGGTCTGCGATATGGTAGTAGTGCACACCAATCACTGTAAGTCAAGTGCAAACACAAGTCCTATCCTCACCGCTGACAACCAATGTTAGAAATGGGATCTCTCGTTGGCAAGGGCTTGCACCTTTGTCCAAGTAGGGACCCTTCTTCCTAGTCAGGGTAAGGGTTGTTACACTCGTGAAGTAACCCCTGCTCACCCTCGTGGTAGCTTGGCACGAGCAGTCAGGCTTAATTCAGAGGCAGTGTGTAAAGCATTTGCACATAACCAACAGTAATACAGTGTAAGCACTACAAACGGACACCACACCAGTTTAGAAAAATAACCAATATTTTATATACTCAAGACAAGACCAATTACGACAAAAATCCACCATACTATACTTTACGAATGAATACTTGATACGTTAACTTCTTCTTTGCAGGAATAGCACAAAAGCAAAGTTCGTACGAGTCGGTAGCTCCGTCCGAGCCTACCGTGATGCTGAAAACCACAGAGTCTAACAGTTCCAGCCGACCGCGTCGATACGGGCCAGCAGAGTCGTGAACAGACTCGGTCACAGTACCTTTTCTCGTTGTGGCTGGTACGGAGTGTACGAGCCGGTCGGCGTTCGTCGCGGTTGCGGGGCAAGACGGAGCGATGCAAGGTGCGGTGTCCCTCGATGCGGTGCAGGCAGCGGCTCGATGAGCGTCGTGCAGACGGAGTCGGTGAGTCCAAGGCGTGCGATGCAGGGCGAGACGATGCTCGATGCGGTGCTGACAGGTTGCGATGCAGGCGACCTAGCCGGAGTGCGGGAGCTGGCGTCGGACAGCGGTGCGAGTCGGAGCGGTGCGTCGCAGACGTGCGAGCGGTGCCCCAAATGCGATGCGGTCACGACTCTTGAGCCAGTTGCAGCGACAGTGTCGGTCTGGTCCGGCTGGCCCAGTGAAGCGATGCGATGCGAACTGCGGTGCCCACAGGTCACGGTGCAAGCAGCGGCTCGATGTTGGCGGCGTCGGACGTCGCCCACGGTGAGACCAGGGTTGCGATGCGAAGCGGGGCGATGCGGTCTGCGGTGCAAACAGGTCACCGGCCAGGGATGGATTCGATTGACGGAGTCGGTTGCAGTTCCCTTCCTCTGTGGCGACTGAAACAGCGTTCCAGAAGCGGTACCCAGAGGCTTGTGAAGTCTTTGTAGTCCCTGAGACTTCTTAACAGGAGGCCAGCTCGGTTCCTGGCCCTTGGAGATACTCAGCACAAGTTCGTAGAAAGTTCAGTCCAGTCCTTTCACTGCCCAAGACAGAAGCAGCAACTGCAGGCCAACCCAACAAAGCAACAACACAGCAAAGGGGCAGTACTCCTCCTGGCAGCTCTTCCAGCTCTTCGTCTTGGCAGGTTCCTTGATTCCAGCGAGATCTAAATTCATGGGGTCAGGGCCCCAATATTTATATCCCAAATTCCTTTGTTCTCTGAAGGCAGAGAGGCCTTCGCCTAGTCCAAACCAGTTCTGGAGCACTTTGTTGACAAGTCTCCGTCCCTTCTTTCAGTGAGTAGGCCAGGGACATCAGACGCACCACAGGAGGTGGAGCCAGCATTGTGGAGGGAAGGCACTGTCCTATTCAGGGCCCAGGTGCGACCCCTCCCACCCATCTACAGGTCGATCTGGCTATTCAGCCCTGCGCTGACTCACCCTGTCTCCTGGCATCCCCCAGCCCCTGTCACTCACATTCCAGACACGGAATACACAACCTCGCAGAGGCAGGCTTGGATGGTTAGACAAGAAAATACCCACTTTCTAAAAGTGGTATTTTCAAACACAGAATGTTAAAACCAACTTCACTAAAAGCTGCATTTTATCATTCTGAGTCCAGGCATACTAAACTCGAATTTCTACCATGTTCCCGGGGTCAGTTAGGATTATATACTGTAATAATCAAAACCGCCCGTTCTGGCCTAGGGGGAACAGGTAGCCTTACAATAGTGAAAAACGAACTAGGCTGTAATTCACTATCAGGACATGCTGCACACACCCGGGCATGTCCTACCTTTCGCATACACCGCACCCTGCCCACAGGGGTACCTTGGGCCTACCTTAGGGGTGACTAACATGCAGCAAAGGGAAGGTTTAGGGACTTGCAAGTGTGTGCACTTGCCAAGTCGACATGGCAGCCCCAGGCTGCGCACCGGCTCTGCGTTGGCAGGCCCGAGTTACACTTTACGGGCTGTTTGCGTGGGTGGCACAATCCAGTGCTGCAGCCCACCAACAGCATTTGGTCTATAGGCCCTGGCACTCGCAGTGCACTTTACAAGGGACTGACACATAAACCAAATAGGCCAATCATGGAAACACCAATCCATAACGCATTTTATACAGGAGCACTTGCACTTTCCCACTGGACCGCAGTGAGGAAAGTGCGCAGAATCATTACACCAGCAAAAACAGAGTCAAAACCGGGAGGTCAGAAAGCAAAAAGTCAGGGGAAACACGCCAAAAGATGCCAAGTCTAACACCGCTGCAAAGGAGTGTACTCCTTATACTTCCTGATCCCCAAAAAGGACGGGTTCCTGAGGCCCAACTGGGCCCTCGGGCCCCTCAGCAAGTACATCCTGTCAGAGCACTTCCACATGGTGACGCTCCAGGATTTAATTCCTCTACTACAGCAAGGTGACTTCATGACCACTTTCGACCTGAAGGATGCCTACTTCCATATACCCATGCCCATTGTGGTGAGTGGTCAGCATTATCAGCTCAAAGTGCAGCCCTTTGGAGTAACCACAGCTCCCAGGGTGTTTACAGAGTGTCTTGCAGTGGTAGCCGCTTACTTCAGATGGAGCGGTGTCCGCATCTTCCCTTACCTGGACAACTGGCTGATCAAGAGCGCCACGCAGCAGCAATGCTAGCGTTCACCCAAGCCACTATGCAACTCTTGCACAGTCTAGACTTCACTATCAATGCAAACACATCCCATCTCACGCCCTTGCTAGTACAGCCCTTCCTCGGGCCATGCTCGACTCTCCAGTGGGGAAAGAATATCTCAGCCTATCAAGGGTACAAGCATTCCAAATGCTGCCTCTTTTAGAGCCAGAACGTCAGATAACGGTCAGAAATGTCATGTGCCTCCTGGGTATGATGGCCTCTTGCATTGCCATAGTCCCACATTCTAGTTTACATATGCTTCCAAGTACACCATGATTGGGTAGTCCTCAGGTCAAACCCCAAATTCCTACCTAAGGTGGTCTCTAGCCTCCACCTCAATCAAACCATAGAAATACCGGTGTTCTTCCCAGATCCAGAATCAGTAGCAGAATGAGCTTTTAACACATTGGATGTCAAGAGTGCTTAATTGTTACATTGACAGGACAAAGCCCTTCCGTAACACACAGCAACTTTTTGTCTCTTTCTTTAAGCCACACAAAGAGCGTGCTGTCTCTAAGACCGGTATAGCACGCTGGCTGGTCAGATGCATACAGACTTGTTATGGCGGTGCCAAAAAAGGCCTTTGCCTGCCCCTCCCAGACCCCACTTAATCTGCAAAAAAGCAGCTTCTCTGACTTTCATGGGTAATATTCCTGTATTTGACAGTTGTAACGCAGCTACATAATCTTAATCCCCCTCCCCATTTATGAAACATTACTGTGTGGATGTTTTAGCCCGCCAACAAGCTAACGTTGGTCAGGCTGTCCTTCGCACATGAGATTCACATGCACCCACCCTCCTCCCCAGACCCCTTTAGATGTTTCAAGCATTCTTTCAACTTTCGTCTTTAACTTTTGCTTTGCATGGCCATCTTTCTGTATCTCTATGTTCCATCTGCATCCTCGCCCTTCATGCGGAAAAAACAATCTCTCAATGGAGCCGATGCCCATATGCATCACCGGCAATAAGTGGAGTCACTATATCTCGTGACTCGAAAAGACTTCTTTGAAGAAAAACAACTTTCCCATGTCCAAGCCCAACATTAGATGGCAGGTGTATGCAAACCATAGCATGTGAAACATCACCCTAACATCATCTAAGGGTGTCGGAGAGCTGCAGGCTCTTTCTGTTAACCCACCTAATAAAGCGTTCTTCCCAGATAATATGGTGTTGAGGATCTCCGCTTCGTTTCTACCGAAAGTCAGTCCATTTCATGTCAGGTAGGTTATCACCCTTCTGGCAATCTTTGCTCCACCTCATTCCTCTATGGAGGAAGAGAGGCTCCATCGTTTGACCCTAAGAGAGCACTACTGTTTTATATCGATTGCCTCAAAGAACATTGGGTGGAGGACGATTTGCTCTTTGTGGAGTTCTCCGTGGCATAGAAGGGCAAAGCAGTGCAAAAACGGACCATCTCCGATAGATTGTTTCTGTATTACAGGTCTGTCGAGAGGGACATTTTGCCCACTTGGTCCTGCAGGACTCTTTGGTCTGAGACAGGTTACAGACCCACCACCTGGTGAGCTACTGCTATGGTATCTGTTCACTAGGTGAGGTATCTGTTCACTAGGTGAGGTATCTGTTCACTAGGTGAGGTATATGTTCACTAGGTGAGGAATCTGCAATAAGAAGTATTCCTCAGAAGAACAAGTTACTTACCTTTGGTAATGATCTTTCTGGTGAATGCTCTATCTAACAGCATATTCCTCACTGCTCCTCCCACCTCCCTGTTCTGTGACCTGTACTTTTTTTCCCATCTAAAAAGGTCCCAGTTTAGTAATCTGTACACTGGTCATACCAATCTGCTGATAGGCTCTGCGTTTGAGGATGTGGACAGCCTAAGAAAGCAACTGAGGTCGGTGCACAAGACCCTTAAATGCGTGAAATGAAGTTGGCACAGACTCGCACGTTGCCACCGCTTTAAAGTTTCCGGATCCATTACCGCAGGTAAGTAATTTGTTCTTAGTAAAATGCGTTGTCGCCTCAGTTTTTAATGTGAGGATACATTTCACGTTAAAAAAAAAAAAACTTGTACAAGAAAGCAAAGCATTGCGAACAATACCTGCAGTCGTTCTGTTGTTCCTGTGCGTCACCACGAATGGCACTTTAGATAAAGTGGTATAATTGAGTAATTTTATGTAACGAGCAGAACACGAAACTACACGCATTACATCAGCGTAATTTAAAAATTTTCCCAGGCCTAATTGTAGGAAGCTGGCTCTGTAACTATACCAAAGTGAGGTATAATGTGCACAGAGTCCAGTGGAACCCCAAAGGTAGGCAGAGGTAAAGTTAGATAGCACCTCACTCTCTATTTGTGGTAGTGTGGTCGAGCAGTAAGGCAGTATCAGAGGACAGTGTTAAGCATTTGTTGTACACACTCAGTCAGCAAATGAATTCACACACTCGAAGACTGAACTTCAGACCAATTGTTTTTGTATAAAAATATTCTTTTAGTTATTTTATTTTCTAGAACCAAGCAAGCCTGGCACAAGTAAGCAATAAATACTTTACAGTAGTAATGCAGTTTGTAAACGGTTTGAATTGAAATGGTATATGCACTTTGTTTTGACTTACAGGATGGTTGCAGAGAAATGCAATACTTTGTAAATACAGTACATAGACTTGAATGGGCTTTTCAGTAAAATACCAGGTAAGTTACTTTTTAGATAACTTTTCTTACTCAGAGTAGTATGCCTGGATACTACTCCGGGACATTTCCTGTAATTTTAAGTAAAATCGTTTTGGTTAAATAGTAGAATTTTAAAGAATTTCTTTAAGTTTTCAAACTCCACACTTAAAAAACATTCAATGTTATCCTATGGAGGAAAATAGTGTTATCGGTTTTGAGGTAAGTATTTGGTAGTGGGAGTTGAGGTTCTGGGGGTAGACTCGGGGGTCCCTCAGGGTCAAGGATGCACTCTAGTTACACCCTCAGCGGCACTAGGGCAGCCGGGTGCAGAGAGCTGAGGCCCAATGTTATCCAATGGGGGATAGGGGGCCTCCGGTTGGGGGCTGCTGACGAGCAGGCCACTGGGTGTGGGAGCAAAACTCCTGGACTTTAGCTTGGGGCAAATGGGGAAACAAAGTAGCACCAAAGGTGCACCCTCAGCGGCACTAGGGCGGCCGGGTGCAGGGTGCTGTTTCGACGTCGGGCGCCCTGTTGTTTTCAATGGGGAACCTCCGGTTTGCAAAAGCACTGCAGGCTTGGGGACGAAGGTCTTCTGGGTGCGACCACCACTTCGAGAGGTAAGTTGGGAAGTTAGGGGTTGGTTAGGCACCGTCGGTTTGGCCACCCAAGTCTGTGGGTCGTCAAGTGCAGGGGTGCCTTTTGGGGTCGGATCTTCTTACCAGCTCCTGGTCGCGGTTTGGGGGACCTTGCGGATTTAGGCTGCAGGTGTCGGCTGGAGGCTTGAGGCAGGTCAGGGGTCGCCAGATCTCGGGTTAGGATCGCCGGGGGGACCTCCTCGTGGTGTTTGCCCACTCGAGCTCGGGCCGTGGATGGCGGGTGCAGAGTGGGGCGGATCTGCGGTGTCCAGCCGGAACCAGAGGTTGCAGATGAACAAATCCGGTGTTCACAGGAGACAAAGTCTTTGGGGTTGAAGGCAGGCAGGTCCTCTGCGGTTTTCGAGGTTGCTGGCTGCAGGACACACCGGGATTTCGCAGGAGGAGGTTCGAGGTGGAGACAGGCCAGTAGGGCTGGGGCCAAGACAGTGGGCGTCTTCCTCTTGTTAGCTGCTGCACGGCTGTTCAGTCCTTCTTCTTCTCCTTGTAGTATCTTCTAGTCTGAGGAAGCAAGGTTCAGGGGTGCCCCTAAATACTAGATTTAGGGGCGTTACAGGTAGGTAAAAAGGTTGGGACCAATGGGTGCCTTCCCTGGGGTGGGTACACCCCCTATTATGCCACCCTCCAGTGGCATCAGTGTGGGTTTAATGTGCTGAGAAGTTTGATACCAAACTTCTCAGTTTTCAGTGTAGCCATTATGGTACTGTGGAGTTCGTAATGACAAGCTCCCAGCACCATATATTCCTAATGGCAGCACTGCACTTACAATGTCTAAGAATGGACTTAGACACTGTAGGGGTACAGGGCTCATGCACCTGTACCCTCACCACTGGTATAGGGCACCCAGCTATAGGGGTGACTGATCTATGCCAGGGCAGTGGGTTGTAGGCATGGCACACAGGGATGTGTGCCATGTCGACTCTTCACTTTGTTCGGCACCAAAACACGCAGCCTGCAAAGGCAGTGTGTGTGTGTAAAGGTACAGGGCCTCTAAGGGTGGCACAATAAGTGCTGCAGCCCTTAGGGGTCTTCCCTGGTCACAGTGCCATGGGTACCTGTTCTACCCTTTACCAGGGGCTGACCTGTGGCTAGAGATGCCAATTGGGTTGTTTTTGGGGAAAGAAGACAGGCCCTGGGAACCTGATTGGCAGGGACCCAGGGCACATCAAGTCAAAGTGCATCAGTAGTCTGGCAAAAAGTGGGGGGGTTACTGCAACAGAAACCCACTGTTCGAGGCATGTGAGCAGTAGATCACATGCTTTGCATAAGATCGCCATCTAGTGTTGGGTCCGGATGTTTGCACTTGTTTTTCTTCGAAGAAGTCTTCCTAGTCACGAGGTAGGTGACTCTTCCTTCAGGTAATAGTGTGCATGGTCATCGACTCCATCTTCAGATTGTTTTTTTCCGCCATCGGGTTCGGATGTTACTCGCTGCGCTCCGGTTCGACATCGATCCTTCGGTTTCCCTCGGTGCGTAGAACACTCACCCTCGACGGTATTGTTTCCGATCGCGTATTCAATTCTTCGCATATCGTGTTCGCTTCAAAAAAACTCTTTCGATCGGAAAGCTCGTGGCAGGCCGTCTGGCCTAGCCACCTCATTTCGACTTGCAGTCCGGGGAACGAACTCCCTTTAAATACTGCCCTCGGTGCCACGCGAAATACCCGCGCACCGACTCACACGAAGTGTGCAACCTGTGTTTGTTACAGAACACAAAGAACAGAACTGCGACGCGTGTAAGGCTTTCCGTTCCAAGAAAACGCTTCGCGACCGTCGGGCTCGACGACGCAACATGCAGAGCCAACGCACAGGCTCCATTCCGGACCTCTTCGGACCTGAATCGGAAGAAGAAGCTGGCGACGCTATCGGGGCCAAGGAGGAGCAGGATCCCATCTCCGTTTCGGACTAGGGCTCCGACCAGGAAGACGACATCCCGCATGTAAGTACAGTCCCTTCTTCGCCCCGACTCCCAAGTCAACCAAAAAAGAAGGCTCCGGACCAACCCGCGCCCTCAGGCCCCGGTCGGCACCGAGAACACGCTTCCGACGCCCTGCCTTCAGGCTCGGCACCGAAGCAGCCCAAAAAGTCTTCCGGCTCCGACAAGCCCCACACCAAGTCTGGCTCCGAGCCAAAGCCTTCGGGATTGAAGTCCACGTCTGGCTCCGAATGTCATCTCTCGGCACCGAAACACACTTCGAATCCAAAGACTCCAACCCCTAAACTGTCGGCACCGAAAACTTTGGCGCCGAAACAGACTGATGCTCCAAAATCACCAAAAACAGCACAGTTTCGACGATCTGCTCAACAAACCGGACCCGAAACAGCTGCTTTACATACATCCCACAACTGGACATATTACCACCAAGGTGACTTTACTGAGAAGGACTGCTACTGAAGAAAAATATCACATTCCTTTAAAGAACAGAAATATTGGAACCAACCCTTCCCCTCCTCCTCTTCCTCCTCCTCTTCCATCACCACCTTCTTCTCAGTATTTACCTGTACCAACTTCACCTGAGCACTCTCCACCACACACACCTGACAATCAAGGCGATGGGGATGATGATGATGGTCAACTAGGACCTACAGACGACTGGGATGACTACAACACTAACTCACCCACACACAATGACCCTGACCTATATCCTACTAGGCCCTCTCCACCAGACGACAGTGTAGGTTTTGTTGAGTTGCTAGACAGGGCTGCCACTTACCATGGGGTGCAGCTACACAAAGAAACCCTTGAAGAGGATTTCCTTTTTGAGACACTCAACACTACACAAAGATCTACACACGTTACCCATGCTAAAGGGAATGATCAGGCATGTGGATGACATATTTAAGGATCCTGTCGAGGCCCGTATCCTTACCCCTAGGGTGGATAAAAAATATAAGCCTGCACCATCTGATCCAGTGTATATAAGAGGACAGTTACCCTTAGACTCGTTGGTCGTTTCCAATGCACGTAAAAGGGCAAACTCCCAAACTACTGGAGATGCTCCGCCCCCAGATAAAGAATCCAAGCTCCTTGATGCTTCAGGGAAAAGAGTAGCCTCTCAGGCAGCTAACTTCTGCCGCATAGCTAATACACCGGCGTTACTGGCAAGATATGACCGTGCGCATTGGGATGAAATGGAACAACTCATGCAATTTCTACCCCAAAAACATAAAGCTAAAGCGCAAGATCTAATACGTGAGGGACAACTGATTTCAAACAACCAGATCAGGTGCTCCCTAGATGCTGCTGACACATCTGCTAGAGCAGTGAATACTAGTGTTCTTTTGCGACAACATGCATGGCTGCGTATATCTGGCTTCTAAACTGAGGTGCAAACCTCCATATTAAGCACACCCTTTGATAAAGAGCATCTCTTTGGGCCAATGGTAGACTCTTCTCTAGAGAAGATGAAAAAAGATACTGAAGTGGCTAAATCAATGGGAGCCCTTCAATCTACACAAAGCCGTGGTTCCTTTCGGCGCTCCTTCTATAGAGCGGGCTCCAAAAACACTTCCTCGGACACTGCATCCACTTACAAGGGCAATAATAACATAACAGGTGTATTTGTAAAGCGCACGATTACCCGTAGGTGTCCTGGCGCTGAATAACAGATGTTTATTGTTACCCAACTCAATGGTACTCATTTTATCGACCTCAGATGGATGAAAGGCTGAGTGGACCCGCCGGGATTTGAACCTGTGACCATGAGGTCGAACACAGGCCCCTGCAGTGGCTGCTTTAGTCCACTGAGCCACCAGACCCAGCAATCAACCCTCCAACTCTAAAAACTACTTCAGAGGGGTTTACAGGGGGAACAACGGCAAAGGCAGGGGTAGAGGTTTTCCACCCGACCATTTAACACCTGTCGGGGGAAGACTGTCACATTTTCTACCAAAGTGGCAGTCAATAACAACAGACAAATGGGTGCTACAAATTATCCATTCTGGTTATTGCCTGGAGTTCATCAACACTCCTCCAAACATTCCTCCAAAGTCGCACAAACTTTCACCAGATCACCTACACCTCCTCAAACAAGAGGTACAGTCGCTACTTTTAAAAGGAGCTATAGAGTCAGTACCACTACAACTCCAAGGGTCGGGAGTGTACTCCTTTTACTTCCTAATTCCCAAAAAGGACGGCTCTCTCAGACCAATATTAGATCTCAGAGAACTACATTTTTACTAAGGGTGGGCAAAGCACTACGCTACGCTCGCGTAGTTTGCGAAGTTTGCGCTACTTTGCACTACGCAAATTGCACGTAGCACAGTGCAAACACGCGTAGCGGTAATTTTTTGCTTGCTCGCGGTCCTCAACGTCAAGTTGGCGACCGCGAGCAAGCAAAATGACATCCCGGCGAGACTTTTTCCTCGTTCGCGATCAGCAACATCAAGTTGCCGATCGCGAGCGTGGAAAATAAACCTCCCGGCGAGATTCTCAACGCGGGGAGGTCAGGTTTCTCATTGCGAGTGGTCGCGTATGCTCGCGACCGCTCGCGATGAGAAACTACCAGTCCGTGTTGAGAAAGCTGCCGCTCGAGTAAAAATCTACTCGAGCGGAAGTAAAAGACAGCTCGCACTGTGCAAGATGCCGTTTTCAATGATTGCACAGTGCGGACAAGCATCCGGCACTGTGCAATCATCGCGAACAGCGCACTACGCAGTTCGCGTAGTGCTATGCGTAGCTCGCGTAGTGCGAAGTGCACTTCGCGTAGCGCTACTTCGCGAACTACGCCCAGGGTTAATTTTTACATACAGTCAGACCATTTCCACATGGTAACTCTTCAACAGGTACTGCCACTTCTGCAAAAGGACGACTTTCTGTCTACTCTAGACCTAAAGGACGCCTACTTCCACATTCCAATTCACCCTTCTCACCGCAAATTTCTCAGTTTTGTGGTAGCCGGTCAGCATTACCAGTTCAAAGTACTCCCATTCGGAGTCACCACTGCCCCCAGAGTCTTTACGAAGTGTCTGGCGGTAGTAGCTGCTCATCTGAGAAGACAAAGCATCCACGTCTTCCCGTACCTGGATGATTGGCTCATCAAAGCCGCATCGTATCAGCAATGCCTCAGACATACGTCCATAACCATCCAGTTACTTCACCAACTGGGGTTCACAGCAATGTTCCCTCTAATTTTTTTCCTCTGTGTGCGGCAGAGTAAGGTCTCTGTGCACTGCAGCGGAGGCTATGTGCGCCAACAGTCCGACCGTGGTCGTGGACCAGGGCTTTAAGTGGGATGAAAAAACTGGGGGTCTCTCAAAGGGGCGTGGCCGATGCAATTAAGGGCGTGGCTTAAAAGCAATTAAGCTAAAAATCTGTGCTTAGCATAGTGTGCCACCCGACTGATATTTTGCTTCTTCTGTCATTGCATCCAGATATATAATACAAGTAACATTACACCTACAAGAAGCCAGTACTATTGGCTTTGTCAATGGTTGTTTGTGGCATAAAGCTGTATATAATATTGAAAATGCTTCTGCTCTTGTGGTAGAGGTTGTGGCTTAATGCTCGAGCTGCCGACTTAGGAGATGGGTTTTGAGTCTAAAGGCCAAATAAATAAAAAAAATCATGTAAATCGCTCCAATACCTTTGGGTTGAGTTCGCACTTTATAAAACTTGCTGCATTTCTTTTCTAAATGCGGGGCTGTCTTTTGAAAGAATTTGTTAAATGCAGCCCATGACAGATGCTGTGATCAGGGGAGCAACTAGACCCGAACTTCGGGGAGGCTAACACTCCCAGCCAAGGCTGGCCCTAGCACTGGTCGCACACTATGCAACAGTGGCGTCCCCTCCCCCATTTCCTCCTCCTACATGAATTCCCTCACCACCACTCACCAACAATGCACCTCATCTCTCTATGCTGTTTATGGAAACAATGGTTCTGATGTGGCCTAAAGGTCCATTCAGGAGTGACCCTCTGGGGGGCACTAACAATTGAGTGGGAAATTAATTCTTGGAAAGGTAGCGATAAGTAATATACAAAAGGGATCGTAGGGTCAAGTATATACAGGTATTTATTCAAAAACAATAGTATTCAGGAGCTCACATAAGTGACAAACAGCGTGGTGTGAAAAGTGAAGGTGAAATTAAAATAAAACATCGCATTGACAACAGTAGTGCGAACTCCTTAGAAAAGTTATACAAAGTAAAAGGAGTTCATGTTGTTGGGGGTCGACGGCGTTTCGAACTCATTTATTTGAGTTCATCATCAGGACAAACATTGGTGATCAAGCTGAATCTAAAATTATTGGAAGGGGGGGAGAGAAAAGGAAAAAATAATAAATATAACATAGTCTGATCCCTGGATATATTTATCATAGTTGTCACTATTTAATTTTAAAGGCTCCCTATTGAGTAAATATGCATATTTAGGTCATGCATACAATTTATATCATAGAGTAAATCGTCATTTAGAAAAAATAGGTAATTAGGAAAACGAAAAAGTGTCAGAGAGTCATAATTAGTAGGCGGAAAAACAGAGTAAACCAGATCTGACAGATAAGAATGCAATTGCAAACTGGGTAACATTCGGAGTTCATAATTAATTAGATACAGTCAGGGAAGGGAGTGGCGCTGTTGTGAAGAATTACAGGAAAATTGTGAACGCAGCGGCGCTGATATGGAAGCACTTATGAACTCTAATCAAGAAATGAGAGCAGGTAAGGCGCGAGGACAAAGCACGACTACCAGTGATAAAGGTACATACACTTACTGGGTATGAACGTAGTTAATTGCACGTCATGGGTGGAATGCGCCTGTGAGACACTGCGGTCCTTAAAGTGAGCGCGTGGAAACCTGGGAGGGAATGGGTGGTCAATTAATTACCAGGTTCAAGGAGTGATGCGAATGGGCGTGAGAAGCTTGTAGAACAACAGTAAGTGATTTCTGCTGATTGTGGGCCTTTTGAAAGTATTTATGTTAATCACAGCGCCCATCAAGGGCTGCATTTAACATAAATACTTCAAAAGGCAAACAATCGGCCCCACAGCTGCGCTCTATTTAGAAAAGAAATGCAGCAAGTTTACAAACCATCATCTGAAAGCACACGTTTGTGCTTTTAAACTTGCTGCATTTCTTTTCTAAATAGAGCGCAGCTGTGGGGCTGATTGTTTGCCTTTTGAAAGTATTTATGTTAAATGCAGCCCTTGATGGGCGCTGTGATTAACATAAATACTTTCAAAAGGCCCACAATCAGCACGGCAACCGCGCACTATTTAGAATAGAAAGGCAGCCAGTGCAGGAGCATTTTCTTCCTTTCGGCGCAGGAACGCTCTATCGGGATGTGCTGTGTGTGCGCGCTTCACACACAGCACTGTGCGCTCGGGAGAACAGAGGTGCGCGGGAGCGCAGGCGCGCACCTTACAGGGAACAGTGGTTCACAGTAAATGTGTTAAAATCACATCTTCAACCAGCCAAAACTCAAAGCTACTTAGGAGCCACTTTAGACACTCAAAGGGCTCTAGCGTTTCCCAACGCAGCCAGAATTCGAAACATTCAGGCGTTAGTTCTCCAGTTTCAAACCAATCAGTCACTTCCAGCTCGAGTTTATATGCAAGTCTTGGGAATGATGGCATCTTGCATCATGATAGTTCCCCATGCCAGGCTGCACATGCGTCCACTTCAAGAGTGCTTAGCCAGTCAGTGGAACCAGTCACAAGGTCTATTAACCGATCTAGTGTTGGTAAACGGCTGTGTTCATCGCTCTCTGCAGTAGTGGAACACACAAAATTTGTCAAAAGGACGGCCGTTCATAGACCCGGTTCTACAGACAGTACTAACAGCGGCTGCGTCCCTTACTGGCTGGGGAGCTCATCTTCAACAACACACAGTACAAGGTCTCTGGAGCCAACATCAAAGAAGGCTTCATATCAATCATTTAGAGCTCATGGCAATCTTTCTAGCTCTCAAAGCCTTACAAGATCACCTGTCTGGCAAAGTGTCTTGGTCCGGACCGACAACATGACAGCCATGTATTACATACAGAAACAGGGGGGGGGGGGGTGGGGACACACTCTCTACAGCTGTCTCACTTAGCCCAAGACATCTGGAGATGGCTATTCACCACAATATCTATCTCCTAGCGGAACACCTCCCAGGAGTGAACAACCAGATTGCGGACCTCCTCAGCAGACAGAGGTATCAAATACACGAATGGGAACTTCATCCCCAAGTTCTCCTCCCATACTTTCAAGCTTTGGAAGTTCCTCACATAGATCTGTTCGCAACACCCCAAAATGCCAAAGCTTCACCTCCAGGTACCCACACCCGTTATCCAAAGGCAATGCTCTATGGATGAACTGGTCAGAGATATTTGCCTACGCTTTTCCGCCTCTCCCACTCATTCCATCAGTGGTTCGGAAACTCCGGCAAACGTCCCTCAAACTAATCCTGATAGCTCCTACATGGGCACGTCAACCTTGGTTCACAACCCTGTTGGAGCTCTCTCTGGTACCACATCAAAAATTACATTCGACTCCCAGTCTCCTCACACAGAGCCATGGAGAAATCAAACACCCAGATCCCAAACAACTGAACCTCGCGATCTGGCTCCTTATGTCATAGTTTGGTTATCTAAATCTTCCACCAGACTGTATGAACATTATTAGAGAGGCCAGAAGACCTACTACAAGAGCTTGCTACGCAGCCAAATGGAAGCGTTTTATTATTTATTGTAATAACAATCACGTCAACCCTCTTGACGCTTCCATACAAAATATACTCTATCTATTACGTTTGCAGCAGTCCGCATTGGCCTATACATCCATCAGACTGCATCTTGCTGCGATAGCAGCCTACCTTCAAAATAGGCAACATTTATCACTCTTCAGAGTGCCTGTAATCAAAGCATTCATGGAAGGACTAAAAAGAGTCATACCACCAAGACTTCCACCTGCCCCACTATGGAATCTTAACATAGTCCTCACAAGATTAATGGGACCACCATTTGAACCCATGCACAAATGTGAACTACAGTTCCTCACTTGGAAAACAGCTTTCCTTATTGCAATTACTTCATTAAGGAGAGTGGGTGAACTACAGGCACTAACCATGGAAGAACCTTTTTTCCAGCTACACAAAGATAAAGTGGTTCTTCGTACCAATCCCAAATTCCTTCCTTAGGTAGTGTCTGCACTTCACATCAATCAGTCGGTAGAATTGCCTGTATTCTTCCCTCAACCTGATTCTGTTGCAGAACGAGCTCTACACACCTTAGATGTTAGGAGAGCTTTATTGTATTACACTGAAAGAACAAAATCATTTCGTAAGACCAAACAACTCTTTGTCGCTTTTGCTCCACCTCACAAAGGCAATCCAATCTCCAAATCCGGTATTGCTAGGTGGATTGTAAAATGTATTCAGATCTGTTATGCAAAAGCCAAAAGGACTCTAACGGTACCCCCTAGAGCACATTCAACTCGCAAACTGGGGGCTACTATGGCTTTCTTAGGGAACATCCCTATTGCTGATAGCTGCAAAGCTGCAACATGGTCTACACCACACACATTCACCAAACACTATTGTGTAGATGTGTTAGCAAAACAACAAGCTAATGTGGGCCACGCAGTACTAAAAACACTATTTCAGACCGCTCCACCAGTTACAGGATAGCCACCGCTTCAGGGAGACTGCTGTATAGTCTATGCAAAGCATGTGATCTACAGCTCACATGCCTCAAACGGAAAATGCTACTTACCCAGTATGCATCTGTTCTTGGCATGTAGAGCTGTAGAATCTCATGCGCCCACCCACCTTCCCGGGTACCTGTAGCTGTTGTAGTTCTCTTGTTACTATACATACATACGCATGGACATCTCTATTCTTTACTACTACTCCATTCTATCACCCTCTGCGGAAAACAATCTGAAGATGGTGTCGATGACCATGCGCACTATCACCTAAAGGAGGAGTCACCTACCTCGTGACTAGGAAGACTTCTTCGAAGAAAAACAAGTGCAAACATCCGGACCCAACACTAGATGGTGATCTTATGCAAAGCAAGAGATTCTACAGCTCTACATGCCAAGAACAGATGCATACTGGGTAAGTAGCATTTTCCTTCCTACACTAATCCTATGTGGGATGCTTATAGGAGGTGTAACGGCCCGAGTGCCTCTGCAAGCACTGCAGTCTCCATATCGCTTGAAGACACTTTTAGGTTTAAAACAAGTGAAGATGCTTTTAGGAAGTGTGGAAGGACTGTAGACGGGTGCTAGAACTGCGTAGGGCAGGTGAATACCAGAGTAGTGAATACTTGTGCATCACCATGAGAAGTGGAGTGGGCTGGTGTTTAACCAGAAGTATTGAAGAGCAGTGTGTTTGCGAGCACTTTGCTGGGAATATGCTTCAAAAAAAGTGTTAAAGACATGTATATATCACACTTTATGTGGAGCAGTGCTGGCAGATTGTTGTAAGACGCATCTGGCCACCCTGCAAGACATGTATATCTCTGCTCTCGCCCCCTGAACAGATGCCAAGAGCAAGTACGGGAAACCTGTGTTTCTATGCAAGCATACCCCCAAGTAGAGTGTTACAGGAAGTGTGAAAGCACCCCTGCTGCTCCCCATCTGAGCTTTTCCCTTCTTGTTAATGCTCTTACTTTTATTCATCTCCCCTTGTTAGTAGTTTGTTCGTTCTTTTCTTATTTTGTATTTTTTGTTTTTATTTATTCCTGCAGACTTTCATTGCTCTATTTGTACCCTTCCTTGTGTATTCCTGCCTTCCTCTCCATGTTTCCCTCCTCTTTTTGTGTTCACTTCCTCTTTCACTGCATGACTTTTCTCTCTCTCTCTCTCTCTCTCTCTCTCTCTCTCTCTCTCTCTCTCTCTCTCTCTCTCTCTCTCTCATGCTAACTCTCTCTCATGCTAACTCTCTAATTTTCTCAGCTGATCTGTGTTTCTTACAGTTCTGCAGGAGGCTGTCAGTACTGGGGACCCAGAGATGGTGCAGCTGGTTTTACAGTACCGGGACTATCAGCGGGCCACAGAGCGGCTGGCCGGGATCCCAGACCTCCTCAGTACTCTGCGCAAGGTACAGACTCGAGATACACCCTGCAGCCCCCGCTGTCTCTGCTTGCAGAGGCCTTAAGGTTCCCCGAGTGGGGGATTCCTGCAGCTTTTGTATTTAATGCTTACATTTTGTTTTATACTAGCAGTTTGCAAAATGTTTTCAGGTAAATGCTTCTTACTATTAAGACCTAATTCAAAATTTTTTGATTTTCCAGGCCCCGGATTTCTATGTGGAGATGAAATGGGAATTCACCAGCTGGGGTAGGTCTGAAACTGTGTGCCTCTCACTGCACTATATTCCTGGATGTAATTTAGCTTCTTGTTCCATGAAACGTTCCTAGTGGGGATCTGTGGGGGTGTCGAAGAACTTTTCAGAACAATGTGTGGAACTTAGATGGCGGCCCCTTTAGATTTATAGTGGCCATCTCTAACATAATCTTCTCTTCTATCCTGGGTACTGAACATCCTCCTGAGGTCTTTCACTAGACAGTGACCCGAAGACTCAAGGATGAATGAGGGCTGGGATGGCTTTTGTTCAACTCCATTCAACAGTGGAATGATAGGGTCTTTTGCTGAATTCATCCAGAGCTTTGGTTCAGAGCGATTACCCACAAAGAATACCTAATGATTTTTAGGTCGGAGCCTACCATACAGCTGTCTGGTTTGCTAAAGACATCTTAGGTACTTTCCGAAAGGTGACCTAGAAATGCATTCCGCTCGTTGATTGCCGTAGGCTTTGTGGTTTGTAATTCACACTTTCTCACTCTCTATTTGCTGGCTTTGTTTGCTTTAGGCTCTCCAGGTTCAGTTCATCCCACTCGTTGCCTAAACTGTGTTTACTGTATTCTTCCACGAACTCGCATTCTGTAAACTGGTATTTAAATCTTGTTCTTATCTTGTGGCATTTGCTGTGCATTCAAAGACCGGGGTCATATGTCAGACTCTCTCTTCCAGGGAGCTTGGTGGTTTTTTTTCTTTCTTTTCTCGCACACAACAAAAAAAATGAATTGTGCTGATGTTTCAGAATATATCGGAATTAGTATAAATGAATAAAATTTTTGTAATTCTGAAGTGTGGTGGAAACAAATATTTGAATATGATCAAAACACTAGGTGATGACATTAGCACACATTATCGTTTATGTGCAGTAAAACTGTATTTCGGTGCAAATGTAATTGTCATTTCAATTGAAATGTGTTTCTGTAATAGTAGTGCGCTACTACACCATGCATAATCCACACTATGCCACTACACTCAATCTAACCCAATCAATGCCACTCCACTCTACCCCATTCCATTCTACTGCACTCTAATCTCCACTCCACTTTTATCTACTGCAGTCTACCCCACTGCAATCTTTCACACTCCAATCTATCCCATTCCACCTCACTCCAATGCACCTAACCCACTCCACTCCAATCTGCTCCGCTCCAATCTGTCCCACTCCAATTTACCCCACTCCAAACTCCACTGCAATCTATCCAATTCCTCTCCACTCTATTCCACTCTACCCCACACCCCCACAATCTCTCACTGCAATCTACCCTACTCCACTCTACCACACTCCACTCAAACCTACCCCACTCCACCCCACTCTACCCCCCACTCTACCCCATTCTAGCCTACTCCAATCTACCTCTCCTCAATCTACCCCACCCCAATCTGTGCCTATCTACTCCACTTCAATCTACCCCACTCCAAACTACCCCAACTCAATCAATCCTCTTCAATCCATCCCACTCCATTCCAATTTACCCTACACCAATCTACCCCAATCAGGGCTCGAAAAACCATAAAAATGTTACTAGACCTGCTGGTCTAGTAACTTGAATAATCTACTCGACCTAACTGTAATGTACTTGACCCGTGAACTGGTCTCACATTGTGTGATCCTAGGCAAATATTTTGTCTTATGGAGCCGCCTTTTTCTTTATTATCACATAAGAGAGCACCTTCAAATATGCTAGTTCACTTTTTTCCAGACAAAAAAGCTCTTTATTTACTAGACTAAATGTTTGCTCCATGTATAACAAGAATCAAGCCCATATATAGGGTTCACATGATCCCTGGCTTGCGTTAGTTCACCAATAGCATTGTCATCTTGCAGGAGCAGTAATAATTTCCAGTTCATGTTTAAAACTCGCGGTCCATAAATAGATTACTAAAGCATGATGTGGCAGTGCACTGCCATTTACAGATAGCATATTTTCCATTAAAATGGCCACAAAACATTCCCACTAACATGTAGTTTTACTGATAATAGCACATAAACAATGATTGGAAATTGGGTTTCAGAAAATATATTTAAAATTTGCACATAATCAAGTAAAGTGTTCTAATTTGATCCTATAAAAATATTTTTTTCACCACAGAAATGCAAAAATGTGTCTTCATAACTAGTGAAATATATTTGAAATGTTTGAACAGTTCACTTATTAGCTATTTCAGTGTCGTGTTAGAAAAAAAGCCTGATACCTTACAGCCTTTCATTTCACATGCTTTACACAGTTCAAGTGTCACACAGTTCACTTTACAAAATCCTTAAACTTCACTCACACAAAGAAAAATAAATATAGGAAGACAAACTGACTTTTGACCTCTGTCCCTGAAAGCCAGCAAATGTGACAAGATAAGATTTAAAGGCATTTTTATTGCTCTTTCACTTTGTGAGCAAGCAGAATGCCTGTTGTCAGCTTGCCAGAATGGGTGAGTAGTCCCTAAAAATAGCTTGTCCTGATTAAATCTTGCTCGACATTGCGAGTGGATTTTTCGAGCCCTGCCAATGTACCCCACCCTAATCTACCTCACTACACTCCAGCCTACTCCACTCTTCACCAATCTATCTCCCTCCACTCTATCCAGCTCCACTCCAATCTACCCCACTTCATTCCAATCTACCATATGCCACTCAAATCTACCCCACTCCAGACCAATGTAACCCACACCCCCAAACTACCCTACTCTGCCCCAAACTACCCAGCTCCAATCTACCCCACTCCAGTTTACCCCACTGCGCTCCAGTCTGCCCCACTCCACTCTAATTTACTCCACCCAACTCCAATCTACCCAACTCCAATCTCCCACTCCAGTCTTCCCCACTCCAGTCTTCCCCAATCCAATGCGCACCACTCTTCCCCAGTCTACCCCATTCCACTACAAACTACACCACTCCACAACTCCACCTCAGTCCACCCAACTCCTCCCCAATGATTCCCAATTCAATCAACCCCACTGTAATCTACCATGCTAATCTAGCCATATTCCGCACTCCAATCAACACCAATCCACCCCACTCCATTCACCCCACTTTACCCCCACTCCACGCTACACCAATCTACCTCACTCCACTCCACCTCCAATCTACCCTATTCCAGGGAAATAAAAAGATTTAATGTCAGCAAGTAAGACTTTAAAAATGTATAAGTACAAAGGAACATAAAATAAAGCTAAATAAATCAACAAACTAAAATAATACAAGAAAATAAAAGATATATCGAAAGTGATGGACTGCCGAAAGAATGCAAGTGTTCAGTTAAATGGGTCAGAAAGAAGGTACTAAAAATATGACCTAGTCAAACTGTTGGAGTCAGTTCGGCCAAAACAGTATATTGACCCAGTTCCAGGAGCTGCTTTCCGCTGCTGAGTGTGTCACATTTAGATTTAGTCGTCTCTAGAAGAAATTCATGGAAAAACAAGTGGTTCATTCTGTACAGTGGTACTTACCCAGTGCGTTCACGCAGGTCAGAGCAGTGCACACTTACAGTGACACTGACAAGGAAATGGGCAGAAATGTTTTGTGCCAACCAGAAATGCACATTCAGTCTGCGCAAAAGCAAATAGATTGACGAAAAATGGTAAACTCCGATTTCGTGGATAGCAAATTAGCTTATTTACCCAGCGATTACTAACATCCTCATGGCTACTCGCACATGTAACACTAATGCAGTCACCCGCACACCCATCTGCACCCCTATATTTCAGCCTAGGAAATGGCTACAATCGAACTCAGAAATGTTATAAAACATCTCTTAGAGTAGTTGTAAGGAATTGTATAAATGTGGTGTGAACTCTGTGTTTTGCCCACAACTTTGTCACACTGCCTGTGTCCTAGTCCAGTCCTTCCGCAGTGACACGTTGCCAAAGTTTCACTCACTTGGGTAAAACACAAAACAGTAAATACGTTTGGGAGTGCTGCATGAAGCGCCAGCGCCACTAACTGAAACATCAGTTGCAAGGCAGCAGGGGTGTAAGGAAATGGGGTGTATTATATGGTGTGGTTGTCCATCCTCACCATGTAATACACTTGCCAACCCCTTTGGGACACTTAGGTTCAGTTTGTCAAACACCCAGCTCAACCCTGGGCAGCTGTGACTCTGAGCAGCGAGGCGTACACAAAGGAACACATGTAAAGCATTTAAACAGTACCTAAACAATTGAAGAAGAAATCCACAAGACACCAAAGAAATCAGACACCAGCTTATAGAAATAGACTGAATTTTATGTATTTGTAGACACCACAACGAAACAAATCCATCGGAGGCTTCCGGAGATATAGAATTTACAAGGTTTTGTAAATCAAAGCATTTCACTCAACCACGGACAGGCATTGGCAAATTCAACGAATATTTGACACTTAGAAACTTTTTCACTAAAATGTTTGGGCTAGGTGTAATGCGGTCACTTGGAGTCACTCTAGGCAATCAACTCCAGTAGGGAGCTAGTCAGGGCAACCAGCAAGGTCCTCCGAAACAGTTACCGCAGCAGGTGTAGCAGTCAGTAGCCAGTTCCAGGCACTTTTATTCTTTGCAGGGCTTTCCTATGGAAGTGGTCCAGATGCAAGGGCTGAAGGATGGTGAAGATGCTCAAAGGATGCTGTGGGTGCGATGCGATCCCTGGCGGTCTGGCTGCGACTATTCCTTGGTCCACAAAGGGGGTAAGGTGGTGCTGGTCATAGGGTCGACGTCCCTCGAAGTCCTCTCAGTGCTGGCAGAAGTCCAGTTGTCACTGAACTACCGGTCGCCCAGTATCGCAGTTATGGGCCAATCCTTCCTGGGCCAATAACATGTCCTCTAGAGGTCCCAGCAGCACTGCAGCGACACTCCTGGGTTCAGTGAACTTGGGTGAAACTTTGTACATTGGATTCTGGTCCCTGGTGCTGCATGACCATGTTCGCGGCGGGTTGAAGGTTCTGGGCTAAAAACTTGCCCCAGCAGGCTTCTCAGCTGTTGTGTCCCTGTGCTGTAAACAGGAGGCCAGCTTCCTGACTCTTGTAGTCTCTTGGCTTTGGCTGGGCTCTGGATATTACTTCTCCCTCCGCAGGACACAGCAGGCACAGTCCCTATTCTTTTCTAGCCACCAGGTTCAGCTGGTGCAGTCCATGCTGCTGCAGCCTTTCTTTGCTGGTTCCACAGTACAGTAGGTCAGTCCTCCTTCGGCCCTTCTTCCAGTCCATTCGAGATCGGAGTTCTGTGTGCCAGGGATGCCCTATTTATGTACAGAAAATGCCCTCAGGGTAGGATGCAGTTGGTATCCAGTGGCTACCATGGTCCCTCCCTCCCGATGACCATTTCCTGGGAGGTGTGGCATCTAGCTATCCCAGGATACACCATTCTGCCCACTCCCTCCCAAGATGGCAGAACCCCTCTCTCTGCGTCCAGAGCTCCCTAGCTCAACCCAGAAGTGTGGCTACCAAGGGGGCTACACTTCCCTGGAAAACTGGTTTAACAACTGGTTTCCCTGTCCCTATTGCCAGCCTGTCTACCTGAGGTGTTAGCCCGTAACTCTGCACTTGCCAATGGGGCTACTAGCTTTTCCACAGTAAAAACAACAATTTAGGGTTTTTACTGCTGGAACATGTTAAAGTTCATGTTCCACCTTTTAATATACAGCACCCTGCTTTAGGGCTTGTTAGGCCTACCTTAGAGGTGACTTACAAACGTTAGGAAGGGAGGTTTGGGCTTTGCCATTACCTTAAATGGCAAAGTCAAGCTAGCAGTTAAAAACTGCCCTTCCAGTCTGCAATAGCAGACTGAGAGCCTTGTTTTACCTTGTCCCTCTCAGGGTGGCACAACAAGTGCTGCAGTCGCTGGGGGAGACTCTAATATACAGGCCCTGGCAATATACTGAGGGCTAGGCCTAGCCCTGTCACCCAGTTTAGAACCCGCCCTCCATTTGTCCGCACCGAAACATGTCTTAGTCTTAGAACTATGCTACACCAGATGCCTCCTTCTCCACGCTTACCACATTCACATGTACTATGTTTAAATATTTTATACTCGTATGTCCCTCCTTTCCCTTCTCATATGCACTATATTTTGTTCTTTTGGCTACTGTTGCCTTATTCCTTCATGTCCTCGCTTTTGTCTCCTTTGCTCGGTTTCTGTAAAGCACGTGGTCATCCGTAAGGGTCTTATTCGCGACATACCAAATTCTGAATAAATAAATATCCACTTACTCCCTAATTTCTGGAGGAAACTTAAACTTCTGCCTCTCAATAAAGACCTAAAGCCCGCCACACTAAACCTTCTGTTTGGCCTGCTGCTCCGACCCTACACTCCCCACGCAATTTTGAGCATCTCTATCATGGGGCTAACAGTGCCTCTACTCTCCCCACCCTCGTAGCTCCCTACCACTACTACCTCAGAACATTAGCGTTCACTTATCCCACTGTCTATCATATACATTTTTTATATACAGTTACCATGTATTTTAACTTACGCTTATGTAACATGGGTAATTGTTGCTATTTTGTTTACATACCTCACTGTATATTTTGTTTAGATATCCCACTGTCTATGGTTTATTGTTTTTATACTTTTACTAAGTATTTTTATTTACTCTTTATGTATCTCGTGTTACTGCAGTTGTGCTTACTCAGTGAAGTGCTCTGATACCGTTGGATCAAGTTTGCGCTATATAAAACTCATTAAATAAATATACTGGAGACATACAAGTAAGTTGGGCTACGCCAATTAAACATGAACCATTGTAAGGGTCAGAGGACATGCACTGAGACCTGTTGAGCAGGGCTCCGGGCGTTTCATAGTCATTTCACCAGTACCTGGTAGTCAAAATGGGGGCAAAAAGTGGGGGGTAAACCTGCAAAAAGCCTGTTTCCTTACAAAAGACAATTGGATAAATGATTTTTAACCAATCGTAAATTTATTTCTTTTTGCTGTCTTCAACTTTTTCCCCATGTCTCTTCCAACATGCTCTCTTCCATCTGCCCCACATTTGCATGCCTCCTTACTCCCTCTTTCATCTATTAAACTTATCTCATCCCTGCACTTTATGGCCCCATTGTGTCTTTTCTTTCTCTCACCCTCTCATGAATATCTTCTTTTCCCTCTCTACTTATCCAACTTCTCCTCCATGTCTTCTTCTTCCTGTCCCATTCTCCAGTCCCCCTTGTCTCCAAGGTCTGCCCGAGTGATGTATACAGAGTATGGAAGCGGGGGGCCAACCTCCGAGTGGACACGACCCTCCTGGGCTTCGAGCACATGACCTGGCAGCGGGGCAGGCGGAGCTACATCTTCAAGGGCGAAGGTTAATATTGAGGCAGTGATGTTGGGACCGGGGAGACAGGGGTGTGGAGGGGATTCATTTTATTTTGTGATATGAGATGGAAAAATGGAACTGGATACTAAAATGGTCGTGCAGTGACGCAGAACAGAAATTAAGTTGACCGAAGGTCATTACGGTAATTTTCAGCTTAAAGTATAGTTGTATTTTTTTATATAACACAAACTTACTCAAAAGGCTGTAGAGCAGTGAACAGGGCCATAGATGTAGATACAATTAGAAGGTAAATCTAAGTGGGATGCTTGGTTCTTAGAGGGGAGGTGAACTATTTCCTGTGTTGTGATAAAGCACTCTTTGAAGGGGTGTGTCTTCCTGTTGTTCCAGACCCTGGGTGCGTAAACAGAGAAGACCTGGTGTCTAGTGTTTTTGTTTTCTTACACTCCCTTGTTTCCAGTCTGTGGAGGTCCTGGCTGCGGGTGTGCTGAGTCCCCAGAGATGGTGAATTTGTCATCTGGATCAACAAAGTGCAGAACCTGATGCTTTGTAGATGACACACATGGCTTTGTAAATGGTCGGGCTGGCAGCCAGTGCTGGTCCAGTAGTGCAATTGATAACGCGGGCTGTGGTGTGGGCGACGCCTCGATAGGCAGCTAGTGTGCAGTCTGGATGGAGGAGCTGGACTTTTCCAGCTTGCTCCCAAAGTGTGACGGCTTTAATGGAAGCTCTAATATTGCTGCCAGTACCACTGGGTATTTGTACCACTGGATTGATCAAGTGTGAGGTGTGGGTATGGTGGTGCATCACATGGGACCCAGACTCAGTCTACACAGACAGTCGTCCAGCCAGTGGCACTGTAATAGCTGTACATAACTGCAAGTTTAGTGAACTATACTATAAGAGCCATTTTTGTAGAGCATTCATTATCTGAAGCACCTTTTTCGTGGGTATGGAAGCAAAGGGGCAGAGAATATTTAAGCTGGGGTCAGGATTAAATTGGTTGAGAGGAAAGATGACCTGGAAGTGCATGTCACCGCAACTACCCCACACCATTTGTGTTTCCCTTTGTCCAGGTAAGAACTTCAAATTGTGACCGATATTTTGCTCCTGCTTGCACCCTCTCCTCCACTGTACTCATTATACCAAATGTTCCTTTTTTTTTTTCTAACCCCTCTTTTTCTTTTAAAAAAAAAAAATGTTCCCCACCATGCTTGTTCTGCAGTAGGGCAATTTCCCGATAAGCTGGATTGTATCTTAAGAGCCTGCCAGGTCACCCCTTGAACTGCTGGGGCTGTTCACTACAGTGAAGCTCCAGATATGGATATTGTGTCAACAAGTGACTGTGATGACCTGAAAGTCATTAAAATAATTACAAGTTGGGGTGCCACAGGACTCCTCATTGAGCTCCACTCTTTTTAATATCTATATGGCGCCCTTGGCAGTTTTAGTAGTGTAATTCAGTATCAAAATTGTCTTGTATGCGGGCGATACCCAGCTGCTGCTGTCTTGAGTGCGATTCAGTCACTGCTAAATAAATGGTTACATCTTGTGTGGTAACAGTGATGGATTGGCTTAGAACTAATCTCTTACAGTGTAACCTAGATAAGGGAAATACAGCTGTTTGGCCCTGACCCTCTTCCGGGCTGGATATGCACGTGGCCAAGCATCTGTGTCCCCCCCCCCCCCTCCCAACAGAGGTATAGTATGGAACCTGGGAGTATTGTTCGATACACAGCTCTCCTACACAGCTGTCCTACACAGCTGTCCTACACAGCTCTCCTTCCTTCACAGCTCTCCTTCACAGCTCTCCTTCACAGCTCTCCTTCACAGCTCTCCTACACAGCTCTCCTACAAGGCTCTCCTTCACAGCCCTCCTCCACAGCTCTCCTCCACAGCTCTCCTACACAGCTCTCCTCCACAGCCCACATAGCGGCAGTGGTGAAATCCTGCTTCTGGATCTTAAGAATGCTGAAGAAATCCCTCCTCTTCCTCCCGTGGGATGCGCGGATAACGGTGGTTTGAGCACTCCTGTTGTCCAGATCGGGCTTTGTCACCGTCCTCTACCCAGGAATTCCAGACCCTCTCTTGCACCATCTGCAAATGGTGCAGAACACGGCAATCCGCCTGCTGTGCAAATTGTCTAAACGTTCCTCATTGTCCCACCAACAGTCCTCAGTGTCCCACCTCTGGGAACAACTGCACTGGTGGGAGAGTGATGTTCAAAGCCTTGACGGTCGCGCATCGAGCCTTCTACAATGCAGGTTCCAAATACCTCAATGAGAGGATCAATGAATACTGTCCGGCCAGGGCCCTGCACTCTAGGAATTCTCCAACGATTGCTGTCCCCAATTTTAGAAGAAAGCAACGAGGTGGGGAGGGGGCCTCCTTTGTGGTACTTGTTGCCAAGATATGGAAGCAGCCCCAGCTTCAACCAAGAGCCCTCACGGATGAAGCAAACTTCTAAAAAGCCCTGAAAACCCACCTGTTTAATCTACAAGTCCTGCTCCCCGTCCGGATTTTAGCGTAGCGCTGGGACACTCTTTGAGTAGCTGCGCGCTGTACAAAATCATTCATTCAAAGTTGTGCACTTGTTTCTGTCCCTTGCGCAGATCTGTGAGTATTGGATGAGGGAGAAATGCTTGGCACTCAGTCATCTGCTTTTGCTCCCCACAGAGGACGGCGCTGTAGTGATGGAAGTGGACCATGATAAGCAAGTGGTGTACACAGAGACTTTGTCCCTCGCTCTGCATGACCCAGACCTCGTGCTGCCCGCCATGAAGCCCTCTGAGGAGCATGTTGCGAATCGCCTCACTGCACCTATCGTTTCCACTCATCTGGATACCAAGCATGTCTCCTTTGAGCGGTGAGTATGCATACTAGCGGCGGGGGGAGGGTTGCACAAGAGGAAAGTTATGTGAATGTTGTTGATGGAATATTGTTCCCATTGTCCGTCCTTCCTTCTTTGAGAGAGAGTGAGAGAGACTGGTAGAGGAAGGAGAGTGTGTGCCTTCATGTGTGTGTTGGGTGCCCCCAAAGCTGGTATGTGTGTAGCATTCAATGAGTCTGTTTGTGAAGGAGATGGAGACATAAAGAGGCTGCTCCAAGCTGGAGATGCGTTGGCAGAGGATGCATGCGTGCATGTGTGGTGGTGGTTGTCCGATCATGATCATCTCAGGAGCCCTCTGGTCAGTATATCCCCTCTACTGCCTCCTCAGGAACAGGTCAGGGATCTGGGGCTGGCGGTCAGAGAAGATGGAATCCATCAGCGGCTATGAAGCGAAGGTAAGAAGGGGTCACTGCTTATGGGTTGTTACAGTACAATGCAGTGGTGGAAGGGGGCGTGAGTTACTGCCTCATTGCAGTGCAGAGAGGAAGCAAACGAGGCTAGCTGGGGACTCCCCATTTCTGCATTTAGTCCAGATTTCTTCTCCCTACTTTCAGGCCCCTGTCTGCCCGTTTTGCTGTTCCACTCCTTTTATCATCTTTCTCTACCTCTAGTTCGCGCTCCCTTCCATTGTCTCACTATCACTTTATTCCTGCTCTTGTGTTTTTTCATTTCCTCGCCAGACTCTTATGTGCATGCCCTTATTTCTCTTGCTTTCGCTCACTCTCCTCTGCTGTCTTACACTCTCTTCCCCCTTGTTCCATTTTGCTTCACTACTTCTTCCCCCTTGTCCCATTTCTTTCTAACCCTTTCTTCTCCTGCTCTAAATGCTCTCCCTTGTCAGGATAAAAGAATATAAGATAATCCTTGATGAGGGAATATTTGTACCAAGCCGTAGTTGCGATGTCCTAGAATCACCTTGCAAAAACTCTGCTCTCCAATACCATTATGATTTTTTTCTTTCACTGCAGAGCTTCAGAGTTCTTAGTTTGATAACGTTTTCAGTTGCTTTATTCTTTTTGTGCTCTTTTCTGTAGTAGGTGTTGCCTTTGGTTAAAAAAAGCATATTTAAAATGTTTCATCTCTACTGATGCTGTCTTGGGTTTGATTCAACAGCTTTGTTATAGATCTCTGACCACTTCTCTCGACATTTTCTGTGCATCATCCCTTTTTGGCAGTTGCAAGGAAAGTGTCTTGCTAAGATAGGGTGGCTGCCTCTACCCTCTAAACTTGCATCAGTGCCACTGTCTGAGCCCTGAGTGCCTTCCTTCAAAAATGCAACAAGAACCTAGCTGTCAAAGAACTTCTAAGAAGCTGTCTCTCTGCAGTGTAACTTCTTCTGCCCTGTCTGCAATGCTACACCACCAGCTGATCAGTGCCCTGCAGTCTTTTTTTCTTTGAAAATCTAAAAAACCCAAGCATACCCGTCCCCCTTCTTACTCAGATTGAGTTTATCGTTTATTAGAGTGCATCTGAGAGTGTATTATACCTTGTGCCCCGGGAGAGCGAGGGTGCAACTGGTATTAGAGCATGCTTGTAGCGCCCCCTGGGCTCCATATTATTAGAGATGGAGCTGCAGACGCTTGTGCTGCACCATCTCTGATATGGCATCGCTGATGCACAACTTTTGCTTGCACGATTGCCCTAGCATATGTGCCATATTAGAGATGGGGGTGCAGCATCCCCTTTGAGGAAGAGGCCGGGTCACACCACCTCAAGTGAAAGACAGACCCCTCGCTTCAAACATCCAGTCCGCCTTTCCCTGACATGCTGTTCACAATGGAGACACAACCCTTAAGTGAGTCCATGTCCACTTTGATTTCTTGGGGAATGCCATTGCGTGGCAAGCATAGTCTCCAGCTTGGGTAGTACCACCTCTACAGAGACTCTATCTCTGAGAAGTGGCTATACTCGTCCACTCGGGTCCATCAGGTGTGCTTCATGAGTCAGGGCTGAGATTTTCTCTGGGTGCCTTAGTGAGATGCTGTGACAGCACAGGCACCAGTTACTTAGCTTGCCTCAAGGCACATTGGGCAGCACAGTCTATCTGTCCTGGGACCAACATAGGTTCCTGCAGGTTAGATTTTATTTTAATAAACTCCTGGTATCCAGCGTGTGCTAACTTGATGATCTTCTGAATGTGCTCAAGGGTTGCGTGAGTCCTGCAGAATGACAACATTTACAAATATGGCTGCATCTGTCGAATTTTATTGACCTGCTCAATGAACTGCCAGGTCTCTGGGGCTGAGTTGCAGCGACCCTGATACCGTGCCTTCAGGAAGTTCTATGAGAAAGCGCTCATTGTGATATGATCAGTGACCATCCTCACATTCAAGTACTTGGGATGTAGTGCTGCCAGCTAGTTTCCCTCTTCGGGCTAAATCTCAAAGGTGATACATGGGGGCAGGATCATTGTTGCGGCGCTGTCCCACATAGACGCTACATCTTCATCTGACATGATTTGTCTGGGTACCCAAATGTAACACGGTACCCAGTATGCATCCCTCGGCAGAGTGAGTTGCACTTGTGGTAGAGAGGCCAAGTATCAGTGCAGACAGCTAGTCACTAGGTGTGTGCTAGGGGAAGACAGTGAATCATATGGATGCAGCCATACATATCCACATCAGTACAGGCACACTCTTGATGTGAACACAAGCTTCCTTTTGTGGTGTCTGTGGTGCTACGTCTGGTGCTATAAAATGCATGCCTACAAAACTTGTCAGTTGTACAGCTTACTTTAAATGGGGCATGTGTTTCCCGTGCCCAATAGTGTCCAAACTTACTGTCTGTTCACCCAGAATAGATGTTCACCAGTGCCCCAATGAGAACAGAGGATTTATTTATTCATTCAGACCATTAAGGGATCTTTTATAGTACCCTGCAAATATTTTAAATGCAGGCTGCGAGGAAATGGGGTGTATAATATGGTGTGGTTGTGAGACCTCACCGTGTAATACACTACCAACCCTCCTAGCAAGAGTCATGCTTCGATTGTCAAACCTTAGCTCAACCCTGGGTAGCTGTGGCTCTGAGCAGTAAAGCTTCAACAAAGGAAACTATACACATTACCAAAACAATTGAAGAAGAAAGAAACTCGAGAGATCTGGCACCAGTTTATAAAAATAGCCCATATTTTTATGAATTTATGGACACCAAAATGAAAAAGATCCACTGGAAGGTTCCAGAGATATAGATTTTAAAAGGAACAACAAATCTAGACTATTCAGTTAACCACAAACAGACATTGGCAAATTCAACAAATTTGACACTTAAAACCTTTTTCAAGAAAACTGTGGTCAAAGTGGAATGCCGTTATGTGGAGTTACTTTGGGCAACCAACTCCAGCAGGGAGCCAGTCAGTGGGATGTTCTCTTAGGCTGCACTGTGACGAGGAGCGATGATCTGTTCATTTGGCTACCAGCTCTCCCAGGCAGGCTTCTTCAGCTTTTGTGCCCCTGTGCTGTGAGCAAGAAGTCCTTCAACTGACTCTTGGACTCTGGGCTTCTGGTTGAGCTCTGGGGACGACTTCTCCATGAGTAGGACATAGCAGCCCCAGTCCTATACCTCACTAGCCCAAGGAGTAGCAGGTGCAGCCTCTTTTTTACCGGTTCCAAAATCAGCAGGGCAGTCCTTTGGTCCTCTTCCCCAGTCCAAGTGAGATCTGAGTTTTGTGTGCCAGGGGTGTCCCCTTTTTATGCCCAGAAAGTACTCTTGGGGAAGGTCGTGGTCACTAGCCAGTGGGCTGCTTGGTTCCCTCTCGTCTGATGAAATGTCCTGTGGAGTGTGGCATCTGGCTATCCCTGAGTGCTCTATTCTGCCCACTCCCAAGATGGCTGAACCCTTCTCTTGGTGTGTGGAGCTCGGTAGCCCACCCTAGAGGTGTGGCCACCTGAGGACTACACGCCAGTAGAAAAAAGTTTGACCAGTGTTTTCCCCCTTCCTGTCCCTGACGCCAACCTGAACAAAAGAACAGCCCCTCACAAACGCACCAGAGGAAGATTTCCTACTAGACACTTTTGAACAGTCCCAGAGAACTGTACAAACTTTACCCATGATTAAAGGAGTCATCAAGCATGCTCCTGACATATTTAAAGATCCTGTACGTGCCAGAATTCTTAACCCTAGGGTCGATAAAAAATATAGACCTGCCCCTGACGATCCTGCCTACATTAAAGGCCAACTCCCTCTAGACTCCTTAGTAGTCTCCAATGCTCGTAGAACGAGCTAATTCTCAAACCTCAGGAGACGCGCCGCCCCTGATAAAGAGTCAAAATTGCTAGACGCATCTGGCAAAAGAGTAGCTGCGCAGGCCGCCAATCACTGGCGCATAGCCAACACTCAGGCACTGCTGGCCAGATATGATAGGGCCCACTATGACCAATTAGAGACCCTGTTACAACACTTGCCTGACCAGTACAAAACGCAGGCAAATGATCTAATTCAAGAGGGCAAACTAATGGAGGGCGTCCATTAAGTGTGCCCTTGATGCAGCTGACACTGCCGCCAGGTCTGTCAACACTAGCGTACTGCTCAGAAGACATGTATGGCTGCGCATTTCAGGCTTCAAGCAGGAGGTTCAAACCACCATTTTAAATCAGCCGTTCAATCACAACCAACTCTTTGGTCGGCTGTAGACACTGCCCTTGAGAAAATGAAAAAGGACACAAACTGCCAAATCAATGGGAGCGTTGCAGTCTCCGCAACCGCGTAGCTCCTTTCGTCGCTCCTTCTACAGAGGAGCCTCCAGAAACATCAACACAGACAGTTCATCTTCTTTCAAAAATACCACCCAAACATCCCCTAATAGAGGATATTTTAGAGGAGGTTACAGAGGGAACAACAGTAAGGGAGAGGCCGAGGTGGCAACAACACCCGTACCTCCCCAGCTGCTAAACAGTGACTTCCTTCCACTTCCCCCCGACCATTCCACTCCTGTCGGGGAACGACTGGCACAGTTCCTACCTGTCTGGAACTCCATTACAACAGACAGGTGGGTGAGACAAATTATCCAATATGGTTACTGCCTAGAACTTACAGCTGCCCCCCCAAACATACCACCCAAGCAGCGTCCAATGTCCGCACACCATCTTACACTTTTAAAGCAAGAAGTTCTCTCACTGCTTCAAAAGCACACCATAGAGCCGGTCCCTTTACTACACCAGGGAACAGGGGTTTACTCCCTGTATTTCCTAATCCCCAAGAAGGATGGGACCCAAAGGCCAATTCTAGACCTAAGACCCCTCAATCAGTATATACATTCGGATCATTTTCACATGATCACTCTCCAACAAGTGCTTCCCTTACTACAACAAGAAGACTTCCTTGCCACACTAGACCTCAAGGACGCCTACTTCCACATTCCCATACATCCTGCTCACAGGAAGTATCTAAGGTTCGTACTCGATGGACAACACTACCAGTTCACAGTCCTTCCATTCGGAGTCACCACTGCTCCAACGGTGTTTACCAAATGCCTTGCAGTAGTAGCAGCACACCTACGAAGACAGCACATACATGTCTTTCCATACCTGGACGACTGGCTCATAAAAGCCAGATCATTCAATCAGTGTGTCCAACACACTCATCAGACCATTCAAACGCTACACAACTTGGGGTTCACTATCAACTACACCAAGTCGCACCTCCAGCCCTCCCATATACATCAATATCTGGGAGCCACAATAAACACCTCCACAGCTCTAGCTTACCCCAGCCCAGCCAGGATAGCCAGTATACAAGCCCTCATCACAAAGTTTCAAATTCAACACTCTCTCCCAGCCAGAGTGTTCATGCAGCTAATCGGCATGATGGCATCTTGCATTTTCATCGTACCTCATGCAAAACTTCAAATGCGTCCCCTACAAGAGGTGTCTAGCACACCAATGGAATCAGGCTCACGGACAACTTACAGATCTGGTGTTGGTGGACAGCCGCACACATCGCTCTCTGCAGTGGTGGAACACAAAAAACTTGTCCAAAGGGCGGCCGTTCCTCGAGCCTGTTCCACAAATAGTACTAACAACAGACGCATCACTCACAGGATGGGGAGCACACCTGTTACATCATACAACACAGGGCAAGTGGACCACTCAACAAAAGCTGCTCCACATCAACCATCTAGAGCTACTAGCTATATTCCTAGCCCTCAAATCCTTTCAACTCCAGGTACAAAGCCGTCCTGATCCGAACAGACAACATCACGGCCATGTATTACATACAAAAACAGGGGGGACACACTCTCCACAACTGTCCCAACTGGCACAGAACATTTGGAGGTGGGCCATTCCACAAAACATATACCTTCTCGCCGAACACCTACCAGGAGTTCACAATCAGATTGCCGATCTGTTAAGTCGACAGACACAACAGATTCACGAATGGGAACTTCATCCACAAGTTCTTCTACCTTTTTTCCAGATCTGGGGCCAGCCAGACATAGATCTGTTCGCCACACACCAAAACGCAAAATGCCCAACCTTTGCCGCCAGGTTTCCACACCCGCAGTCCAAGGGCAATGCGATATGGATGAATTGGTCCGGCAGATTTGCGTACGCTTTCCCCCCACTCCCACTCATTCCGCTTGTCGTACGCAAGCTCCGACAACAGTCTCTAAAAATGATCCTAGTAGCTCCCACATGGGCACACCAACCGTGGTTCACCACACTGCTGGAACTATCAGTAGTCCCACACCAAAAACTACACCTCTCCCCATCACTACTAACGCAGAGCCACGGAGAGATAAGGCACCCCAATCCATCTCCACTCAACCTTGCGATCTGGCTCCTGAAGTCCTAGAGTTCGGTTACCTTAACCTACCACCGGACTGTATGAACATTATTAAAGAGGCCAGACGCCCTACCACCAGAGCTTGCTATGCAGCAAAGTGGAAAAGATTCGCTATTTACTGCACTAACAATCATATCCAGCCACTACAAGCCTCCACGCAAAACATTATTTGCTACTTACTACATTTGCAAAGATGTAATTTGGCATACTCATCTATACGTCTGCATCTAGCAGCACTTGCTGCTTACTTACAGAACAGGCAACACTTATCACTCTTCAGAGTCCCCGCAATTAAAGCCTTTATGGAAGGCCTTAAACGGGTCATACCTCCCAGATTACCACCTTCCCCAGTGTGGAATCTTAACATCGTGCTTACTAGGCTCATGGGACCCCCATTTGAACCCCTGCATAAATGTGAACTTCAATTCCTTACATGGAAAGTAGCGTTCCTAATTGCAATCACCTCTCTCAGGAGGGTGAGTGAGATCCAGGCTTTAACCATACAAGAGCCCTTCTTACAAATACATCATAACAAAATAGTTCTCAGGACAAACCCAAAATTCCTTCCTAAAGTAATTTCTCCTTTCCACCTTAACCAATCTGTGGAACTACCCGTGTTTTTTCAAAACCCAGAATCTGTAGCAGAAAGAGCTCTCCACACCCTAGATGTCAAAAGAGCTCTAATGTATTACATTGACAGAACCAAGTCATTTCGCAAAACAAAACAATTGCTTGTAGCTTTTTCTCCACCACATAAAGGTAACCCCATCTCAAAAGCTGGGATTGCAAGGTGGATCGTTAAATGTATCCAAATATGCTACCAAAAAGCCAAACGCACATTATCAATTCCCCCTAGAGCGCACTCAACACGCAAACTAGGGGCTTCCATGGCATTCTTAGGCAACATTCCCCTAGAAGACATATGTAAAGCAGCCACATGGTCTACAACACACACCTTCACTAAACACTATTGTGTTGATGTGCAAGCCAAGCAACAAGCTTCTGTGGGCCAAGCTGTTCTTAGAACACTCTTTCAAACTACTGCAACACATACAGGCGACCACCGCTAAGGGAGATACTGCTGTACAGTCTATGCATAGTGTGAGCTCTGCAACTCACATGCCTCGAACGGAAAATGCTACTTACCAGTATGCATCTGTTCTTGGCATGTAGAGCTGCAGATCCTCACAAGCCCACCCACCTCCCCGGGACCTGTATGTGTTTCCAGTCCTATCTTATTTAGATATACACACATGGACATCCCTTTTCTTTCTACTAACTCCATCACTCCCCATTATGGCGAAAAACAATCTGAGGATGGAGTCGATGCCCATGCGCACTATCGTCCAAAGGAGGAGTCACTTATCACCTGACCACAAAAGACTTCTTCGAAGACAACAACAAAGTGCAAGCATCCGAGCCCAACACCAGATGGCGATCTAATGCATAGTGTGAGGATCTGCAGCTCTACATGCCAAGAACAGATGCATACTGGTAAGTAGCATTTTCCTTTTGTTATTTAGTACAGTTGTAAAAGGATTTCTTAGATTTTCCAACTCCACACTTAGAAACTTTTCATAGAAAAACAGTCAATGTTATCCTATGGAGGAAAATAGTGTTATCGGTTTAAAGGTAAGTACTTTGTTGCGGGAGTTGGTATTCTGGGGTTAGACTCAGGGGTCCCCCAGGGTCAAGGATGCACTCTTGTTACACCCTCAGCGGCACTAGGGCGGCAGGGTGCAGAGTGCTGAGGCCCAATGGGGGATAGGAGGCCTCCGGTTGGTGGCTGCTGACAAGCAGGCCACTGGGTTGTGGGAGCAAAGCTCCTGGACTTAAGCTCAGGGCAAATGGGGCGTTTAGGCCATCACAAAGGATGCACCCTCAGCGGCACTGGGGCGGCCAGGTGCAGAGTGCTTTTTGGCGTCGGGTGCCCTGTAGCTTTCAATGGGGAGTCTCCGGTTTGCAAAAGCACTGCAGGCTCGGGGACGAAGGTCTTTCTTGGTGCGACCACCACTTGGAGAGGTAAGTTGGGATGCTGGGGGTTGGTTAGACACCGTCGGTTGAGCCACCCAAGGCCGTGGGGCGTCGGGTGCAGGGGTGCCTTTTAGGGTCGGATCTTCTTACCAGCTCCTGGTCGCGGTTGGGGGGACCTTCCAGTTTGAGGCTGCAGGCGTCGGCTGGAGACTTGAGGCAGGTCAGGGGTCACCGGATCTTGAGTCAGGGTCGCCGGGGAGACCTCCTCTTGGTGTTGGGCCACTCGAACTCGGGCCATGGGCGCCGAGGGCGGAGTGGTGCAGACCCGCGGATCCTTGCGGAGCTGGAGTCTGTTGTTTGAACAAATCCGCTGTTCACGGGAGACGGAGTCTTTGGAATGGAAGGCAGGCAGGTCCTCCGGGTTTCTCGAGGTTGCTGGCTGCAGGACACACCGGGAGCAGGTTCGAGGTGGGGACAGGCCGGTAGGGCTTGGGCCAAGTCAGTGGGCATCCTCCTCTTGTTAGCTTCGGCACGGCTGTTCGGTCCTTCTTCTTTTCTTCTTCTGGTTTCTTGTCTGAGGAAGCAAGGTTCAGGGGTGCCCCTAAATACTAGATTTAGGGGCGTTACAGGTAGGTAAAAGGTTGGGACCAATGGGTCCCTTCCCTGGGGTGGGTACAGCCCCTATTGTGCCACCCTCCAGTGGGAGGGGACATAAGCCTTTCCCTGGTTGGCTGAGTCCCCCCCCCATCTGCAAGATGGGGACTGAAAGTTGTGCTTCACCTCGCCTCCCCCACCTGAGGGGTGGAGTTGGCAGAGGTGGGCACACCTCTCTTCCTCACTTGTTTTTCCCGCCCAAAGTGGGGGTCAGAACCAGTGGGGATCAGTTGCTGAAAGCAGCAAGTGGTGTGGGGAAGCTCACAAAGGTGGCAAGCCTTTGAAGCTTCCCCTTCGTGGACCCTGCCTATCCGGGGGGAGGAGGCTTGGCACCTCGTCCCAGGATGTGCATTGTTTCAGGCCCCGGAGAGCAGCAGGCTCTCGACCCAGGGGTCCAGAAACATGTCTGGTGGTGGCAGCTGAAAGCAGCCACTCAGCCTGGACACTAGTGGTAGGTCGTTTTTCAGGGGGCATCTCTAAGATGCCCTCTGTGTGCATTTTTCATTAAATCCCACACTGACATCAGAGTGGGTTTAATGTGCTGAGAAGTTTGATACCAAACTTCTCAGTTTTCAGTGTAGCCATTATGGTGCTGTGGAGTTCGTAATGACAAGCTCCCAGCACCATATACTCTTAATGGCAGCACTGCACTTACAATGTCTAAGAATGGACTTATACTCTTATCTGAAAGAGACACGTTAGTGATAGATTCCTTACCTTAGAATATCCCCAGGCGTCAGACTGGATCCGGAAAGTTTTTTCGTTAGCAGTACCTCTGCGCGTCAGTAGGTGGCGTCGTGAGGTTCCGCGTCCGTCGCTGGCGTCGTAGGCGCCGAGATGACGTCACAGAGACTACTTAGGCGCCACCCATGCGCGCTGACATCAGTTCTTTCTTTTTCCGCGCCAGTAAGCGCAGATCCGGTTAGAGCACGTACCTTAGTCACTTTTTGACTACCCTTTTTGAGACTTTTTATCTCCTGTAAGCTTTGGTTTCCTTGGTGCACGTAGGGATGCCTGGATTTAAGTCTTGTGGGGCCTGCCGTCGCAATATGTCGGTGGCGGACCCCACGATGTCTGCCTCTACTGCCTGGAGACCGACCACGACTCCCGGTCCTGTCTGGACTGTCGGGCCATGGCCCCGAAGGCCTTGAGGGAGCGGCACCGGAAGCTGCTGGAGGTCCGGCACTCGTTCCAGCGCCGTTCCCGGTCCAGGGGCCGTTCCAGGGAAAGCTCGCGGGGCCACAGTCATCGCTCCTCGGGCTCCAAGTCTTCACCCTCGGATTCGGGTAAGAGATGACACAAAAAGAAGTCGAAGAAGCGTGTTCGCTCTCCGACGTCCCCCCGTCGGTCCCCGGATGCGGACGAGGGGGAAAGGGGCTTTGCCCCTGCGGCTCCTTCGGAGCTTGAGAGTCCCGCGGCCTACCCACCTTACCCGGGTCCGTCGGTGACTCCCGCACAGGTGCAAGAGTTTCTTGCTACCATGGACCGCCTTTTTAGGCCTCGGGCTCCCGCCGGCGCGCCCTCGGGCCCCGCGGTCCCGTGTCATGATCCTGTTGGGCCGTCGGTGCCGCCGGCGGATCCAGCTTCGGCGCCACAGGATCCTGCGCCGTCAGCTCCGGCCACGGCGCCACAAGGTCCATCGCTGCCGGCTCCGGCCCCAGCGCCACCCTCGGCTCCGCCTCCGGCGCCGCAGTGGGTGCCATTTGTCCCGCCCTTGCCCAGGTTCCAAGACCATTTAGCTCCTACCTGGGATCCGCATTGGGACACGGCGCCGGTCCGGCGCCGTTCTCGGCGCCGTTCCCGACGCCGTTTGTTCCTTCTCCGGCTCCTGCCCTGCCGCCGCGGTCTGTGCCACATGCGGCGGAGGTGGAGGACGACTGGGAGGGGTCCGAGGACCCTCTTGCTCGTCAGTGTGACTCTGAGCAGGACTGGGCGGACGATTTGGGGGATGCCGGCGACCTCGATGTCTCCTCTGACCCGGGGTTTGCCTCTCCCTGCCTACCATGGAGGAGGGTGCCTCCTACACGATGGTGCTCCGTCGGGCAGCTGAGGTTCTCAACCTTGATCTCCCTACGGTGGCCCTCAAAACTAACCTCCTCACTGAGGTGCTTCAGACGGCGTCCACTTCGTCGGAGCCCCTGCTGCCATTTAATGACGCCCTCACTGACGTCTTGCTGGGCACTTGGTCGCGGCCAGCCACAGGGGCCCCTGTGGATAAGAACGTCGCCAGGCGTCATCGCCCGGCGCCCAGTGACCCTGCCTTTCTGACCACTCATCCTACGCCTGAGAGCCTGGTCATCCAAGCTTCGACGTCCCAGAGTGCCTCCCCCACGGCTCCGCCGGATAAGGACTCCAAGAAGCTGGAGCAGTTTGGCAAGCAGTTGTTCTCTTCGGCCAGCTTGGGGCTGCGGTCGGTGAACACCGCTTGCCTATTGGGCCGCTATTCCCACGCGGTGTCGGATACAGTTGCACAGGTGTTGAATCAGTGTCCTGAAGAGACCCACGCTGTGCTGTCCCAAGCTGTTGCCGAGGGTAAAGATGTGGCTAAGTTCGCCATTCGGTGTGGTTTGGACACCGCGGACTCACTAGGTAGAGCGATTTCTATGACTGTGGCGCTTCGTCGCCACGTCTGGTTGAGATCTACCGGGTTCTCGCCAGATGTCCAAAGCTCGCTCATGGACATGCCCTTTGATGGCACTCGCCTGTTTGGCGATAAGGCCGACAGTGCGCTGGAGCGTTTTAAGGACTCGCTGGCCCCGCCCAAGTTCTTAGGTCTTTCCACGAGAAGCCCAGCCACTCCTGGTTTTCGTTCCTTTCGTGGCCACGGAAAGGGCACCCAGGCACGTTCCTTCAGCAAGCCTGTGCAGAACCAGCCTCAACGCGGCCGCGGTTTCCGCAGGGGCGGGTCTGGGACTCAGCGTGGGGGTCAGTCCACCTCCGCCGCTTCTGCCTCCAAACCTTCCTAATCCGAGCTTTGGGGGGCACCCCACGCCAGTGGGTGGCAGGATCCGCCATCATCTCCCCCACTGGCACGCTATCACATCGGACAAGTGGGTGTTGCAGATCATCCGCAAGGGTTACGCCCTTCCCTTTCAGTCCACCCCTCCAGCCATGCCACCTCAGTTCCACCGCATGTCGGGGGACCACTTGGCACTTCTCCTGCAGGAAGTCACGGCCCTCTTGGCCAAGGGGGCCATCGAGTGTGTTCCTGGGCCAGAAGTAGGGAGTGGTGGTTATTCCCACTACTTTCTGGTCCCCAAGAAGGACAAGGGGGGCTTGCGCCCCATCTTGGACCTCAGGGACGTCAATCGCTTCCTCCGGAAGGAGAAGTTCAAGATGTTGACTCTGGCTCAGGTCTTGGCTGCCCTTGACCCTGGAGACTGGATGGTAGTGTTGGACTTGCAGGATGCCTATTTTCACATCCCCGTCCTGCCGTCCCACCGGCGTTACTTGCTGTTCACTGTAGGCCAGGAGCATTTTCAGTTTGCCGTGCTCCCCTTCGGCCTTACAAGCGCCCCTCGGGTGTTCACGAAGGTGATGACGGTGGTCGCAGCTCATCTGCGCAGGTCAGGGGTGTCCGTCTTCCCCTACCTCGACGACTGGTTGTTAAAGGCGGGCTCGCCCCAGGCAGTCATCACCCACCTTCAGACTACGGCCGACCTCCTGCATTTGCTGGGGTTCTCCATCAACGTGCCGAAGTCGCACCCGAGTCCCTCTCAGAAGCTCCCCTTCATCGGAGCGGTTCTGGATTCGACGCTGTTTCGGGTTTATCCTCCCGAGCAGCGAGTCCGGGATATTCAGGCTATGATTCCGATCTTTCAGCCTCTCTCCCGGGTTTCAGTCAGGATGACCCTCCGGCTCCTGGGCCTGATGGCCTCCTGCATCCTGCTGGTGCAACATGCCAGATGGCATATGTGGGCTCTGCAGTGGGACCTGAAGTTCCAGTGGGCACAGCACCAGGGCGACCTATCCGATCATGTCCAGATCTCAGAGGGCACTGCACGGCAATTGCAGTGGTGGCTCACGAATCGCGATTGGGTCAATGGCAGATCCCTCTCCCTTCCCCAACCGGAGCACACAATGGTGACGGATGTGTCCCACCTGGGATGGGGGGTGGCCATTTGGGAGAGGCGGAGATCAGAGGCCTCTGGTCTCCGGCGGAGTCCCGGCTCCATATCAATCTTTTGGAGCTGCGAGCGATCCGACTTGCCCTGAAGGCATTCCTTCCCTCTATCTGGGGAAGTGTAGTGCAGGTGTTCACGGACAACACCACCGCCATGTGGTATTGCAACAAGCAGGGCGGGGTGGGGTCGTGGACCCTGTGTCAGGAGGCTCTGCGCCTCTGGACTTGGCTGGAACGTCAAGGCATTACCTTGGTGGTTCAAGACCTGGCAGGTTCTCTGAACGCCAGGGCGGACGAACTCAGCCGCCGGTGCTTGATGGATCACGAATGGCGTCTGAACTCGGACGTGGCGCAAGGTCTCTTTCTGCAGTGGGGAGAGCCTTGGTTAGAACTATTCGCCACCGAAGAGAACGTGCAATGTCATCAGTTCTGCGCGTTGGAATTTCCAAGGCGGCACTCGCTCGGCGACGCTTTTCGTCGCGAGTGGAGTTGCGGTCTGTTGTACGCCTTTCTGCCTATACCGCTTCTGCCCCGAGTGCTGAAGAAGATTTGGCGCGACCGGGCCCAAGTCATTCTTGTGGCTCCGGATTGGGCACGAAGATACTGGTATCCCGAGCTACTCAACATGGCGATCGATCCCCTGATCTGTCTGCCTCTTCGGGAGGATCTTCTGTCGCAATAGCAGGGGACGGTCCTCCACCCAAAACTGTCCAGCCTCCACCTCCATGCATGGAGATTGAGCAGCGACAGTTGACAGCTTTCGATCTTCCTCCCGAAGTCTGTGATGTCATTCTGGCAGCCAGGCGTCCCTCCACTAAATCGGTATACGCCTGCAGGTGGAACAAGTTTGTGGCATGGTGCACAGCTAAGGCTGTGGATCCCCTTTCTGCCCCGCTTTCCGAAGTCCTCCTGTTCCTTCTTTCTTTGGCCCAGCAGGGCTCTGCTCTGGGCACTATCAAAGGTTATCTTTCGGCCATCTCAGCCTTTCTCAGGCTTCCAGATCAGCCTTCCTTGTTTAAATCTCCGGTTGTTAACCGTTTCCTGAAAGGCATTACGCACACGTTTCCTCCCGTGCCGTTCATTATGCCTCAGTGGGATTTAAATCTTGTTTTGACATATCTGATGTGCGCTCCCTTCGAGCCCCTTCATACCTGTCCTTTGCGTCTTCTCACTCTCAAGACGGCTTTCCTGGTAGCCATCACCTCTGCCAGAAGAGTGAGTGAGCTCCAGGCTCTTTCTTCCAAACCTCCTTTCCTTTCTGTTCATCCGGACAAGGTGGTTTTACAGACCCGTCCTTCTTTCTTCCCAAAGGTTGTCACGCCCTTCCACATCGGGCAGACTATCACTTTGCCCACCTTCTTTCCGCCTCCGCACCATACAAAAGAGGAAGAGAGGCTCCATCGTCTGGACCCAAAACGTGCGCTCTCGTTCTATCTCAAGCGCACACAACAGTTCCGGGTGGATGACCAGCTCTTTGTTGGCTACGTGGGCGCCAAAAAAGGTCGGGCCGTGCACAAACGCACCATCTCTCGGTGGGTTGTTTTGTGCATCAAAGCGTGTTATTCCTTGGCTAAGAAGGAGCCTCCTGTGGGGCTGCGTGCCCATTCTACCAGGGCGACGGCAGCCACTACTGCCTTGGGACGCGGCGTCCCCTTGCAGGATATTTGTCAGGCAGCTACGTGGGCCTCGCTGCACACGTTTACCAAGCATTACTGCCTTGACAGTCAGGTCCGGAGAGACGGCTTCTTTGGCCGTTCTGTTCTCCGTGACTTTCTGGTGTAATCCAGTCGCAGACCCTATACCGGGGTTGGTATTGCTGGGGTATCTATTCTAAGGTAAGGAATCTATCACTAACGTCTCTTTCAGATGCACAAGTTACTACTTGTGTAACGATATATCTGTAAGAGACATTAGTTAGTGATAGATTCCTTACCGCCCCACCCATCCTCCCCGTTCTGCGAACTGATTTCTAGGGTTAAGGTCATCCCTTTCAGGGCCCTAGTTTCATGGCACCAATGGTCAGTTTCTTGCATGGCTCTGCGTTCCTGGCGCGGAAAGTCGTGTACAGAACTGATGTCAGCGCGCATGGGTGGCGCCTAAGTAGTCTCCGTGACGTCATCTCGGCGCTTACGATGCCAGCGACGGACGCGGAACCGCACGACGCCACCTACTGACGCGCAGAGGTACTGCTAACGAAAAAACTTTCCGGATCCAGTCTGACGCCTGGGGATATTCTAAGGTAAGGAATCTATCACTAACTAATGTCTCTTACAGATATATCGTTACACAAGTAGTAACTTGTGCAACGGCAGCACTGCACTTACAATGTCTAAGAATGGACTTAGACACTGTAGGGGTACAGGGCTCATGCACCTGTACCCTCACCACTGGTATAGTGCACCCAGCTAGAGGGGTGACTGATCTATGCCAGGGCAGTGGGTTGTAGGCATGGCACACAGGGCTTTGCTCCCACAACCCAGTGGCCTGCCCGTCCGCAACCACCAACCGGTGGACCCCTATCCCCCATTGGATAACATTGGGCCTCAGCACTCTGCACCCGGCCGCCCTAGTGCCGCTGAGGGTGTAACAAGAGTGCATCCTTGACACTGGGGGACCCCTGAGTCTACCCCCAGAATACCAACTCCCACAACCGAATACTTACCTTTGAACCGATAACCCTATTTTCCTCCATAGGATAACATTGACTGTTTTTCTGTGAAAGGTTTCTAAGTGTGGAGTTGGAAAACTTGAGGAACTTCTTTAAAATTGTACTAACAAAAACGCTTTTACTTACCTGTTTCCAGGAAATGTCCCAGGGTAGTATCCAGGTATACTGCACTGTATAAGAAAAGTAATCTGAAAGTAATGTACTGGTCATTTTACTAAAAAGCCCATTCAAAGTATATGTACTGTATTTACAAAGCAATGCATTTCTCAGTAACAATACTGTAAGTCAAAACAAAGTGCATATACAATCACAATCCAAACTGTATTACAACTGTATATTTACTGCAAAGTATGTATCACTTACCTGTGCCAGGCTTGCTTGGTTCTAGGAAATAAAATAACTAAAATAATATTTTTATACAAAAACAATTGGTCTGAAGTTCAGTCTTTGAGTGTGAATTCATTTGCTGACTGAGTGTGTACAACAAATGCTTAACACTGTCCTCTGATACTGCCTTACTGCTCGGCCACACTACAACAAATAGAGTGATGTGCTATCTACTTTACCTCTGCCTACCTTTTGGGTTCCACTGGACTCTGTGCACACTATACCTCACTTTGGTATAGTATATACAGAGCCAGCTTCCTACACATGTTGACTCTTCGCTTTGGTCTGCACCAAAACACGCAGCCTGCAAAGGCAGTGTGTGAGTGTAAAGGTACAGGACCTCTAAGGGTGGCACAATAAGTGCTGCAGCCCTTGGACGCCTTCCCTGGTCACAGTGCCCTTATTATTATCAGTTTTAGGGAAAGAACATAGGCCCTGGGTACCTGATTAGCAGGAGCCCAGGGCACACTCAGTGAAAGCACATCAGCAGTTCAGCAAAAAGTGGGGGCAACCATGCAGAAAGAGGGCACTTTCTCACAGTGGTGTACTGTTGGTGCGGCCATGGACCTTGCCCACCACTACCTTAACTCCTGGAGATTGGTCCTGCAAGTTGATGTACTGTACCTGTTTGCAGAACTTGTTCTTCCTTCCATAGTATAACATTGCAGAACTCAGAAATTTCATTAAGGGTCCTCTTTTTAAAGTGAAAAGAATTTATATTTAAAAACATACTTACCTGAACGATTTTTCTCTGATGCCTAAACATTTATAAAGATACCTGGTGTTTTTATAGGTTGTTGTGGATCTCCTCCTCGAGTTAATCCTAAGGCTGCTCGACCCCACTACCCCCCTAATAGAGCACTTTGGGATTGCATAATAAGCCCCTGTCCACTCATAAGGGACCCCCTAGACTCTTTACACGGTATATCAACCTATTGATCCATCACATAAAGAGCCAGCTTCCTACAATCCACTCGTAATACCGTGGATTTATAGCATTTCCCTAATAGTTGATCTCACCTGTGTTTTACAGAAGAGCAAAAAAAGCAGTCTGTCCCAAATTGCTAGGCCACATGCCCTCCATTCGAGACACTCAACGAGACCAGATACTTTGACCTTATGGAATCTTGTGCCAATTGGACAGTTGCCGTTCTTGTTTTCTTCCATAATTCCTCTTCTCTAAACATGCATAGCATATACAGTCCAGTTAAGGGGCCGTCCAGAGGGAAGGCCGAACCTCACCTTCACTCACTGACTTCTGGAAGGAACTCAAGACCTGTCTGTTCGACTAAAGCTCCCCAGACCTCAGCACCTGGATACGCCCCTGGATACCGATTGATTGAGATGCACAGACCCTCTGGATACTAATTGGTCATAGGAAAGCTTTCAGGAACAAAAATAAACTATTTGTAATGCGTTTAATAGAATGTGGAAAGTGTTAAACCACCTCAAAACCTCTAAAGATATATAATCATCTTTTAAAACCATTTTGGTGATCAGATGCTTGCACTGTCCCTGTGCTGCCAGGGTAGACCCTTCAAATGGTCAGAAAACCACAGCACCGTCACTATTTGGGTATTCTGCGTTGCTGGAATTTGCAAATTCTCTTCTTTAACATCTTTTTATCTTCTACGGACACCGCCACTTTGTAGGAAGCTGGCGGCACTTTCCCACACACTTGAACACACACTTGAGTCCAGGTATTAAGGTTCGGCCAACTGACCTCTAATTTTCTGTCTTGATTCTCTGCACACCATAGATAGAGTGCAGGGCGCCATATGGCTATAAATGGTTGTGGACAATATATTCTTTTCCACTGCATTTTGCAGAGGATTATTTTCCCATGTTCTTTGCTCCTTTCTACCAAAAAGAAACACAGATGGCTGTCGCAGGTAGGCTTTTTTCTAAGCAGCGAGACAGACCCCAAAATGGCTAGGCAAATAAACCCAGTGTGCTATGCAACCTCATCTTCTTCAGTTGGGTATTTAGAGCTGCCTCATCCAGTCTTCTTTAATTTTTTCTCTGTTGCCTTTTAGGTTTACAGCGCCAGTAATGTGGAACTTGTCACTAAGACCCGGATGGAGCACCTTTCGGATCAGGACAAGTCTAAAAACAAAGGTAGGCCTAATTGAGTGAGGGAGACTAATAACTCTCCATGTGGTTCAGACATCTTCGTGCAGATCCTCAGACCATTGAGCAGGAATGAGAGGCACAGTTACTGTTCAAAGGCAACGATTCCTGTGATGTCCAAAGTAATTGAATGTTTTTTTCTTTATTTGGCTGGGGATCTTGCAGTTTTGTGGCATGTCATTTTAGTGTTGCTTTCATCACTGCCATTCACTAATAAATCGCCTCTTGCAACACCCAAGTATCATCTTGGTGGAGAAGCTGCCCTGAATTATTTTTCACATGTTCGGTCCAAAAATTTGTACATGCAGAATAGAAAGGAAGGCATTGATGGTTTCTTGGGTCTTGTTTGTTTGAGAAGCAACCTCTTATAATCCAGGTTCACAGAGGGCCCAAAAGGTGCATTGTGCACCACCAGTCCTGCGTTCTAGTTGGCGGTCAAGCCAATGGCTGATACTTGGAAATGGTTATGAACCTGATCCATGGTGCTATGAGTAAGCAATAGTAGCCCAACTGCATTATCAGTTTCTTTGATGGCAGTGAAGTAATTTTCACAGTTTGTCTGCTCCTTCAGCTGCTGATACAATGTTGAATTGGGGGCAGTGGGGTTAACATGGCTGGAAGCATACTGAATGATGACCACAGTGCAGGACTGAGTGTGCATTCTGGCCGACTGAGGAAGCCTCAAAGTAGGAAATGCATGGGGCGACTGTGGATGGAGGCAGGCCTACAATGCAGCTTCGAGGAGCCATCAGAGTTACCAGGCAGGGAAGACGTGGCAGGAGCATGTGTTCAACTAAACAGTGTTTGGCCAGCAGGAACCAGTGCACACTGACACCAGAGGTCAGGGAGTGCAATATGGGTGGGCTGCACATGCAGAGAGGAAACATAGCCACATGTCACCAATTTATTGTGCTCCAGGGTTTGGAGAAAAGCAGAGGCAAGCTGCATGGATCACATGACACAATAGGAGCTGTAAAACGGCTGTTAAGGTTTCCTCAGCATAAGTTGCTTGTAACGGCATGAAGGTTGCACTGCAACACATGTAGACTCACATGAGGTCCCATGAACTTTCAGAGGCTCGTGCACTGCAGTTTGAGTCCTCCAGCAGGCTGTGGAAACAATTCAGCTCATTAATTTCACCTTCACAATCCAGCCTTGCAAATGCTGGGATGCAAATTTAAGTTCAACGACCTATTCCAAGGAACTGGCTGATTGAAAGTCAAAAGCATCAAGCTACAAATTGTTTACACAATACAACCAGTTGCACTTTAACACTGTTGAAGATCTCCCTGCTTGCCAAGCCGATTGGAGAAGCAGCCAGGCTAATCAAGGACACTGAGTGCTTCAGGAGTTGTGACTCTGCGATTAGTATACCTTTCTGTGGTGGTAGGAGCGTATCTGGCTAGACCGCTGAACAGGATGCTGCCTCCGTCCAGATGGGAGATGTCTTGTACGTTTATTCTAAAATTGTCTTCAAGGAGAAATGGCTTCACTTTATTCAAAAGGGAAGTTAGAACCAAGCTGCCTTGGTCTTTTCAGTGATGCTTTCCTTGAATGAGAAGTCTGTGTCTAGGGTGAATCCCAGAGAATGGGCGTGGTCTGTCAAAAGTGGGTTTACGTTTGAGATCCAGGCTTGAATCTGGGGTTATTGATGCTGTTGGCAAACAGGAGGAATTCAGTCTTTGGGGTTCAGCTTCAGTTGACATCCAAGATTGGGTCAGTGTAGGAAGCTGTCTCTTTATATGATACACCAAAAAGAGGTATAGCGTGCAAAGAGTCCAGGTATTCCCTTACTAGTGGACAGGGGCTTACTCTAGCAATTCCAAGGTGCTCTTCTAAGGGGTAGTGTGGTTTATGTTTAGGATTTGTAGAGTGCATAGCGACCCGAGGGCTTCCCCATCGCTGGTGAGTGGTGGACTGAGTGACTATGCCTGGTAAAAGGTTACTGGGGGAATAAACAGGTCTTGAGTTTTTTTGTAAAGGTGAGTTCTTCTTCCAGTAGTCTTATTCCAAGTGGCAGACCATTCCATAACTTTGGGACCAGGTGTGCAAATGATCTTCTGCCCCATCTTGCTCTTTTAATTCTGGTGGTTTGAAGAAGGTGTTCGTGAGACAATCTTAGGTGCCTGGCTGGGGCATAGGGGGAGACCAGACCTCTAAGTTTAGCTGGACCTTTGTTCTTCATAGCCTTATGTGCAATGCAAAGTGATTTAAATGTAATCCTTGCATCAACAGGCAGCCAGTGTAACCATTTTAGAGACTCCCGTACTGGTTCATGATGTGGAATTTTGAGGAGAAGCCTTGCTGCAGCATTTTGCACGGCCTGGAGTCTTTTTATAACATATTTTGGTGAGCCCACATAAAAAGTTACCCTAATCCAAACGGGAAACTTTCAGGGCTTGAATCACCGTTTTTCTTAAATGCTCTAGGATCAGTTCTGATATCTTCCTGATCATTCTAAGTAGACCGAAGCAAATGCCAGCCAGTTTTTTGGCTTAGTGGTCCATTGTAAGGGCTCTATCCAACCACATTCCCAGATTCTTAATGGGGGATTTGGGATCGGGGGGGGGGGGGTTGAGCAGCCTTCGGCTTTTCAGAGAGGAGTGTTAGACATCTGCAAATGCACACAATAGTCAATAAATAAGACACATGACTCAATAAAGAAATCCACACCAATTTATAAAAATAACACGTATATATTTAGGCACCGGAAGCAATTCGTTCAGGTAAGTATGTTTTTCAAAAGAAATACTTTTGTATTTAAAAAGTCGACACTTAAGGAAAGTTTCAGAAGCTGCAATGTTATCCTATAGGAGGAAGAACTAGTGTGGCATTCAGACACAGTACAGCGACTTACAGTACTAGGCTTTGACTGTGGGAGGGTGGGGGGGTTGGGCGTCAGTCAGGCTGAACCAACAAGGGGGCTCAGGCCTCATGATGCTTGGACGTGGGGACACCTTTGGTCCTGTTCTCCACGGCCCATGGGCGATGGGTGCAGTTGTGTCTTTAGGCGTCAGGTTTTCCTTACTGGGAGCAGTCATGTAGAGGGGGCCTGCGTGCAGAGGCTGCAGGCGATGTCGGGGAGTCCACGAGAGATGAAATCACAGTGGCCTCGGTCTCTGGAGGGCTGTGGGACCACGCTGACACCATTGGCCCACCTCAACTTGGGCTTGGAGTGACGCGTGCAGTAGTCTCGTTCGGCGTAGGGTTTTTGCATTCTTGAAGTCCTCTCTGGTTTCTTCGGGTTGCCTGCAGGGAAACAGGACCACTGTTCCACTGGAGGTTTTGGTTCCTGGATGAAGTGCTGGCAGGTCTCCAAGGCTTTGGAGATGTAGCAGATGCAGGACAAGTCGTCTTTTGGCGCAATTGTCGAAGTCAGCAGGCAGTCCGGTAGGGTTGGCGCCAAGTCAGTTGCTGGTTCTTCAGTTCTTGCTCTTTGCAACTCTTCACATCCGTCTTCTTTCACGTCGGCAGGATCTGCTCTTCTGGTGCCAGGGGCTCCCATCAATACTTAATTTAGGGTTGTTAGGGGAGTGTAGGGTAGTAGTCAATGGCCTACTGACCCTTGGGTTCACTACCCCCGAAGTGGAAAGGGGCCTAACCCTGTCCCAGATGTGAGAAGTTTGCCTGGTATATGCTGTCCACTAATTAAAGTTGGCACCTTGCACCAGTCCAAACGACCCTTATTGATGATTAGGTTAAAGACAACCTTTATTGAAAGCTATCCTAGTGGTAGCTATGGAGAGCAGCCTTCAGGCTAAGTCTCGAAGGAATGTAAAGCAGCCTGTTTTACCAGATCATTACCTCCTGAATGACCAAATGAAAGGAGAACCACACAAGGAATATATAAAATATATGTATTTATTACTAAACACTCTCTATTAACCTCTTTATGAGATTAGAGAACAAAGCACACAATATTAAATCACTAGAACGACAGTAAATAGTATATGGTTTGGCCTCCCCCTGGAGCCCACTGTGTATTGTGCTAAGAAAGTGGTATAATAACCACGACTTGACTAGACACAGTGCCTAGAGCACGTAGAATCGCTGGGACCCCAAGTAGTGACACAGGGGACCCACGGAGGACGGGTGCAGTGTGTGAACACATGCGCGAGCTCCGTACAACTCTATGGGAAAGTCGCAGTTGGAAATTTAAAGATTAAGGACACTTCGGAGTGGACTTTAAGCAAACCCAGCTAAACATAGAAGGTTCTAAGGCCAGCAACCTTGAGAGTACCGAGGTACCCGTGTTACCTATCCCAGAGGCGCCGGGTGCATAGGGGTCGAGTGATGTCGGAAACCTTCGTCGTTTTCAATGGCGTGATGCGGAAAAGTGCTGCTGCCGGGAAGATGAAAAGTGTCCGGTGTGATCCAAGCCTGGATTGGAGATGAGAAGAACCTGAAAGCAGAGGGGACAGAGTCTGGGTCACTTCACAGTGACCAGGGGCACGATAGACGAATGCCCACCGATGTCTGGTGCTTCAGTTGCGAAGAGGTGAAGCTTGACTCTGCAGCCACGGGGACCAGGAGGTGCTGACGACGACCAAAGTCCGGAGGTGAGCTGTCCCACGAAGGATGTCGAGTGCTGGGGGGTCAGTGTCCGGATTGAACACCAACAAGCCTTGGCAACGGCAACCCACGCGGTCAGAGGAAAGATGCTTCTGTGAGGACCAGCAAGGTCCTGGGGACTCTCCAAGCTATGGAGAGTCAGGGCACGTCTGGAGCAACCAGGTAAGCCCACGGAAAGTCAAAGTTACCTTCACAGGGACCCACAGGCCAACGGACCAGGGATAGCGAAGGGACCTCGAGCTGAATCACTAAATACCAGCCCACGGAACACTCGCAGAGTGTAGGCCGGAAATCTTCGGTGGAATTACTGCTCGGGGTCAGGACTACAAGTAGCCCAAAGCACAGCCTCAGGGATTGCCGAAAACATATGCTGCTGCAAATGTACACGGTGCACAGGGGTACGGGTTACACGGTCCCCACGAGGGATACGGGCCTCAGAATTGCGGAAAGCGCTGATCAACCTCCGAGACCTCGGGAACCCACCTCCTGTGTTGCAGAAGTCTTCGGAGTCCTTCAGGAGCTTATTAGATGCAAACCGGTCAGATGCGTTTAGGTGCCTGCTCAGCAGGGGAGTAACTCCTTTTCCTCCAAGGGAGATTCTTCAGTCATCCAGCGTCGTGCAGATAGTCGAAGTACTTGGTTTCTGTAGCAGAGTTTAGTCCAGGTAAAATCTAAAATCCTGTAGTCAGGGGTTCCTACTTTATACCCAAGGAAGGGGTGGGACAAACTCTGGGGACCCACCTATGGGAGGGTCAGGTCAGAGGGGTGGCTACACCCATGTCCTTTGTCCAGTTTCGCGCCAGAGCAGGGGCAAATGGCTCCTGCAACCGGTTTGAGCTGGACTATGCACAGGGACACCAAATGTGCCCCCAGTGCAGACATCAAAGCACTCTGAGAGTGCACCCACCCAGCCCCAATACACTAAAGCCTGTCTGGGAGGTGGTCACACCTCCCTGTGACAGGAAACCTATTGTCAAACCTTCTCCTGCCGGAGTTTCGTCCAGCAGCAGGAGGGCAAACTCGTGTCTGTGGCTGGCAGCATCCATTTTGTGATGCCAGGGTCAAGAAAGCTGGTACCGGGTGTACCGGTGTTGTCATATTTCTCCCTCTAGGAGGGTGGAATCATAACTCCCACACCAGTTACTGGTGTGGAGGTATGATTCCAAGGTGTTTGACACCAAACACAACATGTTTCCATGCAGCCGTTTTAAAGTTAGCATTTACCGCAAGGTTATAATGCACTTAAGTATATATGGTTGGCTGCATCACAAACCACCCCGGAATATAGGTTCCGAAGGCTGCAGAGGGGCTCTGCTCATGCATGGGCACCCTTTCACATAAAACCCAGCACCCTGCCTTCAGGATTGATAAGGCCTGCCATAGGGGTGACTGGTAGGTTTATATGTGCAGTGATTAGGATAGATATGGTGAACCTATATCTAAGTAAGGGGTGCATGTACCACCTTACACAGGCTGCTGTAGCAGACCTGTTGTGTCATTTTAAATGGTCTCTCAGGGGTGGCATAATACATGCTGCAGCCCCTGGGAGGCCTCTGGGGTACCTATGCCCTGGGTACATAGTATACCATATACTAGGGACTTATAAGGGTACCCCAGAATCCAATCTGGAGTGTACCTAAAGTACATGAACAACCAATTTAGGGAGAAAGCAGATAGACTGGGGTCCTGATTAGCAGGATCCCAGTCAGACTAAGTCGAAAACCAGCAAAACACCAGGAAAAAAGTGGGGGTGACCATGCAGTCAGATTCCACCTTCCTACACCAGAGTTCCTAGGTTTGCCAACACAAAGGTGGCTAACTCTGAAAAGTATTGTCCACCTCAGATTAGGCCACCCTAGGAGTGGTACTAGCCTGGGGGTAGGCACGCCTACCTGACTAGCTAATTTTCCTGCCTCTCCAGGTGCCAAAGGGGGTCGGCTTCTTCTCCTGTGAGGGGAGCCAGACTCTCATTTCAAAGGTGGTAGCTTCTTTGAAGCTCCCCTGCCTTGCAATGCTTATCATAGGGTCATCCTGTGGGAGGGGGTGTGAACACCCTCTTCCTGAGCAGGCTTCGTTTCTCCTAGGAGCAAATGCTTTCACCCTTGGGAGTCAGACAGTCTTCTCTGGTAGCAGGCTGGCAGAATCCAGTCAGCCAACACACCAGGGGCTGGTAGGTTTTCAGGGGGCACTTCAAAGGTGCACTCTGGATGCATGTATTAATAAATCCAGCACTGGAATGAGTGTGGGTTTATTAATATGAGATGTTTGAAACCAAACATCCCTATTTTCAGTGAAGACATCATGTAGCCGGGAACTCGTTTTCACCAGTGTCCAGCACATGTTCTGAAATGGCTTCCCTGATCATTTGCATTGGCAGCAATGGAACTGACCAGCACAGGGGCATATCTGCTCATGCAGGTATGCCCACACATGTAATACCAATCACCCTACCTTAAAGCTGTAAGGCCCACTGTAGGGGTGACTTACAAATACCACATCATGCTTTGAAAAATCTACCCGCCCACTGGCAATTGTGAGTAAAATTTCATCAGGTCGAGCTATTTTTAGCACCTATCTGGCAGTAAACTTAGGCTGGAAAGGAACAGGTGTTCTGTTCTTTCAGAAAGTGAATGAGCAATAGAGATGCTATTAAATCTTGGTTTTATCTTGACACATTTGCTGTCTGTTCAAGGAAAGAGGTGAAATACCAGTTTGTCTTTTAACTAATCGCTGCTTGGAACATAAGGTTTATTTTTCTCTCTTACTAAAGTTAGAGGTTTTAGTCACGTGAGCTGTCTGAAGATGTCAGCCATTTTTCTCTAACATAACATTTAAATAAATAGTCTGTAAATTAATATTACAAATATTTCAAAATATATCAGGAATTACAAAAGCACATTTTTGTAATTTAGTATGATGCAAACAAAGAGTTAAAAAGGAGCAAAACAAACCAGAACACTTTACTTGGTGATGTGCAAATGACAAATATTTGCAGAAACTTTATTTCCAAACATTGTACACTATATAGTTTTAAAACCAAGTGTCCGTGCCAAATTCTGTGGCCATTTCAATGTAAAATCTTCGATTTACAAATGACACTACAACCACTTCATGCTTTAGTTATGTATTTCTTAAGAGTGATCGTTTTTAAACATGATTTGAGAAGCATTCCTGCCCCGCCCTGATGAAAATGCTGTTAATGAATTAAGAGGTGAGTCAGGGGTCATGTGTATCCTATATGTGGCTGGATTTGTATTCTATATGGAAAAAAGGTTTTGTCTATTAAAGCAAACAAGAGTTTTTTGTACAGCAGACATGCTGAACTCGCGTACTTGAAGGTGCTCTCATATGTGATAATGAAGAAAATGGCGGCTCAATTAATTAAATTATTTGCCCAGGATCAGATCATCTGAAACCAGTTTATGGGTCCAGAGCATTACCATTAGGTCGAGTAGATTATTTAAGTCACTAGACCTGGAGGTCTATTAACATTTTTATGATTTTTCAAGGCCTGTACATGCAGTGTTAGGGGACATGGCACACAGGGTTGTCATGTCGTATTTTTCACTTTTGTCTGCAATAAAACATGCAGCCTGCAGTGGCAGTCTTGCATGTGTTTGGTGAGGGGTCTCTTTTTAAGTGGCACAATTCATGCTGCAGCCCTTAGAGACCCTCTTTAGTACCTCATGGCCTAGGTACCAGGGGTTCCATTCACTAGGGACTTACAGAAGGTGCTAAAGGTATTGCCAATTGGGGGAAACAATTGTACAGTTTTGGGAAAGAGATCTGGCATTGGGGACCTGATTAACAGGGACCAAGTGCACCTCCAGTCGAAATTGGGAGTGACCATGTCAAAAAGGGGCACTTTCCTACAGTGAGTTTGAGACGGGATCAGAGTGTCTGTATGTTGTTAATTGAGGATATTTTTAAGTAGAGTTTGGTATCATCTGTGTATTGATCGATTGTGATGCAGTTGTCGGCAAGAATGGCTCTGATGGCTTCCATATAGAGGTTAAAGGGGAAAAGAGAGTGGATGGAGCCCTGGGCTACTCTGCAGGAGACCGGGAGTGTCCATAATCTTGTGGGACCTATTTGTACCAGCTGGGTTTCGTTCGTAACCTAAGATGTGAATCATTACAAAAGAGTGCCTGAAAATCCCGTGCTCAATTTCAGGGTGGTGTTTAGAACTGAATGGTTGACGAGGACAATCCGGACCATGAGGCGGGAGTCTTTATCTTTATTGATTCTTTCTTGCTTGATTAACAAAAATCATTGCAGTTAGAACTTTTAACAAAGCAATATAAAAAGAGACACAATTCCAGTTTCTTTAGGCAGTATGCACCTGTACAAAAATAATGCATCTATGGTTACATGCAGTACCAGAACATTGAGACCACTTGTAAACAGCTTTTAAAACGAACGCAGTAAAATCTAATAACATATTATAGTTACATTCAGAAATACACGATAAAACAGTTATTATATTACATTGTGCAAATATGCTATAAGGTGCCTACAAACTATCATTATGTTTCAAGGTGCAGATGAACAGTAAGGTGTCTCTGAAAGTTTTAAAACCTATTATGAAGATCGCCTTTGTGCATAGAATTTATATGCAGCTAGTTCCATTGTATAAACGAGCTATGAAAGTGCATCAGTGTTTTCATGTTTTCTATTGAGTCAAATTACATAGCAGCATAGATGATATATATGCGATAAAAACAGTTGTCATTATATTACATGGTTCAGATATGCTAAAAAGTGCCTATGAACACAAACTGGATTATTACGTTTCAAAGTGCAAATGAGCAGTAAGGTGTCACTGTATATTCTAAAACCTATTATCTAAGGTTGCCTTAGTGCATAGAATTTTTACGCAACGAGTTCCGCTGTGCAAACAAGCTAAGAAAGTGCATCAGTGTTTTCATGTTTTCTATTGTCTAATTACCATAGCCGCGTAGACACTAAATTGCTCAAGATGTCCGCTACCTTAAAACAACCACAATGATTAATAATTCATTAAGACAACCCTTAGATAGCAGATACCAATACTTTTTTCAGCAATAGCTAAAAACTTTGTCAATTGACATAGCAGTGGAATCGACTCACCCGATAGACATAAAATATCAGCCTGACGGGCCGTTCTTACCCCACCTTAAGAAATAAGGGTTTTAAAAGTGTGCGGCGTATTTTAAGCAATTTAGGGCACGCACATACTATGTGCAATAGGGTTTCACGTGACCACCCACACAGTCTACAATTAGTACTTGGCCATTGCTGAATCCAGGTCGGGGCACCTTCTTTAGTTGGGTTTATACCCAGTCTCATTTTTAGAAATGTATCTTTTATTTGGGCCGAGAAATAGGCATTAAAATATGGCTGGATTCACAGAGACTGATGTGAATTAATCACAAACCGTGCGTGAGTTTTCGCCGCTAAGGCTATTTTATCCGCATTAAGTGTCTTGATTTTGAATTTGTTTTTTAAAAATTTTTAAAATTGGTCAGTGGGGGGGGCGTGGCCAAGATGGTGGTCGGATAAGACGTGAGTGTGTCTCTCCGACTCTGCCGAAATATATCATCATAGCTCCTTCCCATGTGTTATCGCCGATGGAAAGACCCGCCGGTCTGGTCCCGGAGCCCCTGCGGTGCTAACGGACCGGGTTGAAGGGCTATGTCGCGATATCCTGGGGCTCCAGACAACTGCTGCGGAGGGAAGCGCGGCCTAGACGCGCGCCACGGAAGACTGGAACGGAGCGCCGGAGCTTCGAGCCCAGAGTTGCGAAGCGGTGAGATCCGGCCTCCTGTGACAAGCTGGATGACCCTGTGGCGGGCCCGTAAGCCCCCAGCAAAGTAGAAGGGAGCGGAGGAGATCGCCGTACATGCCCTGTTAGGTGTGGCACGCGATAGCAGCAGAAGCCTAGAGAAGCGGGACCTGGAGCAGAGGAGCAGGCCTCCGGTGAGCAGTGCCAGAGACAGCGGTGTGACACGGGCGGAGGAGGCCGAACGCGGACTAGACCAAGGCAGTCTACTGCCTAAGGAAGGAGGCTCCATCCCCGGCAGCGAGCACGACAGCTGGGGGTGGACAGGCCTGGCCGCGGCCCCACACCGAGGCCTGCTGCAGAGCCTTGCATGTGCGGATTCCCCCGCATGGACACCGGCGGGGGAGAGACACATTTGAGGGGGCCTGCAAGGCCCATGCGGGGGATATTAGACAACGTGGCCTGCGCTAGAGGGTGGGCATGCTCGTACCTACCCCCCCCACTCTAGTGCCAACAGAGGACGTTTATCCAGGGGCCGGGAGGGATATCGGGACTTAATAGAAGAACAGACTGGCCTCCCCCCGCACTTCGCAAGCAGACAGAAAACAGTACAGAATTAGCGCCAACACGTGATCCTGGATGGGCGGCAGGCATTGGAGGGAGCTGCCCACCTCACTCAGGCTACAGGCTTAGTCACGCAGGGCCCTGGCTCAGCCCGTTTCAGGGTGCTTCCCCCAGCCGGGGTCTAGCATTGCCCTGATCACCCCCGCATAGTGAGACCTGACTTGCCTTCATTGAGGCAGGCAAGACAAGGCACAGAGGGGCAAAACAGCGATCCATGCACACGAGCACATGAGTTTAAAAACTGCAACCAGGGCTTTCGGGGATAGACGCTGAGCCTAGAAGCCAAGCCGAGCGGAAACAGCTATATAAGGCGAAACCAGTAGGTAGCAGCCACTTTTCGAGGGGCGTAAGCCGCAGCGACACACTCCCAGGGGCGAGAAGAGACCCACGGGGTAGCGGAACATTGCCTCTGACAACAGCTTACGAAGGGACCCGGTGAAGCAGCAAGGAGTAGTCAGATTATTAAGATCTCCATATCAGCTCGCCCCTCCTTCAACGGAGACAAAATAAGGTAGAAACGCTATGGCTGCGGCTCGGACGAAAAAGGAACGTTCCGTGAAGGAAATGCTGATGAAGCAGCCCGGGCTAGGTACCCCCGCCGGGGCAGCCCAAAGCGAAGAAGGACAACAGGAAGGAACGGAGGGCGCGGATGGCCCTGTCACAAAAGCATTTATGACCACGCTGTTCACATCCCTCAGAGTAGACCTGCAAAGAATGAAAGGGCAACTCTCAGCCGACCTGAAGTAGGTGAGGCGGGATCTGGAGGAGGTGGGTGTCCGAGTAGCGGCCTTGGAAGAGCGAGACACTGGCAGAGAGGAAGAGATCGAAATTATGCAGCAAGAAATAATCCGGCTGAGGGACCAGCATATAGAACTTCAAGCCCAAACTGAAGACCTGGAAAATGGCTCCAGAAGAAATAATGTCCGCATTAGAGGAGTGCTGACTCATGCAGAGGGAGACGACATACGGGCCTATGTCCTTGCCCTCTTCCTTCATGTTCTGGGCAAAGAACATACTGCTGACATTCAGATTGACCGAGTGCACCGCGTAGACCCCCCCAAGAGCTAGCAAAGCTCCCCCAGCGGACATACTAGCATGTGTGCACGACTTCCAAGTCAAAGAATTGATCACATTCGCCGTGTGGGAGACACCCATCCAGTGCAATTCCAAGGACATTCACCATCCTTCTTCCAGGATCTGTCTATGACCACGCTATATAAAAGGAGCGAATTCCGGGTAGTCACGTAAGCGATCTCGTATTCCTAGGGGCACCCCTTCCGGATTGTCTTTCGACGGAAGGGAAGCTAAGACCGCTCCGATCCCTGAAGGAAGCTCAGGAGGTCCTGAGGATCACAGAATCCACGGTGCAAGAAAATGGAGACAAACCCCCAGAGAGCTCTAGGAACAAACACCCCCGCTGGCAAAAGATTGGAAAACCCTCCGCCAACCTTAAACCTGACATGGAGCCGATAGCGAGAGAAAGGGAAGCCGGTCATTAACTCTCTCTCTGGATCGCCGGATCAGATGGTCTCCACTTGAGCTGATCTGCATCAACGTGGGGAGATGCTAACCCGGGCGGGGTCAGGGGGACCCACCTACCCTACGCCTGACCAACCGTGAGGGACTCCATGAAGACACGCTTGCGGTTGAACTGGAGACATCCAGACCTCCATTGGCCTGCGGCCCCCTTGGGATCGCCTACCTTGACGAACTGTTGTCACTCTTTGTCAACAATAGGACTCTTAGGGATAGTTCAGTTTGGGGTTTTTGGGTTTTTTTACTTAGATTTGGGCAGTTATCTTTTTCCTTTCCACCCGCACCAGTCTCTGGGAGAACCTTGAGACAGATACAGGCCGACACGACAGCACTCCTACCTTTCACATGCAGTTTCACACCGAATAAGCATAAGTCACATACTCTCACCCCTATAGGGACATTCTAGGTAGAGACCTGAAGATCGTAATCCTCAATGCCCGAGGCCTCATTCACCCTGTAAAACGCACAGAGATCCTTTCCCTGCTGGAGAACTCGGGAGGAGACATATCTGCTGCAGGAAACGCATCTCCTACCAAGGGACACGGCACGCATGTGCTCCCTTTGCTTCCCCATCAAATCTGGTCCTCAAGCCCCTCTAAAAAGAATGGAGTCGCCATCCTACTGGGAGCGATATTCTCCGGCAAAGTAGTCTCTACAGTAGCTGAGGTGAAAGGGCGCTTGCTTGCAGTTAGAATCGACTGGGGATCAACACATTTGACTCGAGCTAATATCTACGCCCCGAACGCCCAACAAGAGCCCTTCATCATTAAGGTCCTATCAGACGTACTGGCGTCCCCTGATGCAGCAATTCTGGTGGGAGGAGATCTCAACCTGGTGATGGATACTGCGCTAGATCGCTCAAGCCAGCGGTCCGCGCAGACGGGGAACTTTTCGGCCGACTGCAAGCGCTGGTTGGCAGAGAATGGCCTTCAAGATACTTGGCGCAGTCAGCACCCGGGGGTCCGTTACTACACGTTCTCCTCTGCGGCCCACAAAACATACGTGCGCTTAGGCCACTTTTTAGCTTCAGCAGTACTAGTACCCAGACTGAAAGACACGTCCTTTGAACCAAGATCCCTGTCAGACCACACAATGATCACGGTCACGATACAGGCAGATACAGGGCAGCCGAGCCCTGCTAAATGGCAACTGCCGGAAAGCCTCCTGCAGTTTTATCAGATATACGCACGGAACTGATAGAGTACCTACATACAAACAACATAGGAAACACCTCCTTGGCCGCAGTGTGCCAAACACTAAAACTAGTAATGAGGTGAGAATTTATCACGATATCGGTGGCAGAGAATCTGGAGCGCCGGGAGAAGCGCCGGAGCTTAGAACACGAGGTGGCAGAGATGGAATCTATCCACAAACGCACCGGGGCACCGAGAATATGGAGAGAGCTGGAAAAGAAAAGGCTCCTTCTGAAACGCTTAGACCTGGACAGGGCAGAATACGCCCTCTTCAGGCTCCGACACAAATTCTATCCGAGCAGCTACCGATGCGGCCGGATGCTTGCACAAAGGCTTAGCGCTAAAACGATGGCAGCGGCGAGTGCCTCAATTAGACGACCTACTGGGGAGGAGGTGCACGCGGACACGCAAATAGTGGAGACCTTTAAGACCTTCTGCCAGACCTTATACTCTGACCTAGACTCTACACATAAAGAAGCCCACACTTATCTTAAAGACTGCCCGGTTACCCGCCTTCCAGAAACCATCGCAACCCAACTTGACCAACCGATACGAATTGAGGAGGTGATCACAGCAATCGCTCATCTCAAGTTGCATTAGGCGCCGGGCCCAGATGGTTTTCTGGCACAATTCTATAAAGCCTTTTGTCGAGAACTGGCACCGCTTCTGATGTGGCTGCTTAATTACTTCCTCGAAACTGGATCTCTCACGGATTCCAAGACGGAAGCCTCGATATCTGTGATCCTCAAGCCCTCTAAAGACTACCGACCCATATCCTTACTTAACATCGATGCAAAACTCTTCGCCGGGATCCTGGCAGCCCGACTAAAGCCGCTGATGGCAGGTCTTGTGGACCCGGACCAAGCGGGCTTCATCCCCACTAGGCAGGGAGGGGACAACACCAAGAGACTTCTCCACCTCATGGACGGTATCCATAGATTGCGCAAAGAAGCATTGATCCGGTCAATTGACGCTGAAAAAGCATTTGACAGAGTGCGCTGGATGTATCTCTTTGCCACTTCGGGTTTGGGGAACAGTTGATTAAATGGGTCAGTTGCATCTACCGTGCCCCAAGAGCGTTAGTCCGAGTGAACGGGACGTCTTCTGGCTTGTTCCCGATTGCTCGTTGTAGGAAGCTGGCTCTGTATATACTATACCAAAGTGAGGTATAGTGTGCACAGAGTCCAATGGAACCCCAAAGGTAGGCAGAGGTAAAAGTAGATAGCACCTTACTCTCGATTTGTGGTAGTGTGGGCCAGCAGTAAGGCTTTATCAGAGGGTAGTGTTAAGCATTTGTTGTACACACTCAATCAGCAAATGATTGTCACACACTCAAAGACTGAACTCAGACCAATTGGTTTTGTATAAAAAATTTCTTTTGTTATTTTATTTCCTAGAACCAAGCAAGCCTGGCACAGGTAAGTGATAAGTACTTTGCACTAATGATACAGTTTGTAAACCGTTTGTATTGCAGTTGTATATATACTTTTGGTTTGATTACAGTAGAACTACTAGTAATGCAATGCTTTGAAAGATTGTACGTATACTTTGTATTGGCTTTTTAGTAGAATGTCAAGTAGATTACTTTACAGATTACTTTTCTTACACAGTGCAGTATACCTGGATACTGCACTGGGACATTTCCTGTAAACAGGTAAGTAAAAGTGTTTTTTTTATTTGGTTACAATTTTAAAGACTTTTATAGATTTTCCGACTCCACACTTGGAAACGTTTCACAGAAAAACAGTCACTGTTATCCTATGGAGGAAAATAAGGTTATCGGTTCAAAGGTAAGTATTCGGTTGTGGGAGTTGGTATTCTGGGGGTAGACTCAGGGGTTCCCCAGGGTCAAGGAGGTACTCTTGTTACACCCTCAGCGGCACTAGGGCGGCCGGGTGCAGAGTGCTGAGGCCCAATGTTATCCAATGGGGGATAGGGGGCCTCCTGTTGGTGGCTGTTTACGAGCAGGCCACAAGGTTGTGGGAGCAAAGCGCCTGGACTTAAGCTCAGGGCAAATGGGGGTTCAAGCCGGCACAAAAGGTGCACCCTCAGCGGCACTGGTGCGGCCGGGTGCAGAGTGCTGTTTTGGCTTCGGGCGCCCTGTAGCTTTCAATGGGGAGTCTCCGGTTTGCAAACACACTGTAGGCTCAGGGACAAAGGTCTTCTGGGTGCGACCACCACTTGGAGAGGTAAGTTGGGATACTGGGGGTTGGTTAGACCCCATCGGTTGGGCCACCCAAGGCCGTGGAGCGTCGGGTGCAGGGGTGTCTTTTAGGGTCGGATCTTCTTACCAGCTCCTGGTCGCGGTTGGGGGGACCTTCCGGTTTGAGGCTGCAGGCGTCGGCTGGAGGCTTGAGGCAGGTCAGGGGTTCTTGAGGTTGCTGGCTGCAGGACAAACTGGAGTTTCGCTTCTGTAGGTTCGAGGTGGGGACAGGCCAGTAGGACTGGGGCCAAGTCAGTGGGCATCCCCTCTTCTTAGCTTCGGCACAGCTGTTTGGTCCTTCTTCTTTTCTTCTTGTGGTTTCTTGTCTGAGGAAGCAAGGTCCAGGGGTGCCCCTAAATACTGGATTTAGGGGCATTACAGGTAGGTAAAAAGGTTGGGACCAATGGGTCCCTTCCCTGGGGTGGGTGCACCTGTGAGAAAGTGCCCTCTTTCTTGCATGGTATGCCCCCACTTTTTCTGAATTGCTGATGTGCGTTGACTGAGTGTGCCCTGGGCTCCTGCCAATCAGGTACCCAGGGCCTGTGTTCCTTCCCTAAAACTGCATTGAAGCCTAAACCCAATTGGCATCTCTGGCCACAGGTAGGCCCCTAGTAAATGGTACCACAGGTACCCAGGGCACTGTGACCAGAGAAGGTCCCCAAGGGCTGCAGCACTTATTGTGCCACCCTTGGAGGCCCTGTACCCCGACACACACACACTGCCTTTGCAGGCTGCGGGTCTTGGTGCAGAACAAAGTGAAGAGTCGACATGGCACACATCCCTGTGTGCCATGCCCACAAACCACTGACCTGGCATCCATCAGTCACCCCTCTAGCTGGGTACCCTATGCCAGTGGTGAGGGTACAGGTGCATGAGCCCTGTACTCCTACAGTACCCAGGTCCATTCCTGGGCACTGTAAGTGCAGTGCTACCATTAAGAGTATATGGTGCTGGGAGCTTGTCATCACGAACTCCACAGCACCATAATGGCTGCACTGAAGAATGAGAAGTTTGGTATCAAACTTCTCAGCACATTAAACCCACACTGATGCCAGTGTGGGATTTAATGTAAAATGCACGACAGAGGGCATCTTAGAGATGCCCCCTGAAACTCGACCAACTCCCAGTGACCTGACTGAGTGGCTGCCGAGGCTGCTGGCCGTTGGACACGCCGGGGTTTTGCAGGAGCAGGTTCGAGGGGAGACAGGCCTGTAGGGCTGGGGCCAAGTCAGTGGGCGTCGTCCTCTTGTTAGCTCTGCACGGCTTCTCGTCCTTCTTCCTTTTGTTGTTGTTGCTGGATTTGAGGAAGGAAGGTTCAGGGTGCCCCTAAATACTAAATTTAGGGGCGTTACAGGTAGGTAAAGGGCAGGGACCAATGGTTCCCTTCCCTGGGGTGGGTACACCCCTATTCTGCCACTCTCCAGTGGGAGGTGGGCAGGAGCCTGTCCCTGGTTGGCTGGGTCCCCCCATCCTCAAGATGGCGGGGACTCGAGGTTGTGCTTCACCTTGCCTCCCCCACCTTCCTCACTTTGTTTTTCCCGCCGGGTCTCCCGCCCAAAGTGGGGGGTAGAACCAGTGGGGACCAGTTGCTGAGTACAGCAAGTGGTCTGGAGAGGCTCACAAAGGCGGCAAGCCTTTGAAGCTTCCCCTTCGTGAACCCTGCCCATCCTGGGGGAGGAGGCTTGGCACCTCGTCCCAGGATGTGCATTGTTTTAGGCCCCCGAGAGCATCAGGCTCTCGACCCAGGGGTCCAGAAACATGTCTGGTGGTGGCAGCTGAAAGCAGCCACTCAGCCTGGACACTAGTGGTAGGTTAGTTTTCAGGGGGCATCTCTAAGATGCCCTCTGTGGGCATTTTATATTAAAACCCACACTGGCATCAGTGTGGGTTTAATGTGCTGAGAAGTTTGATACCAAACTTCTCAGTTTTCATTGTACCATTATGGTGCTGTGGAGTTCGTAATGACAACCTCCCAGCACATATATAATGGCAGCACTGCACTTACAATGTCTAAGAATGGACTTGGACACTGTAGGGGTACAGGGCTCATGCACCTGTACCCTCACCACTGGTCTAGTGCACCCACCTAGAGGGGTGGCTGACCTATGCCAGGGCAGTGGGTTGTAGGCATGGCACACAGGGATGTGTGCCATGTCGACTCTTCACTTTGTTCTGCACCAAAATACGCAGCCTGCAAAGGCAGCGTGTGAGTGTGAAGGTACAGGACCTCTAAGGGTGGCACAATAAGTGCTGCAGTCCTTAGAGGCCTTCTCTGGTCACAGTGCCCTGGGTACCAGTGGTACCATTTACCAGCAGAGATGCCAATTGGGTTTAGGCTTCAATGCAGTTTTAGGGAAAGAACATAGGCCCTGGGTACCTGATTAGCAGGAGCCCAGGGCACACTCAGTCAAAGCACATGAGCAAAAAGTGGGGGCATACCATGCAGAAAGAGGGCACTTTCTCACAGTCATGAATGTCCCTTGATTCATATTAAAGGGTGAAAAACAAATTTCGCATTATTAGAAGTTTTATTTTCCGGCATAACCCTTAGAGATATAGTTGAGCCAGGTTTGCGGTCATTGGCTAAATAATTTATTTGGTGTTCTCCAGAAGGTGGTGAACACTGAGTGACACGGCCTTTTCTTGTCAGTTCGGCAGGCCCCATGCATGATCTGAATTACATGGTATTGAGGCAGGAGCGTAGCTTCATTATGTACTATTGATTCAATTTTGGGTTGTGGATAACAAACTATTTCTCTATTAACGTTTCCGTGACTCTGCTTACTCTCACTTCGAGTCAGAGACCTACTGTCTTGCTTAGACGCTGCCCCATTGTTAAAGCCCACTAAGTCAGAAGCAGCCGTATCGGCAGCAGTCAAATACTTTTTTTTTTTTTTTTACTACCCCTTAACCCCTTCCATGTTCATGACGGAATGGTTCCGTCATGAGCACAAGTCCTAGTGTGCTCATGACGGAACCATTCCGTCATGAGCACATGCTCAGGAAATCCCTCTGCTGCAGACAGCAGAGGGATTTCCCATTTTTTTTTTTTTTTGCCTGGGGAGGTGGGGAAGAGCTTCTCCAACCTCCCCAGGCATATTTTTGTATTTCCTTGTAATGACGATCGCGCGCATGGCGCGTTATCGTCATTGCAACGAAATCGAAACTGAAACTTAGTTTCAGTTTCGGTGCTTGTGGGGCTATCTCAGCCACCCGAGCACCGAAAAAGATGGGAGAGGTATCGTTGGAAAGGAGAGAATCTCCCCTTTCCAATGGTACCCTTCCCTAGGGGATCCCTGCTTGGGGATCACCCCAGGAGGGCGATCCCCAAGCTGGGATCCACCCACTAGCACCAGGGAGGGGGGGAGCGGCCCCTTGGGCAAGGGCCTTTGCTCCCCCCATTTTCTTTTGGGCACAACACTCTTTCTGCCCCCCCCGGGGGGACAGAAAGCCCATTAGACGCCAGGGATTTTTTTTTTATTGACGTTGGGGTGGGGGCTGCCCAAAAAGGGCTTGGCAATGCCCCTCCCCCCCCTACAGAAATGTCATTCTTTCTGCCCCGCGGGGGGGGGGCAGAAAGCCCACTAGACACCAGGGATTTTTTTTTTTATTGACGTTGGGGTGGGGGCTGCCCAAAAAGGGCATGCCAATGCCCCCCCACCAGAGAAATGTCAGTGTTTCTGCCCCCAGGGGGCAGACGGGGGCAGTAGCCTCCAATCTGCCCCCCGGGGGGGGCAGAAAGCCCACTAGACACCAGGGATTTTTTTTTTATTGATGTTGGGGTGGGGGCTGCCCAAAAAGGGCTTGGCAATGCCCCCACCCCCCCCCCCCTTTAGAAATGTCAGTCTTTCTGCTCCCCGTGGGAGGCAGATGAGGGCAGTAGCCCCCAATCTGCCCCCGGGTGGGGCAGAAAGCCCACTAAAAACCAGGATTTTTTTTTATTGACGTTGGGGTGGAAAAGGGCATGGCAATGCCCCCCCCCCCCACCAGAGAAATGTCAGTCTTTCTTCCCCTCCCAGGGGGCAGACGGGGGCTGTAGCCTCCAATCTGCCCCCCGGGGGGGCAGAAAGCCCACTAGAAACCAGGGATTTTTTTTTATTGGGGTGGGGGCTGCCCAAAAAGGGCATGACAATGCCCCCACCCCACCCCCTCCAGAGAAATGTCACACTTTCTGCCCGCGACAGGCAAGGGCCCAAAACATTTTGTGATAGGCAATTTTGATGTCGCCTCAATACGTTTTGGGCCCTTGCCTGTCGCAGTTACTTGGGCCTCCCACACGAGTGAGGCACCATTTTTATCGGGAGACCTGGGGGAACACTGGGTGGTAGGAAATTTGTGTCAGCCCGGTGATGCCACAACTTTCCCACACAAAAATGTGTGGAAAAAGGGATTTTTTTCAGCTAAATTTCAGGTTTGCAGGGGATTCTGGGTAAGAAAACGTTGGGGGATCCACGCAAGCCATACCTCTTTGGAATCCCCCGGGTGTCTAGTTTTCTGAAATGTGTGGGTTTGGTAGGTTTCCCTAGCTGGCCGCCGAGCACGGGGCCAAAAACCCAGGTGACCCCCCTTGCAAAACCAGGTCGTTTTGTGATAGGCAATTTTGATGTCGCCTCAATACGTTTTGGGCCCTTGCCTGTCGCGGGTACTTGGGCCTCCCACACGAGTGAGGCACCATTTTTATCGCGAGACCTGCGGAAACGCTGGGTGGGAGGAAATTTGTGTCAGCCCGGTGATGCCACAACTTTCCCACACAAAAATGTGTGGAAAAAGGGATTTTTTTCAGCTAAATTTCAGGTTTGCAGGGGATTCTGGGTAAGAAAATGTTGGGGGATCCATGCAAGCCATACCTCCCTGGAATCCCCTGGGTGTCTAGTTTTCAGAAATGTGTGGGTTTGGTAGGTTTCCCTAGCTGGCCGCCGAGCTCTGGGCCAAAAACCCATGTGACCCCCCTTGCAAAACCAAGTCGTTTTGTGATAGGCAATTTTGATGTCGCCTCAATACGTTTTAGGCCCTTGCCTGTCGCGGGTACTTGGGCCTCCCACACGAGTGAGGCACCATTTTTATCGGGAGACTTGGGGGGGGGGGGGGGGGTACGCTGGGTGGAAGGAAATTTGTGTCAGCCCGGCGATGCCACAACTTTCCCACACAAAAATGTGTGGAAAAAGGGATTTTTTCAGCTAAATTTCAGGTTTGCAGGGGATTCTGGGTAAGAAAATGTTGGGGGATCCATGCAAGCCATACCTCCCTGGAATCCCCCGGGTGTCTAGTTTTCAAAAATGTATAGGTTTGCTAGGTTTCCCTAGGTGCCGGCAGAGCTAGGGTTCAAAAACTACAGCTAGGCACTTTGCAAAAAAAGGGTCATTTTTCATTGTGAAAATGTGGTGTGTCCACGTTGTGTTTTGAGCCGTTTCCTGTCGTGGGCACTAGGCCTACCCACACAAGTGAGGTACCATTTTTATCGGGAGACTTAGGGTAACACAGAACTGTAGAGCAACTATTACCTATTGACTTTCGATGCATTTCTGCCTTCCAAATGAAAGACAATGTGTAAAAAAGTCATTTTGAAAAATGTCCTATAATTCTCATGCTAGTATGGGTACTCCCAATTTCGGAAATGCGCAAATATCTGCTGTTTCTAAACTCTATATTTTGTTCCCATTTCAGAAATACATAGGTGTCTTTCATACCTATTTTTCCATGTATACATTTTCCCAAAATAATTGCTATATACCCGGTACATAATAAAAAACCATTGCAAGACGCTGCTCAGTTATTGGCTCTGGGTTCGTCGGGTTCTTGGTGAACCTACAAGTCCTATATATCCCCACAACCAAAAGGTCCAGCGGATATAACGGTATATTGCTTTCAAACAGCTGTCATAATTAGAAGAAGTTACAGGTGAAAACGTTGACACAAATGGCTGTTTTTTTCAACTAATTTTCAATTTTTCCTATATTTAACTGTTAGTTTCTATAAAGAAACCTTGAAGGATCTACACAAATGACCCCTTGCTGAATTCAGAATTTTGTCTACTTTTCTAAAATGTATAGCTTTCCAAGATCCAATTATTGCTTTCATACCCATTTCTACCATTAACTGGAAGGAGGTTGAAAGCACAAAAATAGGCTATGTCCCAGAAAAATGCCAAAACTGTGTACACAATTTTGTTTTTCTGACAAAAGTCTGCTTGTCCCTGAAAGCTGGAAAGATGGTGATTTCAGCACCACAACCCCTTTTTTAATACCATTTGCAGGGAAAAAACCAGACGCTTTCATCTGTAGCCCTTTTTTCCCATTTAAAAATAAATAAAAGCAATGTAGCTGTATTTTGGCTAATTTCTGGCTCCCCTCCAGGGGAATCCACAAACCCTGGGTACCTTTAGAATCCCCATGATGTTAAGGACGCAAATTTGGCGTGAATACCTTATGTGGTCAAAAAGTTACAGGGGCCTAAGCGCGAACTACCCCAAATAGCCAAAAAAAGGCTTAGCACAGGGGGGGAAAAGGCCTAGCAGCGAAGGGGTTAAAGGGTGCTGTACCTCGCTCTTCAATTCAAGGTTCATATAATTTGACTCAATAGAATCAGAGGGAGATTCTGCACCCTTATGGGAACTATCCTGCCCTTGTTAATTCTGACTAGCTGGTTTAAAAATAGGTTAGCTGATTTGGCCTCTGAGACCACCGAGACGATGGTTTTCTTGGCTTTATTCCGAGCGTTTCGCAACCTTTTCCTGGCCCTTTTAGTCAAAAGGGGAGCACCACTAAAGCTATCCCCTGAGTCTGTGGAATTGGTAACCTGGCCTCTCTCTACATTAACGTTTCCTTGCAAAACAGGGCTTTCATCTTTTGCAATAGCGGGTCCCAAACCTACTTCTGACTTCCCAACATCCCCCACTAGTGCTCTAGTTAAATCAGTGGTAACATCTTGCGGAGTCTGTTGGAACTTTGTGCTCACACTTGATACTTCTAGTTTGGTTGCACAGCTAGTTTCTTAACTTCTTAAATGAGAGACCCTACTATGGTCGGGAGTTAAGATACATTATCTAAAATATGTAAACACATGCATTTGATTAGTTGATTGTTAACATCTGACTGGGCTCTTACCACCAAGTTGGTTAAATTGTGTAATTTTGTGTCGTATACCCTCCACATAAGAACAATCGCACCGAAGGGGGGCCCCTGAGAGGATACCTAGGCAGGGGAACCCGGGGAAAACATAAGTATCAATCAAGAACAAACCCACTGCCTGTAAGTAATTTATAAGTAAGCTGTACGTCAAGGATAAGAGAAAAAGGGAACTGCATTGTCCCATCCCCATGAGGCAAAAAACAGTGTGCAACAAAAAAGGGAGGTAGAACGCTGTACAACTAACACCATGAAACCATTATTTTAGGGCATATAGCTTGAATTTATTTTACCCATTCTTGGTGCATCAAAACATCTAAAGTACATTCAATAAACATGTAATAAATATTCTAATAAATACAGTACCAGATCAGCAAACAGTTGTACATACTAGTGGTGCCCAGGCGCAACAAACATACAGATCACCAACACATACTACCAACGGGACCATACTCACTCACACAACACATTGCTCAATGGCAATCCACTGCATCAGACACTGGAATCTCAGAAAGAAGTGGTTGGAGGTATTATACAAAGAATTATACACAGAAAGCTTTGTAATTGTTCCAACAGGCCAATAGCCACAGTTTAACAATTTATATTTGATAAACGATTAATACATATTCTTTTGAACTTCAATGTAAACCTCAAGGAGAAAAAGAATGATGATCACAGTGAGGGAGACGTGCTGATGCAGTGGATTGCCATTGAGCAATGTGTTGTGTGAGTGAGTATGGTCCTGTTGGTAGTATGTGTTGGTGATCTGTAGGTTTGTTGCGTCTGGGGATGGGACAATGTAGTTCCCTTTTTCTGTTATCCTTGACGTACAGCTTACTTATAAATTACTTACAGGCAGTGGGTTTGTTCTTGATTGATACTTATGTATACCCTCCACATACACTGCTAAAGTATTTAATAGTTCCACCTGTATATTGAGTTTGTTGGAGTGAAAATTTAACGCTGTTATTGCATCCATTGTATTCAACAAATTTTGCCACACTCCATTGTTATCAGTACTTTGGTGTTTAGGGGGGCACTGTTCCGCTAAAATAGGAACATCAGATTTGTCCAAGAATGAGAGGTCTGCAGAGTTTAAGGAGTTAGCTACTTGAACTGAATTCTTTAGCCCCTGATCGGAGCTTGTGAGTTTAACCTTTTGAGGGGTTAAAGTTGAATGGGAATCAGGAACTTGTTCACAGTCGCATATTCCGGGGCTAAATGGATTTATGCCATATTTGCTGGTTGGTGACTGAATTATGGATTCTCCTAGACTCTCGCAGACACTCTCACTCTTAGACATAGACATGGGGGATTTAAGACAGCTATGTTTTAAGATGAACGTCGCCCAGACAAATAACAGAGCCATCACATTCACTTGAGTCCCTGAAACAGTTGGTTATGGCCCGGGCTTTGTCTTCCGCCTGTAAAGCACAGGTCTTTTGTGGTGGCGGCGTAATTTGTTCTGATGACTTGTTGAATTGACAAACTTTGGGGAGAGGCCTGAGATGGACTTGGGCTTTAGCAACTATTACATGAGAATGCCCCCTTTCATATGAAGTATTTTTTACAGCAATTGTATTTAAACATCAAGTAGTAGTATCAACAGACTGTTGCAAGCGATCTCTCATTTTGTCACCCTGAGATAGTGCACCATTGCATACAGACTGGACTATCGGTGAGCATTTGTTTGCTAGAGAAGGTGTAGAGAAAGACACCCCATCCTCACATTGGGCTTTGTCTGATTGTTTAAAATACTCCATGATACTGGGCTGAGAGAACTGAGTCCCGAAGATGTTGACAGATTAGATGCTTAATCAGGGACAGTTGACACATGGTCCGTACTTGATGTTGCCCTAATATGGGCCGGCGATTCCTCAAGTTCCATCTCATTACCAAGTAATGTATCCTTTTGGGAACGGGTTAGGGTTTTCTTGGCAGTCTTACGCCTTTTTTGTGGTTGAGCTTGTAACAAAAGCTGTAGTGATCCCCTTGGGCGGCCTGATCCCATGGTGTGGAAATTTTACCTCCAGAAGGCAACAAGGAAACACACCTCACCACAGCCGTATTGCTGTTATGGACCTGCTGGAGCACTTTCCTTTCCCAGTCCCAGACCTACACAAGGTTCAGTAAGTAGACTGAGGCGTATGGGGAACTGGAGTGGTTAACAATGAGCAGGGCTCCAAAATCCAAGGCTCCAGAAACTCTGTAAAACCCTAAGACCCCCCCTCCCCCCTCCTACCCGGACCCTTCGCTCCTCTTTTGCCTACTTGGCAAAGGTACCCAGGTTCAACAGGGTCAGACTGGGAGGAAGATCTTTTAGTTTTGCTGCTGCAAAACTCTGGAACGCACTCCCACTTGAAATTAGACAATGCAGTACCCTGTCCCTGTTCAGGAAAAGGATCAAAACGTGGTTGTTCCCCAGAAACTGATCCTGTCGCTTTTGAGTAATGCTTTTAGGTTCTGTCCTTCTCGCTTCACGTTGGTCTGTATTCATGTATCTTTAGCGCCAGGGTACCCGTGGGTATTTGTTGCGCTCTATAAATGCTATATACAATACAATACAATGCTGGAAAACTGGAGGTGGGAGTAAATGGGCAATCGTGATGTAGCAAGCGTATTATAGTAAGATTTAAATATCAAAATTAAAAAAAAAAAAATTAAAATATAATGTATAGGAGCAGCAAAACCACAGCAGAGATGCATGGTTCCACAACACAAGACAGCACAGGGACTCCACGGGTCTCCACAGGGAAAGCAAGCCGCACCAGCCTACCGCTGGCCGCTTCCGCTCACCCCTGGGGCCAGCTTGGCACTAATCCTAACCTCGTACTGCCGCTGCCTGCTCCCCCCTACTGCTAAACCACACCACACCACACTTCTTCTGATCTTGTGCCTCTTTCTCCGCTCTCACTCCATTCACCACCCAAATGACCCAGGCGGTGGTCAAAAAGCGGCAAATGCTGGTATAAAGCTGGTAGAAGATCCAATCAGAACTAATCGGGCCCAGTCGACACCCATCCCGTCTCAGGCCGGCAGAAGCATCATCCAGCGGTGGGAAGCGAGCCTGGGAGACCTGGCTGCGTCCTTCTTACCTAGGTGTTGCTTGGGTGTTTCAGGCAGTATGAAAAGAGCGCGTGGGGCCTTCCAGGCAGGCCTGCAAGCTGCACCCAGAACTAGCCGGGCCGCCTACGCAGGCTGCCTGTAGCACACACGCCGCCGCCGCCTACTGTCGGCGCCTGCACTCACCAAAGTGCCCACTCAAACTTGCTGAGCAGCTGGCTGCTGGCTTACAGTACAATCAGCTGGTGTTCCACCCGGCCGAGGCTGTCGTGAACTCAGCGGGACTCGGTCACGTACCTCTGCGCCATTCCACCACCACCACCAGCCGCCTACCACTCGGGCGGTCCGGTCCAGGCGAACTCGGCGGCAGTGGTAATCATTCCCTGCTCCAGCTCTGGCTCCGCCTCCCGGGCTCCAGCATCTCTAGGGTCTCCGTCACTCCGTCCGTGTTTCCATACCGCGAGGCGGGAGTTGTTCCTGTTACTCAGGGTGACGGTGGCGTCCACTACTGTCGCAGTTCTGCAGCGTGTTCTGTAGCATGATTAGTAGTCCTGTTGTTGCTGGTTGGCTGCTACCTTCTCAATCCTTTCCCTAGTGTATTAAAGGTGGTAATAGGGCAGACGTTGGTGAGGTCGGCTGGGTCCTGGATAGTTTCTTTAGTGGGGGCAGAATGTCACCGGTCTTCATGGGAGTTTGCCTTGACTGTTCCGGATTTTGAAGTGATCCATGTGTGAGGCTGGGTTAGGGTAGTCTATTTGGTGATGAGGGGGGTAGCGGGAAGTGAGTGGGCAGTGAAAGTGGTTATGACGTTGGATCGGGTTTTGTCGATGTGTGAATAAGTTGTTAATTTCGTTCCATTTGTTGACTTAAGCTGAGACTGTGGGGTTCAGGAGCGGATTGGTGCAGCGTTTGACAGCATCATAGAGGGCTCGGTTTTGTTGGTTGCCTCACTAATGGTCTTGTAGTTAGAAGATTTAGCTGTGATGATGAGGGAGCGATGCTTTGAACTGATTCTTTTGAGTAGCAGTGTGCTCTTGAGGAGCATCACAGAAATGTTCTTCATGCTCTGCAGCTTTCACTGAAGCTAGCCCTTGGCTATCTGACATTTCTAAATATAAGTATTGAAGGGGTGGGGGCTGCCTTGTAAGCGGTAGCGGGTGAGACCATTTAATGTGATATGTTCCACAGCAAGCAGTTAATACAATCTCAGCATGCACCTCAAACATGGTGCCCACTTTCCTTAAGCATGCAGCAAGATAGATCAACTGTCCTGTGCGTGACAGAGCGTCATTCTGCCCAGTGCTTCCCCCCTTTCTCCTTCGAGCTGCACAGTGTCCATTGGCTAGGTTCATCACTCGCACCACTTGAGTCGTCGAGGTAGATCCAAGTGCACAACATGCTGCATGTGGGAAGGACGGTATTCTGCTTTTTTTTATTAGAATCATATGAATGGAATTGTGTGCTGAAGAGTAAAATTGTGCACAATCTGCTTATGCCTGCCATCATAACTGCTCAGTCAGGGGCTTTGGGCCAGGGTGCAGTGACTGTTGTTTACATTGGACTGAGTGAATTTGTTTTAGCTGCAATGTGTGCAATAAAAGACCCACAGGCCATGTCAAGTGCGAGACGCTGTTCCTGTCACTCTGTATCCTTCCTTTCAACTTCATCTCACCTCTTTCTCACTACCTTCTCTCTCTTAACATCTCGTGTTCCATTTGTAGACCTACACCTCATGCTCATATGCTGTCTCTTTGCTCTCCCTCATCACCCTTTTTCACTTCTTGTTCTAGCTCCCTGGCACACATTTTTTTTCCCTAATGTTTTTCATTTTTGCCTCCTTTTCGCAGTTCTACCTTTGGACGTCCTTCTCTGCTCTTTTAACATTCCCTTTTTCTTCAGTTTCTCATGCCTTCTCATATCCCTGCTCTTTGCTTTCTACTCTCAACCCGGTTTATCCTGATATCACCTAGTTCCTGTTTATCCTGTCCTTTCTTTTTTCCCCATCGGTCATGTGACTTCCTTTCCTTCTTTTTCCTGCTCCTTTCTCTTCTGCACCCAACTCTTTACTTTTCTTTGTTTCCCCTCTTGTGTTTCTCTTGCTTCCTACTATTCTCTGTTTCCTCTGCTGCCTTATGTTTTTTCTTTATCCTGCTTCCGGTTTTTGCTCCCTTGTCACCTTTTTTGCATTCTGCTCACCTTTTTTGCTCCATTCTCTCAACTTTCTCCTGCACTCGCATTACCTTGGTTTCTCCTGCACCCTCATGTTTCCCTGCTCCTTCCTCTCGCTTCTCCATATACATCCTCCTGCTTCTATTTTTTCTGATATCCTCCATGTCTGCTGTCTTTTCTCCCTAATAGCGTCTTTTCCCATTTACAGGATCCAAGACACCATTCCAGTCCTTCCTAGGAATCGCTCAGCAGCACTCTGTACAGAATGGGGTGAGTACAGCCTACATCTGGCTGTCAGTCTGCCCCCATCCAAACCTGCTACTCTACCAGAATGTATTTGTTTTTGATCTGTGTCTTTGTGCATCAGCTATCACTCTCTCCTTCTGTTTCTTACACAACCAGTGTCTTCATCTGTCCCCCGTCCTTCTCTTTCCTTCAGTGCCTCACTGTAAAAGTCTTCCCCTACTGTCTGTCTCCCACTGTCTCTGTCCCCCATGCTCTACATATGCTGCCCTCTTTGTCCTTCTCTGTGCCTGTCTAACGTCATGTGCCCTCCTTTGTCTCCATAGTCTCCTCTTGCTCCATTCATCTGTCCCAGTATCTCTTTCCCTCACTCTCCCATGTTTTGTCACTCTCTTCCTTTTTGTTCTCCTCCCCTTCTCCATCTCTCTCCTCAATATTTCATTATTCTTTTCTCATCTTCTCCCCTCTCCCTTCCACAATTCCCTTTCTGCTTTTTCCTTTCCAGCCTTGCCCTTTCCCCTATCTTACGGTCTTCCCCCTTACTCCTGCCCCCGCAGGCCTCTCTTCCTCAGCCTGCCACTCCCACCAACCCCACTTCCATTACCCCGGAAGAGTACTTTGATGAGAACTTTGATCTGGAGACCAGGAACATCGGCCGACCTATTGAAATGTCCACCAAGGTACAAAGGTGAGGAACTACAGTCGGTATTATGAGTCTCATACTGGGAGATTAGTGACCTTGCGGCACTGTGCTATAATTCTCTTCTTTTTCACATATGGTATGGTCCCAGGGCTATGCTCAAATTGTCTACAGATTTGGGAAGAATGAAGGTCTGTACTTTGAATCTATACCAGTCTCAGCAATGGGAAGAGCAATGGTCTATTCTGTGCCATTCATCTCTCCTATCCTTGGAGATGGGTTAGATGCAGGACTCAATTCTGTCTCTTTCCTGTCTTGGAGGTATGAGGTTAAAACATCTGCTGTAAACTTCACCCTCAAAGCTGAGCAGCCCCAGAGCTCTGCTGTGGATTGTACTCTTTCAGAAAGGCACTATGTGCAAATGTCTGTGCTTGACTTTCCCCATTCCCTGCTGAACATGCCCAAGGTGGGGCTAGAAATCTCCCAAACTTTGAGATGAGAGACACAGCAAGGTGTTGTATTAATCTTGCTTATTTTCACATGTGAAAGAAACCCCGGTGTTCGCTTATAAATCTGATCCACCCTCAGATATGAAAGGAGCCCCAGGGCTATGTTTTGAATCTACCCCATTTTAATGGGAGAGGAGCCCTGTCAAGAGGCCAGAATCGTGCTGTGAAACTATCCCATACTTTTATTTAATTTACAGCATGTGTTAAGAGCTCAAATGCCAGATCAGCAATCCTGGCACTGATTACTAGGTAAAACTGAGAGTCAAGTAAATGCTGACACACCAGGTTTTTAAGGATTTGCAAAAGGCAATTTGATCGGTTTCATTGCGAAGAGTAAAACACAGCTCGTTTCACTGTTTAGCAGTGAGCTGGATGATGGCTTGACCTCAGATTCCTTTTGCATGTTGACAAGTTGTGAAGGGAGGCCCAGTTCTCCAGCACTGGATCTTTGATATATTCACATGCCTGGGCCATTCTCCGTCAGGCTGGTGTAGGAAAGTGCCTTTTTTTTACATGGTCAGCCCCCACTTTTTGCCTGGTAAACGTGATTTTGACTGGAAATGCACTGGGTTCCTGCTAACCAGGTCCCCAGTGTCAGAGCTCTTTCCCAAAACTGTACAATTGATTCCCCCAATTTGCAAAACCTTTAGCACCCTCTAAGTCCCTAGTAAATGTGTACCGCTGGGCCCAGGGCCTGAGGTTAGTACCACCCCTAAGGTGGGCTAAACTGAGGTGGACACAACTTTTCAGAAGTAGCCATCTTTGTGATGGTATACTTAGGAATTCTGGGACAGGGTTATGCCTACTTCCCACAGGTAGTGGTCACATAGGTGGTGTAGTGACCCCAAGGGTCAGTAGCCCATTGGCTACTACCCTACACTCCCCTAACGCCCCTAAATTCAGTATTACGCGAAGGCCCTGGCACCAGAATAGCAGATCCTGCCGACCTGAAAGACTAAGAAGGACGTGAAGAGTCACATCCTGCAAGAACAGAAGATCCAGCAACTGACTTGACGCCAACCCTGCCGGCCTGCCTGATGCCTTCGCCAATTGCACCAAATTTCAACTGTCCTGCAGCTGCTGAGCCCCCAAATCCCGGGAAACCTGCCAGCGCTTCACTAGGAACCAAGACCACCTAAGAAGCAGCGGACCTGCATTCTGCAAGCATCCAAAGACCCCCGGAAGAACTTCATGACCGCAGAACCCCGACGCGTGAAGCACCACTGCACCCGTTGCTCAAAGCCCGAGTTGAAGTGGGCCAACAATGTCCGCGTGGTCCCCCAGCCCTCTAGAGACCGAGTCCAGTGTGGTGACACCTCTTGTGGACTCCTCGACATCGCCTGAAGCCTCTGCACGCAGGCCCCGTGCCTGCTCTTGGTAAGAAAAACCTGATGCCTAAGGACACCTCTGCATGCGTCTCCCCAGGGCTGTGGCGAAGAGGACCACCGGTGGCCCTACAACCCTGAGCATTGTGAGGCCTGACCCCACCCTCCCTGTTGGTTCAGCCCGACTGGGTTCCCAGTCCATGCCTGCAGCCTCTTTACGCGAAGACCGATCCCCATAGAGTAACATTGGGCACCCAATGCTGTTTTGCACTTCTGCACCCGGCCGCCCTAGTGGCGCTGGTGGTGTTCTGCTGGTGGTGTTCTGCTGGTGCTGCTTTGGACCTTGCCCACTACTGACCTTAACTTCTGGAAATTGGTCCCGTAAGTTGCTGTAATATAACCAAATGCCGCATTGACTTTTCCTCCCATAGGATAACATTGCAGCCTCCATTGCACTGTCAACTTTTTGAACTCTAAAATATTTTTATAAAAAAACGTTCTTACCTGAACAAATTGTTTCTGGTGCCAAAGCATGTATAAAGATACTGGGCATTTTCATAAATTGGTGTGGATCGCCTTCTTGAGTCGTCTGTCTTACCTATTGACTATTGTGTGTATTTTCAGATGTCTTGCACTCCACTATAAGCCGAAGGCTGCTCGACTACACTACCCCCTAGAAAAGCACCTTGCGCTTGCTGTAGAAAGCCGTTGTCCACTCATAAGGGAACCCCTGGACTCTTTAAACGATATATATTCTCATTTTGATATATCATATAAAGAGCCAGCTTCCTACACATTGCCAGATCCTGCTTCTAAGATCATGGTGTTTTGTGCTGACTGCCATCTGCTCTTGCAGGGCTGAAAGGCTGCTAGCACATTCTGATCCCTGGCTGCTTTCTCAGATGATGGTGTTTTGTTGTTGATACGCTGTGCTGTCTCCTGACAAGGTTGCTGTTTGTCCATACTGCACCATAGTTTGCCTCTCAGGTGATGGTGTTTTGTTACTGATACACTGTACTGTTTCCTGACAAGGTTGCTGTTTGTCCATACTGCATCATACTTCGCCTCTCAAGTGATGGTGTTTTATTGTTGATACGCTGTGCTGTCTCCTGACAAGGTTGCTGTTTGTTCATACAGCACCATACTTCGCCTCTCGTGCTTGTGTGTTATTTATGGCAATTTTTTGATTTTGGGGGACAAAGGTAGTCCTTGTTCTTGCCCTGCCCAACCCCACTGCTCCCTGACTCTGCGTCTTTAGGATTGTGATGTGATGTTATGGATACCTTCTGCCGCTTGACAAGAGAGATGCACCTTTTCCATGCTGTGCCTTGATTTTGACTCTTACTGGCAGGTTCAAGGCGACGCTCTGGCTCTGTGAGGATCACCCCCTTTCCCTGGTCGAGCAGGTTACCCCCATCATTGACCTCATGGCGATCAGCAATGCCCACTTTGCAAAGCTCCGGGACTTCATCATGCTGCGGCTGCCACCAGGATTTCCAGTCAAGATTGGTAATAGAGGGCACAGGGGGGTGATTGGGCAATAGAAAGATGAGGGGAAAGGTGTGAAAGAATGGCCTTCGAGAGGGGGCAAAGAGGTGACTGAGAAACAGGAAATTGCAGACTATGGCTGAGAGATGAAGATGTGAAATTTGAATGTCAGTTATGACTTTAGAGGTAATAGGACAAGAGTTGAGGAAGCACAACAAAGAGTTTAAAAAGGAAGATGGAGACGAAGAGAGTGTGGCTAAGTGGAGGTGGGAGGGCCAGTCAGAGATCTGAGTGGGTGGACTGGGGTAGAGGGTGCTAGGTAAATAGAATGGCAGACTTATTGATTGTATATTAAACATGCAGGAATAATGACACAGAGCCACCTTCAATTAAATGGAGGAAAGACTGAAATTCTGTGCCCATTTAGACAAATAGATTCTGCAACCAAACATTCTCGCCTTCTCGATTGGGCCAGGAACCCAGTTTGTCCCAAAATGTAAAACTTCTGAGTGTAATGCTTAACTCTGGTTTAACAATGGAACTCTAACAATGGCACAGGCAGTGGTTTCAGTGGTAAAGATGTGTTTCTTACAGTTAAATTTATTGAAACATATAATTCACATCTTTATCATGGAGCAAAGAATTCAAACTATGAATGTGGATGTTTCAGCAAGTCTGATCTGCTGCAATGAGCTGAATCACGAGCTTCCAGCCAGAATGATTAAAAGACTGCAAATGATTCAGAATATGAAGGTCACATACATTTTTAACATTCGGAAGCATGAGTCTATTCCCCAGTGTTGGCTAAACCTCATTGGCTACTAGCTGGTTAACGCATAACATTTAAAGCAATAGGTCTGGTTGATGGAGCACTGTAGGGGCCACAATGCAATCATTGACCAAAAACAAAATTTATTCTATAATCTAAGCCGCAGTCTGAGGTCTGAAAAGGCTAAATTATTGAATGTTTTAGAGCGTCCTTGGGTGGCGGACCCTTTTCAGTGGCTGAGGCTTAACTGTGGAACAGTATGCCCCAAAATTGTGAGATGATTCCTTGATCAATTTAGGAACCATCTGAAAGCTTTGCTCTATCTGACTGCCTTAAGATGAAAGTGGTGCAGTGAATAAAATGAACGAGTGCAGAACCATTTAACCAACTTCATTTAGCACCAAGATTGCTAAGAGTGGAAGGTTGACCTTAATAAATAGTGCAATGAAGAGTGTGCTCAGGAGTTGAGGGCTAGAGCGGAGGATCAGAGAAGAGCATTGTATGAGAAAAGAGAAAATGGAATTGCAGAGAGGGGTTTAAATGAGGAGAAGACTAAGGGTGGATAATCGAAGAAAATGTTGACATGAAGAGAAATGAAAAAGAAGGTGGGTAGTGATATGCAAGGGCAGATGCCACTGGTCAGCAGGTCAGACACCACCTCCCTACGGCCCAACTATTAAGCATAACATACTGCTCCACCCTGGTTAACGTAACAGACTTTCTCCACTTCAGCTGAGAGGGACTGACACCACTCTGTACCTGGTGAGCAGGACCGATTCTACCATGCAGAGACCATCTACCGTAAGTGATCAGGATAGACAATTATCCACTTGTAGCAAGTAAGAATATACACCACTCTATCATTAAAAAGCAGATATGCTTAGTGAGCAGCATAGAGAGAGTTTTCTTCTTGGTGAGTAAGGCAGATGCCATTCCACCCCAGTTAGAACAGAGACTGCTCCAAGATTGTTCATCAGGACAGAATTTGCTCTAATCAAGGTGAGCAGGACAGAGACGGTTCAAGATTGTTTAGCTGGACAGAGTTTGCTCTAATCGTGGTGAGCAGGACACAGACAGTTCAATATTGTTCAGCTGGACAGAGATTGCTCTGATCGTGGTGAGGACAGAGACTGTTCCACCATTTGAGAGCAGAAGTGAGCCCACTTTCCTTCCAGTGTACTGGACGTACATTGCTTAACCTCTGGTGAGTAGAATCGGAAGCTTGGTTGGCCGTGCTGTAAAAATTCCTTTCCTCCTAATTTTTTTAAATCTTGGTTTTGTTCTTGCTTCTGTTGTCTTGTGCTGAACCCTGGCTCCGTGTCTCTCTTTTCGCAGAAATCCCTCTATTTCACGTGTTGAATGCCCGTATCACCTTCAGTAATTTGTGCGGCTGTGATGAGCCTATCAGCAGTGTGCATGCCAATGAAAGGGCCCCGAGCCAGTCCCCTAGTGCCGACAGCCTGGGCAGCAGCAGTGGCACTGAGGAGGGGGGATCCACAGGTAACCCAGGTAAGCAGCACCCAACAGAAGCTTTAGCTAGTCCTTCGGCTAAAGGGAATCCTGGAGAGCTATCAACCAGCCAAAGTAGGAGACTTTTCATACATTGCATCCTAGGAGTACAGTCTTGGGCCCTCCTTGTATAGTATAAAGAAAAACCTCTTCTGTGAGGAAAGGAGGAAGCAGCACCCCTCCCTAGCACTGTATGCACTCCTGGTGGCTTCTAAGTAAATAGGCTATTGCTATCACCTGGAAGGTTACAAAGCAGTAGGCTCTACCTACATTCAGTACAACTTTAGGCACACAGAGATCAACTGATTTGTCCAGAATCATACAATGTTATTCAAGAACCAGAGCCGGCATTAGAACTCTGGTCTCAGCAATCCAAAGCTGGCAGCTCCGTTATTAAAACCACATATCCTGCCTCAGATGCAGGAATGCGCTGCTAGTATCCCTGGTAAGCAGTACCCCAGTAGGAGCTCCAGTAAAAGCTCCCCCCGGAAGAGATAACAGATCCCGGAGAGCAGTGTCAGGCTGTACCAGCTTTCCATGAAGTGCTACCTCAGAAATCTACTCTGATAACATACCAGATGAGATGGTAAAGGGACAGCTGCGGTCCGTGCAGGTAACAGCGGTGGGGCCAGGTTAGGGGGTATTTCGAGGGGCGATGCAGAGGGAAAATTATTTATTTAATTTTCCCTTGGCATTGTCCCTCGAAATCCCTCCTTAAGCGGCCCCACCGCTGTTACCTGCACGGACCGCGGCTGTAAAGGAATCAGCAGCAATACTGGTTGGGAACAAGCTGTACATCAATCCAGGAAACAAGCATCAGGAGTCCACCGGCAAACCTGCCCCTGTCTTTCTAACCTCAGACATCTTCCACCCACGGGTCTGGTGGCAACTTTACAAGTTGGGTAAATGGAAACATCATCCAGTAACAAACTACACCCTTGGGATGACCTGCTCTGACATCTCTAGAGCTAAACCAAATGCATTGAGTAATAGTGAGGTGTCTTTTGGTACTTGTTTTGAAGAAGGCACTAAGAGGTTCGGCCATATATTTTTAGTAAATGCATTTGTCTTTGGTAACAAGTAGCCTGAGATGCTGTTCCTTTGCAGGTGTGTAACTTTTTTCCACCTCTCTCAAACCTTGTAGGAGCTTCCGTGTCCCCCTTCCCATGTCAGGTGGATCCCTCAGTCTTTGAGGTGCCAGAGGGATACGCCACATTGGGCGCTGGTAGAAGTGAACCAATGAGAGACGAAGATGATGACCTCTTGCAGTTTGCCATCCAACAGAGTCTTCTTGAGGCGGGCACAGAGACTGACCAGGTAAAAGGAACACATGGTTAGGAAGCAACAGAAATGTTGTCTTGTCCCACCACTAAAATGAATCCTGGAGAGATATTAGTCCTAGATTTATGTCAAGGAACCATAAGGGTCACCAAGACACTGGTGAAAGTCCGCTGAAGTGCCTTTCAGTGTTGTCAATTAAAGCACCAGACCCTAGAATCATATAGAAATTGGGGACAACAGTCTAGTCTGCCTAGCAATGATGACGCTTTTGTTTAAAGAATCATAGGCCTTTTGAAATGGGTCCTCGAGAGGGTTATTGGGGACGCTGTACTGCAAATGATGACAATAATTGAGTATTAGGAAATTGCCCGAATTGTTTTCCAGTCCCGCTTACCAGTGAAAGTACTATTAATATTTTATTTGCACACTTCAAGAAATCCTAGATTATTGATGGAATTAGCCGTAAGTGATCAGTCTAGAGTATATTTGGGAGTATAAAGGTATTAGAGCCAGACAAATACCAGGTAGAGTGAAGCTCTCATACTTTGTGTACATAGAAGCCTTAAGTGTCTTCAAACGGTAAAGTTACCTAATCCAAGAACAGAAAATTGATTTGAGAACACTAATAAAAGGACTTGTAGTCCCAGCACCAACAATGAAAACCCTTTCAGTCTTAATTGTGGCATTTGGTAGAATAGCAAACAAAGTCTTCGTGTGCCACCACCTATGAGAATTGGTCTCAGAGTCGGAGGATTGGTGGGGAAAGACTAAGGAGTATCGGGGCATGCTACAGTTCAGAGAATGAGGCAGATGGTGAAAAGAGGCTTCTTGGATTCTGTAGTGGCCGAGCCAGTGGACAAAACATGCAGCGCAATTGGGGAAGAGGCACAACTAGGGTGTTACTGTCTCTGGGTGGTTACTTACAGAATCCGATTTCTAGAGAATATCAGGTGAGGTTTATGAGAGCATTAGATGTTGGTTGGAAGAAACAAAGAGTTTCATTTCCGGGAATAAACAGCTGAGGACAATAAAGGGCTTCTAGTTGCACCTCCAACAAGCATTCCAGAGTGATTCTGCAAATCTATTGCAATAGCTGTATGTACTGTTATAACAGTTGACTTGTTGGAAAAGACCTTACAGTCTACTCATGAGTAAATAGAGTAATTTGCAAAGCATCTTGTCTTACCATCAAATATAAAATTAGGGAAACAGCAATAACGACAACGGCCGAACCAAGCGTTGCCTTTGAAGCATGATCGGAACCAAGGCAAGTCCTTGTAAAGACTTGCGTGGTAAAGGAATGTGTGGTTAAGACGCATTTATTCTACCGACCGCGTTGTGAAGGCACGCGTGGTTTAGCCATGCGTGGTTCTGTCATACAACTATAAAATTAGATTGCGCTCTAGACATGATCAAGAATGCTGTAACACTCGCACTGTACTGGATTTGGTTAAATGGTATGAAAGATAATTTGTTAATTAGGACAATAGACCGTAGAGCATCTTAGTCATAGAAGTAAAATTTGATGGAGTCAAAAGCATTCTGTCTCACCACTGACTGGAATTCTAAAGCACTCAAACGTAAACCCATAGTTGCTGAGTGGGCTCGCACTAGAACGAGCTTCTTATCGTGCAATGCATGTTTTGGAGCGCATAAAAACCAGCAGCAGCCTGCACTGCATCACAGCGTTACACAGGATGGCATGTGGGAAATGGTGTAGGTAGAAGCAGTTGCACAAAGACTGGAGGGAAGAAGTGGCAGTAAAAAGGAAAAAGTGGCAGTTTGGTCCCCTCCCCCCTATAAAATATAACACAGAAAAACACTCCTTGAAAAAAGGGTGGCCCATAAAATGTTTTAATGCATTTGCATTTCTGTTGCGGCCTGCCCCTTCTGCCTTCAAAACTAGGGATAAACTATTGTGCGAAAAGAGAAGCGCAGCACACCTTTACAAATAAATATATAATAAAATGCAAAAGATATGTACTGGGGTTGGAAAGGAGGAGATTTAGTAGAGAAGGGATTTCACTGAGAAATTGACACCAGAACAGAGTGTGGGTCACTGGCTCTCCTGTGTTGAAAATTCCTATATCCCAGATCCCTCTAGCAGAGATTGTATCGGAGTTCTCTTTAATGTATACTTTGAGGTTGTTCAAAGAAGTGCAGGGTATCCTATTCTTCCTACAGGAAGTCTGTCACTTCTATAGTCGCATGGCCTGGTAAAATACCACCAGAAACAACACTGAAGCTGGGTCAGTGCTTGAAGGTGGGTGCAATAGTACTAGCACTACCAATTTCTGATTAAAACAGTGTTAGAGGGTTGGTCCTAGAGCAGCAGTAGTATTGGTGGAAAGGGAGCCAGTGGTTAGTTATGCTTAATGATATAACGAACACTAGTGCTTCCTATTGAAGGGGTTAGAAGACTAGTGTGAAGGAGTGCTACAGTCTTTAAAGCCAACATATTCGCGGGAGGGAACTGAGGAGTAAAAGTCAAAGGCTTGTGGAGTAACAGTCTCTTCCATTATTACAGGTCACAATCTGGGAGGCACTTACAAATACCAGACCTGAGTCCAACCCGCCACCTCCATACGAGGATGAACTTCAACTGGAGCGGTGAGTATTGTAGGCATTTCAGCAGGTTGGGATTGGTCTTTGTTGTGAAAGGCCTCCTTAGAGAATGCGTCCACTAGTTGTAAGTTCTGTGCAGAAGCATCCCACAGAATGAGGACGTTAGGCCATAGATTGAGCACCATTGTGGCTTCAAGTATTCCATGAAGTGCAGCCAGTGCCCGAACATCTGCAGACCGATTCAATATATTTTCAAGACTAACGTAAACCGTTCTGATCTTTACACGGAGAAGTGGAATGTTCTTCAGCATGTGTTTCTTTCCTGAGTAAACGTACCCACATTAGTCACTTGTAAATGATTTCCTAGCTGGAGGACCTTGGTTAATAAGTAATGATGTCTAAATAATTGAAGGGTTCCTGGAGCATCTTAGTCCAGGGCAAGGTGATTCCCGTAGTGACAGTTACCCCTCTATCACTGGACATATATCTAAATGTAACCCTCACTGGTTGTGAATTGAAGATTAAAGACCAGATGTGCAGTTCTCCTTGAAATCTGAAGTTTATTTTTGGGATTAAGGGTCAATATATGTAACATGCTTAGGTCATTGATATACAGGCAGTTGTATAACCAACCATAAAGTGTACTCATTCACAGTAATATATTAAAGCAGGCATTCTGTTAGTACAAATATCAATGTATGTCATACATTATATTGGATTATAGTTATAAAATGGTACAGCCGACGCGTGTTTTGCAATGCTTGGACACCTTTCCAGGCTGTAAAACACAACACGAAAGAGAAAAAAGATAAGCAGACATAACTAATTTAATAGTTTGGTGCAGTTTCTCATCTTTTTAATGAAGGTCTTTCGAGAATTGATAAATTTAGATGAATAATTTTTTTTTCAAGTAATTTTTACCTTTTCATGTTATCAACCTTACATAAGAGAAGAGCTAGACTGAAAACAAGAACAAGGTTTACTGCCAAAATTAGATTGTGTAGATCTTTGACCCAGTCAAAAATACTGGGTTTTCGTGGTATTTTTGCAAATGTGTGCAACCTAGACACACCTCTTTATGTGGTGAATTATATTCAGTCTTAATTAGAGATCTTCTATATCTTGCAGTACCCATCATTAGATGTGTAAACTTGTTCCATGATCAACAGTAATAAGTCTTGTATCGCAAACCCAGACACACACTGTCAATAATTAGAAGATAAGGGACAATCTGTTGTTCTTGAAAGAAATTATTCATGATTTAGCTCATGTAATGGTCAATATGCCATAAATGGTAGCGGTCTTTCATTAGAAATCAAGCATCCGTTTTCTTCAATAATTCCATATGTGTAGTTTACTAGAAACAGAGTGCATGCGGTTAGTTTCCCTATCCCATATTTTCAATCCGTTTAGTACAGAACACATTAAACTGAAGCCCCTATGTTGGGAATTAATAAGTAACGGATAAGGAGACAAGGAGGAAAGACAAAATCAAGAAGGTACGTGTTTCCTAGTGCTCTTTCACAGGACCAGCAAATTGATACATAAAAAGTAATAACTACCGCTATCTCAAGTATAGTAGTGTCTCAAAGAATATGGAAATGTTCACATACCAATATGAGTTGGAGGAACTAGATATTATTCTTCATAAGTAAGATAACATTTTCAAGATGAGAATCCAAAGGCCTCCAAAACCATACAGCATTTTAAAAAAACGTAATCACAGCAAAACATACTGCAGGAACTCAGAAGCAAAGACTCGAAGGCCTCCGGAACAGCCAAAACCAAACACCTGAAGACGCCACTGCACCCATCACTCCAAGCCCGAGTCGAAGTGGGCCAACTTTGTCAACAAGGTCCCCCAGCCCTTCAGAGCTTGAATCTATTGTGGTTTCACCCCTCATGGACCCTCCGGCATGGCCTGCAACCTCTGAACTCAGGCCCCCTCTACCGCAACTGCTCCTGGTAAGAAATCCCGACGACTAAAGTCTCCTCTTCATCCTTCACCTCCAGCTGTGAAGAGGACCAAGGGTGTCCCTACATCCCGAGCATCGCAAGGCCTGAGCCTCCCTGGTGGTTCAGCCCAACTTGCCTTCCTGCCAGAGCTTGCAGCCTCTTTTCGCAGAAACCTATCTCCATAGAAAACCATTGGGCTCCCGACGCAGTTTTACTTCCTGCGCCCGGTCGCCCTCGAGACGCTGGTGGTGTACTGGTGGAGCTGCCTTGGACCTTGCCCACTACTCCCCTTAACTCTTGGAGATTGGTCCCGTAAGTCGCTGTACTATACCTGGTTGCAAAGCTTGTTCTTGCTTTCATAGGATAACATTGCAGAACCCAAAAATTGCACTAACTGTCCACCTTTTGAACTGAAAAGAATTATAAAGATTCTTGCTATTTTTATAAAATGGAGTGGCTCTCCTTTTTGAGTGGTGTGTGTCATTTATTGATCAAAGATGTCTTGCACTCCTCTGTATTAAGCCTAAGACTGCTTGACCACAATACCCCTAGCAGAGCACTTTGAAATTGCATAGCAAGCCCCTGTCCACTCTTAAGGGAACCCCTGGACTCTACATGGTATATCAGATTGTTGATATATCACTTAAAGAGCCAGCTTCCTATACTAAGCAACTTTGTCTCCTGTTGTGCCCCTGTGTCTTTTGTGATAGCTTGGGGACCAGCACCAAAATGAAGCCAGTATGGTGATACTGTGTATAACAATATGGTATCTCCAAAGCAGAACAATTATTGATTAATACTAAAGCTTTGACAGCACAATGGCAACACCAAGCCTTGTTCTCTTTGTACACCCATGCATCGGACATCAGTCGTTCTTCAATCCCCCTATCTCTCTTAGACCATTGTTCTCTTCGTATACCATTGCATCGGACAACAGTCGTCCTTAAATTCCCCGCTATCTCTCCCAGACCCTTGTTCTTTTCGCGTACTCATGCAACGGAATAAGCGATTGCGACCATGCCTGTGGTAGACTCTCACAATTTTAAGATTTTAAAAAGAAAGATCTCATTCAGAGCTGAACAACTTCCAGGGGAAATTATGTACATAATGTGATGTGGTAGCTTTAAGCTGATAAACTTCTGTTATAGGTAAGTAACTGGTTTCTTTTTAGTTACTGTGTGAAATGCACTAGACCTCAAACATACAGTAACAGTGGCAATCTGGACTTTGGCTCTAGATCCACAGAATCAACTATACTCTGCCTAAGATGAACCTTTCACCTTCTTCCTAACAGCAAAACGGCTTTTCTTTTGTCACACCGGTAGCAGAGCCGTTCATTAGCAAAAATAAGCAAAAACAGCAAATTTGCTCGTCAGACCGGAAGAACTGTCAGAACAATCTCCAAACCAGAGCCGATATTGGCCTGAGACAGGCCTTTGTCAATCTGTGAAATTACTACGGTGCAGCTAGTAATGACTGAATCAGAACCTCATCTTCCTACACAACACTAGTATTACCAGAAGCTGAAGGCCCTTTTCAGCTGAGACTCTAATGTGGTCCAGGGCCTTTAAAATCTTCCCCAGGATACTCATGACAACGAAGAGGCAGATAATTTACTTTCTCACTTTGCGCATGAAGGAATTTGCTTTGACCTACACAATGTCAGCGTGTTAGACACCTTCCCAGAAACCGAGCTTGACTCATCACCTTGTCCACAAATGGAAGAAAGCGACTCTTTAGCAGTGCTAGTGCACAGAGCAGCAGAGGTGTAAGATTTGTAACTGTCTATACTTAATCTAAACTACCTGAAATACTCCAACCAGGGCCTGCTGCCTCAATGTCTCTGGTGCCCTTTCATTATGCACACAGACTCATTCATGGCCACTTGGTCCCTCCTGTGGGTCAACCAGTGGCCAAGCAACACAGGCCTGGCCCTGACAACCCTGGTTTTCTAACAAGACACCCAGCGCATTAAAGATTTGTAGTACAGGCATCAACAAGCAAAGTGAACCCCAGTGCTTTTCCTTCGACTCTCCCACACAGGTAATTCAAGTCAACATTTTTGTAAGATGTTTCCTCAGCCACCCTTCCTCTGCACTCCTTGAATGGCACGTCTCTTTTGGGCAGGTACGCACATGCATTGTGGAACATGGCCAGTGAGATTTTGCCTGCCCGGAGGACTTCAGGGTGGCACTTTCCCAAACAATTTAGGATGGTCAGGATGCTTGCCTTGACAACACTGATTGCATAGGCACCAGCGTAGGGCTTAGATTGTATGCTTGGATATGAGCAACTGAATTCCCTGAGGGACAGCTAGGTGTCCCTCGTGGACATGACCTTTGAAAGCTCTAGGCTATTTGGGGAAAAGGCGGATTTGGTGCTGGAACTATTTGAAGACAGTCCCCACACAGCACTTTTCCTGGGATTATTTTTGCCAGCCCGCCAATTCCACCCGCAATATGTAAAGTTCAGGGTCTGCTCTAAAGGCTTAGCATTCCGACAACTCCCGCCTTCTTAGCCAGTGCAGCAACCGACCCAGACCTTTTGTGGCAGAGGAGGTAGTGGCAGTCAAAACCATTCACATCAGCAGGGTCAGCGATGTAGGAAGCTGACTGTATATACTATAACAAAATGAGGCATAGTGTGCACAGAGTCTAGTGGATCAACAGAGGCTTCACAGAGGCTCAAGTAGATAATACTAATGCTCTCTTTTGTGGTAGTGTGGACGAGCAGTTAGGCTTAGAAGGCAGTGCTAAGCATTTGTTGTACACACACAGGCCAGAAATGATTACACGCATTCAATGACTAAATCCAAGGCCAATGGTTGGTAAAAATATTACTTTTAGTATATTTTGTCTGAGGCATGTGAGCTGTAGATCACACGCTTTGCATACTCCTGCCATCTAGTGTTGGGTCCAGATGTTTGCAAGTTGTTTTTCTTCGAAGCAGTCTTTCCAGTCACGAGGTAGGGGACTCCTCCTTTTGGTGATAGTGCGCATGGGCATCGACTCCATTGTTAGATTGTTTTTTTCCGCCATCGGGTTCGGACGTGAATTGCTGCGCTCCGGTTCTAAACTGTTTCTGGGTTTCCCCTCGGTGCTCAATCCACTTACCCTCGACGGTATTGTTTTCGATCGCGTATTCACATTTCTCCGCATATCGTATTTAATGCAAAAAAAAAGCTCTCTTTGATTGGGAATCTCGTGGAAGGCCGTCGGGCCTACCCGTGTCGGTCCACCTCGCATTCGATGGAATGGACTCCATTTAAATTCTGCCCTCGGTGCCACGCGAAGTTTCCGCACACCGACTCACCCGAAGTGTGCGACTTGTGCTTAACTCCAGAACACAACGAACAGGACTGCGACGCGTGTAAATCTTTCCGCTCGAAGAAAACGCGCCGCGACCGTCTGGCTCGACGTCGCGACATGCAGAGCCAAAACACTGGATCCATTTCGGACCTCTTCGGAGAAGATTCCGAACAAGAGACCGGCAATGCACTAGGGGCCGAGGAAGAACAGGTGGATCCTATATCCGAATCCGGCTCTGATATGGACGAAGACATTCCGCAAGGTCAGCTTATCGCGAGTACCGAACCTCCGTTGCCCTAAAGTCCTACTCGGCCCAAGCAAAAGGCTCCGGTCACACCTCTGCCTTCCGGCCATGGTTGGCACCGAGAAAATGATTCCAATGCCCCGCCTTCCGGCTCTGCACCGAAACACGCGTTAAAGCCTCCCGGCTCGGGAACGAGTCGTCCACACTCTGGCACCGAGCCGATACCTTCGGGGTCGAAACCGAAAGCAGTCTCAGGCCCAACTCCTTCGACACCGAAACCGTCTTGGGAACCGAAATCCTCTGCACCAAAGACACCGGCACCGAAAACTTTGGCACGGAAACATAAAGATGCTCCGATACCACCAAAGGAGCCCCGTTTCGACGTCCCGCCTTCAAAACCGGACCTGATACAAAAGAAACTCTACATTAATCCAAAAACTGGACATATTGCAACCAAATTGCCACATAAACGCAGATCTGAGTCGGAGGACACTTATCACATTCCTTTAAAATGGAAACATGTTGGTACTAACCCTTCTCCTCCTCCTCCCCCATCACCTCCTTCCCCACAAACACAGCATTTACTAATTACTCCTACTAAGTTGCCACAACCACAAACACCTGATGATCAGGATGATGGGGATGGGGGCAATGATCCTTCACCTGCAGACCCCTGGAAGGATTATAATACAGACTCTCCCGCAGATAATGATCCTAACCTTTATCCTACCAAACCTTCTCCACCAGATGACAATGTAGGCTATATAGAGCTTCTAAGTAGAGCTGCTGAATACCATGGGGTGCAATTACATAAGGAATCCCTAGAAGAGGATTTCCTCTTTGAAACCCTTAGTAGTTCCCAAAGATCCACCCACACACTCCCTATGCTCAAAGGTATGTTAAGACATGTGGACGATGTAGGAAGGTGGCTCTGTATATACTATACCAAAGTGAGGTATAGTGTGCACAGAGTCCAGTGGAACCCCAAAGGTAGGCAGAGGTAAAAGTAGATAGTACCTCACTCTCCATTTGTGGTAGTGTGGAAGAGCAGTAAGGCTTTATCAGAGGACAGTGTTAAGCATTTGTTGTACACACTCAGTCAGCAAATGAATTCACACACTCAAAGACTGAACTTCAGACCAATTGTTTTTGTATAAAAATATTCTTTTAGTTATTTTATTTCCTAGAACCAAGCAAGCCTGGCGCAGGTAAGTGATAAATACTTTGCAGTAAATATACAGTTGTAATACGGTTTGGATTGTAATTGTATCTGCACCTTGTTTTGACTTAGTGTTACTGAGAAATGCAATGCTTTATAAATACAGTACATATACTTTGAATGGGCTTTTTAGTAAAATGACAAGTACATTACTTTCAGATTACTTTTCTTACACAGTGTAGTATACCTGGATACAACACTGGGACATTTCCTGTAAACCGGTAAGTAAAAGCGTTTTTGTTAGTTGGTACAATTTTAAAGAATTTCTTTAGGTTTTCCAATTCCACACTTAAAAACTTTTCATAGAAAAACAGTCAATGTTATCCTATGGAGGAAAATAGTGGTCTCGGTTTAAAGGGAAGTAATTTGTTGTGGGAGTTGGTGTTCTGGGGTTAGACTCAGGGGTCCCCCAGGGTCAAGGATGCACTCTTGTTTCACCCTCAGCGGCACTAGGGCGGCCGGGTGCAGAGTGCTGAGGCCCAATGTTATCCAATGGGGGATAGAGGGCCTCTGGTTGGTGGCTGCTGACGGGCAGGCCACTGGGTTGTGGGAGCAAAGCTCCTGAACTTAAGCTCAGGGCAAATGGGGGTTTCGGTCAGCACAAAAGATGCACCTTCAACGGCACTGGGGCGGCCGGGTGCTGAGTGCTGTTTTGGCGTCTGAAGCCCTGTAGCTTTCAATGGGGAGTCTCCGGTTTGCAAAGGCACTGCAGGCTCGGGGACGAAGGTCTTCTGGGTGCGACCACCTCTTGGAAAGGTAAGTTGGGATCTTGGGGGTTGGTTAGACACTGTCTGTTGGGCCACCCAAGGCTGTGGGGCGTCCGGTGCAGGGGTGCCTTTTAGGGTCGGATCTTCTTACCAGCTCCTGGTCGCGGTTGGGGGACCTTCCGGTTTGAGGTTGCAGGCGTTGGCTGGAGGCTTGAGGCAGGTCAGGGGTCGCCGAATCTCGGGTCAGGATCGCTGGGGGGGGGGGGTACTCCTCTTGGTGTTGGGCCACTCTAACTCGGGCCGTGAGCGTCGGGTGCAGAGTGGTGCAGACCCGCGGATCCTTGCGGAGCTGGAGTCTGTTGTTTGAACAAATCTGGTGTTCACGGGAGACATAGTGTTTGGGATTGATGGCAGGCAGGTCCTCCGGGTTTCTTGAGGTTGCTGGCTGCAGGACATACCGGGATTTCGCTGGAGCAGGTTCGAGGTGGGGACAGGTCAGTAGGGCTGGGGCCAAGTCAGTCAGCGTCCTCCTCTTGTTAGCTTTGGCTCGGCTGTTTGGTCCGTCTTGCAGGTTCTTGTCTGAGGTAGCAAGGTTCATGGGTGCCCCTAAATACTAGATTTAGGGACGTTACAGGTAGGTAAAAAGGTTGGGACCAATGGGTCCCTTCCCTGGGGTGGGTACACCCCTATTATGCCACCCTCCAGTGGGAGGGGGGCATAAGCCATTCCCTGGTTGGCTGAGTTCCCCCATCTGCAAGATGGCGGGGACTGAGAGTTGTGCTTCACCTCGCCTCCCCCACCCGAGGGGTGGAGTTGGCAGAGGTAGGCAAACCTCTCTTACTCGCTTGTTTTTCTCGACGGTTCTCCCGCCCAAAGTGGGGGTCAGAATCAGTGGGTGCCAGTTGCTGAAAGCAGCTAGTGGCCTGGGGAAGCTCCCCCTTCGTGAACCCTGCCCATCCTGGGGGAGGAGGCTTGGCACCTCGTCCCAGGATGTGCATCGTTTCAGGCCCCCGAGAGCAGCAGGCTCTCGACCCAGGGGTCCAGAAACATGTCTGGTGGTGGCAGCTGAAAGTAGCCACTCAGCCTGGACACTAGTGGTAGGTCGTTTTTCAGGGGGCATCTCTAAGATGCCCTCTGTGTGCATTTTTCATAAAATCCCACACTGGCATCAGTGTGGGTTTAATGTGCTGAGAAGTTTGATACCAAACTTCTCAGTTTTCAGTGTAGCCATTATGGTACTGTGGAGTTCGTAATGACAAACTCCCAGCACCATATACTCTTAATGGCAGCACTGCACTTACAATGTCAAAGAAGGGACTTAGACACTGTAGTGGTACAGGGCTCATGCACCTGTACCCTCACCACTGGTATAGTGCACCCAGCTAGAGGGGTGACTGATCTATGCCAGGGCAGTGGGTTGTAGGCATGGCACACAGGGCTGTGTGCCATGTCAACTCTTCACTTTGTTCTGCACCAAAATACGCAGCCTGCAAAGGCAGTGAGTGTCAAGGTACAGGGCCTCTAAGGGTGGCACAATAAGTGCTGCAGCCCTTAGAGGCCTTCTCTGGTCACAGTGCCCTGGGTACCTGTGGTACAATTTACCAGGGGTTGACCTCTGGCCAGAGATGCCAATTGGGTTTTGTTTTCAATGCAGTTTTAGGGACAGAACATAGGCCCTTGGGTACCTGATTAGCAGGAGCCCAGGGCACACTCAGTCAAAGCACATCAGCTATTCAGCAAAAAGTGGGGGCAACCATGCAGAAAGAGGGCACTTTCTCACACACTACATATTTAACGATCCTGTTCGTGCAAACTTTCTCACCCCCAGGATAGACAAAAAATATAAACCTGCACCATCAGATCAGTTATCATCAAGGGCCAGTTACCTTTAGATTCTTTAGTGGTTTCTAATGCCCGTAAACGGGCCAATTCACAGACGTCGGGGGATGCTCCACCTCCGGACAAAGAGTCTAAGCTCATAGATGCCTCTGGGAAAAGAATAGCCTCCCAAGCTGCAAATTACTAGTGTATTGCTAATACCCAGGCCCTCTTAGCCAGGTACGATAGGGCGCATTAGGATGAAGTGGAACAAATGCTTAAATTCCTACCCGATGAGCATAAATCCAAAGCTCAAGACTTAGTTCAAGAGGGAAAGCTCATCTCTAATTCTTCCATTAGGTGTGCATTAGATGCACTGACACTGCGGCTACAGCCGTCCATACCATTATGTTACTAAGAAGGCACGCATGGTTAAGAATTTGGGGATTTAAACCCGAAGTTCAGGCTTCCATTCTCAACACACCATTTGACAAACAACATCTCTTTGGTCCTGTAGTAGACACGTCCTTAGAAAAAAGACACAGACTTGGCAAAGTCTATGGGTGCCCTACAGTCCCCTTCTACTCGTGGTTCCTTTCGGCGCACCTTTTATCGAGGGGGGTCCAAGAATATCTCTGCAGACACTGCCTCTACACCGTACAAAGGCAACAATCAGCCCTCTTCTTCTAAAGGTTTCTTTAGAGGAAACTACAGAGGCAACAATGGCAAAGGTAGAGGTTCCAACACACGCACCTCTCCCTCAAATAACAAACCGTGACTTACCTACCCTTCCCCCGATCATGCAACACCTGTCGGGGGCGTCTTTCACAATTCCTACCCGTCTGGCAATCAATAACTACAGACAAATGGGTGCTAGGAATTATCCGATCTGGTTATTGCCTGGAGCTTACCAACAATACTCCAAACATCCCTCCACCTTCACACAAAATGTCACCAGACCATCTACACCTCCTCAAACAAGAGGTTCAGTCTCTCCTTTTAAAAGGAGCCATAGAGCCCGTACCGCTACAATATCAAGGGTCAGGTGTATGCTCCCTGTACTTTCTAATACCCAAAAAGGACGGCTCTCTCAGACCCATTTTAGACCTCGGAGAGTTAAATCATTACATACAATCAGATCATTTTCACATGGTGACACTACAGCAAGTGCTCCCACTTCTACAGCAAGGCGACTTTATGTCTACTCTAGACTTAAAGGACGCATATTTCCACATTCCAGTACATCCCGCTTATCGCAAATATCTCAGATTTGTGGTAGCGGGGCAGCATTATCAGTTCAAAGTGCTTCCATTCGGAGTCCCCACTGCTCCCAGAGTATTTACAAAATGTCTGGCAGTAGTAGCTGCTCACCTGCGAAGACAACACATTCATGTCTTCCCGTACTTGGACGACTGGCTCATCAAAGCCAGCTCTTACCCAAAGTGTCTCCAACACACTCACATAACACTGCAGTTACTGCACCAACTGGGGTTTACAGTCAATGTGTTGAAGTCTCATATCCAACCTTCCAACACTCAAGCCTATCTAGGAGCCACTTTAGATACTCAAAGAGCTCTGGCTTTTCCCAATGCAGCCAGAATTCACAATATTCAGGCTCTGATTGTTCAGTTTCAGCCCACTCACTCACTACCGGCTCGGGTGTATATGCAGCTGCTGGGAATGATGGCCTCTTGCATCATGATTGTTCACCCATGCAAGGCTTCACGTGTCCCCTTCAGGAATGCTTAGCGATCCAGTGGAACCAGTCGCAGGGTCTCTTAACCGATCTAGTGTTGGTAGACGGCCGTACTCCTCGCTCTCTGCAGTGGTGGAACCCACAAAATTTATCAAAAGGACGGCCGTTCATAGACCCTGTTCCACAGACAGTGCTAACAGCAGACGCGTCGCTCACTGGTTGGGGAGCTCATCTCCACAATCACACATTTCAAGGCCTGTGGAGTCAAAAGCAAAAGGCTCTCCACATAAATCATCTAGAGCTGGTAGCACTGTTTCTAGCGTTCAAAGCTTTTCAAATTCACCTTGCAGACAAAGCTGTCCTAGTCCGCACCGACAACATGACAGCTATGTACTTTATACAAAAACAGGGGGGGACACACTCTCTCCAACTGTCACACCTAACTCAAGACATTTAAAAATGGGCAATACACCACAAAATGTATCTCCTAGCAGAACACCTTCCAGTAGTAAACAATCAGATTGCCGACCTTCTCAGCAGACAGAGGCAGCAAATCTTTGAGTGGTAGCTTCACCCTCAAGTTCTCCTCCCATATGTTCAAAATTGGGGTTTTCCTCAAATAGATCTTTTCGCCACACACAAACGCAAAATGCCCAAGCTTCGCTTCCAGGTATCCACACCCGCTCTCCAAAGACAATGCACTATGGATGAACTGGTCAGGGATATTTGCCTACGCTATTCTGCCTCTCCCACTCATTCCATTAGTTAGTGGTTCGGAAACTCAGGCAAACATCCCTCACACTGATATTAATAGCTCCCACATGGGCCCACCAACCTTGATTCACCACCCTGCTGGAACTGTCAATAGTTCCACATCAGAAGCTACACCTCACATCCAGTCTCCTCACACAGAGCCATGGAGAAATCAGGCACCCAGATCCCAAATAACTGAACCTAGCGATCTGGCTCCTGAAGTCAGAGTTTGGTTATCTGAATCTTCCACCAGACTGTATGAACATAATCAAAGAGGCCAGAAGGCCTACTACAAGAGCTTGTTATGCAGCTAAATGGAAGCGATTTGTTATCTATTGTAATAACAATATTAATCCTCTGGATGCTTCCATACAAAATATCATCTGTTATTTATTACACTTTCAGCGTTCAGAATTGGCTTACACATCTATCCGATTACATCTCGCTGCAATAGCTGTGTACATACAAAATAGGCAGCACTTGTCTCTCTTTAGAGTACCAGTTATCAAAGCATTTATGGAAGGACTAAAGTTATACCGCCAAGACTCCCACCTGCCCCAGTGTGGAATCTTAACATAGTCCTTACACGATTAATGGGCCCACCTTTTGAACCCATGCATAAATGTGAACTGCAATTTCTCTCATGGAAAATCGCTTTCCTCATTGAAATCACTTCACTGAAGAGAGTGGGTGAGCTACAGGAAGTAACCATAGAATAACCTTTTTTCCAGGTTCACAAAGACAAAGTGGTCCTTCGTACCAACCCTAAATTTCTACCTAAAGTAGTAGCTGCCTTTCACATCAATCAATCGGTTGAGTTACCTGTGTTCTTTCCTCAACCAGATTCAGTGGCAGAACGAGCTCTACACACTTTAGATGTTAGAAGAGCCTTGTTATATTACATTGAAAGAACAGTCATTTCATTTCGTAAGACAAAACAACTATTTGTTGCTTTTGCTCCACCTCACAAAGGCAATCCTATATCCAAGTCGGGTATTGCTAGATGAATTCTTAAATGTACTCAAACATGTTATGCGAAAGCAAAGAGAACTTTAACAACACCCCCTAGAGCGCATTCCACTCGCAAAATAGGGGCTACTATGGCTTTCTTAGGAAACATTCCCATAGCTGACATCTGTAAAGCTGCAACATGGTCTACAATGCACACATTCACCAAGCACTGTTGTGTAGATGTGTTAGCGAGGCAGCAAGCTAATGTAGGCCAGGCAGTACTTGGAACACTCTTTCAGACAACTGCAACAGCTGCAGGTTAGCCACTGCTTTGGGAGAATACTGCTGTATAGTCTATGCAAAGCATGTGATCTACAACTCACATGCCTCGAACGGAAAATGTTACTTACCCAGTAAGCATCTGTATCTGAAAGAGACACGTTAGTGACAGATTCCTTACCTTAGAATATCCCCAGGCGTCCGGCTGGATCCGGAAAGTTTTTTGCGTAGCAGTACCCTTGCGCGTCGGTAGGCGGCGTCGTGCGGCTCCGCGTCCGTCGTCGGCGTCGTGATCGCCGGGATGACGTCGCGGGCAGTACTTAGGCGCCGCCCCTGCGCGCTGACGTCAGTTCTTCTTTTCCGCGCCAGCAAGCGCAGATCCGGGAAGAGCAGTGCCCTGGTCATTTTTTGACCAAACTTTTTGGTGAATTTTTCACTGTTTTTCTCAATCGACTTCAAGGTGTCGTAGGGATGCCCGGGTTTAAACGTTGCGGCGCCTGTGCTCGGATGATGTCCGTCACAGACCCGCATTGGGAGTGTCTCTTCTGCCTCGGCCGAGGCCACGACACGGAGTCTTGTACCGACTGCCAGGCCCTCAACCCGAAAGCTTTGCGAGAGCGGTCACGAAAGCTCCTCGAGGCCCGGCATTCGGCTCCGCGGAAGCCCCGGTCGCGTGAGAGGTCCAGGGGTCGATCGCGGAGTCCACACCGGTCGTCGGCATCGAAGTCTTCTTCGTCCGGTAAGTCGAAACACAAAAAGTCCAAAAAGCATCATCGCTCTAGGACTTCGCCTCGCCGGTCTCGCGACTCGGCTGAGGCCCCTCCCGGCACCGTCCCTGCCCCCGCGGCCCCGGACATGCCTGTGGAGTCGCCCCCGCAATACCCGTCCTTCCCAGGTTCGGGGGCGGATCCGGCCCAAGTGCAGGAATTCCTGTCGGCCATGGCCCGCCTCTTCGGGCCTCCAGGTCCCTCCGGTGCGCCTTCGGGCCCCGCGGGCCCTGATGGGGTTGCTCCGGCGTCGCCGACGGCTCCGGCCCCGGCGTCGCACGTGCCTCCAGCCTCGATCCCGGCTCCGGCCCCGGCCTCGATCCCGGCTCCGCAACCCCCATCGACGCCGGTCGACCTAACGACACCTCCGCCGGCGCCGATGTCTCCGGTGCCGTTCTCGACGCAGCCTGGGGCTCCGGGCGGCGTCGTTCCCCAGTTCCTTCCGGCTCCGGACATGGACCCGGACCGACGTCGCTCGACGCCGGTTCCGGCGCCGATGAGACCTTGGGTCCCAAATGTCCCTCCTCCCCCTTATTTTGAACCTGAGGAGGACCAGGAGGGCTGGGAGGGGTCTGATGACCCTCTGACACAACAGTGTCAGTACGATGAGGACTGGACAGAGGGTCTAGGGGATGCCAGTGGTCTAGATACTTCCCCTGACACTGGCATGCTGTCTCCTCCCGTGGCTACGGAGGAGGGAGCCAATTTTGCAACGGTGTTGCGTAGGGCGGCTGGAGCCTTACATCTCCAACTCCCTACTGTGGCGGTCAAGACTAATCTCTTGACAGAGGTGCTTCAGCCGGCAGCCTCCTCTACGGAGACTGTGCTGCCGTTTAACGACGCCCTCACTGACGTTCTTTTGGGCGCCTGGTCCAAGCCCAACACAGGGGCTCCTGTGGATAGGAACGTGTCCCGACGCCATCGCCCAGCTCCGGGCGACCCCCTGTTTCTCTCTGTCCACCCTACCCCTGAGAGCTTGGTTGTCCAAGCCTCCGCTTCCCAAACCGCCTTCCCTACCGCCCCTCCGGATAGGGAATCCAAACGCCTGGATCAATTTGGGAAGAAGGGTTTTTGTTCCTCCAGTGCTGGCTTGCGGTCCATCAACACCGCTTGCCTTTTGGGCCGATATACCCACTCCTTGTGGGATTCGGTGGCGAATGTTTTGCCCCAGTGTTCTGAGGAGGTCCAGACACTGCTTTCCCGCGCCATTGCGGAAGGAAGGGATGCGGCCAAATACACAATCCGATGTGGCCTTGATACCGCCGACTCACTGGGCAGGTCTATTGCAACGACGGTGGCGCTACGACGCCACGCCTGGCTGAGAACCACTGTTTTTTCAGGGGATGTCCAGAATACTCTCATGGACATGCCCTTTGATGGAGTCGGTCTTTTTGGGTCCAAAGCAGACCATGCGTTGGAGCGCTTTAAGGACTCACGGGCTACTGCAAAGTCCCTGGGCCTTTCTGCTACACGCCCTCCGCTGACTTCTGCTTTTCGCCCCTATCGTGGCCACGGTAGGGGCGCCCCTTCACGTCAGCAGCCCAGCCACCGGCCCGCGCAGCAGGCGTCTTCGCGTGGCCGAGGACGTGGATTCCGCCGTGGTGGATCGGGCAACCAGCGTGCGGGTCAGGCCACCACCTCCAACCCGTCCGCGGCTTCCAAACCCTCCTAGTCCCTCCTTTCAGGTGCACAGTACGCCGGTAGGGGGCAGGGTCCGCCATCACCTTCCCCACTGGCGTACCATCACCTCGGACAGGTGGGTCTTGGACATTGTCCGAAGGGGCTACTCCCTCCCCTTCGAGTCCACCCCCCAGCCATGCCACCTCAATTCCACCGCATGTCAGGGGATCACTTGGTACTTCTGCAGAAGGAAGTCACGGCCCTCTTGGCCAAGAGGGCCATCGAGCATGTTCCGACCCCAGAAGTAGGGCGTGGTTGCTACTCCCACTACTTCCTGGTGCCCAAAAGGACAAGGAGGACATGCGTCCTATCTTGGACCTCCGGAACGTCAATCGCTTCCTCCGGAAGGAGAAGTTCAAGATGCTCACCCTAGCTCAGGTCTTGACTGCCCTCGACCCAGGAGACTGGTTGGTAGCGTTGGACTTGCAGGACGCATATTTCCACATCCCCGTCCTGCCGGCCCACAGGCGTTACCTTCGGTTCACGGTAGGCCCCGAGCATTTTCAGTTCACCGTGCTCCCCTTTGGCCTTACCAGTGCCCCTCGGGTGTTCACGAAAGTGTTGGCGGTGGTCGCAGCTCATCTGCGCCGGGCAGGGGTTTCAGTCTTCCCCTACCTCGACGACTGGCTGCTGAAGGCGGACTCGTCCCAGGCAGTCGTCTCCCACCTCCAGACTACGGCCGAACTCCTGCACTCGCTGGGGTTCTCCATCAATGTGCCGAAGTCGCATCTGATTCCCTCTCCACAGCTCCTTTTCATCGGAGCAGTTCTGGACACGACGCAGTTTCGGGCCTATCCTCCCGAACGGCGAGTCCGGGATATTCAGGCTATAATTCCGATCTTTCAGCCTTTATCCTGGGTTTCGGTACGGATGACCCTGAGGCTGCTGGGCCTCATGGCCTCATGCATCCTGCTGGTCAATCATGCCAGATGGCATATGCGGGCTCTGCAGTGGGACCTGAAGTTCCAGTGGGCGCAGCACCAGGGCAACCTGTCCGATCACGTCCAGATCTCGGAGGGGACTGCAAAACAGTTGCAGTGGTGGCTCTCGAACCGGCAATGGGTCATGGGCAGATCCCTCTCCCTTCCCCAGCCAGAGCACACAGTTGTGACGGACGCGTCCCTTCTGGGATGGGGCGGTCACATGGGAGAGGCGGAGATCAGAGGCCTCTGGTCTCCGGCGGAGTCCCGGCTCCATATCAACATTCTAGAGCTCCGGGCGATCCGACTTGCACTCAAGGCATTCCTTCCCTCTGTCAAAGGGAAGGTAGTGCAGGTGTTCACAGACAACACCACCGCCATGTGGTACTGCAACAAACAGGGCGGGGTGGGGTCGTGGACCCTTTGTCAGGAGGCTCTGCGCCTCTGGACATGGCTGGAACATCAGGGCATGTTCCTGATGGTTCAACACCTGGCAGGTTTCCTGAACGCCAGGGCGGACGAACTCAGCCGCAGGTGCATGATGGATCACGAATGGCGTCTTCACTCGGAAGTGGCGCAAGGACTCTTTCTACAGTGGGGAGAGCCTTGGTTAGATCTATTCGCCACCGAAGAGAACGCGCAATGTCATCAGTTCTGCGCGTTGGAATTTCCAAGGCGGCACTCGCTCGGCGACGCTTTTCGTCACGAGTGGAGTTGCGGTCTATTGTACGCCTTTCCGCCTATACCACTTCTACACAGAGTGTTGAAGAAGATTCGGCACGACCGGGCCCAAGTCATTCTTGTGGCTCCGGACTGGATTCGAAGAGTTTGGTATCCCGAGCTACTCAATATGAGCGTAGATCCCCCGATCCGTCTGCCTCTTCGGGAGGATCTTCTGTCGCAGCAGCAGGGGACGGTCCTCCACCCGAACCTGTCCAGCCTCCACCTGCTTGCGTGGAGATTGAGCGGCGGCAGTTGATTCCTTTCGACTTGCCTCCCGAAGTTTGTGATGTGATTCTGGCAGCCAGGCGTCCCTCCACTAAGGTGGTATACGCCTGCAGGTGGAACAAATTTGTGGCATGGTGCACAGCAAAGGCTGTGAATCCCCTTTCTGCCCCTCTTTCTGAGGTCCTTCTGTTCCTTCTCTCTCTGGCCCAACAGGGTTCTGCCCTGGGTACCATCAAGGGTTATCTTTGTGCTATCTCGGCCTTCCTCAGGCTCCCTGATCAGCCCTCCCTTTTCAAGTCCCCTGTTGTTAACCGGTTCTTAAAAGGCATTACACACCTCTTCCCTCCTGTTCCGTTTGTGATGCCTCAGTGGGACTTGAACTTGGTTCTTACCTTTTTAATGTGCGCTCCCTTTGAGCCTCTACATAACTGTCCTCTTCGTCTTCTGACTCTGAAGACAGCCTTTCTGGTGGCCATCACCTCCGCTCGGCGGGTGAGTGAGCTCCAGGCTCTATCTTGTAAGCCTCCCTTTCGGTCTGTTCATCCAGACAAGGTTGTTCTTCGGACGCGTCCGTCCTTCTTGCCAAAGGTGGTTACTGCTTTCCACATTGGGCAGACCATCACTTTGCCCACCTTCTTTCCGCCTCCTTCCAGAGAGGAAGAGAGGCTCCACCGTCTGGACCCAAAACGTGCGCTCTCCTTCTATATCGACCGCACAAAACACTTCCGGGTGGATGACCAGCTCTTTGTTGGCTACGTGGGCGCCAAAAAAGGTCGGGCGGTGCACAAACGAACTATCTCCCGCTGGGTTACTTTGTGCATCAAGACCTGCTATTCTTTGGCTAAAAAGGAGCCTCCTGTTGGGCTGCGTGCCCATTCCACACGGGCAACGGCTGCTACCACGGCCTTGGGCCGCGGTGTTCCGCTGCCGGTTATCTGTCAGGCAGCTACGTGGGCCTCGCTGCACACGTTTACAAAGCATTACTGCCTTGACAGTCAGGTCCGGAGGGACGGCTTCTTTGGCCGTTCTGTCCTCCAGGACTTCCTTGTCTGATCTTTGTTCGCAGACCCACCACCGGGGTTGGTATTGCTGGGGTATCTATTCTAAGGTAAGGAATCTGTCACTAACGTGTCTCTTTCAGATGCACAAGTTACTAACTTGTGTAACGATATATCTGTAAGAGACAGTAGTTAGTGACAGATTCCTTACCGCCCACCCATCCTCCCCGTTCTGCGAACTGATTTCTAGGGTTAAGGACATCCCTTTCAGGGCCCTAGTATTTTTCAGACACCTAGGTCAGCTTCTTGCATGGCTCTGCGTTCCTGGCGCGGAAAGTCGTGTACAGAACTGACGTCAGCGCGCAGGGGCGGCGCCTAAGTACTGCCCGCGACGTCATCCCGGCGATCACGACGCCGACGACGGACGCGGAGCCGCACGACGCCGCCTACCGACGCGCAAGGGTACTGCTACGCAAAAAACTTTCCGGATCCAGCCTGACGCCTGGGGATATTCTAAGGTAAGGAATCTGTCACTAACTACTGTCTCTTACAGATATATCTTTACACAAGTTAGTAACTTGTGCTTTTTGCATATACAGCTGTAGATTCACATGCGCCCTCCCGCCTCCCCGGGTACCTGTACCTACTGCAGTTCTTTCTTATCTTATATACATATGCATGGACATCTCTATTCTGCACTTACTAACTCCATTCTCACCCTCTGCTGGAAAACAATCTAACAACGGAGTCGATGCCCATGCGCACTATCACCGAAAGGAGGAGTCGCATACCTCATGACTGGAAAGACTTCTTCGAAGAAAAACAACTTGCAAACATCCGGACCCAACACTAGATGGCAGGAGTACGCAAAGCATGTAAATCTACAGCTCTACATGCCAAGAACAGATGCTTACTGGGTAAGTAACATTTTCCTTTTTTTAGAACCAAAGATCCTTTGCTGCATGTAAATACGTTTTGCAATATCAATGCTTTTCAATGTAAAAAGTGGACACTGCATTTTTCAACAATACAATGTTATCCTATGGGAGGAAACACAATCTGCAATATGCAGGTAAGTAAACGATTAATGATATTGAGTTTTTGTACCAAGTAAGGTTCAGGTAAGTGACAAAACTGCACCACCTGCGGCACTGGGGCGGCCGGGTGCAGAGGTCAAACTCTGGATCTGGTGCCACTGTTATCCAATGGCAAAACGGAGCAATCGAAGTGGTGCTACTTGCATGTAAGTAGCACGGTTTTGTAACCCAGTCTCTGGGGGTTAAGGTAAGCACAGGGGTGCACAAGGCAGCACCAAACCTACACCTCCAGCAGCACAGGGGTGGCTGGGTGCAGAGTGCCAACACAGCGTCGGGTGCCCAATGCAACCAGGTGTAGATCAAAGGGAGACCTACAGCTGCGCAGGTAAGTTCGGATGTGCTGGAGCATTGGGACACTGTTGATCTCCCCAGGGCCCAGGGGCTCTGAGTGTATGTGAGAAAGTTCATTCTTTCTGCATGGTTGCCCCCACTTTTTGCTGAATTGCTTATGTGCTTTGACGGAGTGTGCCCAGGGCTCCTGCCAATCAGGTACCCAGGGCCTATGTTCTTTCCCTAAACCTGCATTAAACACAGAACCCCATTGGCAGCACCTGGTAAATGGTACCGCAGATACCCAGGGCACTGTGACCGGGGAAGGCCTCTAAGGGCTGCCGCACCTATTGTGCCACCCTTAGAGGTCCTGCACCATTACACTCACACACTGCCTTTGCAGGCTGCGTGTTTTGGTGTAGAACAAAGTGAAGAGTCGACATGGCACACATCCCTGTGTGCCATGCCTACAACCCACTGCCCTGGCATAGATCAGTCACCCCTCTAGCTGGGTGCACTATACCAGTGGTGAGGGTACAGGTGCATGAGCCCTGTACCCCTACAGTATCTAAGTTCATTCTTCGACATTGTAAGTGCAGTGCTGCCATTAAGAGTATATGGTGCTGGGAGTTTGTCATTATGAACTCAACAGCACCATAATGGCTACACTGAAAACTGAGAAGTTTGGTATCAAACTTCTCAGCACATTAAACCCACACGGATGCCAGTGTGAGAGTTAATGAAAAATGCACAAAGAGGGCATCTTGGAGATGCCCTCTGAAAGACGACCTACCACTAGTGTCCAGGCTGAGTGGCTGCTTTCAGCTGCCACCACCAGACATGTTTCTGGACCCCTGGGTCGAGAGCCTGCTGCTCTCGGGGTCCTGAAACAATGCACATCCTGGGGCGAGGTGCTGAGCCTCATCCCTCAGGATGGGCAGGGTTCAGGAAGGGGAAGCTTCAAAGGCTTGCCGCTTTTGTGAGCTTCCCCAGGCCACTTGCTGCTTCCAGAAACTGGTCCCCACTGGTACTGACCCCCACTTTGGATGGGAGAACCAGTGGGAAAAACAAGTGAGACTGAGAGGTGTGCCCACCTCTGCCAACTCCACCCCTCAGGTGGGGGAGGCGAGGTGAAGCACAACTTAGTCCCCGCCATCTTGCAGATGGGGGGACTCCGCCAACCAGGGAAAGGCTTATGCCCTCCTCCCACTGGAGGGTGGCCTAATGGGGGGTGTACCCACTCCAGGGAAGGGACCCATTGGTCCCAACCTTTTTACCTACCTATAGCGCCCCTAAATCTAGTATTTAGGGGCACCCCTGAACCTTGCTTCCTCAGACAAGAACCTGCAAGAAGAAAAGAAGGACCGAGCAGCCGAGCCGAAGCTAACAAGAGGAGGACGCCCACTGACTTGGCCCCAGCCCTACCGGCCTGTCCCCACCTCGAACCTGCTCCAGCGAAATTCTCGGTCTCCTGCAGCCAGCAACCTCAAGAAACCCGGAGGACCTGCCTGCAATCTCAAAGACTCTGTCTCCCGTGAACACCGGATTTGTTCAAACAACAGACTCCAGCTCCGCAAGGATCCGCGGGTCTGCACCACTCTGTACCCGACGCTCACGGCCCGAGTTCGAGTGGCCCAACACCAAGAGGAGATTCCCCCCCTCTCTCCCCCACCCCCCACCCAGCGATCCTGACCCGAGATCCGGCGACCCCTGACCTGCCTCAAGCCTCCAGCCGACGCCTGCAGCCTCAAACCTCAAGGTCCCGCCAACCGCGACCAGGAGCTGGTAAGAAGTTCCGACCCTAAAAGGCAACCCTGCACCCGACGCCCCACGGCCTTGGGTGGCCCAACCGACTGTGTCTAACCAACCCTCAAGATTCCAACTTACCTCTCCAAGTGGTGGTCGCACCCAGAAGACCTTCGTCTCCGAGCCTGCAGTGCTTTTGCAAACCGGAGACTCCCCATTGAAAGCTACAGGGCACCTGACGCCAAAACAGCACTCTGCACCCGGCTGCCCCAGTGCCGCTGAGTGTGCATCTTTTGTGCTGGCCTAAACCCTCATTTGCCCTGAGCTTAAGTCCAGGAGCTTTGCTCCCACAACCCAGTGGCCTGCTCGTCAGCAGCCACCAACCGGAGGCCCCCTATCCCCCATTGGATAACGTTGGGCCTCAGCACTCTGCACCCGGCTGCCCTAGTGCCGCTGATGGTGTAACAAGAGTGCATCCTTGACCCTGGGGGACCCCTGAGTCTAACCCCAGAACACCAACTCCCACAACAAAGTACTTACCTTTAAACCGATAACACTATTTTCCTCCATAGGATAACATTGACTGTTTTTCTATGAAAAGTTTCTTATTGTGGAGTTGGAAAACCTAAAAAAAAATATTTAAAATTGTACTAACTAACAAAAACGCTTTTACTTACCTGTTTACAGGAAATGTCCCAGGGTAGTATCCAGGTATACTACACTGTGTAAGAAAAGTAATCTGAAAGTAATGTACTGGTCATTTTACTATAAAAAGCCAATTCAAAGTATATGTACTGTATTTACAAAGTATTGCATTTCTCTGCAACCATACTGTAAGTCAAAACAAAGTGCATATACAATTACAATCCAAACTGTATTGCAACTGTATATTTACTGCAAAGTATTTATCACTTACCTGTGCCAGGCTTGCTTGGTTCTAGAAAATAAAATAACTAAAAGAATATTTTTTATACAAAAACAATTGGTCTGAAGTTCAGTCTTTGAGTGTGTGAATTCATTTGCTGACTGAGTGGGTACATCAAATGCTTAACACTGTCCTCTGATAAAGCCTTACTGCTCGACCACACTACCACAAATGGAGAGTGAGGTGCTATCTACTTTACCTCTGCCTACCTTTTGGGTTCCACTGGACACTATGCACACTATACCTCACTTTGGTATAGTATATACAGAGCCAGCTTCCTACAGTGTAGGGGTGTCCTTTGGCATCAGAAAGCAGCTTACCTTGCAGGTTGCGGTTGGGGGGTCGTCGTGCAGACTGTAGACTCTTGCTCAGAGGCGCTGGGGAACCTTCACAGGACCGATGGGCCACTGGAACTCGGACCGTGGGCATCCAGTGCACAGGTAGTCGGTTTTGCGGTTCCGCAGGCAGAGCACTTTGTCTTTAAAATTGGTTTTCTTCTGTACAGGTCTGCTGTCCACAAAAGATTAGGAGTCTATTTAGAAGGCAGGCAGTCCTCCTAGGGTTCTGGAGGTCGCTGGACTACGTTACGAATCTATCTTTAGCAGGGTCTTTGAGGGCTGCAGACAGGCCGATAGGGCTAGGGCCAAGTCAGTTGATGACTTCAGTCTTTGCTGCTGCGCGGCTCTTATTTGCCCTCTTCTTCATAGGTCATCTGTAATCTGAGGATTAAGGTTCAGGAGTGCCCCTAAATACTAACTTTAGAGGCGTTCCAGGGGTCAGAAGGTAGTAGCCAATGGGCTACTTTCCTTTACGGTGCCTACACCCTTTGTATATATCAACACCCTCTGGGGAGAGGGCATATCCCTAACCTTATTGGTTATAGTCCTCCAAAACAATATGGTAGATTCTGAAAGGAGGGGGTCACTTCAGCTCAAGGCCCTGGCTGAGGGGGGACACACTTCTCTTGCTTACAAATTTTCCTTCCGACCTTGCCGCCAAAAATGGGGCTTGGTGAGGGGGGCAGGCATCGCCACTAGCTGGAGAGGCCCGGATCAGCATAACAAAGGACAGGAAGCCTTTAGGCTCACCACCTTTCTATGCTGTTCTGCTTGGGGGTAGCCATCATGGAGCTGCGGAACTCGTAGTGACAAGCTCCCAGCCCATGTTCTTCGTGTGGCTTCACTGTGCACTGATAATATCTAAGAATGGACTTAAACATTATAGGGGCATATCTGCTCATGCAGTTATGCCTCACATGAGGTATAGTGCACCCTGTCTTATGGCTGTAAGGCCTGCTGTATGGGTGACTTACCTATGCTTCTTGCACTGCTGGTAGGCCTGGGACACAGGGATGTGTGCCAGGTCGACTCTTCACTTTTATCTGCACCAAAACACGCAGGCTGCTGTGGCAGTATGCTTGTGCTTGGGGAGGGGGTCTCCTTTTTAGGATAATACATGCTGCAGCCCTTAGAGACCCTCTCTGGACACAAAGCCCTTGGTACCACTGATACCTTTTACAAGGGGCATATATGTGAGCCAGAGGTGTGCCAGTTCTGGAAACAGAAGTACAGTTTTGGAAAAGAACACAGGCTTTGGGAACCTGGTTAGCTGGAAGCCAGTGCACACTCAGTCAAAGATGCAGCAGAATCAGGCAAAAAGGACTCCACTTTCCTACAAGCGATCTTCTACTTCCTTCTTTCTCCCCCTGCTACAGCAGCTGCCAAACTGCTTTAGTTTGCCCTTCCAGACACACAGCCAGCCAAATACAGGGCAGAGTGCAATATTTTCCCCCATCCCAGCTGAAAATCAATAACGTCAGACTAGTGGGTTTTAAAAATTATTTACACCTTGCCTTTCATTTCGTCCCATCCTAATCCCACACCTAGCCCCCTCACACCAGTGCAGACTTCTGCAGTTCGTGCCTCAATTTTAATGCAGGAAGTCAACCTCCGGGCAAGAGGTACTATTGATCGAGTGCCAGACTGCGAGAGAGATTCAGGATGCTACTCAAACTACTTTCTCATGCCAAATAAGGAAGCAGGCTCAAACCTATATGGATCTGTGGCTGTTGAACAACTTCTTGAGGAAGGACACGTTCTAAATGCTTTCTCTGGCGCAAACTCTCTGCCCTGGATCCAGGAGACTTGATGGTGCTCTTGAATGAACCCAGTTGTCAGTGCGGTTTCTGAAATTCTTAAAGGTGGCTGTGAAGGAACGGAACAATGTAGCAGCTGATATTTGATTATCTAGGAGCCCCCTTTTCCCCTCAAATAGCAATGCGTTGCAGAACCCTGCTTTCAAAGAGTTTTTTACATTGATTGCATAAGGTGCCACTGCATGGACGACAAGCTGTTTGTTTATGCTGGGACCACGAAAGGTAAAGTAGGGAAAAGAGGACACTGTCAAGGTGTATCATCATCGCAGAAAGATTTGCTATGCATTGGCCAGAAAAGAACCTCCTGAAGGCCTGTGACTCATTTCCAGCATGCCAGTGCTCCAACAAAGGCGCAGCACCGGGAGTTCCTGTCCTGGACATTTGCCAAGCTGTGACATGGGTATCGGTGCATGTGCTCACCGGCACTACTGCCTTGACAGCCAGGTTCACAGAGATGGCCATTATGTCCGCTCAGTCCTGCAAGACATTTTGGTTTGCGTCCAATCTTCAGACTCTCCACCTTTTCGGAAGTAATGCTTTGATATCTAGTCCAAAGGTGAGAAATCTGCAGTTAGAAGTATCCATCAGAAGAACAAGTTACTTGCTATCAGTGATGCTCTGTTCGTAGTATTTGTGACTGTAGATACACTTGCTCTGCATACTCCTGCCATATAGTTTTGGGCTTGGAAGTTTGCAACTTGTTTTTCAGGCGCTGTGATTCCTCCCTTGATTCACAATACGCACAAGGCACGAACTTATTTTTCCCCCCCTTCGGGTGCGGTCTGCCAGAGTTCCTCATGTTCCTTACACGTTTTTGGGCCCACATGATTCATGTTCAACATCGATGTTTCGAAGAATAGTCCGCATCTCAACGACCACGTGCCCTTACTTAATCATGGACACTGAAGAATGCAGACTGGAAAGGGGCAATGGAATGGACACCCTTCCAGCATTGCCTTACATGCAATTCAAGTACCTGTGGTCGGAGGACCATGATGTCTAATCTGTGCCTCTCCCAGGACCATGACAGCGACTCTTGTGAGTCCTGCATTATCTTCGGCTTGAAGAAGAAGAATTTAAAGTACCATGGAGAGAGGCAAAATGCACCAGTAAGCATCCTCCGAACCTTCCTATATTTTCAGGGAAAAAGATCCATTCGACACTGAAGAAGTTGAAGATGTAGGTCCATCTGGAAGTGCGAAGGCCCAGCCAGCGGACAGCACAGAGACTGTACACTTGAGTCAGAGCATGAGAAAGAGGAGGGTAGGAAGCTGGCTCTCTATATAGTGCACTAAAACGAAGTACACTGTGCAGAGTCCAGTGAGGTCCAGATTGGTAACAGAGACAAAAGTAGAGATTACTAACGCTCTATTTGTGGTAGTGTGGGCGAGCAGTTAGGCTTATAAGAGAGTAGCACTAAGCATGTGTTGTACTCACAGCGGCAATAAATGATGCACACACTCAAAAATAAAGCGGAGACCAATTTGCAAAAATACATCAAATTATTTTTTTTATATAATTTTTCAGCCCAAGAACTTCATTCTACAGTAAGTACTTTTTAGGTTTAAATCTTTTTATTACGTTTATGAACAAAGAAAGGACCAACTTTGCGGTACATACATAATCCCCGAGATGAAACCAGCTGCTGATTGGAAACGTGCTGATAAAAGAGAAGATAAGCAGTACCACAATAACAAGAATAATAATAATGAAACTTATTTTACCCTCCCCCACCCTGCCCTTGTCCACCAAGCAAAGCGTCAAAGAGAAACAGGTCTGTATCGCCCCTTATGGCAGTGCTTCTGGGGTTGCTACAGTTGAAGGTGCCGAAAGGCGCAGTAGACGGAGGTACCTTGGACATGCTAGTTCTCGAAATTCGCAGGCCAACAGGTTGAGGAATGGTTGCCAAAGGTCTTCGAATGTGGAACCCTTCCCAGCTAGTGTGAGGGTCATCTTTTCCATCCCTAGGACCTGCCACAAGCGCTGCAACCAACCCGTGAAAGTGGGGATACGGGTGGTCCGCCAATGGAGCAGAATATTTTGTGTAGCTGAACCTAAGTACTTTTTAAGATATTAATTTTTCAAGTTCGCAAAATCACTTTTGTGTACAATTGCACACCATTGAATTAATTGGTAGAAAATAGAAAATGCATATAAAATCATGCAGTTGGATTTAAATGTTCACCTTCAGGATTTAGTTAAGTAGCAAGGCCAGGTCCAATGTTCCATCAGCGGGTTCTCGGGAGCGTCACAGATTCGGCCGGCAGCAGGGCGCTGAGGTCGTTGGTGCGCTACGAAGAAGGGAGCCACTTGAAAACACACTGCACAAGGGGACTTAAGTCCGGGGGCGACCCACTCGAGGCACCAGGTCGCAAGGGCCTCAGGGCCATTAGAGCGCAGCTGGTACGTCAGTACCCAGGCCGGGGCGGACTGGGTGCAGAGCAGGAAGATCAGCCGGGCGGGATTGCATCAAGATATCCTCGCGGTCAGGAGCAGGCAGCTTGGAGAGGCGATTCCGACAGCTGGGCCACTCGCGAAGTGGGTATCAGGGGTCTCGACATCCCTCGATGGGTGCTTGCTTTCTGGGCAGTTGGAGTCTGAATTGGACTTGTCATCTCGGTGAATGCTATTGAAGGGTTCAGTACCCCGGATATTGGTGTGGCACAGCTCTGGTAGATTCTGGTGTCTCCATACTTGGAGGGGAGACAGATTTGATCCTCTGGGGCTGGTGTACCACTTTTGGTTCGGCGATGTCACCGGGGAGCAGCAGGTCGGGAAACCATTCTGCGGGTTAAGTGCCTGCAGACTGTGGAGGACTAGTACCTCCACTCCAAAGGGCAAAGTGGTGACAGGTAGCTACCTAACTTTAGAGTGTTTACACCCTCTAAGTGACCTCTTACTGTGGGAAGGGGCACTTCCTTGACCCTAATTGGCTAAATCCCTCTCAAACCAAGATGGAAGGAAATGAAAAGTGGGCTCCACATCACCTGCCCCACCTTAAAGGCAATGCTGGCTGAATGGTGACCCACCTCCTAATTTAACTAATTTTCCCACCTGTCCTCCCTCCAAATGTGGAGCAGGACAGGGGGTTTGGCATCCTCGACTAGCTGGAGCTGCCTGGGTCGCATTTCAAAGGGGGCATCACCTTTGAAGCTTTCTGCCTTGGACAGCCATCCTTGCCTGGGGAAGGTGTAAAGCACCTCTGCCCAGAGCAGGCTTTGTTCCTGGCCTCTGAGGGCAGGCTCTCACCCCATTAGGTCAGAAACATGTCTGCTGGTGGCATGCTGTCTAAGACTAGTCGGAGAACACACCAGTGCTTGGTAGGTTTTCAGGGGATCCTCTAAGGTGTCCCCTGTGTGTATTTATTAATAAATCCAACACTGGCCTCAGTGAGGATTTATTAAGACAAGATGTTTGGTACCAAACATCTTAGGGTACAGTGAAGCCATCCTGGAGCTAGGAAACTCATGATGACAAGTATCTAGCGCATGTACTCTCTATGGCTTCCATGGGCACTTACAATATCCAAGAAGTACTTAGATATTATATGGTCATATCTGCTCATGCAGATAAATCCACACATAGGATATAGTGCACCCTGCCTTAGAGGCTGTGAGGCCTGCAGTAGGGGTGACTTACCTATACCTCATGCGGTGTGTGGGGGCATGGCACACAGGGCTGTGTGCCATGTCGACTCTTCGGTTTTCTCTACACCAAGACATGCAGCCTGCAATGGCAGTTTGCATAGTCTTGGTAAGGGGTTCCTAGGGTGGCACAATTGGTTCTGCAGGCCTAGTGGACTCTCTTCAGTGCCAATGCCCTAGGTACTAGGGGTATCATTTACTAGGGGCGTGCAGGGGTTGCTGAAGCTGTCCACCGTGGTACAGTTTTAGGAAAGAGATCTGACACTAGGAACCTGGTTGGCGGGGACCCAGTGCACTTTCATCTCAAAATCGCATCATACACCAGGCAAAAAGAGGGAGCTAACCATGTCAAAAGAGGCACTTTCCTACAAGGAGGATGTCAATCTGACACGTAGCATGGACATAAGAGACTGCTGTCCCCGCCACCTTCATGCTGCTATTGGCACAGAGAAAAGGCTTCGGAGTTGACTAAGGCTCCACCAATGGATATCAATCCTCACTGGCTGTCGAGCTTCAACTGGTCCAAGGGTGTAAAGCACCTCGGCTCGCACCAAAGGTCAGCGTCAAAGGCCCGACTAAAGCCGATGCTGAAGATCCAGTTGATGCTGAAAATTTAGTCGATAGCCTTTTCTGTGGAATCGGAGGCACCAATTATGCCTCCACTTCAGAAGGAGCTCAAAGCCAGACAGAAGTCTCTTTATTCACACCATAACCTGGAAGATCTCTGTGAAACCACCTCTGCCGAAGCCATCCAAAAGACTTCCTCACCCATCAAAAAAGAACCCTCCCTGGAACGCTCTTTGAATCTGGCCTCTAAGAAATGGACTGGAGCATAAGCAGTGTCCCATATGTTCCACCTCCAGTTCATGCTTCACCTCTGTACATCTGCCACCACCTGCACCACCAGGGTCATGCACACCACCTTCTCTGCCTCCACCAGAGGGGTCCCAAGAAGCCTTTTCTGACCCAGGCAATCCATATGACCAGCCCTTAGGCCCTGGGAAAACAATACTGACTTGGAAAATTACACGGTTATGGCATCTACCACTTAACGTGAGGTCATCCAGGGGGCTGCTGCCCATCATGAAATAGACCTGCACGTTGTTCAGGAGTTAGAAGACTGCCTTGTAGAGTCTTATTCCAAGCCTGAATGCTCAGACAATTTTAAACGCTCAAATCTACTTCTACATACCAAACTACCCTGCCCAATATGCTGCCTTCGCTGTGTGGTAAGTGGACATCTCTACCAGTTCAAAGTACTTTTTATAAGGTCACCACGGCTCCAAGGGTGTTCACAAAACCCCTAGCTATGGTGGCCGTTCTTCTGTGAAAGGGGTGCATTCACATCTTCCCATACCTCAACGATTGGCTGATCCAGAGTGGTGGCAAGCAGCAATGCCTAGCCCACACTCGAGCAGCAGTCCTCCTGCTCCATAGCTTGGGCTTTACTATAAATGCCACCAAGTCCCGCCTCCAACCACAACAGATTCAATCCTTCCTGGCACCTGTGTTGACCACAGTTACAATGAAAGCCTGCCCCAACAAACAGTGTGTAGGCGTTTCAGCAGCTACTGCCTCTCTTTCAGACCGATCATCAGCTCACTGTCAGAACTGTGATGCGCCTCCTAGGGATGACCTCATGCATCTCTAATCATACTCCATGCCAGGCTCCACATATACTACCCCCCCTCCTTCTCCCCCCTCCACTCACAAGTGTGCATCGCATACTTCTAGTATTGGGAAAGGACAGCTCTCTGCATTGGGGGAACAGCAGCAACTTATTGCAGGGCAGGCCTAATTCCACAGGTGACCGTTACCACGGATGCCTCCTTCACAGGCTGGGGTGGGGGTGCACCTCAAAACCATGACCGTGCAGGGTGTATGGGCCCTTGAACACAAGTGCCGCCACATCAGTTACCTTGAACTGCTGGACGTACGTGTAGCCCTCAAAGCCTTCTTCCAAGTCCTTTGAGGGAAGGTAGTCCTCATAATGGCGGAGAACATAATGGTTATGTATTACCAGCAGAAAGAGCGTGGCATGCACTGTCCCTGTTTCACAGCACTGTCACAGGGTATTTGGTATTGGACAATCCGCCACGACCTAGAACTCCTGGCAGAGCATCTTCTGGGCATGGACAATTACTTATCAACAAGTCCAAAAGTGAGAACCACACCCACAAGTCCTACACAGGTACTTCCAGGATTATGGCACCCTGTAAATGAACCTGTTAGCGCAGCCCTTTATTCCCCCAGCCAAAACGCTCACAGTCCATGGCAATGCACTATGGATGTAATGGTCAGGAATTTTGGTCTACTCCTTTCCTCCTGTCGCACTCCTGTGAGTGGTGAAAAGGTTGGGACAAACATCTGATGCTCATTCTGGTGGCTCCCACTTGGGCTGGGCAGTCCTGGTACTCCATGCTCCTGCAGATGTCCATCAGCCCCCACGAGAAGCTGTTGTAAATTATAAAAATAACATCAAATCATAAAAACTGCACTCAGATTGGTCTGGCTCCCACGTATATGTGGAGACGTATAACGATTTTTTGTTTGTCACTTTATTTAGTTTTTCTGTCGTTTAAAAACAAACATCTGTTTCTTGGGTAGTTGATATTCTGGTCAGACACCTCCCTCAAATTGGTTAAAATTGTAGGAGGATACCCGTTTGCTATATGGACCAAAACCGGAACACGTCTCGATTAGTCTTGTAATCACTTTGGGTGCTCAAACATTCAAAAAAGAGGACAGCCGGTCTATTTACTCGTCTTTTTCAGTCGGAGCACTTCTGGGCAGGCTTTATAGCTCTAGAAACCCCACGTACTCCGGGACTTCCACTTCGTTCTGCCAGCAATTGTTTGTTTTTAAACAACAGAAAAACTAAATAAAGTGACAAACAAAAAATCGGTATACGTCACATATACGTGGGAGCCACACCAATCTGAGTGCAGTTGCACCGGTTTAATAATTGAATTGTGGATGAGGAAAGAAAGTTCTTGTTCTGAAGAAGGTGGCCTTATTCATCTATGACCACCGAAACGCGTCGACGCAGTGATCTTTGTTAAATTTGAGGTGTGGCAGTGGCCATCAAGATAAGGAAAGTTTTACCCTGCTAGGCTGTGTCAAAATACGGTTCAAATTAACGATCTAAAGGCAAAATTCACTGTCTTATGTAGTTTCCTTTCCAGGGGGTTTGTCTATTTATGTATTTTGTACTCACTAAGTTGGTCAGGAGTTTTTAACATTTTCTATTGGGTTCTTTGTTATGATGCTATACAATGTGTATTGTAGTTTTTTAATGTATTTTTATGATTTGATGTTATTTTTATAATTGATGTATTAAAACTTGTGCATAAGTACTTTCATATCTTGAGCAGAGTGGTTCTATTTTTATATGATGATAGTTGTCCTGGTATGAAGTTGTATGCTTGATATAAGGGAAAAAGTGCTATTATTTTTATAAGGAATATGTTGAACAGTTCCAAAGGGAATTTTGTTTTTTAACTATTCAGTTATTCTGGTGCTCTGTCCCTTTGGACTCGAAGAGCCCCTCTCCTTGGTTTCAAGATAGATATATATATATATATATCTATATCCATAAAGTCTTAAACGCATCAGGCATGGGACTGCCGTATGGTTTTCACTGAATGGAGTTGTTTTTTTGCTGATAAAATCACAACCTGTGAGTGCACTTCGCCTGGGAGCACCTTTTTGATATATATATATATATATATATATATATATATATATACTTATTTATTTATTGAATCAAAAAGGTGCTCCTAGGCGAGATATATATTGTAGAATCAAAAAGGTGCTCCCAGGACATGTGCACTTACAGGTTGTGACTTTAGTAGCAAAAACCAACTCCATTCAGTGAACACCATACGGCAGTCCCATGCCTGCGTTTCAGGCTTGATGTACTTTGTCAAAGGCGGCACATAAAACATTGCAGCACTGCTCCCAAATTATCCCCTTGATTGCTCATTAACCTTCAAGTTAGCTATTTAGCGGACTTGATGCATTATGGGATTGGGAATCCCAATGTAACCCCTGTGGGTTGCTGTGAAAACATGTGCCCAGAAAACGTTCTTGCTGCCAGTGTCAATCACAACAAAGTCTGTTTTAAATAGCAGGCCAACCTGGTTCCGTCTGTGGCTGTTCAAGTAAACATGCTACGGACCCGCTTCTCTGTGCGGTGGTCAAGCTTTACGACCCAGCCGGCCGTATTTATTGAAACAAAAAGGTGCTCCCAGGCGAAGTGCACTCACAGGTTGTGATTTTATTAGCAAAAAACCAACTCCGTTCAGTGAACACCATACGGCAGTCCCATGACTGATGCTTTTCGGACTTGATGTCCTTCTGCAGAGGCGGCGCATAAAACATTACAGCACTGCTCCCAATTTCTCCCCTAAATTGCTCATTAACCCTCAAGTGAGATATTTAGCTGATTCAATGCATTATGGGAATATATTTTAAGTCTGTCCGCTTATTTAATTTAACATTATTTCCTATGAGGTTGTGTTTTAGTCTGTGCCAACATGATTTTCTATGGAAGGGTGTTGTAGTATCAGTGGTTGGACATTTGTGGTCCTGGACTTGCTGCTGCTCCATTTTTGGCTGCAGTAACTTTACACTTGTAAATTTGGCTCCACCCCTTGTTCCTCTTGCGTGTAGTTATAAAACACCATTACGGTGTCGCATATTACGTGTTTAGCAGGGGATTTCAAGCTCAGACTGGTTGTAAAAAGGCCTTGTATCGTTGCAGGTGATTACAACAATGTCCTCGAGCACACAATCTCATTTTAGTCCAAAATCAATAATATAGAGATCAGTGGTGTCCAATTTCTCCTTTTTATTCAAGTTTATTCACTTAATTATTTCAGATGTTCCAATTTCACCAGTTTGCCTTCAAGCCGCGGTTTTTCCAGTTAGCCAACATGTGTTTCATCTTTAGACTTCATCAGGGCTCTCCACGTCCTTAGCTGAACGCAGTTTCTTTCATTAGCCCAAAACAACAATCCTCCTGTCTTACGTACTTAATCGACCAGGTCATATTCCTCAACAGCGTGCACGTACATTCGCATGCACGCGGACACCGGGGTAATTTGAACCTCTCCGAGTACTCCGAAGAGAGGTTGGACCAGTGGACCTGGCTTGTAGCCCACTTAGTATTGTTTGTTCAGGAACAGAAAGTGGTGAATTAGGTTCGTGAAAGAACACACATAATACGGACTCTAGTGCTTTATAGAGAAACAATGTACAGATTGTGACACTCAAGTTTCAAGCTTCAAAACTATTGTTACAGCTAAGTAGTTAATGTGTTCTACCCTGCGTTAGAATAGATGTTTATCTGTAGTAAGGCAGCTAAAAATGATTAATAACAATATTTCAGCCAATACTACTTAATCACTAGGAGGTCCTCTGGGTAGCATTCTATTTCATTGTTTTTAGCTCGTTTGTGCTGGAGATCCAGCCATATGCAAACCATCTTTTCCCTGCCTAAATGGTGTAGGTTAAACCAGAATGCAGGGTGACAACCCCTCTTCCCTTGGAATGCAAGCAGGTTTATCCTGATTGGAGGCTTCCACTGTGATGACACCCCTTGTGCTCACCTCAAGTCCACGGGCCGCTGTGCAGCTATGAACTGTGACTGGGCAGTGGCCATACTCGCAGTGGAAGTCTTCTCGGGATCTTGATGATGGTCCTCCTCTGATTCGGAGGGCGAGCTTGCCTCCAAACTGGAGCACGTCATCTGGGCCTCAGAAGGGCTGACTGCTTCCACTCTTCCACTGTGGGGACACTCCTTGAGCTGATCTCGCTTCGAATGAGGATAAAATCAACTCGGTGTTAAGGGATACAGTGGATGGGTTCCACAGCAAGTTCAGTAGGTGTTTGTTTAAATATTCAGTCATCTAAAATTGTATCAGAGCATTCTTTGAACCTTGGCATCCCTCTTCCCTCTGTGATTGCTGTGCCTTGCCCGCTTTCACCTGCATGCTCTACCGTGCCTCTCAATATTTTAATTTGCACTGCCCTTTTACCTCACAGGAACAGTCTGTGACAGCAGCCGTTTCCTGGTGGAAATCCATCCATATGTTTTTCAGGCATTACAGCCTGAATCCTTTTCCAATGCTCATTCCTCGCTGGGACGGGTCTTCCTCAGATGTCTTTTGTGTTAGGTAGTAGACTCCTTCCTCTTTCCTTGGTGTTTGAATATTTCTTAAGATTCAGTTCAGGGCCTGTGAATGTTAGAAGGCTCACAAGCTGGAGATAGCAGGCCACTTCCTGGTAACAATAGTTTGTGCATTGCATTATGAGACACTATGGACAGCTGCTCTGAGCTAAGGAGATCCTTTATTGATTTTTATGCTTCACTTACTCAGTCTCACTTGCTTGTGTCTTTCCTGCTTTCTCCACAGTGCTCTCCAGGAGAGCCTGCTCATCTCCCCTGCAGACACTGCCCCAGCAGAGCTGAGCCTGCCACCAAGCAGTAATGGATCTGCCAACTCAGTCAGTCTCCCACCTTCCTACAGCAACTTTGACGAGCAGCTGCGGCTGGCCATGGAGCTGTCCACGCGGGAGCAGGAAGAGCGCGAGCGACGCCGACGGGAGGAAGAGGAGGAGCTGGAGCGTATCCTGCAGCTCTCGCTGACCGAAAAGTGACCCGATTGGGCTGCATGCCACCACACTCCTCAGGAGGAGGAGCCTCTTTGGGCCTTCATAAGCTTTATGTTAGAAACCCTCAGACAGCTTGGAGGGGTCAAATTGAGGGGGAGAGGTTTGAACGAAGGACAGACTAGGTTGGGGGTATACACCAATGGAAGGGGTGGGGTTTATGTGAGGGGAGAGAGTAAGAGGCACTGTAGGCACACAGATTGAGTGGGAGGACTCCGAGCTGAGCCTTGAGTATGGAGGGGCAGGGGATGGAGGGACAGGGGTCAAAGTGAGGCAAAAGGCGGGAAAGAGTGAGTGAGAGGTGCATAGGAGGAGCAGGTAGCAGAGAAATGGGGGTGTGGGCAGAAGGGAGTGTTTGGGGAGTCAGAGGGCTGATTGGAGAGATTCAGAGTGTCAGGCTAGGGTGGAGGTTGTAAGGGGGCAATGGGGTCTGGATGGCAAGGAGAGACCAAGAATGGTGATGGGTGGGAGGAGCAGAGGGGGAGAACTTGATGGGCAAGGTGGAGTAACGGGGATTCACTGATGGGCCACTCATTAGTGAGGAGAGTGTGGTGGGGATGGGGATATAGTAGTGTTAGGGTTTGTGAGGAATCTGAGAGAAAGGGGTGCAGGGGAGTTCAGTGGCACTGAGACCCGGTTGAGTGGGGATGACTATTTTTAGTTTTTAGGTTCTAAGCTTGCAGATTTAGACCGATTTCTCTCTATTCCTCTCCCTGGTTCCGAACCATTTAATGTGACATGGGTCACTTGGTCAACATCATGAAGACCACAGTTCTAATTGCCATCCAGCTGATTATCCCAACGACAAGGCGAAAAGCTCCCTCTCAGTACAAAGGGCAGTCAATGGGCATTCAGTGTAAAGACCCCCTTCTACTGAGTTAAAGGGGAACCCAGGAGAGGTGAAAGTTATTCTGGGATCATGAGCGCAGATAATACTCCTGTCCCATCTATACAAACCAATGCAACCGTCCATCCCCATCTCTAAGGTTTCTTATCCAATCTTGTGTGCTGACTTAGGAGAACACTGCTTAAAGCAGTATTTTATTGATGGTAAAAATAATTGCCATTAAAACATAGTTTGCCCTGAACAGAAGGGAATGAAAAGGCTCAACATTTAAGGACAATCAGTGACCTGGAGAGAGTAGCTGATCCCCATGTTGTGAGCTGTATCGTGTGGCATGTTGCCTGTAGTCTCCTTTGCTCCATTCTCGAGTTCCGTGTCTGTTAAAGATGCAGAGCTCAGCCCTCTGTGGCATGTCCGTTCATCAGGAGTAGAAGGGTGTCTCTGTTGCTGCCGGCATAATGCCATTTCTATTTGCCCATTTTCCTGGTTACGGGATAGTAGAGAATGCTCTAGAGAAACTCTCCACATCCCCAACTGGACTGATCTCATCTCTCTCACCTTTTAACACCACACTGAATTTCCAGGCACTCTGTAAAATCACCATGTTTGGTGTTGATTAAGATACGGAGCGCCACTAGAGGTGCACCAAATTGTTATCTTTTTGTTGAGACATTGGCATCCAGTAAAGAACTCATTGCCAAAGAGCAAATGACCTTGCAAATGACCTTGAGTCTGCAGTCACTGCTAAACTTCAAGATGATCTATTGCTCTTTTTTCCACCACCTTTGTCCTATATATTACAATATGTATTTCCCGCAACCTTGTCTAGTTCCTCATCCTTGTCTGCCACTAGCTCCACCATTGCTCATAGTTTGGCTTCAAGCACCTAGGAAGAGTTCCCTGCTTCATGATGAGCAGGAAGAACCCCCGTTTGTGATGATCAAGAACCTGACGCAGGCCAGATGAACAGCATCCTCCCCGTGTCCAGGATGAGAAGGAGTTGTCCATGCACAGAATGAGAGACCCCTCTTACCCAGGATGAGGAAGAACCCTCACTACTGTCCCTGATGTCCAGGGTGAGAAAGAGACTCCTACCTCCTCCCGATGTCCAGAATGAGAAAGATCCCCCCTTTGCCCCCCAGATGTCCAGGATGAGAAAGGGACCCCTTCCAACGTGAGAAAGAGACCCCTCGTCCAAGATCAGAAGGGGACCACCCCATCCAGGTTGTGGGAGAGTTTCCCCAATCCAGGATAAGAAAGTGTCTCTTCTGTACATTGGAAGAGTTTCCGCTGTGCAGAATGAGAAGGAACCTCTTCTGTACAAGGGAAGAGTTTCCTCTGTCCAAGATGAAAAAGGGCCTCTTCTGTACAAGGGAAGAGAGTTTCCTATGTACAGGAGGAGAAAGGAACACCTCTTGTCGGGAATGAGAGGAAGCCTCCCCGTCCACACGCGCACGTCCTACCTGTTCAGCAGTTAAACTGCCTTCAGCGTGGACCACTGTGAGACTGTTTCTGTGGGTTTTCCCTGTTTTTTAAATTAATTTATTTATCTTTTATTTTACCGTTTTTTAAATGCATAAATGAAGAGTATAAAGGGATATAACTCGCATAATGTTTTTGGCACCTTTATGACGTGGCAATTTTATTTTTGTTTTATGTTTGCCAGATTTTGGACTTTTGGATGATCATGTAATAAAGTTTAAAATTAAGAACAAAGGGACACACCACAAGACTTTTGACTGCTTACTTCTGATTGCCCTTCACCGCTGACCCCTGGATACCATTAAATATTTTCTCCCATTCAGACAGTTCCCTGTTTGCATTAAACTTTCTTGTACACTGCTAAACCAGACCAGAGTAGTTAGACCACTCCTCTCAGGTGTGCTTTGTTATACTTTGATTTCTCTTTTTGTTTTCCCTTGCTGCAGAGATGTAGGGCATACTATCATGTCTTCTCTTTTGATCCAATTACCTTTGCATTGTAGGCAAATTTGGAAAAATGGAAACCCTATTTGATCTGTTGATGCTGTTTTTATTCTGTTAGTGATAGTCAAAATGGCTGGTTCACAAGAATGAATGCTCTTCTGTCCGCATCCATAGCCAACTATCCAAACCTTGCATGATTCAATGCATGAAGGCATGGCAGGCAACCGGTGTAAAGGGTGTGCGGAGCATGTGCATGGGATACTGCTAAACCGCCTAATATCAATAACCATTCAATCAATCAATCAGGGAATTGTAAGCGCGCTACTCACCCGTGAGGGTCTCAAGGCGCTGAGGGGGGGGGGGGTCCGCAGATCTGTTTAGCCGAAGAGCCAGGTCTTGAGGGTCTTCCTGAAGGTGTTCAGGGAGGGGGCGCGTCTGATGTCTGCTGGTAGCTCGTTCCAGGTCTTGGCTGCAATGTGAGAGAAGGATCTTCCGCCTGCTCTGGCTCTGTGGATGCGCGGGGTTTTGGCCAGTGCGAGGTTGGAAGATCGGAGGTTTCTTTTGGGTACGTGGAAGTTGATTCTGTCGTTGAGGTATTTGGGTCAATCAATCAATCATGTCATTTGTAAGGCGCACTACTCACCCGTGAGGGTCTCAAGGCGCTGGGGTGGGGAATGCTGCTACTGCTCGAAAAGGCAGGTCTTGAGGAGTTTTCTGAAGGTCAGCAGGTCTTGGGTCTGCCGTAGGTGGATGGGGAGGGTGTTCCAGGTCTTGGCGGCGAGGTGGGAGAACGATCTGCCACCGGAGGTCGCTCTTCGGAAGCGGGGGACAGTGGCGAGGGCGAGGTTGGCGGAGCGGAGCTGGCGGGTGGGGGTGTAGAAGCTGAGTCGTCTGTTGAGGTACGTTGGTCCGGTGTTGTGGAGTGCCTTGTGTGCGTGGGTGAGGAGTTTGAAGGTTATCCTCTTGTTGACCGGGAGCCAGTGCAGGTCTCTCAGGTGGGGTGTGATGTGGCTGCGGCGAGGGATGTAGAGGATCAGGCGTGCAGAGGCGTTCTGGATGCGTTGGAGCCGTCTCAGGAGTTTGGCCGAGGCTCCTGCGTAGAGGGCGTTTCCGTAGTCCAACCTGCTGCTGACGAGGGCCTGGTTGACCGTTCTTCTCGTTTCAGAGGGGATCCACTTGTAGATCCTGCGGAGCATGCGGAGGGTGTTGAAGCAGGCGGAGGAGACGGCGTTGACCTGTTTAGTCATGGAGAGGGTGGAGTCGAGGATGACTCCTAGGTTGCGTGAGTGGTCGGTGGGTGTTGGGGCGGTTCCCAGTGCGGTCGGCCACCAGGAGTCGTCCCAGGCCGAAGGGGTGGATCCGAGGATGAGGACCTCCGTCTTGTCCGAGTTCAGCTTCAGTCGGCTGTTGTGTAGGCATTTGTATGCGTGAGTGAGGATTTTGAAAGTGACTCTTTTCTCCACGGGGAGCCAGTGGAGACTTCGTAGGTGTTGGCTGATGTGTTCGTGTTGGGGGATGCCGAGGACGAGTCTGGCGGCGGTGTTCTGTACTGTCTGGAGTTTGCGGAGTAGGGACTTGTTGATGCCGGCGTAGAGTGCGTTTCCATAGTCCAGTCTGCTGGTGATGAGTGCGCGGGTGACTGTCTTCCTTGACTCAGGGGGGATCCACTTGAAGGTCTTGCGGAGGGTGTTGAAGCAGCTGGAGGTGACGGCGTTGACCTGTCGGTTCATGGAGAGTGATGAGTCAAGTACGATGCCGAGGTTCTTGCCGTGGTCTGAGGGGGTAGGTGGGCTTCCGAGGGCGGTCGGCCACCAGGTGCTGTCCCATGCAGAAGGGGTGGTACAGAGGACGAGGACTTCTGTCTTCTCGGCGTTGAGCTTCAGGCAGCTGTTGGTCATCCAGACTGCGACGTCTTGCATTCCTTTCTGGAAGTTGAGTTTGGCAGTGGTGGGGTCTTTGGTGAGGGAGAGGATGAGCTGGGTGTCGTTGGCGTAGGATACGATGTTGAGGCCGTGTTGTCGGACGATGGCTGCGAGGGGTGCCATGTAAATGTTGAAGAGGGTGGGGCTCAGTGATGAACCCTGTGGGACTCCGCAGGTGATTTTCGTGGGGTCAAAGAGAAAGGGTGGGAGTCTGATCCTTTGGCTTCTTCCGGTGAGGAATGATCGGATCCAGTCCAGGGCTGTTCCTTGTATGCCTGCGTCGTGTAGTCTGACGACTAGTGTGCGATGGGAGACAGTGTCGAAGGCCCCTGATAGGTCGAGTAGGATGAGGGCTGCGGAGTGGCCTTGGTCCAGGAGGGTGCGGATGTAGTCTGTGGCGGCGAGTAGGGCGGTCTCTGTGCTGTGGTTGCTTCGGAATCCGGATTGGGACGGGTCGAGGACGGCGTTTTCTTCAATGAATCGTGTCAGTTTCCTGTTGACTGTTTTCTCTGCAACTTTGGCTGCGAAGGGGAGGAGCGAGATGGGCCGATAGTTCTTGAGGTCGGTGGGGTCAGCTGTGGGCATCTTGAGAAGGGGTCTGACTTCTGCACGCTTCCAGTCGTCTGGGAAGGTGCCTGTTTTGAAGTTGGTGTTGATGGTGCGTTGTAGTTTGGTTGCGATGGCGGCCACGGCTCTGTGGTAGATGTGAGGGGGGCAGGGGTCGGTGGGGGCCCCCCCGAGTAGATGCTTTTCATGGTCGAGGCGGTGTCTTCGGCCGTGATCGGTGTCCAGTTGGAGATGGTGGGCTGGCTGGTGTTTCTGGGGGCGGGGGGCCGTCTGTGTCGCCTGGTGGATGGTCGATGAAGTTGTCTTAGAGGTTTTTGATCTTGAGGTGGAAATAGGTTCCAAGCTTGTCGCAGAGGTCTTGGGATGGGGTGATGTCTGTGGCTTCGCTGCGTGGGTTGGTGAATTCTTGAATGACACTGAAAAGTTCCTTGGAGTTGGCCAGGATTTTGTTGTGGATGAAGTTCCTTTTGGTGGCTCTGATCTGGTTGTGGTAGTCCGTCATGGCGTCCTTGTAGGTAGTGTGGTTTTCGGTTGTCTTGGTGTTTCTCCAGTTCTTCTCCAGGCGTCTGCAGGTGCGTCTGGCTTCTTGGAGAGCGGTTGTGAACTAGGCGGCTTTCCTGGGGCGTTGTCTGTCGGGGTTGCGTAGCGGGGCGAGCTCATCTGCGCAGTTGGAGATCCAGGTGTGGAGTTCTCTGGCTGCGTCGTTTGCGCTGTTTGCGTCGGGTGCCCAGGTGTGGTTGTCTCGGTTGAGGGTGGAGTTAAGTTGCTCGTCGGTAACCTTGCTCCAGTTCCTTCGTGGTGGGCGTGGGGCTGGTTTAGGTGCCTTGGGTTTGTTGATGGCGAAGTGTACGCAGTGGGGGTCGGTCCATGGCGGCTGCGTTGTGTGGCTGAAATGGATGCTGTTTCCTGCCGCGAAGATGGGGTCGAGGGTGTGTCCTGCTCTGTGGGTCGGTGTGTTGACGAGTTGTTTAAGTCCGATGCTGGCGAGGTTGTCACGAAGGATAGTGGAGTTGGGGTCGCTGGGGTTGTCGAGGTGGAAGTTCAGGTCTCCAATGAGTATGTAGTTTGTTGAGGCGATCGCGTGGGGTGCGATGAAGTCGGTGATGGTGGCGGCGAAGGGTGTTCGGGGTCCGGGGGTCTGTAGACGAGGGTTCCTCGGAGTGTGGCTTTGGGGGTGGTCTGGATCTTGAAGTGCAGGTGTTCGGCGGAGGGGAAGGTTTCGCTGGAGGTGGTGAGGCGGAGGGTGCTCTTGTGGGCGATGGCGAGGCCCCCTCCTGGGTGGTTGGGGCGGTCTTTCCTCTGGATCTTGTATCCATCTGGGATGGCGGTGCTGATGTCGGGGGCGGAGGATGCGTTGGTCCAGGTCTCTGTGAAGAAGGCGATGTCGGGTGAAAGAGAGTCGAGTTGGTTCCAGATTTCCATGGCGTGTTTGTGTACGGAGCGTACATTGAGGAGGATGCATTTTAGGGTGTCGCCGGTGCTGGCGTCGGTGGTGTTGGAGGCCGGGGTGGCGGTGAGGGTCTGGCGGCAGTGGAGGCAGGAGAACTGGCCGTGGGTCGTGTTCGGCGAGGCCTGTTGGCATTCTCTAAGTCTTCCAGGGTTGAGTGCGAGGAGGGTGGTGGTGTCGTAGCGATGGGTAGTGGGAGGGCCAGGGTTCCTGGCGCTGGCCGCGGTCGGGTCGCGGATGG